>OU342743.1:16401008-17601008 GCA_910589775.1 Avena eriantha
CATGCAATGACTCTAGTTGTGGTTCATGAAAAGAGCAGACATGCAATGACACTGGTGGATCCATGTGTGGTTCATGGGAAGAACACACATGCAATGACACTGGTGCATCCATGTGTGTCCTGTGGGAAAGAACCCACATGCAATGACACTGGTGGATCCATGTGTGGTTCATGGGAAGAACACACATGCAATGACACTGGGTGTGGTTCATGATATGGTTTGTGAGACACACATGCAATGTCACTGGTGGATCCATGTATGGTCTGTGAGAAGAACAGACATGCAATGACACTAGTGGATCCATTTGTGGTTCATGGGAAGAACACACATGCAATGACACTATGTGTGGTTCATGATATGATTTGTGAGAAGAACACACATGCAATGACACTAGCTGTGGTTAATGAAAAGAGCAAACATGCAATGACACCGTTGGGTCCATGTGGGGTTAATGAGAAGAACACACATGTAATGACACTGGGTGTGGTTCATGGGAAGAACACACATGCAATGACTCTGGTGATATGTGGTTTGCGAAAAGAATAGACATGCTATGACTCTAGCTGTGGTTAATGAGAAGAGCAGACATGCAATAACACCGGTGGATCCATGTGTGGTCTGTGGGAAGAACACACATGAATGACACTGGTGGATCCATGTGTGGTTCACGGGAAGAACACACATGCATAGACACTGGTGATATGTGGTTTGTGAGAAGAACACACATGCAATGACTCTAGCTGTGGTTCATGAAAAGAGTAGACATGCAATGACACTGGTGGATCCATGTGTGGTTCATGGGAAGAACACACATGCAATGACACTGGGTGTGGTTCATGAGAAGAACACACATGCAATGACACTAGTGGATCCATGTGTGGTCTGTGAGAAGAACACACGCAATGACTCTGGGTGTGGTTCATGATATGGTTTGTGAGAAGAACACACATGCAATGACACTGGTGGATCCACGTGTGGTCTTTGGGAAGAACACACATGCAATGACACTAGTGATATGTGGTATGTGAGACGGACACACATCCAATGACTCTAGTGTGGTTCATGAAAAGAGCAGACATGCAATGACACTGGTGGATCCATGTGTGGTTCATGGGAAGAACACACATGCAATGACACTGGTGGATCCATGTGTGTCCTGTGGGAAGAACACACATGCAATGACACTGGTGGATCCATGTGTGGTTCATGGGAAGAACGCACATGAAATGACACTGGGTGTGGTTCATGATATGGTTTGCGAGAAGAACACACATGCTATGACACTGGTGGATCCATGTGTGGTCTGTGAGAAGAACACACGCAATGACTCTGGGTGTGGTTCATGATATGGTTTGTGAGAAGAACACACATGCAATGACACTAGTGGATCCACGTGTGGTCTTTGGGAAGAACACACATGCAATGACACTGGTGATATGTGGTATGTGAGAAGGACACACATGCAATGACTCTAGTTGTGGTTCATGAAAAGAGCAGACATGCAATGACACTGGTGGATCCATGTGTGGTTCATGGGAAGAACACACATGCAATGACACTGGTGCATCCATGTGTGTCCTGTGGGAAGAACCCACATGCAATGACACTGGTGGATCCATGTGTGGTTCATGGGAAGAACACACATGCAATGACACTGGGTGTGGTTCATGATATGGTTTGTGAGACACACATGCAATGTCACTGGTGGATCCATGTATGGTCTGTGAGAAGAACAGACATGCAATGACACTGGTGGATCCATTGGTGGTTCATGGGAAGAACACACATGCAATGACACTAGGTGTGGTTCATGATATGATTTGTGAGAAGAACACACATGCAATGACACTAGCTGTGGTTAATGAAAAGAGCAAACATGCAATGACACCGTTGGGTCCATGTGGGGTTAATGAGAAGAACACACATGGAATGACACTGGGTGTGGTTCATTGGAAGAACACACATGCAATGACTCTGGTGATATGTGGTTTGCGAAAAGAACAGACATGCAATGACTCTAGCTGTGGTTAATGAGAAGAGCAGACATGCAATGACACCGGTGGATCCATGTGTGGTCTGTGGGAAGAACACACATGCAATGACACTGGTGGATCCATGTGTGGTTCACGGGAAGAACACACATGCATAGACACCGGTGATATGTGGTTTGTGAGAAGAACACACATGCAATGACTCTAGCTGTGGTTCATGAAAAGAGCAGCCATGCAATGACACTGGTGGATCCATGTGTGGTTCATGGGAAGAACACACATGCAATGACACTGGGTGTGGTTCATGAGAAGAACACACATGCAATGACACTAGTGGATCCATGTGTGGTCTGTGAGAAGAACACACGCAATGACTCTAGGTGTGGTTCATGATATGGTTTGTGAGAAGAACACACATGCAATGACACTGGTGGATCCACGTGTGGTCTTTGGGAAGAACACACATGCAATGACACTAGTGATATGTGGTATGTGAGAAGGACACACATCCAATGACTCTAGTGTGGTTCATGAAAAGAGTAGACATGCAATGAGACTGGTGGATCCATGTGTGGTTCATGGGAAGAACACACATGCAATGACACTGGTGGATCCATGTGTGTCCTGTGGGAAGAACACACATGCAATGACACTGGTGGATCCATGTGTGGTTCATGGGAAGAACGCACATGAAATGACACTGGGTGTGGTTCATGATATGGTTTGCGAGAAGAACACACATGCTATGACACTGGTGGATCCATGTGTGGTCTGTGAGAAGAACACACGCAATGACTCTGGGTGTGGTTCATGATATGGTTTGTGAGAAGAACACACATGCAATGACACTAGTGGATCCACGTGTGGTCTTTGGGAAGAACACACATGCAATGACACTGGTGATATGTGGTATGTGAGAAGGACACACATGCAATGACTCTAGTTGTGGTTCATGAAAAGAGCAGACATGCAATGACACTGGTGGATCCATGTGTGGTTCATGGGAAGAACACACATGCAATGACACTGGTGCATCCATGTGTGTCCTGTGGGAAGAACCCACATGCAATGACACTGGTGGATCCATGTGTGGTTCATGGGAAGAACACACATGCAATGACACTGGGTGTGGTTCATGATATGGTTTGTGAGACACACATGCAATGTCACTGGTGGATCCATGTATGGTCTGTGAGAAGAACAGACATGCAATGACACTGGTGGATCCATTTGTGGTTCATGGGAAGAACACACATGCAATGACACTAGGTGTGGTTCATGATATGATTTGTGAGAAGAACACACATGCAATGACACTAGCTGTGGTTAATGAAAAGAGCAAACATGAAATGACACCGTTGGGTCCATGTGGGGTTAATGAGAAGAACACACATGTAATGACAGTGGGTGTGGTTCATGGGAAGAACACACATGCAATGACTCTGGTGATATGTGGTTTGCGAAAACAACAGACATGCAATGACTCTAGCTGTGGTTAATGAGAAGAGCAGACATGCAATGACACCGGTGGATCCATGTGTGGTCTGTGGGAAGAACACACATGCAATGACACTGGTGGATCCATGTGTGGTTCACGGGAAGAACACACATGCATAGACACCGGTGATATGTGGTTTGTGAGAAGAACACACATGCAATGACTCTAGCTGTGGTTCATGAAAAGAGCAGACATGCAATGACACTGGTGGATCCATGTGTGGTTCATGGGAAGAACACACATGCTATGACACTTGGTGTGGTTCATGAGAAGAACACACATGCAATGACACTAGTGGATCCATGTGTGGTCTGTGAGAAGAACACACGCAATGACTCTGGGTGTGGTTCATGATATGGTTTGTGAGAAGAACACACATGCAATGACACTGGTGGATCCACGTGTGGTCTTTGGGAAGAACACACATGCAATGACACTAGTGATATGTGGTATGTGAGAAGGACACACATCCAATGACTCTAGTGTGGTTCATGAAAAGAGCAGACATGCAATGACACTGGTGGATCCATGTGTGGTTCATGGGAAGAACACACATGCAATGACACTGGTGGATCCATGTGTGTCCTGTGGGAAGAACACACATGCAATGACACTGGTGGATCCATGTGTGGTTCATGGGAAGAACGCACATGAAATGACACTGGGTGTGGTTCATGATATGGTTTGCGAGAAGAACACACATGCTATGACACTGGTGGATCCATGTGTGGTCTGTGAGAAGAACACACGCAATGACTCTGGGTGTGGTTCATGATATGGTTTGTGAGAAGAACACACATGCAATGACACTAGTGGATCCACGTGTGGTCTTTGGGAAGAACACACATGCAATGACACTGGTGATATGTGGTATGTGAGAAGGACACACATGCAATGACTCTAGTTGTGGTTCATGAAAAGAGCAGACATGCAATGACACTGGTGGATCCATGTGTGGTTCATGGGAAGAACACACATGCAATGACACTGGTGCATCCATGTGTGTCCTGTGGGAAGAACCCACATGCAATGACACTGGTGGATCCATGTGTGGTTCATGGGAAGAACACACATGCAATGACACTGGGTGTGGTTCATGATATGGTTTGTGAGACACACATGCAATGTCACTGGTGGATCCATGTATGGTCTGTGAGAAGAACAGACATGCAATGACACTGGTGGATCCATTGGTGGTTCATGGGAAGAACACACATGCAATGACACTAGGTGTGGTTCATGATATGATTTGTGAGAAGAACACACATGCAATGACACTAGCTGTGGTTAATGAAAAGAGCAAACATGCAATCACACCGTTGGGTCCATGTGGGGTTAATGAGAAGAACACACATGTAATGACACTGGGTGTGGTTCATGGGAAGAACACACATGCAATGACTCTGGTGATATGTGGTTTGCGAAAAGAACAGACATGCAATGACTCTAGCTGTGGTTAATGAGAAGAGCAGACATGCAATGACACCGGTGGATCCATGTGTGGTCTGTGGGAAGAACACACATGCAATGACACTGGTGGATCCATGTGTGGTTCACGGGAAGAACACACATGCATAGACACCGGTGATATGTGGTTTGTGAGAAGAACACACATGCAATGACTCTAGCTGTGGTTCATGAAAAGAGCAGACATGCAATGACACTGGTGGATCCATGTGTGGTTCATGGGAAGAACACACATGCAATGACACTGGGTGTGGTTCACGAGAAGAACACACATGCAATGACACTAGTGGATCCATGTGTGGTCTGTGAGAAGAACACATGCAATGACTCTGGGTGTGGTTCATGATATGGTTTGTGAGAAGAACACACATGCAATGACACTGGTGGATCCACGTGTGGTCTTTGGGAAGAACACACATGCAATGACACTAGTGATATGTGGTATGTGAGAAGGACACACATCCAATGACTCTAGTGTGGTTCATGAAAAGAGCAGACATGCAATGACACTGGTGGATCCATGTGTGGTTCATGGGAAGAACACACATGCAATGACACTGGTGGATCCATGTGTGTCCTGTGGGAAGAACACACATGCAATGACACTGGTGGATCCATGTGTGGTTCATGGGAAGAACGCACATGAAATGACACTGGGTGTGGTTCATGATATGGTTTGCGAGAAGAACACACATGCTATGACACTGGTGGATCCATGTGTGGTCTGTGAGAAGAACACACGCAATGACTCTGGGTGTGGTTCATGATATGGTTTGTGAGAAGAACACACATGCAATGACACTAGTGGATCCACGTGTGGTCTTTGGGAAGAACACACATGCAATGACACTGGTGATATGTGGTATGTGAGAAGGACACACATGCAATGACTCTAGTTGTGGTTCATGAAAAGAGCAGACATGCAATGACACTGGTGGATCCATGTGTGGTTCATGGGAAGAACACACATGCAATGACACTGGTGCATCCATGTGTGTCCTGTGGGAAGAACCCACATGCAATGACACTGGTGGATCCATGTGTGGTTCATGGGAAGAACACACCTGCAATGACACTGGGTGTGGTTCATGATATGGTTTGTGAGACACACATGCAATGTCACTGGTGGATCCATGTATGGTCTGTGAGAAGAACAGACATGCAATCACACTGGTGGATCCATTGGTGGTTCATGGGAAGAAGACACATGCAATGACACTAGGTGTGGTTCATGATATGATTTGTGAGAAGAACACACATGCAATGACACTAGCTGTGGTTAATGAAAAGAGCAAACATGCAATGACACCGTTGGGTCCATGTGGGGTTAATGAGAAGAACACACATGTAATGACACTGGGTGTGGTTCATGGGAAGAACACACATGCAATGACTCTGGTGATATGTGGTTTGCGAAAAGAACAGACATGCAATGACTCTAGCTGTGGTTAATGAGAAGAGCAGACATGCAATGACACCGGTGGATCCATGTGTGGTCTGTGGGAAGAACACACATGCAATGACACTGGTGGATCCATCTGTGGTTCACGGGAAGAACACACATGCATAGACACCGGTGATATGTGGTTTGTGAGAAGAACACACATGCAATGACTCTAGCTGTGGTTCATGAAAAGAGCAGACATGCAATGACACTGGTGGATCCATGTGTGGTTCATGGGAAGAACACACATGCAATGACACTGGGTGTGGTTCATGAGAAGAACACACATGCAATGACACTAGTGGATCCATGTGTGGTCTGTGAGAAGAACACACGCAATGACTCTGGGTGTGGTTCATGATATGGTTTGTGAGAAGAACACACATGCAATGACACTGGTGGATCCACGTGTGGTCTTTGGGAAGAACACACATGCAATGACACTAGTGATATGTGGTATGTGAGAAGGACACACATCCAATGACTCTAGTGTGGTTCATGAAAAGAGCAGACATGCAATGACACTGGTGGATCCATGTGTGGTTCATGGGAAGAACACACATGCAATGACACTGGTGGATCCATGTGTGTCCTGTGGGAAGAACACACATGCAATGACACTGGTGGATCCATGTGTGGTTCATGGGAAGAACGCACATGAAATGACACTGGGTGTGGTTCATGATATGGTTTGCGAGAAGAACACACATGCTATGACACTGGTGGATCCATGTGTGGTCTGTGAGAAGAACACACGCAATGACACTGGGTGTGGTTCATGATATGGTTTGTGAGAAGAACACACATGCAATGACACTAGTGGATCCACGTGTGGTCTTTGGGAAGAACACACATGCAATGACACCGGTGATATGTGGTCTATGAGAAAAACACACATCCAATGACTGGTGATATGTGGTTTGTGAGAAGAATACACATGCTATGACTCTAGCTGTGGTTCATGAAAAGAGGAGACATGCAATGACACCGGTGGATCCATGTGTGGTTCATGGGAAGAACACACATGCAATGACACTGGGTGTGGTTAATGAGATGGTCTGTGAGAAGAACACACATGCAATGACTCTGGGTGTGGTTCACGATATGGTTTGTGAGAAGAACACACATGCAATGACACTGGTGGATCCATGTGTGGTCTTTGGGAAGAACACACATGCAATGACACTAGTGATATGTGGTATGTGAGAAGAACACACATCCAATGACTTTAGCTGTGGTTCATGAAAAGAGCAGACATGCAATGACACTGGTGGATCCATGTGTGGTTCATGGTAAGAACACACATGCAATGACACTGGGTGTGGTTCATGATATGGTCTGTGAGAAGAACACACATGCAATGAATCTAGGTGTGGTTCATGATATGGTTCATGGGAAGAACACACATGCAATGACACTGGGTGTGGTTCATGATATGGTTTGTGAGAAGAACACACATGCAATGACACTGGTGGATCCATGCGTGGTCTGTGAGAAGAATACACATGCAATGACACTAGTGGATCCATGTGTGGTCTGTGGGAAGAACACACATGCAATGACACTGGTGGATCCATGTGTGGTCTTTGGGAAGAACACACATGCAATGACACTGGTGATATGTGGTATGTGAGAAGGACACACATCCAATGACTCTAGTTGTGGTTCATGAAAAGAGCAGACATGCAATGACACTGGTGGATCCATGTGTCGTTCATGGGAAGAACACACATGCAATGACACTGGTGCATCCATGTGTGTCCTGTGGGAAGAACCCACATGCAATGACACTGGTGGATCCATGTGTGGTTCATGGGAAGAACACACCTGCAATGACACTGGGTGTGGTTCATGATATGGTTTGTGAGACACACATGCAATGTCACTGGTGGATCCATGTATGGTCTGTCAGAAGAACACACATGCAATGACACTAGGTGTGGTTCATGATATGGTTTGTGAGAAGAACACACATGCAATGACACTGGTGGATCCATGTGTGGTCTGTGGGAAGATCACACATGCAATGACACTGGTGGATCCATGTGTGGTTCATGGGAAGAACACACATGCATAGACACCGGTGATATGTGGTTTGTGAGAAGAACACACATGCAATGACTCTAGCTGTGGTTCACGAAAAGAGCAGACATGCAATGACACTGGTGGATCCATGTGTGGTTCATGGGAAGAACACACATGCAATGACACTGGGTGTGGTTCATGAGAAGGACACACATGCAATGACACTGGTGGATCCATGTGTGGTCTGTGAGAAGAACACACGCAATGACTCTGGGTGTGGTTCATGATATGGTTTGTGAGAAGAACACACATGCAATGACACTAGTGGATCCACGTGTGGTCTTTGGGAAGAACACACATGCAGTGACACTGGTGATATGTGGTATGTGATAAGGACACACATCCAATGACTCTAGTTGTGGTTCATGAAAAGAGCAGACATGCTATGACACTGGTGGATCCATGTGTGGTTCATGGGAAGAACACACATGCAATGACACTGGTGCATCCATGTGTGTCCTCTGGGAAGAACCCACATTCAATGACACTGGTGGATCCATGTGTGGTTCATGGGAAGAACACACATGCAATGACACTGGGTGTAGTTCATGATATGGTTTGTGAGACACACGTGCAATGTGACTGGTGGATCCATGTATGGTCTGTGAGAAGAACACACATGCAATGACACTAGGTGTGGTTCATGATATGGTTTGTGAGAAGAACACACATGCAATGACACTGGTGGATCCATGTGTGGTCTGTGGGAAGAACAGACATGCAATGACACTGGTGGATCCATTTGTGGTTCATGGGAAGAACACACATGCAATGACACTAGGTGTGGTTCATGATATGATTTGTGAGAAGAACACACATGAAATGACACTAGCTGTGGTTAATGAAAAGAGCAAACATGCAATGACACCGTTGGGTCCATGTGGTGTTAATGAGAAGAACACACATGCAATGACACTGGGTGTGGCTCATGGGAAGAACACACATGCAATGAATCTAGTGATATGTGGTTTGTGAAAAGAACAGACATGCAATGACTCTAGCTGTGGTTAATGAGAAGAGCAGACATGCAATGACACCGGTGGATCCATGTGTGTTCTTTGGGAAGAACACACATGCAATGACACTGGTGGATCCATGTGTGGTTCATTGGAAGAACACACATGCATAGACACCGGTGATATGTGGTTTGTGAGAAGAACACACATGCAATGACTCTAGCTGTGGTTCATGAAAAGAGCAGACATGCAATGAGACTGGTGGATCCATGTGTGGTTCATGGGAAGAACACACATGCAATGACACTTGGTGTGGTTCATGATATGGTTCATGAGAAGAACACACATGCAATGACACTGGTGGATCCATGTATGGTTTGTGATAAGAACATACATGCAATGACACCGGTGGATCGATGTCTGGTCTGTGGGAAGAACACACATGCAATTACACTCGTGATATGTGGTTTGTGAGAAGAACACACATCCAATGACTCTAGTGGACCGTTACGTGGTTTACGAGTGGTTTATGAGAAGAACACACATCCAATGAATTCTTGTGGATCTATCTTGGCATAATTTAATGGATGCCACGATGTATTTCATTGTGCAAGACACTCACTTTCCATTTTTATACTACTCAGTATCGCCCTTGGTTTTATGTGGTACTACTCAGTTTTGCCCCCACCTCTCTCTCTTTCGTAGAAGCACAAATCTGTGCTCACCCTGTCTACTACTCCCTGATTGGTTATCACAGTTGTCACGCGGATCGTGCGCACCAATCGTTGATTCTCTGCGATCCAACAATGATTGTTGCACACGTCGTGCCCTTCACAGTACAGCGTGAGACAGCATAGACGTCTCCCTTAGCGAGACTTCTACAAGAAGGAACACGATGCTGTCCATGGAAAAAGTCGTCGAGCGGTCATGTCATGTTTAATCAAGTCTGAAAAGCCAACTACTGCTACTACTACGCCACAACGCATGCGTCATCGAGTGCACGGTCGTCGATGGACATCTGCAATTTATTGCCACTTGATTTTCATAAGACATATCCCATTTTTTACGCAGGGGCTCTCAATCGCCAATTTTAGGGCCGTGTCAAACTTCGTACATAGAAATTGTGTGTGCGCCCTTTGCATGCGGCTCAATTCAGAACTGCCATGCATGGCCCGGGAAAAAATGTGACGTACCGTGCGCGTGTCGCGGTGCACGGTGTAGTCCACTGCGTGGCGCGTTGCACGGTGGTGCAACGAAACGTGCCTTGTTTCTATCCACCTTGGCTATAGAGCCCCTCTCCGCACACCCACTCCCACTCTCACTCACTGTCCTCAAGCAACCCTCTCCATTGTCCCACCAGCATCCACAAACTCCCTAGAATACCCCGTCCGCGCTGGCGATGGCCGAGGAGGATAAGGTGACCATCTTCGCCTCCGTGGCCGCCGGCGAGGAGGCCCCCGTCTCCTCGCCGGTCCCCCTCTACACGTTGAAAGCAGCCGTTGTCCCTGTCCAGGCCCCAGTGGAGCCATCGATGGCAGCCGCCGTTCCCGTCCAGGCCCCCGTCCTAGCTACCGACGGGGACGCCGAAGAGGAGCCCCCCGCCAGCGAGGAGGCCCCCGCCGGTCACAAGCAGATCACGCACTTCTTGGGCACCTACGATCCAGATAAGTACATCGCTCTGCTGAACCCCTACGACACCGGCATCGACGACCTATGGTCGGAGGTAACTTGGCTTTGCTCCCCTCCCCTGGTTCTTCTACTGTTTGTTAGAAATAATTGGCTAATCTATTTCAAATTTAGCTGGTATTGTCTTGTTTAATATTCTGGAATTAATCATGGAAATTGTGCCTAATTATCCAACACTGTTCCCATCGTTGGATGCTAGATCTTGGTTTATTAGGATTCGCTTGTTTGCATTTGGATTGCTCGACCTTCTTACACCATCTACTCCCCCATTTTCCCTTTCTTCCAATAGGTTTCCGGCAGCAATGTCTGCAGCGATGACGAGTCCATTCACAACAAGGCTCGTCAGGTGCTGAGCAGGCTGCGGGCCGGCAAGTATGATGTATTCCTCACGGGCCCCGACTAAAGCTGCCCCTTCCGCAAGGGGAGCGTCTACTGCTTGATGAGTCGCGCCGCCGGCGGCACCGTCTTGAACACCTTACTGAAGCATGCAGAGGCCACGGGCTCCGACATCCACAAAAGCGGCAAGCCCGAGCCGGCGAACATCAACGCCTACATCGCTGAACACCGTGCTCTTGGCATTCACCTCCGAAACCTCCAGCGGGTGGCCATCAAAGAGGATCGCATGCCTCCAATCAGGCCCAAGGCCCCCAAGTCCAAGAAACTAGGAAGCAAGAAGTGGCGGAGGCGCTAGAGGGAGATGGAGGTGCTGGCGAATGAACGGGTTGGATGTCTCCTTGATTGTATCTGCATCTGCCATGGCTGCTACTGCTAAGCAGCTTCTTTTGATTTTCTATATTTTGCTTGCATCCTACTTCTGGCTGAATGCATCGAACCCCGTTAAGCAACCTACTACTTTGTATCGATATATCCTATTTAGCTGCGCACAGCTATATCTACATTTGTTTTGTTTTCTGAATGAATGTATTCTGCCTGGTGTGATTTGTTGCTTTAGATTTGCTACCTGATCGGAGGCAAAAAGAGGTCCAAAAGGGAACGAATTATCGAAGAGAAAATCTTCTCTAGATTTTCTACCAATTTGGGCAAAATGAAACATATCTGTTTAGCGAGAGAGGAAAAGGGTACTCTTTCAATCTGCCAGTTAACGAGCTACCATCTTGACGAGGCCCCATCTTGACGTCTCCTTCTACAAGAAGGAACAGGATGTCGTCCATGGAAAAAGTCGTCGAGCGGTCATGTCACGTTTAATCAAGTCTGAAAAGCCTACTACTGCTACTACTACGCCACAACACATGCGTCATCGAATGCACGGTCGTCGATGGATAGCAAGAAGTGGCGGAAGCACCAGTGGGAGATGGCGGAGGCGCGGGCGCTTGCAGGATGTGCCTACAGCTGCGGCAGCTGCCCCTGCTGCTAAGTAGCTTCTTCTAGCTAAATCCTATTTCTGGCTGAATGCATCGAACCTCGTTAAGCAACCTACTTTCTAGCTCTATATCCTATTTATCTGTGCACAACTATGTCTACATTTGTTTTTTTTCTGAAAGAATGTATTCTGCCTGGTGTGATTTGCTGCTTTAGATTTACTACCTGATCGGAGGCAGAAAGAAGTCCAAAAGGAAATGAATTATCGAAGAGACAATCTTCTCTAGATTTGCTACCAATTTGGGCAAATATAAAGATATATGTTTAGCAAGAGAGGAAAAGGGTACTCTTTCAAACTGCCAGTTAACGAGCTACCATCTTGACATCTCCCTCTACAAGAAGGAACACGATGCCGTCTATGGAAAAAGTCGTCGAGCGGTCATGTCATGTTTAATCAAGTCTGAAAAGCCTACTTCTGCTACTACTACGCCACAACACATGCGCCATCGAGTGCACGGTCGTCGATGGACAACTGCAATTTATTGCTACTTGATTTTAATAAGACACATCCCATTTTTTACGCAGCGGCTTTTAATCTCACTTCCAACTAGGGCCCACCGTAAGAAGCTTGCACACGCTAGCCGGAGGCCGAACAGCTGAGCTCAATGAGACCTAACGTCTCCAGTTCATCGAGCCACTCGTACTCATCAACACATCCCTCTAGCGAATCTAGCACAACCCCACAAATCTCGCCGTACAGCCACCTACCCCCCTCTACATTTCTACTTTTAACTATCGCCAATTTTAGGGCCGTGTCAAACTTTGTACATAGAAATTGTGTGTGCGCCCTTTGCATGCGGCTCAATACGGAACTGCCATGCATGGCCCGGGAAAAAAACGTGACGTACCATGCATGTGTCGCGGTGCACGGTGCAGTAGACTACGCGGCGTGTTGTACGGTGGTGCAACGAAACGTGCCTTGCTTCTATCCACCTTAACTGTTGAGCTCACTGACCCTCTCCACTGCCCCACCAGCATCCGCAAACTCCCGAGAATACCCCGTCCGCACCGGCGATGGCCGAGGAGGATAAGGTGGCCATCGTCGCCTCCGTGGCCGCCGGCGAGGAGGCCTCCGTCTCCTAGCTATATCCTATTTCTGGCTGAATGCATCGAAGCTCGTTAAGCAACCTACTTTCTATCGCTATATCCTATTTAGCTGCGCACAGCTATATCTACATTTTTTTTGTTTTCTGAATGAATATATTATGCCTGGTGTGATTTGCTGCTCTAGATTTGCTACCTGTTCGGAGGCAAAAAGAGGTCCAAAAGGGAACGAAATATCGATGTGAGAATCTTCTCTAGATTTGCTACCAATTTGGGCAAAATGAAACATATATGTTTAGCGAGAGAGGAAAAGGGCACTGTTTCAAACTGCCAGTTAAGAAGCTACCATCTTGACAAGCTACAAGACACATAGATAAACATAACACAACGAGGGTTAAATTTATTTTACTAGTATCACTTGATGCGCTAGACATCTTGGCAAGCTAACTGAGTTCCACAAAATAGAAACATAACACTGACAAGTAAAATTTAATTCACTCCTCATCAGACCACTTGACGCGCTTGCTATCATCCCAGGTACTCCATGTCTGACGAACTGCTTTGTCCCAAATGGCATCTGACTTGGCTTTCCTATCTTCAGCGTCCTGCGGCACAATTAGCGGTGCATCATAGGCCTGATTGTTTCCGCTAGAAGATGCCACGTCTCTATTTGCCGCTTCAGCTGCAGCCTCTCTGTCAGCTGCTTCTTCAGCTGCAAGCTCCCTTTCAGCTGCTTCTGCAGCCTCTCTGTCAGTTGCTTCAGATGCAGCCAATTTCTTTGCATATTCAACTTCAAACTCAGCTATTCGGCATTTTCTACAAAGGGCTCCCCTAAGCTCGTCGTCCCTCTTGCAAATAGGGCAAAACACGAGGTAACGTTGAAAAAAATGGATCTTCTTGTACAGCTGGTAGGTCACGTAAGCATCTATGGCTGCATACTTCAGGTTTATATCAGACAACGGCCACTCATTCCAGAAATCGTGCCCATCCTTAGAGAAATCTTCCTTCATTATGACGTACGACTCATCGAGGATTTTAGTTGCTAGTGATGCCATTCCATCCTTCTTCCTGCCCCGTAGGATCTTGACAAGATGCTGAATATCAATCCAGTTGTGCGCAGGAATTATAATTTCCTCTTGATACAATTTCGAAAAATCAGTTGTTGTGTCAACAGTGCAGAAAACAATTCCCTTTTTTTCAAGGAACTGGCGCAGCGCTGGACATTTCCTGTCAGTCCTAAAAGTATGTAGTTGTCATCACCAAAATTTGTAACTACAAATATTTTGTCAATGCAAGATCATCATCTCAATATAATTTTGAAAAGTTTAGTAAATGCAAGATCAAGACTCTCAACATTGTATTGTCATACTTTATTCGGTTTTGCTATTTCTCAGTCGACTGAACGAGTTGCACATTTCTTTTAACTACCGTTGCACTTTTCTTAGGTGATTGAGACTAAAGAAAATCTCAGTCGATTGAGACATAGGCAAACCCTAATTTTTTTGGTCCTAAGTAAAGTACAGTAGTTGCAAGATGAGCAAGTGGATAAAGAACAAGAGGAGAAAACCCTAAAAGCGGTTATCTACAGAGAGCAGATCTACAAACCGGGAGAGGTGGTAGACGAGGACGTGTTTCCGCATGGCAAGTTGAACGACGGTGGCTTCATTCACTTCATATGGGTGCTCCGGGGTGTACTCGAGGTCCAATACCACAAACTTGTCCTTGTCTATCCCAAGCGAACCCTCGTACATCCTCAGGACACGCACCACCGTCTCCTCCTCATTGGTGTAGACAACGTCTATCTTCTTGTTGTCATGGGTAGTGAAGCTTGTCTCTAGAGTGCGTAGATCTCCCTTGGCGGCAAGGAGAAGACGGGAAGAAGATAGTAGATGACAGGAAGAAGAAGAGTGGTTTCTGCGAGGCAGGGGAATGGTGGAACCGTCAATGCGCTTTTATGGTAGGGGTTAACGATTGGGACGGAAGTCCAAGGAGAGACGCGTGGCGGTGGCCGTTCCAGCTTCCGCGTAAACAAAAAATAATTATAACACCGATAAATGGGACCTGTTTTGTCACGTCAATACACCGGTAGGGGGCGATCTCATATCCACTGTGCCAACGCTGCAAGCCTACGTGACAGCCAACCCGCCTAAGCGACGGGAGCGACATAACGGCGAACTGACAGGGGGGGGGGGCAACTTGACGCCCGTTAGCCTGATTTTTTGTATTGAAACGTAAAGTTGAATTCGTGCTGAAAAAGACCCTCTGAGTATTTGGCACACCAACTGTAGTCATCCCGGCTGATTTCAAGGATCTTGGGTACCGTGTTGCCTGTACACCCCAAATTTCGGGCCGCAAAGTGATAATCTCGGCGGAGATGTATAGCAATAGTGGTTCCCTTTCGCGTCGGGTCACCAGTACTGGCGAGGTGGACAGTAGGCGCTTGAGGTCTTCGAATGCTTCATGTGCCTCGTTGTTCCACTCAAACTTGTCAGCTTTGTGGAGGAGTTGGTAGAAGGGCAGTGCCTTTTCGCCCATTCGACTGATGAATCGACTAAGTGTCGCGATTCGCCTAGCCAGCTGCTAGACACCCTTATGTTCTTCGGCTTCTCCATGGCTAGTATGGCTTTTATTTTCTTTGGGTTTGCCTCGATCCCTCTCGCGGAGATGAGATACCCGAGTTGCCCAGATGGTACGCCGAAGGCGCACTTGTCCGGATTGAGCTTGATCCGGTAGCGGTCAAGGTTGGCGGAGGTTTCGCGTAAATCGTCGATTAGTGAAGCTTCCTCTTTGGGCTCGATTACGATGTCGTCAACATAGACTTGCATGGTGCGACCAAGGTGGTTCTTGAGGCAAGCCTGCATGCACCGCTGGTAGGTGGCTCCTGTGTTTTTTAGCCCGAAGGGCATTGTGTTATAGCAGAACACACCAAAGGCGTTGTAAACGCTGTTTTCTCTTTATCCTCTTTCTTCATTCGAATCTGATTGTAGCCTGAGTAGGCGTCGAGGAAGCAGAGGCGCTCACATCCCACGGTGGAGTCGATGATCTGGTCAATTCATGGCAACAGGAAGTGATCCTTCGGGTAGTGCTTATTCAGAGAGGTGAAGTCCACGCACATCCGCAGGATATCCGTGTCCTTTTTTGGTACTAGCACCATGTTGGCGAGCCAAGTGCTTTCCTTGATCTCGCGTATGAATTTGGCATCGAGGAGCCTGTTGATCTCCATTCTGAATGCTTTTGCTCTTGGCTCAAACAGTCGCCGAATTGTTTGTTTGACTGGCCTTGCGTCTGGGTTGACATTGAGTGCGTGCTTGGCAAATTCCCTTGGAAC
The DNA here is from genome assembly GCA_910589775.1 of Avena eriantha. NCBI lineage: Eukaryota > Viridiplantae > Streptophyta > Magnoliopsida > Poales > Poaceae > Avena > Avena eriantha. Next base: position 16,417,888 of record OU342743.1, read on the forward strand.
TCCTGGCATGTGCGCTGGACACCAGGCGAAGATTTCTTAGTGCTCACGGAGGAATTCTACGAGCGTGAGTTCCTATGCGGGACTCAAGTTGTTGGCGATGAGGGCCATCTTGGTGGGATCCGATGGGTGGACCTGAACTTTCTTCGTGTGCACCGACGAGTCGAAGGACGGGTCGGGTGAACTTGGCCTATTCAGGGGAGGCAGACTATTGTCTGTCGACTCCTTCAATCTTGCGAGTTCCTCCTGCATGCCGAAGGACTGGGAAATTCTGTTGAACTCCCTGTCGCAACTGTCGGACCTCTCAAAGCTCCCGTTGATTGTGATAATGTTGTTAGGGCCTGGCATTTTCATCTGCAGATAGGCGTAGTGTGGTACTGCCATGAACCTGGAAAACGCGACACGTCCGAGGATGCAGTGGTACTGTGAGGGCAAGTCGACGACTTCGAAGTTGATTTTGCCAAGGGGATATACGCCCTTGCGTAGGACGATGCTGTGGAATGTTGTGTCCGAGGCCTCTAGGCAGGTCAAAGGGATCCTCATTGCTTGCAAGGTACTTGCGAACATGAAGACGCGGCTCATGTCGAAGCCTCCAATTTGTGCCTCGGGTACGAGGGGACAATGGCTTGGACGAGGTAGTTGGCGCGGGTGGTCGCTCTTGTCGAAGGTGATGCAGGAGTCGCTTCCACTGAGGTACTCAGTGGTGGATGGTGGTGAGTTTGTCGCCAAATTCACTTGGCGAGTGATGGCCTTTTGCACCTGATTAGAGGGGCGGCCCTTTTGGATCATCATGGTACCCATGGCTCGTGGGTACGGTTCGCCTCTGTGGTGATGGTCAGACGCAGCTGCGTTTGGTGGTGGTCCGGCTGGTGGTGGAGGAGCTCCATGTGCCACAGCGCCTGGGGCGGCTCCGTAGCCCCTGTTGACTGCGTCGCGATACATCCGAGCCAAACCCTCATGAAGTTTGAGGAACTCGCGATAGTCCTTGAGGAGGTGGATGGACTTCTTTTTGTCGTCATGCTTGTATATGTAGAAGTGCACCGTGCATGGTTGGACAACTTATCCTCAATGGATGTTGTGGCTGCTTCGTCGCGAGTGCGGCGCTGCCATACTTGCGTGGTTTTCTCGGAGTCGCGGTGTCCACCGCTGCGATAGCCGCTGTTGCGGTTGTCGTCGCGTTTGTCGGCATAGCCGGCTGCAACCATGTTGACGTCGTCGCGGTCATCGTAGATGCACATTCAACATTTGCTTCGGCGATCGCGTCTGCGCTCGAGTTCTACTTCATCGTCGGAGTGAACGCGATTTTTCACCGAATCTTCTCCATCTGCCCACCGATTCGCAATTGCCATCAGGTGGTCAATGGTTTTGGGCTTCGAGCGGCCCAGCTCCTCCCTGAGCTCTATGCGGCGAACGCGGCCATTGAATGCATCGATTGCGCGATCCTCCGAGATATTTTCTGCAGAGTTCATGATGATTGACCACCTCTGGATGTACGAGCGTAGTGATTCGCCCGACCTTTGTTGGCAGCACCTCAACTCTTCGATTGACGCGGGCCTTTTCTAGGTGCCCTTGAAGTTGCGCACAAAGCTGTAGACTAGCTCTTCCCAACTGCGAATGGATCAACGTGGGAGGTTGTTGAGCCATGCCTGGGCGGCGCCCTATAGCTGTAGCTGCAGGCATTGCATGGCCGTAGTTCGACTCTCACCGTGGAGCCTGACGGAGGATATATGGTTCTCTAACCAGATTTTCGGGTCCTGCAAACCGTCAAACTTTGGGTTCTCTATTGGGAGCTTAAACCCCTTGGGCATTCGCTTTTGCCTGATGGTCCTATTGAAGCATCTAGCGCCATAGAGCTCCACATCTTCGTATTCTGAGTCAGTCAATCGGGCACGTCACGCCCTTGACTTGTTGATCTTGCGCTGCATGATGTGATCACGTGCGTTGTAGTCGTGGTCGTGTCGCCGGGACCGGCGGCATTGAGACAGATCATGACTGTCATCGCTGGATGAGGGCGAGGAATAGCGTTTTGCCAGAGCCTTCCCTTTCTTCAACTCCGGTGTCGGCTCTTTGTCGAGAGCGGCCTCGATTAAGCCCAAGCCTGCAATCGTAGATCGGTGCATGGTAACTCGAGGATCTCTAGCTGGCGGCTGGTTGTTGAGGAATTACATGGTGGCCGCCATTACCACAGCTTGCGCCGTTTTTGGAAGCACGTTGCCACGCGTATCCACCGTCATGGAGCCGAAGTCGAGGACCTTTGCAGATTCTACACGCTCTTGTTCAGTGAGGTGGGCCAGTCGAGATCGCCTCTTGTTAGCGATGTACTCATTGCACTTGGAGGAGGATCCTCCATGGGAGGAGAGCCCAGCTCGTCGGAGGCTCAACTCGTCTACCGCCTTTTTACGCGCCTCGAGTTGCGCGATTGTTTGCAGTTGGCATTTGTATTCCTCTTTCAGGAGCCAATGGTAGCCCATCAACAGTTCTTATGCGGAGCCGAAACGCAGAGGGTGGCCCCGTAGGGCTTCTTGGCAGCGGGCCCACTCGAGATCGTTGAGCCTGACCATGACGTATTCGCCAGTTTGCTCATTCACCATGGTGGGGAGTTCGGCTGCCCCTCCGTTGTTGACGGGGGCGCCGTTAGTGGGGATGCCATTAGGTGGTCCTCCATTAGGTATGCCACCGTTTGGCGGGTCGGTTCCGTTGCCACCGTTGCCCGTGTTGTCGCGATTGGCGGAGGAATTGCCCGTGTTGATGACGGCGCACATGAAGTGGTTGGGGAAGGTGTTGCTCCTGCAACATTCTGATCCGGAGCTGTACGCTCCATCTTCAGTTGCTAGATCGCCCAGATCGGATTCACGACTGCTGTCGCTGTCTGTATTCTCGACTGTTGTCGAGGTATTGAGCTCACTAAGGGTGCCGATCGGCGGAGGGAACCACCATGCTGGAGAAATCGATGGTGTTGTCGGCTGGTCAGGCATGCGAAGCGTGCCCATCTGACCAACTTGGATGCGGAAGCTCCCGATCACCAGGCTAATTCCGTCGCCCACGGACTCAAAAGTCGGGCGAGTGGCTGGCGTACGGACGGTGAAGTCGAACGCGCCGAAGTGCTGGCGAATCTCCGCTGTTGCGGAGTTATAGATCGCAGTTGATGGGGCCGAAGAAGCTGCAACATCAGTACTCCCAATTCCCACAGATGGCGCCAATTGACGAGGGTTTAACTCATCAATGCCCATTGTTATGGACTTGGGTTTTGGAGGAGGGAGCGCTGGAAGCATTAATCGGCTAGCAAACAAGCACACAGGGGGACTCGAAGATTTAGCTAGGTTCAGGCCTCATAGAGGTCCCTACTCCTGCTTGTCTGCTCGTGGAATTAACAGAGGAATCGAAGATTACAATGGTGCGCAGATGCAATCTGGCGAGGGTTGTGGAAACTAGGGTTGCATGTGTCCTCCTCGCCGCCCCGTCCTAGCCTTTATATAGATAGGCTAGGTCTCGGGTAGCAGGTCGAGTCGGTTACAATTTAGGGTTTCCATTTAAACTTTCTATCTTTAGCTTCTTCTTGTTCCGCAAGCAATCGAGAGTCCGCAGGTTACTCGAGTTCTCCATTTGGGCCTTGGCGACACCGTGGGCTTCCGTTGTATTCAGGCCATATATACCAAGCTCGAGTACCTGTAGGGTATACCCATGTCATAAAGTGTCTATTTATGATTCCTAAATCATTTAGGAAGACGATTATCTTTGTTGAAGAGGGTATGCTTGAGCTTGTACTCAAGCATATATGAATCTTCTTGGTATAGAGGTGCTACCCTTCTTGGAATGTGCCATGTACCAGTAGTTGTGATGTGTATCTATTTAGATAAAAATAGATCATACGGTCAGTGATGCTGGTTTGAGACCCTACCTATGCAAGAACACATGCATCATCTGTCTGTTTATGATCTGCTGTATAATATGTCCACTTATCATGTGTTTGCAAGAAACTGAATGTGTAAGATGGAAAATGATTAAATCTAAATGTTGGGATATACCCAGGTAGCCTTGTCTTCACGTTGCCTTTTACTTCTGGCTTGTGGTAGCCCTAGATTTGTTTTGGCTTCCTCTTGGCCTTCTCTTGCTCCTCCTGGTGTTGTTGCTCCTGTGTGGACTTGCTGTCCACATAGTACATCCCCCTCCTCAAGTCATCATCTTTTCTAGTGATCTCTTGGGTTTTCTGTGGTGGAAAGTGACTTGATCTAGTGATATGGTTTCAAGATCTAGTGTTGTTCTTGGATGTGCTGGTGACAAACTGTGGCTGGGCTCTCTGGCGAAGTGAATATTAGCGCTGGCCTTGTTGTACGCTGTTGTGATTTGAACTGCCCCTTTGCTCTCTGTTGCTAACACCTCAATGCATGCATTTAGGTGTGTGAGTTGCTTCACTATTTGCTTTTGTTGTGGATGAGATCAAGTAAATATGGTTTAAACTCCCCCATCCTTTTACTATTACTTTATCCTGGTGAAACTTACCATTTTTCTACTTGGCTTAAAATGTGGTATTGAAGCTATTTGCTTAAAAGAATAGATGTTACACATTGGTGAAACTTGCCCCTTATAATTAATCTATGATGTAATATGAATAGTGCACTTCATTGTTCACCACTGAGAGTAAAACTAATCAACTAACATTTTATTTCTTTTTGAGTTGTTTATCTTATTTTCAGGAACAAGGTCTGGATGCTCAAGATATAGTACAGGAATAAATAAATAGTATAGATTCTTATTGTAATCTCATATTATCCTTTTTTATAAAGAATCTTGTAACAATATTTCTATGATTTAATAAAGATTCATTTTATTAGACTCTATTCCTTGTAATATCTTGTCTTAGTGTAAATATCTCCATTTGTAATCTTATTCTGGAATAAAGAAAAGAAATAAGTATTCATTTCTTATTTGAAATTCCTTGTCTTAATTTCATATTGTTGTTTAATATATAATCAAACAATGTTAGTACATCCTTCTAAAAATCCACTTTATATTTCTAAATTCTAATTTTCAAATTTATTCAAATGATTTCAATTTCAAATGTGAATTCAAAATACTTCCCCCCAAAAAATAATAATGCCTAAAGGTCATGTCAAAATTTATAGCAATCACCTCATAGAGCTATTCCTACCTCTAGATAGTGAAAGAAACTGTGATCTCTTTAGGGTTTTTGTTTGGCAAAAAATTTACCCCTATTTTACAGATGAATGCATGCATATGCACAAATTCCTATTTCTACCATTCGTTGGTTCCTAAATGCTGGGGTGTTATAGACTCCCCCCCTAAAATTAAACTTTGTCCTGAGGTTTGCTATTGTGTACCTGAATAGTTCTGGATATGCTTCTTTTAAATCATCCTCTTTCTCCCATGTAGCTTCTCTCTCCAGGTGATGTTCCCATTGTACTTTGTAGTATTTGATTGCCCTATTTCTGAACCTTTTCCAGTTCTCTTCTAGAATTTTACAGGGTTTCTACACATAAGTCAAATCTGCTTGTAACTCAATTTCTTGATGTGTAATTGCATCATCAGGAATTTTAAGACATTTTCGTAGTTGTGCCACATGGAAAACATTATGAACTTGAGCCAATCTTTTTGGTAACTCAAGAGCATAAGCTATTGTTCTATTCTGACTCAGTATCTTGAATGGTCCAATATATATTGGACTCGATTTTCCTTTGACTCTGAATCTTTTAACTCCCTTCATTGGACTTACTTTGTGATATACCATATCCCCCACTTCTGGATGCCATGAACTTCGACTTTGATTAGCATAACTCGTCTATCGACTTTGAGCTATCTTCAATCGATCTCTAATAATATCGATGATAGCTTGCTTCTCCTTGATATAGTCTGGTGCAAATTTCTTGCTACTACTAGGTTCATACCAACATATTGGTGATCTACATCTTCTCCCATAAAGTACTTGATATGGTGCTGCTTTCAGGCTACTTTGACATCTATTGTTGTAAGAAAATTTTGCCAACGGTAGATGATCTTCCCACGAACCTCCAAAACCTAATGCACAAGCTCTAAGCATGTCCTCTAAGATTTGATTGGTTCTTTCGGTTTGGCCTCCAGTTTCTGGATGATAGGCTATGCTGAAATCCAACTTCGAGCCAAGTGCTTCATGTAATTGTTTCCAAAATGCTGAAGTATTAGGTACTCCATGCTTACTTAATATCTCTTTGACATAGATTTCTACTAACTTCTCGGCATTATCTTTTTGACTTACCGGGATAAAATGTGCACTTTTCATGAATCTATCCACAATCACCCATATCCTGTCCTTCTGCTTCGGTGTCATGGGTAATCATGTGATAAAATCCATACCTATTTCTTCCCATGTCCATTCTGGAATTTCTAAAGATTGTAATGGTCCTGCTGGACTATGATGTTCTACTTTTACCCTTTGACAAGTATGGCATTCAGATACATACTTTGCAATATCTCTTTTCTTGTTATTCCACCAGAATAATTCCTTAAGATCCATGTACATCTTCGTACTTCCTGGATGAATTGAATATGGTGTTTCATGTGCTTCTCGGAGTATCACCTCTCTGCTCTCCAGTACATCTGGTACACAAAGACAGTTTTGGAACCCTAAAGATCCATAATCTCCTAGGTGAAAAACAGATTTTTGTCCTTTGGAAATTCTTCTGATTTCTTCTGCAATAGATGGATCATCAAGTTGATGTCGATAAATCTCATGACAAAGATCACAGCTCTTCTCTTCTACAACCCTCATGGTAGCTAAGCCTACACGAACTTCTATCTTTAGGGATTGTATTTCTAACCTTTCCAACTCCATTTGCAACTCTTTTGGTAACTCTCTATTGATGGGTTGAGTATCCGTACTCTTCCTGCTTAAAGCATCTGCTACTACATTGGCCTTTCCTGGAGTATAGTTAATTGTAAGATCATAATCCTTGATTAACTCCAGACATCTTTTTTGCCTCATATTCAACTCCTTCTAAGAGAAAAAATATTTGAGACTTTTATGATTCGTGTATAGTTCACATCTTGCTCCATAGAGAAAATGTCTCCATCCCTTTAAACCAAAGACCACTTCTGCTAACTCCAAATCATGTGTTGGGTAGTTGACTTCATGAGGTTTGAGTTGTCTAGACCCATAAGAAATTACCTTGTGATCTTACATTAGCACACATCCTAGTCCTTCTTTGGATGCGTCACAATATACTGTGTATTGTTTTCTGGTTTCCGGTATAGCTAGAATTGGTGCGGTTATTAATCTAGTTTTCAATTCCTGAAAACTTGCTTCGCACTTCTCGTCCAATATGAATGGTGCATTATTTGTTAGCAATTTGGTCATTGGTCCAGCTATCTTGGAAAAACCTTCAATGAATCTCCGATAATAGCTTGCCATTCCTAAGAAACCTCGGATTTGTTTCACATTAGTGGGTGCATTCCATTCCAACACTGATTGAACTTTGGATGGATTTACCGCAATTCCATCCTTACTAATTACATGACCCAAAAATTCTACCTTGTCCAATGCTGACTCGTGTACTAACGAGCTTGTTAGGGAACCCCAAGAGGAAGGTATGATGAGCACAGTAGTAAGTTTCCCTCAGTTATGAAACCAAGGTTATCAATCCAGTAGGAGCAAGGAAACACCCAAAAGGTGTAGCTAGCTAAACTTTGGCAGGGCGCACTACCGGTGCCAGCAGCAACATGGAGACCTGCACAACACAACCACAGAACTATATCCCCAACTTGCGATGAGGTTGTCAATCTCACCGGTTTTGCTGAAAACAAAGGATTAAACGTATCGAGTGGAAGAAAGTAATAGTTTCCAGAAAGTAAACGCAAACAGGTAAACAGTTGATTGTAGATTGATAGTAACAGAAAGGACCGGGATCCATAGTTCACTAGAGGTGGCTCTCCTTACGATAGATAACATGTTGGGTGAACAAATTACAGCGAGGCAATTGACAAACATCGAGAAACCATACAAACATATACTAATCATCTTGACTCCTTTGAGTTTCGATTGGGCATTAAAACATTATACATAGAACGCCATCCAACTGCATCTATGACTAATAATCCACCTTCAGGTTATCATCTGAACCCCCTCCAGTATTAAGTTGCAAGCAACGGATAATTGCATTACGAATTGTGTTTAAAGTAAACAATACGATTGTTCTATGAACAAAGGATTGTTGTTTTCTCCTTAGTAGCAACAACACATCTAGTACCTTAGATATTTCTGTCACTTCCTTAGATTAATAGAGGCATGAACCCACTATCGAGCATAAATACTAACTCTTGGAGTTGCTAGCATCTAGTTGTCCGAGATAGATACAACAACGGAAAGCATGCAAGATCACAAATAACAAAGAAATGATAGAATCAATAATCAATCTGAAATACCATCTCAATATCCATCGGATCCCCACAAACACAACATGCAGAATTACAAATAGATGATCTTGATCATGAACGGAGCTCACAAGATCTAGACATGATAGCACAAAGGAGGAGAACCAACCATCTAGCTACTACATGGACCCGTAGTCTAGAGATGAACTACTCACGCATCACACCGGAGGCTTGCATGATGATGAAGAAGGCCTCCAGGGTGAATTCCCCTCTCCGGCAGGGTGCCGGGAAGAGCTTTAGATCCCTCCCGATCTAGGTTTGGAGATGACGGCGGCTATAGACTCTTTCGTGGAATTTTGATCGGGGTACTTGTCGTCGGATTGAGGACAAGTACGCCATGAGGGGGTCCTCGAGGCGTGCGGGAGAGAGGGGTGTGAGACGTACGGTGTTCCGGGACAGTGAGCACACAAGTTTACCCAGGTTCGAATCCGCCGGCTTTGGACGGACCCTACTCTTGCTAGCAATCCAGTAATACGGCAGAGCCAGAATATGGGTTACAAGGTGTTGTGCCCTAAAGGCTCTCCCTAGGACGCCTAGGGTTTATAGGAGAGATCAATCCGGCTATGACTAAGAGTTGGTTACAGAGTACATCATGAACTACAAGTAACATTATGGTCCTAAGTCGGTAAGTCTTCTGGGCCTTCCCGTAGTCGGATTGGACTCCGCCTTCTCTCTCTAACTAGGCCTCCCGTGAAGCAAAGCTCTAACCCAAAGTGGGCCACCCTGGTCAGTGAGGAACTGTGAGGATACCCGGAAAGTATATCCCCAACAGTAGTCCCCGGAGGCCTCCAAGATCCAAAGTCGGATTTAATCATCGTCTAGCCTGATCTTCGGCTTGCAGAATCTTGAAGGGTTCCTGAAACTTCACAACAAAAATACGATCCGGGTCTTAAAAATAAGTCGGACCTTGCAATTGGTTACTCGGATTTTCCATCTCGCTTTTAAACTAAGACGGAACTTGGTCTCTAACGCCACCTGACACAAGCATGGTCAAGTCATGTCATCTGACAGACGTTCCGTCAGCACGACCGTTGGTGGGTCCACGGTTCGCGGAACCGAGGCGCCGTTTCAATGTGGGCGTGGAGATCGAAGCAACGCAATCATCGCGCGGGCCCTTCCCAGTTCTTTCCACGACGCGTGGTGGTTACACTGTAGAGTTTGCACGAATCTTAGCGCAGGTAGGTAGATATAAGGGGTTTAGATTTCTTCTTCTCATCCCCACCAGTCCTTTGTCGTTCCTTCCTTCCCAATCCTCCTGCGTGCCCAGATCCTATTCGTCCTCCTCCCACAGAGCTCCTAGCGCCGCCACTTGAAGGTCACCTTTTCCACCGGAGAAAAAATGGCTTCATCCTCCTCTTCCTTTTTGCGGCGGCGTCGGTGGAAGCAGCTGCGGAGAAGGAGAGCTTCCGGGGAATCTGGATCCCCTGCGCCCTCGATGAGAATGGCCTCAAAAACGTGGAGAAGGAGGGGCTTCTCGCCGCCGTCGACTGGCGGACCGGCTTCGCCGAAACCGTCCCCAATCCGTGTGAGGGCGAGCGCGTCCACTTCGGCACCCATCTAGACCGAGGTTTGTCCTTTCCTCCCTCGAAGTTCTTCTCCGAGGTGATTGACCACTATGGAGTTCAACTCCATAATCTTCCTCCCAATTCGCTTCTAGAAATGAGCGCATATGTTGCGCTTTGCGAGGGCTTTCTTGGCATTAGGCCGAGTTTGCTTCTCTTTCGGTACTATTTCCATGTCCGGAAAAATTCTATTACTGCCGGTGTTCCTTACATCACCGGTACCATTAGTTTTTCTGTTAGACGAGACCGGGCATATCCCAAAATTTCTGCCAGTGACTCGGTCAAACAATGGCCAGCCCCTTTTTTCTATCATAGGGATATTCCGGCTCCCGGCAAAGCTACTGCTTTGCCGGCTTTTGTCGACGGAGCCGCCACAGCCCAGCCTTCCTAGGATGAGGCTGCTCCGGCTCTCACCGACGATCTGATCCTCGCTAAGAGGCAGATCAAATATCTTATCAAGCACAAGGGTCTGAAAGGATCCGACTTAGTCCATTGCTGGGTCTCACGTCGGATCCAGCCACTTCATTACCACGGGAATAGACTGATGCACTCCATCACGTCTTCCAAAAAAGACTCTCTCTGCATCAGCCCCAAAGGCTACACCGCCCAAGGTTACATAAGCCAGATCAAGTGGCTGATCAAGGAGCGGATCGAGAGGAAAATTCCGGAGGTTTCTCTGGACATGCACATGGCGGAAAACCTCGTGGTAGCGGTAAGCTTCCATCAGTACACCTTTTATGTGTTTCAATCTTAAGTTATATACTGCAATGCTGATATATTATCTTGTTTTCAGCTTGCTGATCTCCCCGAGTCGGAGCTTGCTCCACTCGAAGGATATCCTCCTGAGTATTCTCAGGAGGCTGAAGTGGTCCCATTGCCGGATCTTGCGCTCAAGAAGCGTAAAGCTCCGACAGTGGCAGTTGGCACAAAGGAGGTGCCTGTTGTGAAGAGGTAACTTTCATTCACAATTTTTGCCTTTGTACCTTTCTCGAATTTCTTTCTGAGATGTAATGTTTCCGACTTTACTTCATTTTTAGAGCAAAGCCTCTCATCAAGGGTAAGGGGAAAGGGATTCCTGCGAAGCCCCTACGATAGATGAAGCTTACCATAGCTTCCCCTGCCACGGCTCCTCCAACTCCTGCCCCTCAACCTTCTGCAACACCAGCGATTACTCCTTCTCCAGTTGTTGCAGAAGATCCGGCTCCTCCAACGGCGCCTGTGATCCTTGGATCGCACACTGACATCACCGTGGGTGCGTCAGCTCAAGATAAGGGTGAACCCTCTTCGGGTAATGATCCCTCGGCTGAAGTCTTCGCCGACAACCTCCTCAGCAACCCCGGACTTGCCAAGTTCGGCTTATCCCGGAAATCTGCACAGGAGATCCAGCGGCTGGCCAGGCAAGTCCTGGACAAAAGCCATCTATCCCCCAAAGAGGAAGTGCAAGAAGCAGAGGACGTCAAGTTCTCTGACCTTCTTGCTCAAGTCCACCTTCGCGACGAGAGGATCAGGAGTGGCGAGCTTCCAACAGCCCCAGTAACTCCTCTTACTCTAGCCGAGAAGGTGGCAGCTGAGGTGAACGCGGGGTTAAACAAGCTTACCCGCGAGCAATATGTAAGTCGGAATTCCAACTCTTGTTTTTACATTATGTTATATCATATCCTCTAGCCCCCAAGCATGAAGTAGGATATAGAAATCCGGGTTTATGCTTTCATTAGGATGCCAAAGAACGAACTAGTGTAGCCCCCAAGGCTCTTGCTGATATTTAGCAAAAAAATATTAGCCCGAGTCTTAAGTAGCTTTCTGACTTTGGGTATTCTGACTTACAGAAAGTATGTTCCTATAACCAGGAATTATTAACCAATGTCTGTGATAAGCGGAGAGAGATCAAAGGTCTCCGGCTTAAAAATGCTGAGCTCAAGGTAGCCAAGGATGAAGCCAAAGGTAAATATTTCGAGATTCAAACCTTGTCTTTTGCTTTTTCAATGTTGAATTTTTCTGAACTATTGTTCTTTTTGACTTACAGCGTTGGTGAAACAATCCATCGCTATGATTGAAGAGGCCGAGAACCTCAAGACCTTGGTGGTGGAGAACAAGGGACTTCGCCAAGAGCTGGATAAGCTCAAGGCGGATCATGAAAGAAGCATAGCTCAAGTCCTTGAATCCTCCTCCATGGCCACTGAAGAGCGTGATCGCAAGATTTCTGCTCAAGATAAAGTTATCTCGGACCTCAAGAATGAGGTTAGCAGAGAGAAGGATATCTCCCAAGCGCTCCGGGCTGAACTCTAGAGTCTCCGGGAAGAGAAAGCCAAGATTGACGACGTCATTCTTGGTAAGCTCCATCTATCTGACTTATCATTTCTTCGACTTTCATCAATGTCGGTTTTTTCTTATCTTCATTTTGTGTATAGGTCCTCTGAACTTGACGGACTCCTCCTCGTCTGAGCCCCGGACTCACCGGCTTAACCAAGTCGGTGATCTTCTTCATGACTACCGCCAGTCCCTTGAGGACATTGGCGAGTCTCTTAGGATTCCGGACATGCCAAGCATGTCGGACTTCTAGGTGCGGGAGAAGGCCAAGGAGATGCCACAGCTCGTTCGGGACTGGAACATGTCCTAGACGCGGACTGCTGCGCAGAACGCTCTCACCATGGTCATGAGCCATCATGGAAACATGGAGATATGGCAAGTGACCATAGGGTACTGCAAAGTAGACGAAGACGGCCAGGAGCAGTGCCTTCAAGCCATCATGCACTCCTGCGCCGGATATGGGTGCCACGTAGCTGATCTGACCAGCTACGAGATTCCCTTCTTCACCCGCGTAGCCACTCCACCACCTCCTCCATAAGAAACTGAAGAAGTTTCTGACGATGAACGGACCACCTCGGATCCAGACATCTCGGCCAGATATCAAGGCAGAGTAGCCAGCGAGCCGGCAGATCCTTCATCTCCTCCTGCATCATAGACCAGAAAACTATGTATTATTCTGGAAAAAACCTGATGCGATTGTAAATATTAAGTACTATGACTTTTGCTAGTGCTAAGTTTTTTATCTATTCAGCACTTTTTTCTTTTGAAATTTTTGTGTGCCTGAAATGTTTACATAAGCACTTGAAATTTTCCGTCTCTACTTATCGTTTATCTGGCTTTCCGCTTTTTCCCTTTCGTGAGCCGGCTAAACCTTCAGCCGGAAACTTTGCCGAGCAACAGAGCTCAATTGCTAAACCAGTTTAAACTCGGAAACAAAGCCGGCTTCCAGTACGAACAATTAACTACTCAGAAGATACCTGCATTTAGCAATCAGACAAATAACCCAAGTAAAGACTAGAATTTTTTAGAGTTATACCCGAAGGTAGCAGTTTTAGAATCGGAAATCTAAACCAGAACGAACATGAGCATAAAGTACTTTCAAGCATTCTAGGATTTTCGACTATGACATGATCACTAGGAAATAAGATGGTAAAAACTTCTCAGGAAAACTTTGAGGTAACCAAAACTTGTATTTCTCACAGAACATGTACATATGTATGATTACAAAGAAGGATAAACTAAGAATAAAAGGGACGTAGCTGAGCAATATTCCACGGTCTATCTAACTCATCCGGATTTGTACTGCCTCCAGCTCTCTTTCTCTTCTTAGTAGCAGGTCTTTCTTTGATTGGCCTCATGTCAGTTAAGTAGTATGACCCATTGTGCAATACTCGACTAAGTAAAAAGGGACCTTCCCATACTGGGGAAAGTTTGTGCTTTCTTTGTTGCACAAGCCGGAGAACCAAATCACCGTTATTGAAAGATCTAGTTCGGTCTCTCTGGCTATGATACTTGCGTAACTTCTGCTGATAGGCTGTAGATCTTATTTCAGCAACGACGCGAACTTCTTAGACTAAGTCGAGATCATTTTGTCGAGAAATCTCGGCATCCTCCTCGATATATGCGGCCACTCTAGGAGAAGTATGAATTAAATCACTAGGAAGAACTGCTTCTGCGCCATAGACCAAGAAGAAAGGTGTATATCCTGTTGACCTGTTCGGAGTTGTTCGTAAACTCCAAATCACAGAGGGTAGTTCCTCTGCCCAAGCCCCCTCAGCACGTCTCAGTGGTGCTTCGAGTCTTGGTTTCAAGCCTTGTAGAATTAAACCATTTGCTCTTTCGACTTGTCCGTTAGCCTATGGATGTGCGACTGACGCAATGTCATGCCGGATATTTTTCTCATCGCAGAATTCAGCCAACTCTCCCATGGAAAAATTATTCCCGTTGTCCGTGATAATGCTATGCGGATAACCATACCGGATTATAACATCCTCGACAAATCTTTTGGCTATTGCTCCATCACAACTAGTAACAGGTTTAGCCTCGATCCATTTCGTGAATTTATCCACCATCACTAAGATGTGAGTAAATCCACTTGGAGCTCGTTTAAAAGGTCCTACCATATCAAGCCCCCAGACCGCAAAAGGCCATGTTATAGGTATTGTTCGCAGCTGATCAGCCGGAACATGAGCTTGCTTGGCATACTTTTGGCAGCCTTTGCATGTCTTGACTAATCGTTCAGCATCTGCCTGAGCTGTAAGCCAGAAAAATCCATGTCGAAAAGCTTTTGCCACTAAATATTTGGCTGCAGCGTGGTGACCACACTCGCCTTCGTGGATTGCTCTTAAGATTTCCACTCCTTCCGGAGATACACAGCGCTGAAAAACCCCAGAAACAATCTGTTTATGGAGCTCACCTCTAACAATAGTATAGGCTTTTGCTCGTCGGATAATCTGCCGGCTCAGCACCTCATCTTTGGGTAATTTGCCATCTACCAAGTAATCAAGGTAGGGTTGAGTCCAGCTGGGAATTATAGCCAGAACTGCTATTAAAGGTGAGTCGGATTTGGTCGGATATTCCTCATTTACTCCCTTTATCGAGGGAACTTTGAGGTGCTCTAAAAATGCGCCATCCGGAACCTCTTTCCGCGCAGAGCCTATTCGAGATAGTGCATTTGCTTCCTCGTTTTCTGCTCGAGGGATGTGTTGAACTTCAAACCCTTCGAACGATTTAGATAGATCATCCTCGACAGCTTTATATGCTGACATGTGCTTATTTGCATTACAAATATCCGAAACTTGCTGAGCAACAAGATCCGAATCTCCATAACACATTAAACGTCGGATGCCAATATCCTTAGCAATCCGGATTCCATGCAGCAGTGCTTCATACTCGGCAATGTTGTTTGTCGTTGTGAAGTAGATCTGCAACACGTATAAAAGTTTATCTCCTTGGGGTGATTTGAGCACCATGCCAGCCCCCGACCCCCCTCGAGCCTTAGACCTGTCAAAAAAGAGGGTTCAGTATTCTGACTCAGGGAGGACCATGTTCTCATTGGTCACTGTCCAATTACCGACAAAGTCAGCAAGGATCTGGGATTTGATTGTTGTCCGGGGTTTGTACTCAATATCGAAAGTTGCAAGCTCTATACCCCATTTGGCGACGCGTCATGTGGCATCGCTATTGTTGATTATATCTCTCATGGGAGCTTTGCTCACCACGGTAATTGGATGCTCCTGAAAATAGTGCCGTAACTTACGAGATGCTAGAAAAACACCGTAAGCCAACTTTTGATAGTGCGGATACCGCTATTTTGATTATGTCAGGACCTCGCTGACAAAGTATGTCGGACGCTGCACCAGGTGCTCCTGATTTTCTTCTGGTCTCTCCACCACCATAACTATACTGACAACCTTATTTATCGCAGCAATGTAAAGCAACATCTGTTCCTGAGGTTCCGGCGCTGCAAGGATAGGAGGAGATGAGAGTACTTTCTTCAGGTCTTGTAGTGCAGCTTTAGCTTCGTCGGTCCAGACAAAATCCTTGGTCTTCTTCAGGAGTTTGTATAATGGTGCGACTCTTTCACCAAGCCGGCTTACAAATCGACTGACCGCAGCAATGCAACCAGTTAATCTTTGTACGTCCTTCAGGCGAGTTGGCCTGGAAATATTGAGAATAGCCTTGATCTTGTCACGGTTCACCTCTATACCTCTTTGAGACACGATAAAACCTAACAATTTTCCGGCCGGTTTTCCAAAGAAAAATTTCTTCGGGTTAAGCATGATGTTGTATTTTTGTAAATTGGAGAACATCTCCTCCAAGTTGGAAATCAATGTTTCCTTCTTTTTGGACATGACTTGCGTCCAAGTTGATCATGGAGGCAACGCTGCATCGTGCGCTGGTACGTAGCTCCTGCGTTCTTCAACCCAAAGGGCATCGTAACATAACAGAAGGTTCCGAAAGGGGTTATGAATGAAGTTTTGATTTTGTCAGATTCCTTCATCCGGATTTGGTGATAACCAGAATATGCGTCGAGAAAACAGAGGAGTTCCGAGCCTGCCGTAGAATCGATAACTTGATCAATTCTAGGCAGAGCGAACGGATCTTTTGGACAAGCCTTGTTCAAGGCAGTATAATGAACACACATCCTTAAATCAGTGGTGTCCTTTTTAGGGACCATTACAGGGTTGGCCGACCAATCAGTATGGATGACCTCTTCTATGAATCCGGCTAACTCGAGCCGCGCTAGTTCCTTAGCTATTGCCTTACGCTTTTCATCACCAAACCATCGTAAGGACTGTTTGACGGGTTTAGCGTTCGGATTTACATTTAGAGAGTGCTCGGCAAGTTCCCTAGGTACTCCGGTCATGTCAGATGGCTGCCATGCGAAGATATCTTGATTTGCTTGGAGGAACTTGACGAGCGTGCTTTCCTATGCGCTACTTAGGCCTATGCCTATCTAGGTCACCTTGGAGGGGTCATCATCCTTCAACGGCGTCGTCTTCGTCTCTTCTGATGCCTTGAACTCCGGATTTGTCTTTGTCACCTCCTTCTTCGTCGCGGGCATCTCGGACGGATCTATGCTCTTCTTGATCTCCTGGTACTCCTAGGCGTGCAGCATGGCTACGGCAAAGGCGGCATTTCCATCCTCGCACTCTTGCGCCTTCTTCGGGTCTCCCCTGATGGTGATCACGCCATTGGGACCTGGAATTTTCATCATATTGTAAATGTAACACGGACGAGCCATAAAAGCCAAGTCAGCCGGACGTCCGAATATAGCATGGTATGCGCTCTTGAACGGGACCACTTCGAAGGAAAGTGCCTCCATCCGATAATTCTTTGGTGTTCCAAAAGTAACATCCAAAGTGATCTCTCCCAGGGAATTAGCTTGTCTTCCTGGGACAACTCCGTGAAAGATCATAGAGCTATGGTTCAGCTGTGTTTCCGAGATGTTCATCCGGCGTAGCGTTTCGACATAGAGAATATTGATGCTGCTACCACCGTCCATGAGGGTCTTGGAGAAACCATAACCGTCAATAAGTGGATTGACGATTAAGGCGTATTTTCCTCGCCTATGTAACTTAGGCGGATGATCAGCGCGGTCAAACGTTATTGCCACTTCCGACCAGTCCAGATACTGAGGGACAGCCGGAACTGTTGCGTTCAGCTCGTGGAGAACTGCTTTCTTGACTTTTGCTGGTTGAGATCCGAGGAAGGTGACGTAAGTGTCCTTCTTGGTGGGAAAAGTTTTCTTCCCTTCCGACTTGGGATTTGAAGCATCGGCTTCCTCCATGTCGGAATCTTCCTTGGTCTCTTTGTCCTTTTCGGGATTTTTCTTTCCCTTCTTCCGCTTAGCTTTGTAGCCCGCGGTATCATCTCTCTTGATGTCGTCGTTAAAAGGACATTCAGCGTTGGTGTGGGATGAGCCCCCATTGGCGTCCAGGTGATGCACACATGGGTTATTGGCGATGTCGGCCCAAGTGTAGGTTTTGCCTGGTTGTTGCTCTCCTCTACCTTGGACCCTTGATGTCCCACGGCCACGCCTGCGGCCTCCACCACGTCCTCCTCGTCCTCCAGACCCGGAAACAGTAGTGACTACTGCTGTCTCCATGTTGGGTTTTTCTTCGGAGGTATTTTTGCGCTTCTGAGCCTGTTGCTTTGGTTGTTTTGCCGACTGAGGCACAGCCAGGACATTGAGTAATCCCTCTGTGTCGTCATCGGCATCTGCATACTTGCTCGCTGTTTCTATCATCTCTCCCAGATCAGTAACCTTGTCACACTTCAAGCGATGGCGCAATAAACCAATTGGGAGACCTGCGATGAAAGCTTCAATCGCAGTTTGATCATTTACTCCCTCGCAGGAGTTCTTGGTGTCAATCCATCATCCGAGATAATCCCGGCAAGTTTCTCCGGCTTTCTGGGTGCAATGCTGTAGGTCTCCAACCGTACATGGCCTCCGATATGTGCCTTCGAAATTTCGAAAGGACGCACTTTGTAAGTCATACCAGTTGTGAATGGTGTTCGCCGGAAGTTCATTAAGCCATGATCGTGCCGTCTTCCGCAACATAAGTGGGAGATATCGGGTTGCGACCAGGCTGTTTCTGCCTTTGGCGATGCAGCAAGCTTGGAAGAAATCCTGTAACCAGGTGTCTGGCCGAGCAATGCCGTCGTAGGCTTGGATATGTCTTGAGATAGCAAATCCTTCCAGGAATTTTATAGCTATGATGTGTGGTCCGAAGCACTTTGGGCCCACGTACATGTCCTTGATTTCGTAGCGCCGAGCCTCCATGTTGGAGTTGATCCTGTGCCTTGCGTTGTTCGGGGATAGGGATCGTCCCGAATATCGGCTGTGGCTGCGGTGCCTTGGAGCTGGACTTCGGCTTCTGCCACCACCTCCTCCGCCATGTCGTCCTCCTTGACCTCCTTGGGGGTCGTTGTGATAACTGTGTCGTGGAGAGGGTGGTGCAGCTGGGTTTTTTCCGGCTGATCACCGGCCTCCGTCCGTAGCGTCATTATTCCGGTTCCGGGGAGGTTCTTGACTATGACGAGCCCCCTGCCGGTTTGTGCCGGCGTGGTTTCCGTTGTTCCTTCGTCCGTCGTTCCGACCATGGTGAGACCCAGCCGGATGGTTTTCATGTCTAGGAGGTGGCATTTTCTGACGATCCTCCTCCCGACGTTTCTCTTTATCTTCTCCTTTTCGGGGAGGATTCCTCGGAATCAATGCAGCGATCGCATCTTTATTGGCTGCTGGAGCGACGTTGCTCCAGTTATGTGTAGTCCTATGGTGCTGCCCCGATGATCCGGTTCTTGAATAATTGTCTTCCCTGCGTTCGCGGTGACGATGCTACACCCGATCATAATGGGATCTTACGTCAGCCCATGCCGGATCTGTGAGACATTGGTCGGAATCAGAGACCAGCTTTTGGCTTCCAGACAGGGCGACCTTTTTCTGCTCCATTCCCTTATTTAGTAGCTTGATACCCAAACGTATCTCCTCTGGTCCTGGATTAGCCGATAGAATTTCGCGAGCCGCCACGGTATTTTGCACTGGTGTTGGGTAAACCCAATCTCCGTTGCTATCCTTCCGTGGCTTTCCCATCTCATCTCCAAAAAGGACAGCACGGACACGGGGGAATTGGTTGTCATCTATGTGACGCTTCCGTGTCTTCTGATGTAGACGGGACATGTACTCCTTGTTTGACATGCGCTTCTTCTCCACCTCGATGTTTTTGGCTTCATCGAGGAGTTGTTGACGACGCGCTTCTAGGGCCTGGGCCCTTTCGTCCAGCTCATCTGCAGTAAGTTCCGCAGCCGTAGGGATAGGTGTGGTTAATGCGGCATCGATAAGTTTACGCGCACCTTCAGTGATCACGTGTCCATCCACCGATGCTTATTTTTTCGGCTCGTCTAGGATTAGTGCTCCATCCGAGTCTTCCTCGTATTCCTCGGCAATCACCTCCTCAGCCAGAGGTTCTTTTGCCGGGGTCTTGTTTTTCTTGTTCTTCTTCTTTGCCTTCTTGGCAGCACTGGTAGCAAAGACGACTTTGGGTCCGTTTCCCGGAGTCAAGCTCTGATCGAAACTTTCGGACATTTGGACTTCAGGATTGTCTCCAACGTCCATGTCATCCTGCATTTTGGGAGAGTGTTCCCCGGATCCTTCATCCATGGCTTCTCCATCCTCTGCAGCTTTGGAGTTGTACTCCTCTTTGTATTCCACAAAGAACTTTCAGAAATCTGCCGATGTCATGGATTCATCCGAGGATGCAGGAACGTCGGCGTTTGTTCCAATTGCCTCCAGCATCGAGTCGGTGTTTTCTCCAGTATCGGCAGAGCCGGATCCGGATCCAACATATCCGACGAAGTGCGATGCGTGCTTCCTGAGGTACCTGCGGCTTTCGCGGTCAGCCATATCAAAACTTTTAATGGTATCGAGGATTGCATCTATGCTAGCACCCTGCAGTATCATACATCTTAGTGTGTACCTGAGGAAAGGCCTGTCTGTCCCGACATCGTCAGAGTCGGAATCAGTGTCGTTGATGTGCTCCTCCTGGATTTCGACCTCCACGGGTGGGTTGATCGGGGATCCGGCTTCTCCAGGGAGATCCACTCCAGATTCGACTTGGACCATGTGGTCTTCTTTAGGCTCAGATTTCTCCACTATCTCCACAATTGGTGCAGGTTGGGTGGGGTTAGGGTTTTCTGAGATCCGGAACTCTGCTGCCTCCGCGGACAAAGGGGATCCAGAAGATTCTTCTGCCTCTATCATCATCGCTGGGGTGGGTTGGGCAGGTTTAGCGAAACCGATGTAAACATCGATCTCGCCAAAAGACATGATAGTATAGGCAGTCACGGCCTCCCTAGCCGGAATCCAAGTCACACCGAGAACGATGAGAGGGACGTCCCTGGCGTAGAGGATGCGACCGACGGCGATGGTCTCGCCGATTCTGATTCTTGCAGATTCCGCTCGGAACGCAGATCCGAAGCTCACTTGCCCCACGGTGGGCGCCAACTGTCGTCGGATTGAGGACAACTACGCCATGAGGGGGTCCTCGAGGCGTGCGGGAGAGAGGGGTGTGAGACGTACGGTGTTCTGGGATGGTGAGCACACAAGTTTACCCAGGTTCGAATCCGCCGGCTTCGGACGGACCCTACTCCTGCTAGCAATCCAGTAATACGGCAGAGCCGGAATATGGTTTACAAGGTGTTGTGCCCTAAAGGCTCTCCCTAGGACGGCTTATATAGATATCCGGCCTAGGGTTTACAGGAGAGATCAATCCAGCTACGACTAAGAGTTGGTTATAGAGTACATCTTGAACTACAAGTAACATTATGGGCCTAAGTCGGTAAGTCTTCTGGGCCTTCCTGTAGTCGGATTGGACTCCGCCTTCTCTCTCTAACCGGGCCGCCCGTGAAGCAAAGCTCTAACCCGAAGTGGGCCACCCTGGTCAGTGAGGAACTATGAGGATACCCGGAAAGTATATCCCCAACAGTACTTAGGGTTTCCGTATCATAGGCAATATATAGGCGGAAGGAGAGGCCGAGGGGGTGCCTGGGGCGGCCAGACCACCCCCTAGCGCGGGCCAGGCCTGGCCTGGCCACGCGGCCAGGCCCCAGCCCCTCTCCATCTCGTATTCTGGCTCCGGGTGTCCCTCGGTGAAAAACTGACTTTGTATTTTATCCCGTCCAATTCCGAGAATATTCATTTTCTGACTTTCCTGGAACCAAAAACAGCAGAAAACATGCAGCTGGCACTGTGGCTCTTGTTAATAGCTTAGTCCAAGAAATCATATGAAAATCACTCCAAAGTGTGGACAAAACATAAGAAAGTAGATAAAACCAAGCATGGAACATCAAAAATTATGGATACGTTTGCAACGTATCAACATCCCCAAGCTTAACTCCTGCTCATCCTCGAGTAGGTAAGTGATAAAAAGAAAGAATAATTTTTGAGGTGACATGCACCATCATAAACTTGATCAAAGTATTTGTAAAACATTCAAAGCTGGGATCATAGTACTTCAATCATAACATGAAAGACAAAGTTCTAGCAATAAGACAAACAATCTATGTTGCAACATGAAAAGGCACAAACAAAAGATTCATGAATAACGATGCTTTGCAAGACGTTTGTTTGCTTCACATAAATAAAACATAGCATAGTGGTATTCAGCTTATCCCTCATAGAGTAGCAAACATAAATGCATAGGACACCTTCCAAGTTTATAAGAGTGACTAGATACAAATAGTTTAAAACAAGCAATATCAAGGTATGCATCAATCAACAAGTCTTGGGACACTGCACATAGAACTAAGAATGACCACTATGCTCTCAAAGTAGGTGCATAAAGATAGAAGGTGGAGAATCAACATAAAAGTAAAAGAAAGGCCTTCATAGAAGGAAGTAGGGATTCAAGTCTCATAAAGAGCTTCCAAAAATTATGGTACTTATTAGCTTTCAGCTCTCATTGCCCCTGTCATAAGCATCTTGAAGGTGACTAAGGTTAAAGTAACACAACTAAGAGGATATGCTTGACAAGTTATAAACCAAAATCTCATGCCCCTTACTTACGAAGACCGAACCTCATGCTACTCAAATTTAGTCACTAGTAAGCTCTTGTCATTGTAAGTACATATGTATCATAGAGAACCTCCAACGGGGTACCCCTTGCACATGATACAGGAGCTATCCCATAATCAAAATGACAAGGCAAGCAGACAATGAGCATCTGAGCGATCTTTTTATTTGCTATTTGGATAGGTTTTTATTGAGGATGCTTCATAGAGTGCTCATTATGGTTATGCTACAAGTTTCCACCATGATTAGGCATGGCTTAGGATAGCGGCCCAGGCATTTCTCTAACACAAATACAAACTCCATGATCTTATAAGTTCCCCTTTTATTTCACACCGCCGGGATCCATAAGCAAAAAAAACATGATATCAACGGGGTACAAAGTACAGGTACAATGTTGAAAGCATTCCCCATGATACATGGTTCTACTAATTTCAACTTATAAAGCGCAAGCATATACGCAACAAAGATGGACACAATGGTTCAAGTTTATTAAATGTAGAAAAGTAAAGTGTGCCATCAAGTTCGTGAGAGCTTCACTAGTAGAAAAAGAGCCTTTCGTCCACCCCTTTAGTCCCGGTTATGGTTGGACCCAGGACTAATACTCACATTAGTTCCGATTCCAACGGAACAACCTTTAGTCCTAGGTCAAACGGGACCTTTAGTCCCGGTTGGAGACACCAACCGGGACTAAAGGGGTAACCTTTAGTCCCGGTTCGTATTACCAACCGGGACTAAAGAAAATGGGCAAAAAAATTCAAATAGCCATAACTTTTGCATACGATATTAGAAAAATATGTACAGACTATCAAAACATGCAGAAAAAAATTCCTCTTCGATTTCAACAGCCTTAGGCCGTTTTGGATTCTTTTAGATTCTTAAAATTTGAAAAGAAAAAAAAGTTATTTCAAAAATTAAATTTTTTTATTAATTTTTTATGTCATATTTGAATTCCTCACATTTTTCTGATAATAATGGATATATTATTTGTCAAATTTAGATTTGAAGATATTATTTATGTCATATTAAATGAATAAATGGTAAAAAATGAATAAAATATTAATTTCGAATTTTTCATTGGAATAAAATATTATTATTACTTATTTATTGTTGTTACTTAAATAGTTATTCGTAATTTCGAAAAATAAAGACGGTTAACATATTGATATGAGCTAATAGGATTGATAAACTAATATTAACAACAAGTTATAAGAGTCCTTCGCGTGAGGGGTAGAGATGGAATGGGGAAGTTAAGCGTGCTGGGGGTGAAGTAGTGCTATGATGGGTGACCGATCGGGAAGTTTGACTATAAGTGTAATTTGACCTAAGATTAAATATAGTTAGTGTGAAAAATGAGAAATGTGAGAGATTAGCGAGTTAGATAATTCAAATGTTCAAAAAAAAATCAAAAAAACCCTTTAGTCCCGGTTCGTATTACAAACCGGGACAAAAGGTCCGGCACGCTCGACACTGCCTCGTGAGGGACTTTTGTCCCGGTTTGTGGCCAAACCGGGACTAAAGGGGGAGGCCTTTAGTCCCGCCTCTCTAGTCCCGGTTCCAAAACCTGGACTAAAGGCCCTTACGGGCCGGGACTAAAAGCCCATTCTCCACTAGTGTTAATCACTAGTTTTCTCATAACAAGTTTAATTTGGAAGGTAGAAAAAACATGAATATACTTGGAATAGCATATGCTAGTAGGTAGGTATGATGGACTCTTTGGAATAACTTGGTTTAGGGAGTTGGATGCATGAGTGGAACTCATACTTGGTTGTGGAGGCTAGCATAAGATTGGGAGCAACAAACTAAGAGAAGTAGTTTGACAATAAGTGTAATTTGACCTAAGATTAAATATAGTTAATGTGAAAAATGAGAGATGTGAGAGATTAGCGAGTCAGATAATTCAAATGTTCAAAAAAAAAATTCAAAAAACCCTTTAGTCCCGGTTCGTATTACAAACCGGGACTAAAGGTCTCGCACGCTCGACACTGCCCTGTGAGGGCCTTTTGTCCCGGTTTGTGGCCGAACCTGGACTAAAGAGGGAGGCCTTTAGTCCCACCTCTCCAGTCCCAGTTCCAAAACCTGGACTAAAGCCCCTTACGGGCCGAGACTAAAGGCCCGTTCTCCACTAGTGTTAATCACTAGTGTTCTCATAACAAGTTTAATTTGGAAGGTAGACAAAAACATGAATATACTTGGAATAGCATATGCTAGTAGGTAGGTATGGTGGACTCTTTGGAATAACTTGGTTTAGGGAGTTGGATGCATGAGTGGAACTCATACTTAGTTGTGGAGGCTAGCAAAAGATTGGGAGCAACAAACAAAGACAGGAATAATGGCCATAATCATGCAGAGCGACAAAACATCATTGATCAAAGCATAAATTGATACCACAAGTTGAAAACTAAAGGATCTTAAAGTCTATGGTGACTTGGGATAGACATAACATGGTGTGAGTGATACATTGCAAATGTATCTATAATTTTTGATGTTCCATGCTTGGTTTTATCCACTTTCTTGTGTTTTGTTCCAACTTTGGAGTACTTTTCATATGATTTCTTGGACTAACCTATTAGCAAGAGCCACAATGCCAACTTCCTGTTTTCTACTGTTTTTGGTTCCAGGAAAGTCAGAAAATGAATATTCTCGGAATTGGACGCGACAAAACCCAAAGTGCCTATTTTTCCGGAAGGGATCAAGTGCCAGAATACGAGACGGAGAAGGGCTGGGGGCCGGCCACACCACCTAGCCGCGTGGCCAGGCTTGGCCCGCACCAGGGGGTGGTCTGGCCGACCCCAACACCCCCTCGGCCTCTCCTTCCGCCTATAAGGTGCCCTCGGGACAAAAACCCTAGGTACCCGATCAAAAATCCACGAAAGAGTCTGTAGCCGCCGTCGTCTCTGTCCCTAGATCGGTGGGGATCTGAAGCTCTTCCCGGCACCCTGCCAAAGAGGGGAATTCACCCTGGAGGCCTTCTTCATCACCATGCAAGCCTCCGGTGTGATGCGTGAGTAGTTCATCCTTGGACTATGGATCCATGTAGTAGCTAGATGGCTGGTTTCTCCTCCTTTGTGCTTTCATGTTTACATCTTGTGAGCTCCGTTCATGATCAAGATCATCTATTTGTAATCCATACATGTTGTGTTTACGGGGATCCGATGGATATTGAGATGCTATTTCAGATTGATTATTGATTTTATCATGTCTTTGTTATTTGAGATCTTGCATGCTTTCCGTTGTTAGTAGCTATCTTGGCCAAGTAGATGCTAGCAACTCCAAGAGTTAGTATTTATGCTCGATAGTGGGTTCATGCCTCTGGTAATCTAGGGAAGTGACATAAATCTCTAAGGTACTAGATGTGCTGTTGCTACTAGGGAGAAAACAACGATCCTTTGTTCATAGAACAATTGTATTGTTTACTTTACACGCAGTTCGTAAAGCAATAATCTGTTGCTTGCAACTTAATACTGGAGGGGGTTCGGATGATAACCTGAAGGTAGATTATTAGTGATAGATGTAGTTGGATGGCGGTCTATGTATTATGTTGTAATGCCCAATCAAGTCTCCAAGGAGTCAAGATGATTAGTATATGCATGTATTGCTTTCTCGGTGTTTGTCAATTGCCCCGATGTAATTTGTTCACCCAGCATGTTATCTATCTAAGGAGAGCCACCTCTAGTGAACTATGGATCCCGGTCCTTTTACTTTACATACAATCTACAACTGTTTACTGCTTTGTGTTTACTTTCTACAAACTTTTACTTCTTTGCATTCGATACGTTTAATCCTTTGTTTTCCACAAAACACGGTGAGATTGACAACCTCATTGCAAGTTGGGGAAAAAGTCTGTGGTTGTGTTGTGCGGGTCTCCACGTTGCTTCTAGCACCGGTAGTGCGCCATGCCAAAGCTCAACTAGTAACACCTTTGGGGTGTTTCCTTCCTCCTACTGATTCGATTAAACCTTGGTTTCATAATTGAGGGAAAACTTTATGTTGTGCTCATCATACCTTCCTCTTGGGGTTCCCAACGAGCTCTACGTCGATCGTCGAGTGCATCAAGATCTTTTCTGGTGCCGTTGTCGGGGACTGAAGGAGAAGAAGCTCCCACGTCAACTTCACACCATCAAAGTGTTTTCTGGCGCCGTTGTCGGGGAGTCAAGGACATCTTCACAAGGGGAGTCCTTCATAACCAATCTCTTTACTTTGTTGTTTTTGTTTTGCTTAGTTTATTTTTTGCTTTGTTTGCTTGTTTTGTTTTTCAAAAATACAAAAAAAAATTAGTTCCTTTCTTAAGTTTCCTTTATGATTTGATCTGCTCCAATCACTATTTCATTATGGATAGCTCACCCAGCTTCCTATTTGGGAACAGTATTATAACTGCTAAGGTAATAGATGAACCACCGCCTGCTAGAACCTCCTTGGAAGAAGAAATTGTTGAACCTGAAAGCTCATTAGATGAAAAAGAAGAGGAGAGTGATGGACAAAAGGAGGAAGAATGGATCTACCCATGCCTACCTTCTAATGAGAGTAATTCTTTATCCCTTACATTATTTGATTGTCCCCCATGCTTATCAAAGGAGGGTGAATGTTATGTTCCCGAGGATTCTTTTGAAAATGTTTATAATAAAGCTCTAGTGCTTGTATATCATGAAAATCATGCCTTATGTGATAGTTATATTGTTGAGTTTATTCATGAGGCTACTGAAAATTATTATGAGAGAGGAAAACATGGTTGTAGAAGTTTTTATGGTAATGACACACCTCTCTATGTGCTGAAAGTTTTGAAGTTACTTTTGTTTTATCTTCCTATGCCTGCCACTTTGTTCTTTGTGCATTTAATTGCATACCAGATTCCTATGCATAGGAAGTTGGTTAGACTTAAATGTGTTTTGAATTTGCTTCTTGATGCTCTCTTTTACTTCAATTCATATTTCCTATGAGAGCATCTTCTCAAATTTTCATGCCTAACTTAAAAGCGTTAAATAAAAGTACTTGTTGGGAGATAACCCAAGAGTTTTAGTTGATTCTTGGAAGTTATTACCTCTGTAATAACCTCTCCTTATCCTTTTTATTCGCTTTTTGTGCCAAGAGTAACCTCTAATGAGAGTGAAGTAATGATTGGGAAAGTTGCTGTCCCGAAACAGATTTTTGTGATTCACCGTAAAAATTCCTGAGAGAGCTCTGTATGTCGGATTGAGCTGTAATTTCTTTTGCTTCTGCCCCAGGTTGTTATCTAACTTCCATTAGTTCAAAACTTTTCTAGTTGAGCAACATAAGGGCTTCTAAAAAATTCGTATTTACCTGCTGGTCTGTTTTGACAGATTTCTGCCATTTTCTGCATTTGCTTCTTGTTAGTTCCTTCTTGAGTTCCTTTGGGGAATTGAGCTTTTTGAGGGAAGTGCTACAGTAGCTAGTGTTCTAATGGAAGTTTATTTGGTGTTAGAACTGAACCTTAAGACTTAATTATCTTAAGTGCACTAATGTTGCTAATGAGATTGTGTGAAGTTTTGTATGAAGGAAAAAATTTCAGGTGTATGAAAGGAATGAGTAATGAGATGAAGGATGGACTAAAGCTCAAGATTGGGGATGCCACGCGTGTCACACCAAGAAACATCCAAGAAGTACAAGCGTCAAAGCTTGGGGATGCCCAAGGCATCCCCTTTCTTCATCAATAAAAATGCCAGGTTTCTTCCAAACGCTTCATTTTTATTGTTTCATGCACAGTTGTGTTTTTCTTGGAGCGTCTTCTTTTTCGTTTTTGTTTTGGTTTTTAGTTTGCTTGGTTTTCTTAGTTTTCTGAATAAATTGGTTGGACCCCCTCTTTCATACTTTGGTTTGCATTTAGTTTGGTTTGGTTTGGAAAAGAGTAGGAAAGTTCATGCTTATATGGTAAAAAAGAGCTTGTTTTGACTGTGGCCTATGCTTTTTCATGCCATGCTTGATATTGTTTTGGCTATATGCTTAGTATTCTTTGCTGTAGCATGACTTGTTATAAACAATTGGGATTGCTTAATATGCCTTGGATGAATCATGCGTTGTTTTAGCATATTAAAGCATAGTATAGTGGTATTCTCCTTTGATGCTTTATTTGGGTTGACTTGGCACATGCTCACACCATGTTATGACTATCCAAAGTCACCTTAGCCTTTATGATCCTTTAGTTTTCAACTTGTAGTATCACTTTATGCTTTGATCAATGATGTTTTGTCGCTCTGCATGATTATGGCCATTATTGCTCTCTTAGTTTGTCGCGCCCAGTCTTTTGCTAGCCTCCACAACAAAGTATGAGTTCCACTCATGCATCTAAATCCCTAAACCAAGTTTTTCCAAAGAGTCCACCATACCTACCTACTAGCTTATGCTATTCCAATTATATTCATGCTTTTGTTTACCTTCCACTTGTTATGAGAAAACTAGTGATTAAAGCTCTCACGAACTTGATGGCACACTTTACTTTATTGCCTCTAATAAACTTGAACCATTGGGTCCTTCTTTGTTGCGTATATGCTTGCGGTTTATAAGTTGAAATTAGCAGAACCATGTTTCTTGGGGAACGCTTTAAACATTGCACTTGTACTTTGTACCCCGTTGATATTATGTTCTTTTGCTTATGGATCCCGGCGGTGTGAAATAAAACTGGAACTCGTAAGATCGTGGAGTTTGTATGTGTGTTAGAGAAACGCCTGGGCCGCCAGCCTAAGACATGCCTAATAATCGTTGAAACTTGCAGCATCACCATAATGAGCACTCTATGAAGCATCCTCAATAAAAACCTATGCAAATAGCAAATAAAAAGATCGCTGAGATGCTCATTGTCTGCTTGCCTTGTCATTTTCATTATGGGAAAGCTCCCGTATCATGTGCAAGGGGTACCCCATTGGCGGTTCTTAATGATACACATATACTTACAATGACAAGAGCTTACTCGTGACTAAAGTTGAGTAGCATGAGGATCAGTCTTCGTAAGTAAGGGGCATGAGATTTCGGTTTATAACTTGGCAAGCATATCCTCTTAGTTGTGTCACTTTAACCTTAATCACCTTCAAGATGCTTATGATAGGGGCAATGAGAGCTGAAAACTACAAGTATCATAATTTTTGGAAGCTCTTTATGAGACGTGAATCCCTACTTCCTTTTACAAAAGGCCTTTCTTCCACCATTATATTGAGTCTCCACCTTCTATCTTTATGCACTACTTTGAGAGCATAGTGGCCATTCTTAGTTCTATGTGCATTGTCCCAAGACTAGTTGATTGATGCATACCTTGTTATTGCTTGTTTTAAACTATTGTATCTAGTCACTCTTATGAACTTTGAAGGTGTCCTATGCATTTATATTTGCTACTCTATTGAGGGACAAACTGAATACTATTATGCTATGTTTTCTTTATGTGAAACAAAAAGAACGTCTTGCAAAGCATGTTATTCATGAATCTTTTGTTTGTGCCTTTTCATGTTGCATCATAGTCTCTTTGCTTATTTCTAGAACTTTGTCTTTCATGTTATGATTGAAGTACCATGATCCCGGCTTTGAATGTTTTGCAAATACTTTGATCAAGTCTTTGATGGTGCATGTTGAAGGAAATATGCCCTGAGAGGCAATAATAAAGTTGTTATTATGTATTCCTTATATATGATAGATGTTTATTTTGCATGCTATAATTGTATTGATAGGAAATATCAATACATGTGTGTTTAATAAACAAAAAGGGTTCTTAGTTATGCCTCTCTTATAAACTAGCTTGTTGATTAACAAGATGATCAAAGTTTCCTGATCATGGACATTGGATGTTGTTAATAACAAGGTCACAACATTTGTGAAATGATGTGATGAACATTCATCCGAAGTATAGCATTACGATAAAGTCATTATGTTTATATTTCTATAACATTATACAAAGTAGTCTTAGTCCTTAGACCATGAGATCATGTTAATTGCTAACACCGGAAGAGTATCTTGATAACATCAAACGTCACACCGTAACAGGGTGACCATAAAGGTGGGTTCAGTGCTATGAAGGTGTTATGTTGAGGCTCATGGATCAAGAGTGGAATTTGTCAATCCCGATGACGGATATATATACTCTGGGCCCTCTCGGTGATATCACATTAATATAGCTTGCAAGCAAGTGATGTGATCACTAGAATGTTATATCACAGGAACGAGAAAAGAGTGCATGTCGGTAACGAGATCAAAATAGGTATTTGGATACCAATGATCGAATCTCGGACATGTATTATATCATGAGACAAAGGGATTAAATTGCTGACGTTAAAGGTTCTCACGATCACAGAAGTCATCGTTGAATATGCAGGAGTCAGTATGGATCTCCAGGTCCCGCTTCTGATTATTGATCTGAGAGGAGTCTCAATCATGTCTGTATTATTCGTGAACCATAGGGTGACACACTTAAGGCTTGCCGGACACCATTTAGGAGAACATATGTTCCAGACAAAAGGTTTGCAAAGCGCAGGAAATGTTTCGATAGAAACAGGAATTGTTTCGATAGAAACCGGAATTGTTTTGGGTGAAATTGCAGAAAGTGGTTATGCATGTGATATTGAAATGTTGCAAGGGGTTTTATGTGAATGTTTGTTAATTAAAGTAATTAACAAAATTCTGAATAAAATAAATAAAAGAGTTTTATTAATTAGAGTTGCATTTAATTTGGTGGAAATTAAATACATGTGAGTGGGATTTTGGGTGGAGGCCATGTTTATGTGAGTGAAGGTTCACCACATGAATGAAGGAGGGGAGGAGTCCCCCCCCCTCATGCGCCGGCTATGGGTGGGGAGGGGTCTCCCTCCCTCCTATATAAAGCCCCCCTCTCCCCTCTCACAAACCACACCTCCTCGTGAAGGATCTCTCTCCCCCTGTAGATATTCCCCCATGGTCTCGGATTAGCGAGATACATGTTCCCGGTGGCCTTACGTCTGGAAGGAGTTGCTGCTTCCGCTGATTCGCTGGAGCGAGGAGGTGGAGGTTGTCCGGTGGCTTGAACGTGTGTGAGAGGACGGATGCGCTGCTAATTTGCGGCGCTCGGACTTCCACACGATCTTGAGATCGGCAAGCATACGACTACATCAACCACGAGTTCCTACTCGTTAACAAAACTCGTTGTCTTCGAGGGTAAGTTCTCCATGGATGTATGTCCACCCGTTTCTCTGTATCTAGTAGATAGATCTTGGCATATAATTCTCATCGTAGGAATTTTTTTGTTTTCTATGCTGCGGACCCAACAGTGGTATCAGAGCCTGATCTATGCGTAGGTGCTTTGCACGGGTAGTACACATATGTTTATATGTGGGCGATGATGATCATGTTATTGAAACTTCTATGTACTTTGGATACTGGTGGCATAGTGGGATGAAGCGGCCCGGACCAACCTTACATGTCATCGTACATGAGACCGATTCCACGACTGACATGCAACTAGTTTTGCATAAGTGGCTAGCGGGTCTCTGTCTCTCCTACTATAGTCAATATCTGATTTACAACGAGTTGCTAAGAACTTGGTTATCCTCGTTGTGGTTCATGTTCATAGGTAAGACCGGTTCTATCTCCGAAAGCCCTAAGCCACGTAAAACTTGCAATTGATAAATTAGAGGCGTCTAGTTTAGATCGTTGTTGGGCTAGTGTCTTGATATGGTATTGTTGTAAGTAGATGTATGATAGATACTCTTACAACTCACTTAACGTGTAAGTTCCATAGACCTTGGCCTTACACACAAAGGAATGATAGAGATCATACCACGATGCAAATGATAGAGATCAAATGCATGGACCATATCACCTCACTTCATACATTAGATGTTAGCATCTTATATTGCTAGTTTGGCGCTTTTGGTAGCATTATAAGATGATCCCTCATTTAGATATCAAGATAAAATGTGTTCTTCCTTAAGTATGCACCGTTTTGTGGATCGTGTTTTGAGGCATCACGTGATGATCGGGTGTTCTTGCCTCTACGCTTTCATACAACAGGTGTAAGACAGTTTTACACACGCGAATACTAAGGTTCTTACTTGACGAGCCTAGCATGTACAGACATGGCCTCGGAACACGGACCGAAAGGTAAAGCATGAGTCATATAGTTGATATGATGCCCATATAGATGCTCGCCTTTGAAGCTACACTGACTCATGTGATGATCGGACTTGGTGTAGTGGATTTGGTTCATGTAATCACCAAAAGGACACAAGGGATGTCGTTTTTGAGTGGGAGTTCATTAGTAATTTGGATTAGTTAAACTCAATCTATCATAAACTTAGTCTAAAATTATTTTACAAATTCTGTTGTAGATGGCACCACCTGCTTTTAATTTCAATGTGTTCATGGAGAAAGAGAAGCTTGCTACGAATGGTAGCAACTTCACCGACTGGGATATGAATTTGAGGATTCTCCTCACTGCTGCACAAAAGCAATATGTGCTAGAGGCACCGCTAGGCCCCCCACCAGCTCCTAATGCCCCTGACGAGGAAAAGAACGTCTATATAACTCGTAAGGAGGACCACAACTTAGTTCATTGCGGCATACTGTATGGGCTAGAGCCAGAACTTCGAAAACGTTTCGAAAATGGCAATGCCTTTGATACCATGGGAGAATTAAAAATGATTTTCGATACCCATGCTGCTGTAGAGAGTTATAATGCTTCTGAAAAGTTCTTTAGCTGCATGATGGAAGAGAACAGCTCCGTTAGTGAGCACGTACTCAAAATGTCTGGGTACACCGATAAGCTTGTATCCTTGGGAATAACGATTCCCATTGACTTAGGCATACATCGTGTTCTCCAATCTCGGCCACCTAGCTACAAGAGCTTCGTGATGAACTATAATATGCAGGGCATTAAGAAGTCTCTTCCCGAGCTTCTGTCAATGCTTAAGACTGCAGAAGTGGAGATTAGGAAAGAACATCAAGTGTTGATGATCAATAAGACCACCGGCTTCAAGAAGGACAAGAAAGGAAAGCAGAAGGGAAAGAAGGGCGGAAAATCTGTTGCCGCGCCTGAAAAGAAACCCCGAGCTGGCCCTAAGTCTGAGACCGAGTGCTACTATTGCAAGGGGACTGGCCATTGGAAGCGCAACTGCCCGAAGTATTTGGCGGATAAGAAGGACGGCAAGGAAAACAAAGGTATATGTGATATACATGTTATTGATGTGTACTTGACTAGTACTCGCAGTAGCACCTGTGTATTTGATACGGGATCGATTGCTAATATATGTAACTCGGTTCAGGGGCTGCGGAACAAGCGACAACTAGCAAGGGATGAGGTCACGATGCGGGTCGGCAATGGATCAAGAGTTGATGTGATCGCCGTCGGAACACTGCCTCTCCATATGCCGTCGGGATTAGTTATAAACCTGAATAATTGTTATTTGGTGCCTGCACTGAGCATGAACATTGTATCCGGATCGTGTTTGATGCAAAGTGGTTATTCGTTTAAGTCTGAAAACAATGGTTGTTCGATTTATATGAATAATATCTTTTATGGTCATGCACCTGTGTTGAATGGTTTATTTCTGTTGGATGTCGATAGTAGTATTACGCATATTCATAATGTTGATGCTCAAAGGATTAAACTTGATAATGATATATCTACATATATGTGGCACTTCCGTCTAGGTCATATTGGCGTTAAACGCATGAAGAAACTCCATTCTGATGGACTTTTGGAATCACTTGATTTTGAATCATTTGATACATGTGAGCCATGCCTTATGGGCAAGATGACTAGAACCCCGTTTTCCGGTTCAATGGAACGGGTGACAGATTTATTGGAAATCATGCATACTGATGTGTGTGGACCAATGAGTGTGTCGGCGCGAGGTGGATATCGTTATTTTGTTACTTTCACGGATGATTTGAGTAGATACGGGTATATCTATTTGATGAAACATAAGTCTGAAACCTTTGAAAAGTTCAAAGAATTTCAGAATGAAGGTGAAAATCATCGTAACAGAAAGATCAAATTTTTGCAGTCCGACCGTGGAGGAGAGTATCTTAGTTACGAGTTTAGCACACATATGAAAGACTATGGAATAGTTTCACAACTCACGCCTGCCGGTACACCACAACGTAATGGTGTGTCAGAACGTCGTAATTGTACTTTATTGGATATGGTTTGATCTATGATGTCTTTGACTGACTTGCCACTGTCATTTTGGGGTTATGCACTGGAAACCGCTGCATTCACTTTAAATAGGGCACCATCTAAATACGTTGAAAAGACACCGTATGAATTATGGTTTGGTAACAAACCTAAGCTGTCATTTCTTAAAGTTTGGGGATGTGATGTTTATGTGAAGAAACTTTAACCGGATAAACTCGAACCCAAAGCGGAAAAATGCGTCTTCATAGGATACCCTAAGGAAACGATTGGGTATACCTTCTATCACAGATCCGAGGGCAAGGTCTTTGTTGCCAAGAATGGATCCTTTCTTGAGAAGGAGTTTCTCGCGAAAGGTGTGAGTAGTCGGAAGGTAGAACTCGAAGAGGTTATTGAACCTTCTCTTCATGAAATGGCGAGTAGTGCAGCACCGGAAGTTGTTTCGGAGTTGACTTCACCTAATGAAGAGAGAGCTAATGATATTGATCATGAAACTCTTAAAGAGGACACTACCGAACCTCGCAGGTCAAGCAGGACACGTGCAGCTCCTGAACTGTACGGCAATCCTGTTATGAATTTCATGATTGATGAAATAGATGACCCTACGACGTATGAAGAAGCGATGATGAGCCCTGATTCCAACAAATGGCTAGAAGCCATGAAATCCGGAATGGAATCCATGTACGAAAACCAGGTTTGGACCTTGGTGGACTTACCTCACGATCGAAAGGCCGTTGAGAATAAATGGATTTTCAAAAGAAAAACTGATGCTGATGGTAATGTAACCATCTATAAGGCTCGACTTGTCGCAAAGGGGTTTCGACAAATTCAAGGAGTTGAGTATGATGAGACATTCTCTCCCGTAGCGATGCTTAAGTCGGTTAGGATTATGTTAGCAATTGCTGCATATTTCGATTATGAAATATGGCAGATGGATGTCAAAACTGTGTTCCTCAATGGTAATATTGAAGAAGAGTTGGATATGATACAACCTAAGGGTTTTGTCGATCCTAAGGATGCTGATAAGGTGTGCAAACTTCAGCTCCGTTAGTGAGCACGTACTCAAAATGTCTGGGTACACCGATAAGCTTGTATCCTTGGGAATAACGATTCCCATTGACTTAGGCATACATCGTGTTCTCCAATCTCGGCCACCTAGCTACAAGAGCTTCATGATGAACTATAATATGCAGGGCATTAAGAAGTCTCTTCCCGAGCTTATGTCAATGCTTAAGACTGCAGAAGTGGAGATTAGGAAAGAACATCAAGTGTTGATGATCAATAAGACCACCGGTTTCAAGAAGGACAAGAAAGGCAAGCAGAAGGGAAAGAAGGGCGGAAAATCTGTTGCCGTGCCTGAAAAGAAACCCCGAGCTGGCCCTAAGTCTAAGACCGAGTGCTACTATTGCAAGGGGACTGGCCATTGGAAGCGCAACTGCCCGAAGTATTTGGCGGATAAGAAGGACGGCAAGGAAAACAAAGGTATATGTGATATACATGTTATTGATGTG
Source organism: Avena eriantha (assembly GCA_910589775.1). Lineage (NCBI taxonomy): Eukaryota > Viridiplantae > Streptophyta > Magnoliopsida > Poales > Poaceae > Avena > Avena eriantha. The sequence goes on from OU342743.1 coordinate 16,453,861, forward strand.
TACTTGACTAGTACTCGCAGTAGCACCTGTGTATTTGATACGGGATCGATTGCTAATATATGTAACTCGGTTCAGGGGCTGCGGAACAAGCGACAACTAGCAAGGGATGAGGTCACGATGCGGGTCGGCAATGGATCAAGAGTTGATGTGATCGCCGTCGGAACACTGCCTCTCCATATGCCGTCGGGATTAGTTATAAACCTGAATAATTGTTATTTGGTGCCTGCACTGAGCATGAACATTGTATCCGGATCGTGTTTGATGCAAAGTGGTTATTCGTTTAAGTCTGAAAACAATGGTTGTTCGATTTATATGAATAATATCTTTTATGGTCATGCACCTGTGTTGAATGGTTTATTTCTGTTGGATGTCGATAGTAGTATTACGCATATTCATAATGTTGATGCTCAAAGGATTAAACTTGATAATGATATATCTACATATATGTGGCACTTCCGTCTAGGTCATATTGGCGTTAAACGCATGAAGAAACTCCATTCTGATGGACTTTTGGAATCACTTGATTTTGAATCATTTGATACATGTGAGCCATGCCTTATGGGCAAGATGACTAGAACCCCGTTTTCCGGTTCAATGGAACGGGTGACAGATTTATTGGAAATCATGCATACTGATGTGTGTGGACCAATGAGTGTGTCGGCGCGAGGTGGATATCGTTATTTTGTTACTTTCACGGATGATTTGAGTAGATACGGGTATATCTATTTGATGAAACATAAGTCTGAAACCTTTGAAAAGTTCAAAGAATTTCAGAATGAAGGTGAAAATCATCGTAACAGAAAGATCAAATTTTTGCAGTCCGACCGTGGAGGAGAGTATCTTAGTTACGAGTTTAGCACACATATGAAAGACTATGGAATAGTTTCACAACTCACGCCTGCCGGTACACCACAACGTAATGGTGTGTCAGAACGTCGTAATTGTACTTTATTGGATATGGTTTGATCTATGATGTCTTTGACTGACTTGCCACTGTCATTTTGGGGTTATGCACTGGAAACCGCTGCATTCACTTTAAATAGGGCACCATCTAAATACGTTGAAAAGACACCGTATGAATTATGGTTTGGTAACAAACCTAAGCTGTCATTTCTTAAAGTTTGGGGATGTGATGTTTATGTGAAGAAACTTTAACCGGATAAACTCGAACCCAAAGCGGAAAAATGCGTCTTCATAGGATACCCTAAGGAAACGATTGGGTATACCTTCTATCACAGATCCGAGGGCAAGGTCTTTGTTGCCAAGAATGGATCCTTTCTTGAGAAGGAGTTTCTCGCGAAAGGTGTGAGTAGTCGGAAGGTAGAACTCGAAGAGGTTATTGAACCTTCTCTTCATGAAATGGCGAGTAGTGCAGCACCGGAAGTTGTTTCGGAGTTGACTTCACCTAATGAAGAGAGAGCTAATGATATTGATCATGAAACTCTTAAAGAGGACACTACCGAACCTCGCAGGTCAAGCAGGACACGTGCAGCTCCTGAACTGTACGGCAATCCTGTTATGAATTTCATGATTGATGAAATAGATGACCCTACGACGTATGAAGAAGCGATGATGAGCCCTGATTCCAACAAATGGCTAGAAGCCATGAAATCCGGAATGGAATCCATGTACGAAAACCAGGTTTGGACCTTGGTGGACTTACCTCACGATCGAAAGGCCGTTGAGAATAAATGGATTTTCAAAAGAAAAACTGATGCTGATGGTAATGTAACCATCTATAAGGCTCGACTTGTCGCAAAGGGGTTTCGACAAATTCAAGGAGTTGAGTATGATGAGACATTCTCTCCCGTAGCGATGCTTAAGTCGGTTAGGATTATGTTAGCAATTGCTGCATATTTCGATTATGAAATATGGCAGATGGATGTCAAAACTGCGTTCCTCAATGGTAATATTGAAGAAGAGTTGGATATGATACAACCTAAGGGTTTTGTCGATCCTAAGGATGCTGATAAGGCGTGCAAACTTCAGTGATCCATCTATGGACTGAAGCAAGCATCCCGGAGTTGGAATCTCCGCTTTGATGAGGTGATCAAAGAGTTTGGATTTGTCCAAACTTATGGAGAGGCTTTTATTTACAAGAAAGTGAGTGGGAGCAATGTAGCATTTCTGATATTATATGTGGATGACATATTATTGATTGGAAATGATATAGATATTTTAAACAGTGTTAAAAGTTATCTAAACAGTAGATTTTCGATGAAGGACCTTGGTGAAGCTTCATATATATTAGGCATTAAAATCTATAGAGATAGATCAAGACGCCTAATTGGGCTATCGTAGAGTACATACCTTGATAATATATTAAAGAAGTTTAATATGGACGGAAGTAAGAACGAGTACTTACCTATGTTGCAAGGCAAGACATTGAGTAAGACTCAAAGTCCGGCTACGGCGGAAGAAAGAGAGATAATGGATAAGATCCCCTATGCCTCAGCCATAGGCTCTATAATGTATGCCATGCTATGTACAAGACCGGATGTGGCACATGCTATTAGTTTGACTAGTAGGTACCAATCTGATCCAGGTTCGGAACACTGGATAGCGGTCAAGAATATCCTTAAGTACTTGAGAAGAACTAAGGATATGTTTCTTGTATACGGAGGTGAAGAAGAGCTTGTCGCTAAGTGTTATGTCGATGCTAGCTTTGACACCTATCCGGATGACTCTAAGTCTCAATCCGGATACGTATTTCTCTTGAACGGAGCAGCAGTTAGTTGGAGGAGCTCCAAACAACCTATGGTGGCTGGATCAACGACGGAGGCGGAATATGTTGCTGCTTCAGAAGCGGCACAAGAAGCGGTTTGGATGAAGGAGTTCATAACTGAACTAGGTGTGGTTCCTAGTGCGTTGGACCCAATGGTGATCTATTGTGACAACAATGGAGCCATAGCCAACGCCAAGGAACCAAGGTCTCACAAGAATTTCAAGCATATTAAGCGCCGGTTTCACTCCATCCGCGAGCATGTCAAGGATGGAGATATAAAGATTTGTAAAGTGCACACGGACCTGAATGTGGCAGATCCGTTGACTAAAGTACTCCCTAGGGAAAAACATGATCAACACCAGAACTCCATGGGTGTTAGATTTATCACTATGTAAACAAGATTATTGTCTCTAGTGCAAGTGGGAGACTGAAGGAAATATGCCCTGAGAGGCAATAATAAAGTTGTTATTATGTATTCCTTATATATGATAGATGTTTATTTTGCATGCTATAATGGTATTGATAGGAAATATCAATACATGTGTGTTTAATAAACAAAAAGGGTTCTTAGTTATGCCTCTCTTATAAACTAGCTTGTTGATTAACAAGATGATCAAAGTTTCCTGATCATGGACATTGGATGTTGTTAATAACAAGGTCACAGCATTTGTGAAATGATGTGATGAACATTCATCCGAAGTATAGCATTACGATAAAGTCATTATGTTTATATTTCTATAACGTTATACAAAGTAGTCTTAGTCCTTAGACCATGAGATCATGTTAATTGCTAACACCGGAAGAGTATCTTGATAACATCAAACGTCACACCGTAACAAGGTGACCATAAAGGTGGGTTCAGTGCTATGAAGGTGTTATGTTGAGGCTCATGGATCAAGAGTGGAATTTGTCAATCCCGATGACGGATATATATACTCTGGGCCCTCTCGGTGATATCACATTAAGATAGCTTGCAAGCAAGTGATGTGATCACTAGAATGTTATATCACGGGAACGAGAAAAGAGTGCATGTCGGTAACGAGATCAAACTAGGTATTTGGATACCGATGATCGAATCTCGGACATGTATTATATCATGAGACAAAGGGATTAAATTGCTAACGTTAAAGGTTCTCACGATCACAGAAGTCATCGTTGAATATGCAGGAGTCAGTATGGATCTCCAGGTCCCGCTTCTGATTATTGATCTGAGAGGAGTCTCAATCATGTATGTATTATTCGTGAACCATAGGGTGACACACTTAAGGCTTGCCGGACACCATTTAGGAGCACATATGTTCCAGACAAAAGGTTTGCAAAGCGCAGGAAATGTTTCGATAGAAACAGGAATTGTTTCGATAGAAACCGGAATTGTTTTGGGTGAAATTGCAGAAAGTGGTTATGCATGTGATATTGAAATGTTGCAAGGGGTTATGTGAATGTTTGTTAATTAAAGTAATTAACAAAATTCTGAATAAAATAAATAAAAGAGTTTTATTAATTAGAGTTGCATTTAATTTGGTGGAAATTAAATACATGTGAGTGGCATTTTGGGTGGAGGCCATGTTTATGTGAGTGAAGGTTCACCACATGAATGAAGGAGGGGAGGAGTCCCCCCCCTCATGCGCCGGCTATGGGAGGGGAGGGGTCTCCCTCCCTACTATATAAAGCCCCCCTCTCCCCTCTCACAAACCACACCTCCTCGTGAAGGATCTCTCTCCCCCTCTAGATATTCCCCCATGGTCTCGGATTAGCGAGATACATGTTCCCGGTGGCCTTACGTCTGGAAGGAGTTGCTGCTTCCGCTGATTCGCTGGAGCGAGGAGGTGGAGGTTGTCCGGTGGCTTGAACGTGTGTGCGAGGACGGATGCGCTGCTGATTTGCGGCGCTCGGACTTCCACACGATCTTGAGATCGGCAAGCGTACGACTACATCAACCAAGAGTTCCTACTCGTTAACAAAACTCGTTGTCTTCGAGGGTAAGTTCTCCATGGATGTATGTCCACCCGTTGCTCTGTATCTAGTAGATAGATCTTGGCGTATAGTTCTCATCGTAGGAAAAATTTTGTTTTCTATGCTGCGGACCCAACACATGTCACCTCAAAAATTCTTTCTTTTTATCACTTACCTACTCGAGGACGAGCAGGAGTTAAGCTTGGGGATGTTGATACATTGCAAATGTATCTGTAATTTTTGATGTTCCGTGCTTGGTTTTATCCACTTTCTTGTGTTTTGTTCCAACTTTGGAGTTTGGAGTACTTTTCATATGATTTCTTGGACTAACCTATTAACAAGAGACACAGTGCCAGCTGCCTGTTTTCTGTTGTTTTTGATTCCAGGAAAGTCAGAAAATGAATATTCTCGGAATTGGACGGGACAAAAGCCAAAGTGCCTATTTTTCGGAAGGGATCAAGTGCCAGAATACGAGACGGAGAAGGGCTAGGGGTCGGCCACACCACCTGGCCGCGTGGCCAGGCTTGGCCCGCGCAGGGGGTGGTCTGGCCGACCCCAGCACCCCCTCGGCCTATCCTTTCGCCTATAAGTTGCCCTCGAGACGAAAACCCTAGGTACCCGATCAAAAATCCACGAAAGAGTCTATAGCCGACGTCGTCTCTGTCCCTAGATCGGGGGGGATCTGAAGCTCTTCCCGGCACCCTGCCAGAGAGGGGAATTCACCCTGGAGGCCTTCTTCATCACCATGCAAGCCTCCGGTGTGATGGTGAGTAGTTCATCCTTGGACTACGGATCCATGTAGTAGCTAGATGGCTGGTTTCTTCTCCTTTGTGCTTTCATGTTTAGATCTTGTGAGCTCCGTTCATGATCAAGATCATCTATTTGTAATCCATACATGTTGTGTTTGCGGGGATCCGATGGATATTGAGATGGTATTTTAGATTGATTATTGATTCTATCATGTCTTTGTTATTTGAGATCTTGCATGCTTTCCGTTGTTAGTAGCTATATTGGCCAAGTAGATGCTAGCAACTCCAAGAGTTAGTATTTATGCTCGATAGTGGGTTTATGCCTCTGGTAATCTAGGGAAGTGACAGAAATCTCAAAGGTACTAGATGTGCTATTGCTACTAGGGAGAAAACAACGATCCTTTGTTCATAGAACAATTGTATTGTTTACTTTACACGCAGTTCGTAAAGCAATAATCTGTTGCTTGCAACTTAATACTGGAGGGGGTTCGGATGATAACCTGAAGGTGGATTATTAGTCATAGATGCACTTGGATGGCGGTCTATGTATTATGTTGTAATGCCCAATCAAGTCTCAAAGGAGTCAAGATGATTAGCATATGCATGTATTGCTTTCTCGGTGTTTGTCAATTGCCCCGCTGTAATTTGTTCACCCAGCATGTTATCTATCTAAGGAGAGCCACCTCTAGTGAACCATGGATCCCGGTCCTGTTACTTTACATACAATCTACAACTGCTTACTGCTTTATGTTTACTTTCTGCAAACTTTTACTTCTTTCCATTCGATACGTTTAATCCTTTGTTTTCCGCAAAACACGGTGAGATTGACAACCTCATCGCAAGTTGGGGACAAAGTTATGTGGTTGTGTTGTGCAGGTCCCCACGTTGCTACTAGCACCGGTAGTGCGCCCTGCCAAAGCTCAGCTAGTAACACCTTTGGGGTGTTTCCTTGCTCCTACTGGTTCGATTAAACCTTGGTTTAATAATTGAGGGAAAACTTTGTGTTGTGCTCATCATACCTTCCTCTTGGGGTTCCCAACGAGCTCTATGTCGATCGTCGAGTGCATCAAGATCTTTTCTGGCGCCGTTGCCGGGGACTGAAGGAGAAGAAGCTCCCACGTCAACTTCGCGCCATCAGTGAGCATGTGCCAAGTCAACCCAAATAAAGCATCAAAGGAGAATACCACAATACTATGCTTTAATATGCTAAAACAACGCATGATTCTTCAAAGGCACATTAAACAATCTCAATTGTTTATAACAAGTCATGCTACAGAAAAGAATACTAAGCATAAAGCGAAAACAATATCAAGCATGGCATGACAAAGCATAGGCCACAGTCAAAAACAAGCTCTCTTTACCACTTAAGTATGAACTTTTCCTACTCTTTTCCAATCCAAATCAAACTATTTGAAAACAAATGTATGAAAGAGGGGGTCCAACCAATTTATTTAGAAAACTAAGCAAACAAAAAAAATGAAAAACCAAAACGAAAAATAAAAATAAGACGCTCCAAGAACAACACAACTGTGCATGAAACAATAAAAATGAACCATTTGGAAGAAACCTAGGATTTTTATTGATGAAGAGGGGGATGCCTTGGGCATCCCCAAGCTTTGACGCTTGTACTTCTTCGATATTTATTGGGGTGACACGCGTGGCATCCCCAAGCTTGAGTTTTAGTCCATTCTTCATCTCATTACTCATTCCTTCCATACACCTGAATTTTTTCCTTTATACAAAACTTCACATAATCTTTATTAGCAACATTAGTGCACTCAAAATAATAGGTCTTTAGGTTCAGTTCTAACACCAATAAAACTTCCATTAAAACACAAGCTACTGTAGCACTTCGCTCAAAAAGCTGAATTCCCCAAAAGAACTAAAAAAGGAACCAACAAGAAGCAAATGTAGAAAATGGCAGAAATCTGTTAAAACAGACCAGTAGGTAAAGACGAATTTTTTCGAAGACCTTCTGTTGCTCAAATCACAAAGTGTTGAACTAACGAAAGTTAGATAACAACCTGGGGCAGAAGCACAAAAATTCACGCCTCAAAAGGACATACAGAGATTTTACAGGAATATTTATGGTGAAGCACAGAAATCTGTTTCGGGACAGCAACTTTCCCAATCATTACTTCTCTCTCATTAGAGGTTACTCTTGGCACAAAAAGCAAATAAAAAGGATAAGGAGCGGTTATTACTGAGGTAATAATTTCCAAAACTCATCTAAAACTTTTGGTTTATCTCCCAATAATTACTTTTCTTTAATGCCTTTAAGTTAGGCATAAGAAGCAAGAAAAAGGATTAAGTGTTCTCAAATGAACAAGCATTAAGAGCAAATTTTGTTTTCATAGGAGAGGTAAAAGAAACCTTCTCTCTCTTCTTACGGAAGTGTTCTATACCTTTCTTGAGTGGGAGTGGACATTTAATGGTGCCTTCTTTTATATCAATAATGACACCAACGTTTCTAAGAAAAGGTCTTCCCAAAGTAATAGGACAAGAAGCATTGCATTCAACATCCAAAACATAGAAATCAACAGGGACATAAGCATTGTTAAACATGATGAGAACATCATTAATACTCCCCCTGAGTTTCTTTTTAGCATTATCATCAAGTGGGACATTCAAAAAACAATCTTCAAGTGGTGGCAGATCAAGCATATCATAAATCCTTCTAGGAATAATAGAAACACTACTATCAAGATCACATTAAGCTTTAAAATCAAAATCATTCACTTTCATATTGATGATGGGTTCCCAACCATCTTCTTGTTTTATAGGAATAGAAGCTTTATGTTTCCTATTTTCTTCTTTAATCTTTATGAGAGCATCAGTAATGTGTTTTGTAAAGGCCATGTTCATAGCACTAGCATTAGGACTTTTAGCAAGCTTTTGTAGGAACTTAATAACTTCAGAGATGTTGCAACCATCAAGATCAAAATCATAATTATCATCTAAAGTAGTAGAGCCATTACTAACCTCAACACTAGTGGTAGTGATAGTAGAAACACTAATGTTTCTAGCAATTTCATCTTCTCTTTCCCATTTAGCATGCAATTCAGCTAATAGTCTAACATTTTCATCAATTCTCACTTGTATGGCATTAGTGGCTGCAAAGGGATTATCATTAGTTTCAGGTTTAAAAGCCATTTTATTAATCAAAGACGACTGAGCTTCAGACAAAGTTGATATATTTCTTTCAGCATTAGAAATTTCAATTGCAAATTAGGAATTTCCCTATTTAAATTCTCAAGTTGATGACTAATATTCTTCAAAATGGTAGATTGTTCCTCCATAGTTTTAGTGAATAATTTTTTTTGTTCATATTGCATTTGCATAAAGTTTTTAATGGTCTTTCAACTTCTAAAATTCTTCCTTCACTTGGTGTTCCAGGTTTGCCATTATAACCATAAGTATTATTAGGAGGGTAAGGCCTATAATTGTTATTACCATAAGCATTGTTGCCAAAATTATTATTTCTTATAAAGTTCACATCAACTTGCTCTTCTTGAGCAACCAAAGAGGCTAAGGGAACATTATTTGGATCAATATGGGCTTTCCCATTAACAAGCGTAGACATAATAATATCAATCTTATCACTCAAGGAGGAGGTTTCCTCAACAGAATTTACGTTCTTACCTTGTGGAGCTCTTTCAGTATGCCATTCGGAGTAGTTAACCATCATATTATCTAGAAGCTTTGTTGCAGCACCCAAAGTAATGGTCATAAAGGTACCTCCAGCAGCAGAATCCAATAGGTTCCTTGAAGAATAGTTCAATCCTGCATAAAAAATTTGGATGATCATCCAAGTAGTGAGTCCATGAGTGGGACAATTCTTTACCAAAGATTTCGTTCTTTCCCAAGCTTGAGCAACATGTTCATTATCAGATTGTTTAAACTTCATTATTTCACTTCTCATAGATATAATCTTAGCAGGAGGATAGTATTTTCCAATGAAAGCATCTTTGCATTTAGTCCAAGAATCAATAATATTCCTATTAAGGAATTCAACCATTCTTTAGCTTTTCCTCTCAAAGAGAAAGGAAACAATTTAAGCTTAATAATATCTCCATCTATATCCCTATGCTTTTGCAGCTCATAAAGTTCAATAAAGTTATTTAGATGGGCAGCAGCATCTTCATTACTAATACCAGAAAATTGTTCTCTCATAACAAGATTGAGTAAAGCAGGTTTTATCTCAAAGAAAGTAGCTTCAGGTACAGGTGGAGCAATAGGTGTGCTCATAAAATCATTGTTGTTGGTGCTAGTGAAGTCACACAATTTAGTGTTTTCAAGGGTAGTCATTTTTTGTGTTTTTAATAAAGAAAGCTAACTAGTAAAACTATTTATTTATTTTTGATAAAGAAACAAGCAAACAAAGCAAAAGTAAACTAAGCGAAACAAAAATAACAAAGTAAAGAGATTGGTTATGAGGGACTCCCCTTGTGAAGATGTCCTTAACTTGCTGACTCGTGTACTAACGAGCTCGTTGGGGAACCCCAAGAGGAAGGTATGATGAGCACAGCAGTAAGTTTCCCTCAGTTATGAAACCAAGGTTATCAATCCAGTAGGAGCAAGGAAACACCCCAAAGGTGTAGCTAGCTGAACTTTGGCAGGGCGCACTACCGGTGCTAGCAGCAACGTGGAGACCTGCACAACAAAACCACAGATCTTTGTCCCCAACTTGCGATGAGGTTGTAAATCTCATCGGTTTTGCTGAAAACAAAGGATTAAACGTATCGAGTGGAAGAAAGTAATAGTTTGCCAAAAGTAAACACAAACAGGTAAATAGTTGATTGTAGATTGATAGTAAAAGAAAGGACCGGGGTCCATAGTTCACTAGAGGTGGCTCGCCTTAAGATAGATAACATGTTGGCCGAACAAATTACAGCGGGGCAATTGACAAACATCGAGAAAGCATACAAGCATATACTAATCATCTTGACTCCTTTGAGATTCGATTGGGCACTACAACATTATACATAGACCGCCATCCAACTGCATCTATGACTAATAATCCACCTTCAGGTTATCATCCGAACCCCCTCTAGTATTAAGTTGCAAGCAATGGATAATTGCATTACGAATTGCGTGTAAAGTAAACAATACGATTGTTCTATGAACAAAGGATTGTTGTTTTCTCCCTAGTAGCAACAGCACATCTAGTACCTTAGAGATTTCTGTCACTTCCCCAGCTTACCAGAGGCATGAACCCACTATCGATCATGAATACTAACTCTTGGAGTTGCTAGCATCTACTTGGCGAAGATAGCTACTAACAACGGAAAGCATGCAAGATCACAAATAACAAAGACATGATAGAATCAATAATAAATCTGAAATAGCATCTCAATATCCTTCGGATCCCCGCAAACACAACATGCAGAATTACAAATAGATCATCTTGATCATGAACGGAGCTCACAAGATCTAGACATGATATCACAAAGGAGGAGAACCAGCCATCTAGCTACTACATGGACCCGTAGTCCATAGATGAACTACTCAGGCATCACACCGGAGGCTTGCATGATGATGAAGAAGGCCTCTAGGGTGAATTCCCCTCTCCGGCAGGGTGCCAGGAAGAGCTTCAGATCCCTCCCGATCTAGGGATGGAGATGACGGCGGCTACAGACTCTTTCGTGGAATTTTGATCGGGTTACTTAGGGTTTCCGTATCAGAGGCAATACATAGGCGGAAGGAGAGGCCGAGGGGGTGCCTGGGTCGGCCAGACCACCCCTGGCGCGGGCCAGGCCTGGCGGTGCGGCCAGGTGGTGTGGCCAGGCCCCAGCGCCTCTCTGTCTCGTATTTTGGCTCCAAGTGTCCCTCGGTGAAAAACTGACTTTGGCTTTTGTCCAGTCCAATTCCGAGAATATTCATTTTCAGACTTTATTGGAACCAAAAACAATAGAAAATAGGCAGTTGGCACTGTGGCTCTTGTTAATAGGTTAGTCCAAGAAATCATATGAAAAGTACTCCAAAGTGTGGACAAAACATAAGAAAGTTGATAAAACCAAGCATGGAACATCAAAAATTACGGATACGTTTGCAACGTATCATCCAACCAAAATTCACACTTGCTGGATTTAGCATATAGCTTATGTTCTCTCAGGATTGTAAATGCTGCCCTCAAATGATCAGCATGCTCTTGTTTGTCCTTTGAGTATATCAAAATATCATCTATAAGCACTATGACAAACTTATCCAGATACGACATGAAGATTTTGTTCATCAGGTTCATGAATATTGTTGGTGCATTGGTCAATCCAAAAGGTATGATGAGGTACTGATGATGTCCATACCTTGATACAAATGCTGTTTTTGGAACATCTCAGCTTTGATTTTTATTTGATGGTACCCTGATCTTAGATCAATCTTGGAAAATACTCCAGCTCCTTTGACTTGATCGGATAGACCTTGAATTCTTGGCAATGGATATTTGTTCTTGATGGTAACATTGTTCATATTTCTGTAATCACCACACATTCTTCGTCCTCCATCTCTTTTATCCACAAAAATTACCGGAGTTCCCCATGGGGATACACTTTCCTGAATAAATCCTTTTCTGGCTAACTCATCAATTTGCTCCTTAAGCTCTTTTAATTATTTTGGTCACATCTTGTATGGTGCTTGGGATATTGGTGTGGTACTCTATTTCTCGATCAGGTCAATAGTGAACTCTATTTCTCGATCAGGTGGCATTCCTGGTAACTCTACTGGAAAAACATCTTGAAATTCCTTCACGACAGGAATATATTCCAATTTGACCTCCTTCATTGAGTTCAATTGCAAATCTACCAAGATATGACTATGTTTATCTGCCTGATAGATAATCCTTCCTCCACTTAGAGACTTGATTGAAACGGTTTTATCCTCACAATTGATGTGAGCCCCATACTCAGCCATCCAATCCATTCCCAACACTACTGTTATTCCCCTTAATGGAATCACATAAAGATCTGCATAATAGGTTTGACCACTGATTGAGATAACTTGGTTTAGTTTTATGTTTCTAACTACCATGATCCCTCCAGCGGTAACTATGGTCATAGGTTTTTCTAACGGTGCCCTTCTAATCCCGAACTTATCACATAATTGTTCGGATACGAATGAAGTAGTTGCACCAGTATCAAATAGAACTTTTCCAGGATTCTGAGAATATTGAGCATACCTATCATCGCTTGATCCGAGTTATCCACCTCCTCCAAGGTTGTGCAATTCAGCTGTCCAGTAGGTCTGCGTCTCTTGCCATTTTCATTTTTGCCATAGCTTCCACCTCTGTTGGGCTATCCTCCCCCACCTATTGCTTGACCACCGCCTGATGTAGGCCAACCACCTAGTGGGTTCTTGGGATAATCGGGCTTCATGTGCCCCTTCCGACCACACCCATAGTATATGATTACTGGCTTTTGATGTTCACTTTGAAAATGCCTGTGTAACCCACAATTGTGACAAATAACATTCCCTGATTGGATTTGCACCTCGATTGGGGTTGTTGTTGTTATTGAAGGGTCAATTCCTTGGTTTGAACTCTAACTTAGGTTTAGGCTTACTTGCTTGGATCATCTTAGTTTCTTTCTTTGCTCTCTTCCTTCGGTCCTCTTGGACATTCTTGTAATCATACTCAAATGTGATAGCTGCATCTAGTAGTTGTTGAAAAGTTGCCTTATTAGCCAGCCTCAGCTGCATCTTCACAAATTGATTTAAACCCCGCAAGAAATGCTTCTTCCTATTTTCCTCTATGCTCACGTCATCCTCGGCATAACGAGATAGTTGACTAAACTCCCGGATATACTTCATGACACTAGTATATCGCTGCCAAAGTTATTCAAACTCCCTATGCTTCAGTTCAATAACACTTTCTAGAACATGATATTCACGGAATCTCTGCTTAAACTCCTCCCAGGTATACTCCCTTCCTGGAGGTTACATTGCTAACTGTTTCTCCCACCATGATGCTACAGGTCCAGTTAAGAGATGTGTTGCATACCTCAACTTTTCATCATATTGCATCGTACCGTTTTCAACTTTCTCTCTGTATCTGCTAGCCAATCCTCTGCATCCATTGGCTCAGGAACTTATGCAAAAGGTAACAGCCTTGCATTTTGAAAGTCAGAAAGACTCACACACGCCCTTCAGGTTCCCTCTGATGTCCCACTCAACCCAGTAATCCCTCCATAAACTTGTTCTGGGACTCTTGCATCATCTGTATGTACTGCATAAAGTTCTGTTCCATAAACAACCTCATTGGTGGTGGTTGTAAATTTTCCTGCATTCTGGCGTTTGCATCCGCCTTTTCCTTAGTTTCGCGCTCCATGCGCTGTTGTTCGGTCTCGTCCTCTACACCTGTTTCCATGCCCCCTAGTCCTGTAACATAAAGTGAACACTCATAATTACATCATGCATATGTGTTCTGAGCTCAACTTCATGCACAGAACTAGTCACACAATGGAAAACAAAATCCAAATAAGAACCAAATATGCATTTCACATATTATACATTAGAAACAACTTAGTTAATACAACGTCTACAAACCCATACCATTTAGATATTACAACTCATGTGGATGCTATCCCACTTATTTAACTACATCAAGTGCTCAGACTCCAACTCCCGTATCATCATTGGGATATTCCTTCTCAAGGTCATGCTTCCCAGAAGTTGCGACGTTTATCGTACATACCCGGTGTACAGCCATGCTGACGTGAAGTATGACACACAGTCTATGGAACGACTTGTCTCTTTGATGCACGATACTCAGTATTAGAAGTATCTGGATTTGACACATCATCCAGCTTAAGTGTGTCCATACCTTCCAACTCATTTGAGGTATGTTCAGAATCATCCTCATCACCGTATTCTTCAATCACCTCCTGCATCCCGACTCCTGAGTAATCAACAGAATATTTCACTTCCAGTGCTCCCTAGGTACTCTGCTGGGTATGATAGTCCTCAGCTATAATCGGATAGTGCAAGTTATCTGGAGTAGGATAATGTTCTGGTGACTCAAACACCCTTTCTTCAGGATCTTCTTCATCGGACTCTACATCCTCTACATGGACATCCCTTCCATCAACAGAATAAGATCTCACTCCCATGCGACTAGTTTGCCCGGTATCACCAATGGAATATTCCATAGATTCCGGCAGATCCGTCCATCGATCCATACCTCCATCCTTCGGAATTTTCTAATAGGTAGTTCCGAGTCTTCGGTTCCCCAAGAATTCTGTGGTACTGGATGACTAGTGCCCTCATCAGGATATCTAGTGGGTTCTGGCATAGGTGAATAAGGATATGATGTAAAATATGCTAGATAATAGGTATATCCTTAAGAATTGGGCTAACCCTACCCACTGCTTCATTCTCCAGTTGAGATGCTAAATTCTCCCTTCATTTAGGATTAGACAAATCCTCTAGCATATCAATCTGATCCTCTATAATTACATGATGTGTCTTATACAAAGACCCAACCATCAGTCGATATAGATCCATAAACTTGGAAGCTAATTTTGGATGCTTCTTTACTAAAGTAAGATGATCCGGTACTAGCTCTGTGTCTATAGAGTCATGAGGAATCACAGAATATGTGCTTCTCGCGAACTCTTCTACTTTGTGCTCCTAAACATTGGATATCGCCTCCAGAATAGCAACATGGTATACTGCTAGGTGAGTTCTACCTCCCCCCATAGGTAAATCGTGATATAAACCAAGCTTTGCTGGTAGTTGGATGCTAACACGATATTTGGCTAACATTCTCCCATCATGGTATGTCAAGGTATTAACTGGAATATTAGTTGTGCAACCAAAAACCCTCAGAAGTTCTCGGAGTTGTTCAGTTAAAGTCCCTTGATAATTATCGATAGTTTCTTCTTTCATTGCCAAAGTCTGTTTTTGAAAATTTGGTGCCATTTTAACTGTATAAAAAACAATAATAATTAGTAACCAATAATTGTAATGATGCATCATAATAAAGAATTTTCGCACTAAAAATATAACGAAATATTCCCAATTGAATATTCATCATATAATCTAGAAAACTCTTTACCGTTGCCCTAGACTCTTAAAGGTAGTTCCCTTTGCTAGGTTTCCAACCTAAGGTCAAAGCAATTGCTCTGATACCAGCTGCGGTGACCCAACATACCACTGCATGTGTAATATACTATAGTTGTTGACATGACATCCACAGAACACCATTCTATAAATATCACATCCCTCAGAGTGGTACAACAGAAACATTGCGGGTCTATATTACAAACTTACACACTTCATTATTATTACAATACTAGAAGTTCGAGACTTCAAATGATTCAAACTTACAAACCAAATAACTTATTTAATAAGTTCAGGCTGCAATGGTAATAAAGATGTGAGCTCAAGAGCTTATTCTATAGGTTCGGGCTGCTCGGCTCAACCTAGGTAACTACACTTTGGCCTGAAAACTACTCTGAATCATTTTCTTCAGCTCCATAGTGTATCCCGTAGTCCACGCCTTTGATTCCATCGGACAGGTCCGGCTCTTCATAGTAGACCATGTTCTGGACCTCCGTAGCATACACCTCGTCATCCTTCTGGCCCTCAAAGTCTAACAAGGGGTTCAAAGGAAAGAGTGAGTAACAGTGTTACCCAACAAGTTCACTATATGAACTGTGGGAAGTTTGATGCTCTAACTACCACCTCGGACTATAAGTTATTGGTACTATGCAGTTTTAGTAAACATTTCTTCTAAGATTGATTTTATTATCAAAAACTATGCCCATCAGCCTTCACAGGTTGACCAAAACTTTCATGGAGTTCCTTGCCTGCTATGTTTGTAGCTTCTTCCCAGAACAGGGAGTAACATGTCACAATTCTTACACTCTATAGAGGTGTGTTGCTTTACCCATAAGAGAACAAATCCTTGTTACACAACCGGGTGTACTTTCTCGTCCACAATTCCATGACGTGGGGCCTAGTAGATCATCCAAGCCAATCACTGCCCCTCTCTGCGACCCCGCATAAAGACATGACCTCCCTAAGAAGATATACCTCCGTTAACCCCTATATAGGCAGATATAACCCTGGCAACCGCTTGGAGACTCCAGTGAGAAGATCATGTCCCTAGCAACCCCCATATAGGTAGATATACCTCCGATAGCCCCTCATGGAAAGTCTTGACACCAATATCATGGGGAAGTAGGAGTATCTGCTGAGTCCCCATAATGAAGCTACAGCCTCATGATAAGGTCATCCATCCATGCGAAAAGAAGAAGATCCAGCTGACTTCTCCGTCCCATTCAAGATCTCATGGTTAACATGTAATATACATCGCTAGAATCACTGATGTCATGGGTGATTAAATCCTAGTTGTTTTGCAATTGGAATCTTAAATTCCCCTGTAATTCTTAGTATTTATCATCACTTAGGATGATAATAGCATTTCATTTGTTTGGGAAAATACTTATTTTTTGTCTCTTTTAGAACATAGGTGATAACACACAATTTTCAAATACTTTCATAAAGACTCTTCAAAGGAGATGAGCAAGTGATGAACTTGCCTTGTGACTGCAAGGTAGTGAAGTCGGATACTTACACTTGACCTTGAGCTCCGGTTTCTACGGAAAACCATTATTGCCTGGTAAGGACAATATTTAAAGAAGCAATATGCAATGCATAGTAATGTCATGCCATGATTTGTTTTCTTCTTTGCGTATTTTACCCACCTTTTAAAGGTTTTAAGTTTCTTTTATTTAATAAAAGAAAAGCATTACATAAAATCATGAAATTCATATTATTTTGATATTTAGCATTTTATAATAATTAGTATTATTCTAAGAGTTTAAAACTGGATATATTTAATTTTTAACTCTTTTAAATATTTTTAAAAAAATACTTTAAAGAAATAAGACTTTATTTTTATCACACTTGATTTATTTTTCAAAAATACAAACTAGTATTTTTCTATAATAGTACTCCCTTTAGAAACTTAAAAATGAATTTTATTCAATTTTAAATGTTTTGTATTTTTTATAAAATTATAGAAGGAATATATACAATTTTAACAATAGATCTATATTTAATTGCTTAAAATTACTATCTAGTATTTTTATTGGATAGAGGATATTTTTGTGATTTCATAGATATATTATTTGTATTTTTGGATTTTTTTTCTAGAGCCTAATTTATCTCAGGGATATATTTGTAATTAGGTATTTTACATAAGTCCTTCTTTTAAAACACGGGCCTGGCCCACTAGGATGGCCCGGTCTGACACGACCCTCTAGGGCTGGACAAACGCCACTAGGTAGTACTAGGTTGTCCACACCCAGCCCAGTACCACGCACTCGCTTTCTCTCCTCTATCTTCTCTCTCGCGTGACACCTTCTCTGGCCGCCCGATGTCGCTGCCGCCGCGGTGATTCCGGCCGCCCCAGGCCGCCGTGTTTGTTACCACGGTGCAAGACAACATGGATGATGCCGCTTCTTGACGTTGTACCACTAGATCTGGCACTGGCACTCTCTGCTGGCCGCGCTGACACCCATATCGTGGCTAGGGTTTGGGTTCGCCGTGCTCAGGCGCTCCCTCAATGGCGATGTGGTGCTCGTGGCGCCGCTCTTCCATGGCCGCCACTGATGTGTGCAGGCACGGGTTGCAGCGCCCCCTCGGGGTACTCCCCATGCCGCCACCTCTGTGTCGCTGGCCTCCTCTCTGCTTCCTCTTCGATAACTGATGACCCACAAGTATAAGGGTGTATCGCAGTATTTTCGATAAGTAAGAGTGTCCAACCCAACGAGGAGCACAAGGTGTTGGCAAATGACTTGGAGTAGGAATTCTCTGTAAATACTTAGCAAATGGATTTTTAGGAGTTTTTGATAATGCAGGTAAATAAAGTACGAGTAAATAAAAGACAATAATAATATATGCAGCAAGTGGCCCAATCCTTTCTTTAGCAAAGGACAAGCCGGTTGTATTACTTAAGATCAACAAACATTCTCGAGGACACACAGGAATATTGTCAAGTGCTTTCGCTTCATATAGTTGATTAATCTTCTTTAGTTTGCTAAGTGTTGTGTGGGTGAACCGGTGCTAATGTACCGACCTTCCTAGGGATAATACATACTTGTGATTATACCCCTTGCAAGTATCCGCAAGTACAAGAAACTAATTAAGATATAAACCTAACCACAACTTTAAACTCTAAGACCCTAACATCCCTTGTGCAAAGGTTTCCTAACAGGGGTTCAAGTTTCTGTCACTCCGGCAACCCCTACGATTAGTAGCCAAATACACAATGCCTTCCCCTAGGCCCATATAGGTGAAGTGTCATGTAGTCGACGTTCACATGACCCCACTAGAAGAATAACACCACAACTTAAATAACAAACTATTGAATCTTTCTCAACACAATTCCACTACTTAAAACATGACGTCTCCCATGTCCTCAAGAACTAAACGAACTACTCACAAGACATCATATGGATCAAGATCAGAGATGAAATAATGATAAGTAACAATCTGAACATAAACAATAATTTAATGGTTCACCCAATAGCATCAACTACAAGGAGTAATCAACGCCGGGAAAGTTTCGCCTAAGAACTATGCCAGATTCAACCCAATTGTTACAGCGGTATGGAGTGGTGATGATGGTGGTGATGGAGATTATGGTGGTTGTGATGATGATGATCCTGATGAAGTCCAGCATGATGGTGGTGTTGATGGTGATGATCTCCCCTCTCCGGGAAGGAATTCCCCTGGCAGAATTCTGTCTGCCGGAGAGATCTTTCTCTCTCGGTGTTTTCCACCCCACAGAGGCGGTAGAATCTTTCTGTGGTTGCTCCCCTGGTATTAGGTTCTCGAGGGGATAATATACGCCATAGGGGAGAGCCTGGAGTGGGCCAGGGTGGCCACGCCACCTGCTGGCGCGGCCAAGGGTGACCCACGCCAGGGAGTGGTGTGGGCCCCCTATGGCCCATCTCCACTCCCCCTTCTGGCATCCTCCGTCTTCTGGAAAAATAGAATTTTCCATGTATATTCCCGGATTTTTTGATCTTCACGAATTTCACCTCCAAAAAGCACCTTTTCCATCAGAATCCTGATTACAGCGGTCCATGCTCCAAAAGTCATCAACCATGCAAAAACAGATGAAATAACATAAGTATCATCTCTTAATATGAAATATATCAATGAATAACAATAAATTATGATATAGAATAGTTATGCAAAATAAACGTATCAACTCCCCCAAGCTTAGACTTCGCTTGTCCCCAAGCGAAAACTGCGCTCAATAAACATGATCCCAGGTTTATGGAGTGAAGAGTCGATAAAACAATACGGACAAGAAGCATCACATTCATCAATACACAAATCATAATAGAAGACAACTCACTATTATATAACTTAACTTGCCATAAGTAAAGGAAACACAATAAAGATACATAAAGTAAATCATAATTGGTAATGGCAAACATTGCTCTTGGTCAAGAATAGTTGACAATTTGCAGGAGTTCACAAATAACTGGTTTTCAATGATAGCTTTCAAAGTAATACTCTCTAAGATAAGAGCAATGTGCAAAAAAAGGAACATAAGAAACATGATTGAATAAATCATCATATGAATGAATGAAACACAACAACTCAAAATACTTGCTGAGGTAGAAGGGAATAGGTTTACTGACTCAACTAAGGTACTTATTAGCTTTAGCTCTCATTGACCCTATCATAGGCATCTTTAGGTTATTAAGGTTAAAGTGATCAAATATGAGGATATGCTTGACAAGTTATAAGTTGAAAATCTCATGCCCCGTGCTTACGAGTACCGGACCTCATGCTACTCAACTTTAGTTACGAGTAAGCTCTTGTCATTGTAAGTACATATGAATCATAGATAATCACCAATGGGGTACCCCTTGCACATGAATTTATAAGTTGTGCAATGGTTCAAGTTTATTAAGTGCAGAAAAATAAAGTGTTCCATCAAGTTCATGAGTGCTTTAATCACTAATTTTCACATAACAAGTTTAATTCGGAAGGTAGATAAAAACATGAATTTACTTGGAATAGCAAAAATGTTAATAGGTAGGTATGGTGGACTCAAATGGCACAGGTTTTGGTTTAAGGATTGGATGCACGAGAAGCATTCCCTCTCAGTACAGGTTTTAGGCTAGCAAGGCTGGGCAGCAAGCATAAGAGTTGAAGGAAACAAACAAACATACAAGTGATGAAAAACAAACATGCAATCTTCCTTGGAAGCACAAAAGATCTTAACTAGAGAATACTAAGATTATGAGCAACTCAAGAAAGATGATGATGAAGTTATATTTCTTTAGATTACTTTTATCTTTTTCATTCAATTCTCAAAATAGTGTTGCTACTGACCGAGCCAGGTTTGCCAAAACTAACTAAATTAACTCAATGATCCCAAAGTGATACCAATACTAACAATAAGATCAATCATATAACATGAATTGATAACTAATATAAGATATGAAAAAGAGTAAATGATAGAACATCTCATTAATATTCCATAATGGCAACTCACACCAAGGGATAAATAGATATCTAACGAGAGGGGGGATACTTCCATAATGCAAACCATCCTACATGATAACTTCTCTATTCATGATATGACACTACTAAAAAGGTAAAAAAGATAGAAGATAGTGATGTGATACCGCGACACTCCCCCAAGCTTGGAACAAACCAAGGGGATGTGAAAACCTGATGACGAATTACTCCTCTATGGTGGTGTTCTCTCGATTGGCGCCAGGAAATCTTCTAGTATCTTGCGAAGCCTGTTATTCTCCTCTTGAAGCATATGCGCCTTCCTCCTCAAGATTCGGTACTTGTCGCATAACTCATCAGTTACTCGTAGAGCTTCCACTACTGCAGGGCAGGAAATGAGATCTAGAGTGGGAGCTATCAGCCCCTTTATGCCTGTTGTCATGTCGTTTACTTCCTCCCCGACGTTCCGATCCATGTCTTTGCACCTAG
The DNA here is from genome assembly GCA_910589775.1 of Avena eriantha. Lineage (NCBI taxonomy): Eukaryota > Viridiplantae > Streptophyta > Magnoliopsida > Poales > Poaceae > Avena > Avena eriantha. Next base: position 16,475,260 of record OU342743.1, read on the forward strand.
TTGTGATCCTTTCTTGTTTCACCCGTCCCACAAGAGTCTCCCGTTCAAGATTGCAATGGAGCTCGTGGCGGCGGCGCAGCTTGTAATCCTTTGAAGATGAACCCCTAAACAACATTTTAACAAAACAGATCGAAACAAAAACCACGACGAGAACACGATATACGATCCTCGGGGGATCCGTGGGATTATATCTTACAAATTTTTACAACAAAAGGAAGGTACTGGGAGAAAACGGGTCGGAGACGGAGTCCGAGGTGGCCACACCACCTACTCGCGTGGCCTAGGGTGGCTCGCGCCAAGGGGTGGTGTGAGCCACCCTGGCTCTGTTTTCGTCCCTCTTTTGCTTCGTTTCTTTCCTTGTTGGATAAAAACTGCAAAAATATAATTGGACAGATTTTTCGCGGACTTTTCCTTACTAGAACTGTTACCTATTCGAAAACGGACTCTGCGGGTCTCTGAAGTTGTCATTTAGTAGATTCTTCCGGAGTCACCGCTTGAATAACATCAATATCTTCATCTTCATACACATATTGCTTGAGTCATGAAACCTTTCACTATCTTATTACACCATTTTCTCCACTAACCTAGAAATTTCTTTCACACAAAACTTCACACAATTCTCATTAGCAACATTAGTGTAAGCGAGATAATAAACCTTTAAGTTTAATTTCGACTGAAATCCATCAAAACATAAGCTACTAAAACAACTCCTTCCGAAAGCCCAAAAGGAATTCAAAAAGGAAATCGATTTAAGATGCAAATGCAAGAGTGGCAAAAATCTGTCAAAACAGACCAGCAGGTAAAGATCAATTTTTCGAAACTCTTTTGTTGCTCAAATAAAAAAGTTCAAAAATAATGAAAGTTTAATAACAACCTGGGGCAGAATCACAAAAAATTACAGCTCAATCCGATATTCAGAGATTTTTCAAGAATTTTTGAAGTGAAGCACAAAAATCTGTTTCGGGACAGCAACTTCCCCAAATCTTACTTCTCTCTCATTAGAGGTTGATCTTGACACAAAAACCAAACAAAAAGGATAAGGAGAGGTTATTGCTGAAACAATAACTTCCAAGACTCAAAGAAACAAAAACAAACCGAAAGGAAGAATATATTGGGTTGTCTCCCAAAAAGCTCTTTCTTTATAGCCATTAAGATGGGCATAATAATTTCAATGATGCTCACATAAGAATATGAATTGAAGTGAAAGAGAGCATCAATAAGCAAATATACACATGTTTAAGTCAAACACACTTCCTATGCAAGGGAATTTTTTCAGAAAATAAATTTTAGAAACCAGAAGCTGCAAGCATAGGAAGGCAAAACAAGTACATCGTAAAGATTTTTCAGCATAAAGCGAGGAAACTTAATATTATTGAGATGCATTAGAACACTTTCCCCTCTCTCATAATAACTTTCAGTATCATGCATAAATTTAATGATATAACTATCATGAGAACCATTGTACCAATGATCACTTATCCTAACAGGAAACATAGGGACACTAGCTCTCATATCACTACTTTGTGAAACAATATTAGGGATATCCTTACAAACGATAGTGTGTCCCTCTTCTACATATTTACTGACAAAGTCTTTCACATTTTCTATCATACGTTCAACAGCTACTTGTTCATCAGGTTCAACAGCTTTATTTGAACTTTCATTAACCATACTAGCTATCATAGAATGTTCCTTTATCTTAACTGGGAAAGGCATTTTCTCAATGTAAGGTTCAGATAAAACATGATTAGCAGTATAAACTTTAGTATTTCTTGCAGGAACACAATTAGCAATATATTTATATGGTTCATGATACTTATTCCACTTCTTTTTAGGAACTTCAATATAGGAAGAAAAAGCCTTAAAATAGGAGGCTGCAATAGCTTGAGAGTTGATGGCCCAAAATATATTGAGCTCGATGGGGAACCCCAAGAGGACGGTATGATGAGCACAGCAGCAAGTTTTTCCTCAGTATGAAACCAAGGTTTAATCGAACCAGTAGGAGCAAGGAAACACCCCAATGGTGTTGGTAGCTGAGCCTTAGCAGGGCGCACTACTGGTGCTAGTAGCAACGTGGAGACCTGCACAACACAACCACATAACTTTGCCCCAACTTGCGATGGGGTTGTCAATCTCATCGGTTTTGCTGAAAACAAAGGATTAAATGTATCGAGTGGAAGAAAGTAATAGTTTGCAGAAAGTAAACACAAAGCAGTAAATAGTTGATTGTAGATTGAAAGTAAAAGAAAGGACCGGGGTCCATAGTTCACTAGAGGTGGCTCTCCTTAAGGTAGATGACATGTTGGGTGAACAAATTACAGCGGGGCAATTGACAAACATCGAGAAAGCATACAAGCATATACTAATCATCTTGACTCCGTTGAGATTTGATTGGGCATTACAACATTATACATAGACCTTCATCCAACTACATCTATGACTAATAATCCACATTCAGGTTATCATCCGAACCCCTTCCAGTATTGAGTTGCAAGCAACGGATAATTGCATTACGAATTGCATGTAAAGTAAACAATACGATTGTTCTATGAACAAAGGATTGTTTTTTTCTCCCTAGTAGCAACAGCACATCTAGTACCTTAGAGATTTCTGTCACTTCCCCAGATTACCAGAGGCATGAACCCACTATCGAGCATAAATACTAACTCTTGGAGTTGCTAGCATCTACTTGGCCAAGATAGCTACTAACAACGGAAAGCATGCAAGATCACAATTAACAAAGACATGATAGAATCAATAATCAATCTGAAATAGCATGTCAATATCCATCGGATCCCCGCAAACACAACATTCAGAATTACAAATAGATGATCTTGATCATGAACGGAGCTCACAAGATCTAAACATGAAAGCACAAAGGAGGAGAACCAGCCATCTAGCTACTACATGGACCCGTAGTCCAGAGATGAACTACTCACACATCACACCGGAGGCTTGCATGATGATGAAGAAGGCCTCCAGGGTGAATTCCCCTCTTCGGCAGGGTGTCGGGAAGAGCTTTAGATCCCTCCCTATCTAGGGATGGAGATGACAGCGGCTATAGACTCTTTCGTGGATTTTTGATTGGGTACTTAGGGTTTCCGTATTAGAGGCAATATATAGGCAGAAGGAGAGGCCGAGGGGGTGCCTGGGGTGGCCAGACCACCCCCTGGCGCGGGCCAGGCCTGGCCGCGTGGACAGGTGGTGTGGTTGGGCCCCAGCCCCTGTCTGTCTTGTATTCTGGCTCTAGGTGTCCCTCGGTAAAATAATGACTTTGGCTTTTGTCCCGTCCTATTTCGATAATATTCATTTTCTGACTTTCCTGGAACCAAAAATAGCAGAAAAGAGGCAGTTGGCACTGTGGCTCTTGTTAATAGGTTAGTCCAAGAAATCATATGAAAATTACTCCAAAGTGTGGACAAAACATAAGAAAGTAGATAAAACCAAGCATGGAACATCAAAAATTATAGATACATTTGCAATGTATCAACATCCCCAAGCTTAACTCCTACTCGACCTCGAGTAGGTAAGTGATAAAAATAAAGAATAATTTTTGAGGTGACATGCACCATTATAAACTTGATCAAAGTATTTGTGAAACATTCAAAGCTGGGATCATAGTACTTCAATCATAACATGAAAGATAAAGTTCTAGCAATAAGAGAAAGAAACTATGTTGCAACATGAGAAGGCACAAACAAAAGATTCATGAATAACAATGCTTTGCAAGACGTTTGTTTGTTTCACATAAAGAAAACATAGCATAGTAGTATTCAGCTTGTCCCTCATAGAGTAGTAAACATAAATGCATAGGACACCTTCAAAGTTTATAAGAGTGACTAGATACAAATAGTTTAAAACAAGCAATATCAAGGTAGGCATCAATCAACAAATCTTGGGACACTGCACATAGAACTAAGAATGGCCACTATGCTCTCAAAGTAGGTGCATAAAGATAGAAGGTGGAGAATCAACATAAAAGTAAAAGAAAGGCCTTTATAGAAGGAAGTAGGGATTCAAGTCTCATAAAGAGCTTCCAAAAATTATGGTACTTATTAGCTTTCAACTCTCATTGCCCCTATCATAAGCATCTTGAAGGTGACTAAGGTTAAAGTGAACAAACTATGGTGTATATGCATGACAAAGTATAAGTTGGAAACCTCATGTCCCTTGAATACGAGGGCCGCTCCTCATGCTACTCAAGTTTAGTTACCTGTAAGTTCTTGTCATCGTAAGTACATGTGTATCATAGAGAACCGCCAACAGGGTACCCCTTGCCCGATGATACGAAAGAATCCCTATTTAAAAATGACAAGGCAAGAAGACAACGAGCATCTCAACAATCTTCTTATTTACCATGGGAATATGGTGCTTTTTTCTCTCTTTCCACTTTTCATAATCTCTTTTTTTCTTTCTCTCTTTTTTCTCAATATCTGACTCTTTTTTTATAAGAAGAATGCTTCATAAACAGCTCATTATGGTTACGCTGCAGGTTTCCACCATGTCAGCATGGATTAGACCAGCGGCCCTAGCATTTCTCTAACATATATACATAACTCCATGGACTTACAAGCTGCCCTTTCATTTCACACCGACGACATTGATACATTGCAAATATATCTATAATTTTTGATGTTCCATGCTTGGTTTTATCAACTTTCTTGTGTTCTGTCCACACTTTGGAGTACTTTTCATATGATTTCTTGGACTAACCTATTAACAAGAGCCATAGTGCCAGCTGCCTGTTTTCTGCTGTTTTTGGTTCCAGGAAAGTCAGAAGATGAATATTCTCGGAATAGGACGGGACAAAAGCCAAAGTGTCTATTTTTCCGGAAGACATCTAATGCCAGAATACGAGACGGAGAAGGGCTGGGGGCTGGCCACACCACCTGGCCATGCGGCCAAGCCTGGCCCGAGCTAGGGGGTGGTCTGGCCGACCCTAGCACCCCCTCGGCCTCGCCTTCCGCCTATAAGATGCCTCTAATACCAAAACCGTAAGGACCCGATCAAAAATCCACGAAAGAGTCTGTAGCCGCCGTCGTCTCTGTCCCTAGATCGGGAGGGATCTGAAGCTCTTCCCAGAACCCTGCCGGAGAGGGGAATTCACCTTGGAGGCCTTCTTCATCATCATGCAAGCCTCTGGTGTGATGCGTGAGTAGTTCATCTCTAGACTACGGGTCCATGTAGTAGCTAGATGGTTGGTTCTTCTCCTTTGTGCTTTCATGTTCAGATCTTGTGAGGTCCGTTCATGATCAAGATCATCTATTTGTAATTCTACATGTTGTGTTTGCGGGGATCCGATGGATATTGAGATACTATTTCAGATTGATTATTGATTCTATCATGTATTTATTATTTGTGATCTTGCATGCTTTCCGTTGTTAGTAGCTATCTTGGCCAAGTAGATGCTAGCAACTCCAAGAGTTAGTATTTATGCTCGATAGTGGGTTCATGCCTCTGGTAATATAGGGAAGTGACAGAAATCTCTAAGGTACTAGATGTGTTGTTGCTACTAGGGAGAGAACAACAATCCTTTCTTCATAGAACAATCGTATTGTTTACGTTACACGCAATTCGTGAAGCAATATTATGTTGCTTGCAACTTAATACTAGAGGGGGTTCGGATGATAACCTGTAGGTGGATTATTAGTCCTAGATGCAGTTGGATGGTGGTCTATGTATAATGTTGTGATGCTCAATCAAGTTCCAAACGAGTCAAGATGATTAGTATATGCATGTATTGCTTTCATAGATGCAGTTGGATGGATGTAAGCATATACTAATCATCTTGACTCCTTTGAGATTCGGTTGGGCATTACAACATTATACATAGGCCGTCATCCAACTGCATCTATGACTAGTAATCCATCTTCAGGTTATCATCCAAACCCCCTCCAGTATTAAGTTGCAAGCAACGGATAAGTGCATTATGAATTGCGTGTAAAGTAACAATACAATTGTTCTATGGACAAAGGATTGTTGTTTTCTCCCTAGTAGCAACAGCACATCTAGTACCTTAGAGATTTTTGTCACTTCCCCAGATTACTAGAGGCATGAACCCACTATCGAGTATAAATACTAACTCTTGGAGTTGCTAGCATCTACTTGGCCAAGATAGCTACTAACAATGGAAAGCATGCAAGATCGCAAATAACAAAGACATGATAGAATCAATAATATATCTGAAATAGCATCTCAATATCCATCGGATCCCCGCAAACACAACATGTAGAATTACAAATAGATGATCTTGTTCATGAACGGAGCTCACAAGATCTAAACATGAAAGCACAAAGGAGGAGAACCAGCCATCTAGCTACTACATGGACCCATAGTCCAGAGATGAACTACTCACGCATCACACCGGAGGCTTGCATGATGATGAAGAAGGCCTCCAGGGTGAATTCCTTTATCCGGCAGGGTGCCGGGAAGAGCTTCAGATCCCTCCCGATCTAGGGATGGAGATGATGGCGGCTACAGACTCTTTCGTGGATTTTTGATCGGGTACTTGGGGTTTCCATATCAGAGGAAATATATAGGCCGAAGGAGAGGCCGAGGGGATGCCTGGGGCGGCCAGACCACCACCTGTCATGGGCCAGGCCTGGCCGCACGGCCAGGTATTGGGGCTAGGCCCCAGCCCCACTCCATCTCGTATTCTGGCTCCAGGTGTCCCTCGGTAAAATAATGACTTTGGCTTTTGTCCCGTCCAATTCCGAGAATATTCATTTCCTGACTTTCCTGGAACCAAAAACAGCAGAAAACAGGCAGCTGGCACTATGGCTCTTGTTAATAGGTTAGTCCAAGAAATCATATGAAAAGTACTCCAAAGTGTGGACAAAACATAAGAAAGTAGATAAAACCAAGCATGGAACATCAAAAATTATAGATACTTTTCCAATGTATCAAGAGTCTAGACCATAAGAATTTTTAATATTTTAAAATCATCAGTTCCCATAAAAGATTCAATGCATTCATAATCATAATTTATACGTGACTTCCTTCCTTTTTCATTCTCCCATGCTTCAACATTGTCTTTAATACGGTCTAGAAGATCCCATTTAGCTCCTTCCATGCGTGTAAATGATCCAACACAAGAAGCATCCACTAGATCCTTATCATGAAGAGAAAGCCTTGCATAAAAGTTATTCATAATAATATTATTGGGGAGCTCATGAATAGGACATTTGAGCATGAGTAACTTCAATCTCCCCCAAGCTTGGGTTGTACTCTCTCCATCAAGAGGCCAACACTTGTATATTTGATTCCGATCTTTATGGATCTCACTAGGCGGATAAAATTTTGAATAAAAGAGAAGCAATATTTCCTCCCATTCAAGAGATTGGCCATTCTTTAGTAGCTTATACCATTCCTTAGCTCTTCCTTTCAGTGATAATGAGAATAACTTCTTCTTGACTTGATTTGTGGTTATACCTGCACACTTGAACAACCCGCATAATTTGTATATAAAGAGCAAATGATCACCGGGATGGATAGTTACATCTCCAACATAAAATAGTTATCCATAACACGAGCAATAGTTCTTGTAGGTATTTGATACATTGCAAATGTATATATAATTTTTGATGTTCCATGCTTACTTTTATCCACTTTCTTGTGTTTTGTTCCAACTTTGGAGTACTTTTCATATGATTTCTTGGACTAACCTATTAACAAAGAGCCACAGTGCCAGCTGCCTGTTTTCTGCTGTTTTTGGTTCCAGGAAAGTCAGAAAATGAATATTCTCAGAATTGGACGGGACAAAAGCCAAAGTTCCTATTTTTCCGGAAGGGATCAAGTGCCAAAATACGAGACGGAGAAGGGCTAGGGGCCGGCCACACCACCTGGTCGCACGGCCAGGCTTGGCCTATGCCAGGGGGTGGTCTGGCCGACCCCAGCACCCCCTCGGCCTCTCCTTCTGCCTATATATTGCCCTCGGGACGAAAACCCTAAGTACCCGATCAAAAATCCATGAAAGAGTCTGTAGACGCCGTCATCTCCATCCCTAGATTGGGAGGGATCTGAAGCTCTTCCCGGCACCCTACGGAGAGGGGAATTCACCCTGGATGCCTTCTTCATCCCCATGCAAGCCTCCGGTGTGATGCGTGAGTAGTTCATCCTTGGACTACGGATCCATGTAGTAGCTAGATGGATGGTTTCTCCTCCTTTGTGCTTTCATGTTTAGATCTGTTGCTTGCAAATTAATACTAGAGGGGGTTCAGATGATAACCTGAAGGTGGATTATTAGTCATAGATGCACTTGGATGGCGGTCTATGTATTATGTTCTAATGCCCAATCAAGTCTCAAAGGAGTCAATATGATTAGTATATGCATGTATTGCTTTCTCGGTGTTTGTCAATTGCCCCGCTGTAATTTGTTCACCCAACATGTTATCTATCTAAGGAGACCCACCTCTAGTGAACTATGGATCCCGGTCCTTTTACTTTACATACAATCTACAATCTTTTACTGCTTTGTGCTTACTTTCTGCAAACTTTTACTTCTTTCCATTCGATACGTTTAATCCTTTGTTTTTCACAAAACACGGTGAGATTGACAACCTCATCGCAAGTTGGGGACAAAGTTCTGTGGTTGTGTTGTCCAGGTCTCCACGTTGCTACTAGCACCGGTAGTGCGCCCTACCAAAGCTCAGCTAGTAACACCTTTGGGGTGTTTCCTTTCTCCTACTGGTTCGATTAAACCTTGGTTTCATAATTGAAGGAAAACTTTCTACTGTGCTCATCATACCTTCCTCTTGGGGTTCCCAACGAGCTCTACGTTGAAAGTCGAGTGCATCAAGATCTTTTTGGCGCCGTTGCCGGGGAGTCAAGGACATCTTCACAAGGGGAGTCCCTCATAACCAATCTCTTTACTTTGTTGTTTTTGTTTTGCTTAGTTTCTTTTGCTTTGCTTGCTTGTTTTGTTCTTCAAAAAACACAAAAAAATTAGTTTTACTTGTTTGCTTTTTTATTTGAAAATCAAAAAAATTAGTTCCTATCTTGAGTTGCCACTATGTCTAGCCTTGCTCCAATCACTATGTCACCCGAGGAAATGATTCTCACTTTTAAACAAGAAATTGAGGAAAGTTTTAAGGAAGCTTGGTTTAGAATCTCTGATCTACATGAAAAGACTGAGCCTAAAATGATTCAAGGCTTGTTCCTTAGCAGTTTTTACCTTGGGATTGCTCTTTGCTATAGATATGCTTTAGATGCTATTGTGTGAGGAGATTTCCTCCAATGTAATGAGGATGATTCCATTAATGCTATAAAGAAATTGATCCTCACTTACACTATGCCTAGCCAAACTGATATTTCTTTCGCAAAACTATTTGCTACGTTGACCACTCTTGAGGCTAGCACTACTAGCTTAGAAAGTTGCTATAATATGCTTAGGGAGCATCACAATTATGTTCCAATAAATTCTGAACCATCAAAGTGGCTCCCTACAGTAAATATTGAGATAAACACTGAAAATTTTCAAGCCAGCTGTGATATCATGTCTGAATTTTGTCTTATGCCCAAAGATATTTATGAATCTTTGAATCTTTGGGGGCTTACTGAAGGAGGAAAAGAAATATCTCTTGCTAATAATGCTACCTTATTTCCTATTGGAATAGCTGAAGGAGTGTTTACAAAGATCCTTGGGAAAATGATTTCTAATGATTATCTTGTTATTGAATGTGCAGGAAAAGGACAAATTACACTTGGAAGATCCCTATTAGAACTCCTTGGAGCAATAATAGATGTGGGAAAGGGGACCATGCACCTTTCTTCTCCACCAAACAATCACATTTTCCCAAATGTTAAGAATAAAAATAAGAGAGGTAAGGGCAAGAAATTTGGTCTTAATGCTTATTCATTTGAGAACACTTGATTCTTTCTTTGCTTCTTATGCCTAACTTAAAGGCGTTAAAGAAAAGTACTTGTTGGGAGATAACCCAAGAGTTTTAGATGAGTCTTAGAAGTTATTACCTCTGTAATAACCTCTCATTATCCTTTTTATTTGCTTTTTGTGCCAAGATTAACCTCTAATGAGAGTGAAGTAATGATTGGGAAAGTTGCTGTCCCGAAACAGATTTCTGTGCTTCACCATAAAAATTCCTGAGAGAGCTCTGTACGTCGGATTGAGCTGTAATTTTTTGTGCTTCTGCCCCCCAGGTTGTTATCTAACTTTCGTAAGTTCAACACTTTTTGATTTGAGCAACATAAGGTCTTCGAAAACATTCGTCTTTACCTGCTGGTCTGTTTTGACAGATTTCTGCCATTTTCTGCATTCGCTTCTTGTTAGTTCCTTCTTGAGTTCCTTTGGGGAATTGAGCTTTTTGAGGGGAGTGCTACAGTAGCTACTGTTCTAATGGAAGTTTATTTGGGGTTAGAACTGAACCTTGAGACTTATTTATCTTACGTGCACTAATGTTGCTAATGAGACTATGTGAAGTTTTGTATGAAGGAAAACTTTTAGGTGTATGGAAGGAATGAGTAATGAGATGAAGGATGGACTAAAGCTCAAGCTTGGGGATGCCACGCATGTCACCCCAAGAAATACCAAGAAGTAAAAGCGTCAAAGCTTGGGGATGCCCAAGGCATCCCCTTCTTCATCAATAAAAATTCCAGGTTTCTTCCAAACGCTTCATTTTTATTGTTTCATGCACAGTTGTGTTTTTCTTGGAGCGTCTTATTTTTCATTTTCGTTTTGGTTTTCGTTTGCTTTGGTTTTCTTAGTTTTCTAAATAAATTGGTTGGACCCCCTCTTTCATACTTTGATTTGCATTTAGTTTGTTTTGGTTTGGAATAGAGTAGGAAAGTTCATACTTATGTAGTAAAAAGAGCTCGTTTTTGACTGTGGCTATGCTTTGTCATGCCATGCTTGATATTGTTTTGGCTTTATGCTTAGTATTCTTTGCTATAGCATGACTTGTTATAAACGATTGAGATTGCTTAATGTGCCTTTGTCACATCCCAAAATTTTCTAATTTTGGAATGTGAAATAGATAAAATAAGTTTGGTTGATTGTTTGATTTTGTTGAAAATTCTCAAGGAAACGAAACGTTTTGAATTTATAAAACAACTCACTTTGTTATGACCGAAGTAGCCATATAGGCAAAGAGACGTGAATTGAGTTTTGGTTTTAGTATTTGTGTGAATGTTTGCAAAAATGAAAATCATGAAGCATTGCATTGCATCCATGCAAAGTTCCCAAAAAATCCGATAGTTGAATTGCTCAAATGTTCCTATAAAGATTATATAGACATTTATGAAAAAACCATTTTCAAACTAGTAAAAATTTTACAAATATGATCCTATAATGATCTACTGAATTTTAGAAAAATTTAGAAACAAGAATCATGTCATTTGGAGTTCGTATGCCAAAGATATAAAGAAAATACCAAAATAGAAAAAGAAAATAAAAATAAAGAAAAAGGAAAAAAACGAAATGGGCCACCGGCCGGCCCACTCAGCCGACCGAACTAGCCACCAGCGCAGGGAGAACCCATCGATCCCACCTATTGCTTTAAAAAGCGTGCGAAAATCTGTTTTCTAAACCTATGGGTATTCAAATCACTATAACTTTTTATCTACAACTCTCAATTGACTTCTGTTTGTTTTTACTCATTTCCTACTCCAAGATCTATCTTTCCACCGTCCTAAAAGTCTATATAATTCTCCGGAGTCACAGCTCTATCACTTTTCCTTCTCGAAATCTCGAATCTACACCCTACCGAATCATATTTTGCTTCAAAACCTATCTAAACTTCGTCGGATGCCTTCGGCTACAACACGAAAGTTGTAGATCTCGTTAAAATCTTTCAATCGCGACAAACCTCATCTCTTTTCATACATCACAACCGGAGAATTTCGCAACGCAATATTTCCGATCTGACGGTGTAATTCCAAGATTTACTCGCGCTCGTTTGTTCAAATCCAAATTCCTTTGGTGAAAACGTAGATCCAATGATTATCCATAACTTTTATGTTCGAAGTTTTTCAATTTGATCTATGGATTTGTCTCTCTAACACAGATCTGTTTCTAATCTTTTTCGAGACAAAATCGAGCCGTTTTGGAGCCAACTTCTCTCCTAGCCACCGGATCTTATCTCGATGGTCCAGATTCAATCATCCTGGTCAGCTGCCTCGTAACCACCACGTCGTCGCCAGGTCAGCGTCTAGTCCCGGTCAGCCTGCACGGTCAACCTATCCAGTCAGCGGAATATTCACTAGAATATTCCGTTCGAATTTAAAATTGCAGATTATAGATCTAACTTGTAAAATTCATAGAAAATTCATACTATGTTCAAAAATTACATATAATATATCAAATTGAAGATAATTTCTTGTAGTTTGATAATATCTATTTAGATCTGGGTTTTTCTTTATAGATTACTGGCGAATAATTAATTAGTGTTATTGGCCTTTTAAATCATTAAATTCATAGTAAATAATATACAGATCTGAAAAATATGAGTAATATGTCCCTGAGTTCATAATCTTGCGTTGTTTTCAGATCTATACTTAGTTTTGTTTGTTGTCAGTACGATCTATTCAGATTAATCAAACTCCATTAAACACTAAGTAAATCCTAGAAAAAGATCTATAACTCCGATTAGGGTGAATCCAATTGCTACTGGTTTGTATTAAAGCCATCTATCCATTACACTTCAGATAAAAATTTAATTCGGCAACTAGTACATAAGCTACAACAGTTATGTTAAAACCCCTTTATTGGCAATTGAAATTGGATAACAAATACTATATTGCATTAAAACACTTCTACATGCATCATGTGATCTAGTATTGTTTAGATAACTAATTACAACCATTATGACATATTAAATCATCATGCATGCATTGGATCATCACTGTTTTATTGTATTGTTGTATTGTTGCATGATTGCAATGTTTGAATGATATGTTGTTGTGCTTTTGCTTTTGAACGATAGATTGCGAGGAGTGTAACTACTATGATCGCAACAGCTATGATTGCGAGCATTGTGATTGCAAGTCTTTTGAGTGCGACGAGTGCAACCATTATATTTGTGAGGATTATCTAATCGACTACATCTACAACAAAGGCAAGTAGATGCTATTTTGATCATGAATTGTCCTACTATTTTCCTACTGCATGTGTAGTGTATTTCTTGTAGATGCATGAGTAGGAATTACTATCGCTATGCTATGTCCTATGTATCTTGGTAGGAGCCACTCGTAGTTGAGCCGTCGTATGCTAGATGAGCTTAGCCATGCTATCTAGACGAGGGAAGGGTCTACACCATGCTATGGTATTGGGTATGTTTTGTTCAACTAAAACAACTTAATCAATGAACTCTCTGGGTGGAATTGGTAATTGCTTGGTTCGTGACTGTCGGGCCCATGTCTATGGTTTACCCGAGTATCTCACTTGTGGATGGCCACCCAGGTTTCTGAGAAATGATTAGTGTCTTGATTTGGTAGTTTATGTGTACAGCCATATACCAGTGAGTTATGGGTGGCTGGATGGACTTAGTAGGTCATGGTGACCCGAGCTCTCATATCCAGAGATGTGATGAATGTGATAGGTTGGTACGGTGCATGGATGGGCTTGGGGAACTACTTCCCGAATTGTCTCTTCTTGGGCTTCTCCCTATCATGACTCAATATGCGTGTCGTGGTACGAGCGGGTTGACCAAGTCATATGGGTAAAGTGTGCAACCTCTGCAGGGTGTAAAACTAAGTGCTTAGCCGTGTCCACGGTAATGGACGATTGAGTTGCTGAATTATGGGCGCTATGACATGTTCTCGTTCATTCCAATTTTCAATTACTAAAACTTGATGGGTGAACTTAATGGGTTGTTGTGAACAAACTTGATTTAAAAGTAGGGTAAAACTGTTTAAGAAAATGCGAGCTAGCCAAAGCCTCCACTTAGCCAAAATAAGCATGTAGTTGCTAGGTATACTGTCTCCTTACTTAGCTCTACTTGCCATACATTCCAAGTATTGACCGTTCGGGGCTGTTATGTTTTATGTTGCAGGTTATACCATTTCTGAGTGATCGTATTAGGTCGCGACACTCCACTCAACAATTGTTCGCCTGTGGCACATTTGAAGGATGGAGATCTACCTTGTATTGTTTCCGCTGTAATATAATGTAAATTATGGATCATATTCGTTATATTCATGATGCACGGTTATATTTGGTATCATTTTATACTGTGTGTGGTAGTGAACCAATCCAGGGATTAGCACTATACACAGGAACTCAGCCTTATCAGGCGAGGGTGTTACAGCCTTGGATGAATCATGCGTTGTTTTAGCATATTAAAGCATAGTATAGTGGTATTCTCCTTTGATGCTTTATTTGGGTTGACTTGGCACATGCTCACACCATGTTCTGACTATCCAAAGTCACCATAGCCTTTATGATCCTTTAGTTTTCAACTTGTGGTATCACTTTATGCTTTGATCAATGATGTTTTGTCGCTCTGCATGATTATGGCCATTATTGATCTCTTAGTTTGTCGCTCCCAGTCTTTTGCTAGCCTCCACAACAAAGTATGAGTTCCACTCATGCATCCAACTCCCTAAACCTAGTTATTCCAAAGAGTCCACCATACCTACCTACTAGCTTATGCTATTCCAAGTATATTCATGCTTTTGTTTACCTTCCACTTGTTATGAGAAAACTAGTGATTAAAGCTCTCACGAACTTGATGGCACACTTTACTTTACTTGCCCTTAATAAACTTGAACCATTGTGTCGTCTATGTTGTATATGCTTGCACTTATTTGTCGGGAATTAGCAGAACCATGCTTTCATGGGGAACGCTTTCAACATTGCACTTGGTACTTGTACCTAGTTGATATCATGCTCTTTTGTATATGGATGTCGTCAGTGTGAAATGAAAGGGGAGCTTGTAAGTCCATGGAGTTATGTATATGTGTTAGAGAAACGCCTGGGCCGCTAGTCTAATCCATGCTGACATGGTGGAAACCTGCAGCGTAACCATAATGAGATGTCTATGAAGTATTCTTCTTATATAAAAAAAGAGTCCTATATTGAGAAAAAAAGAGAAAAAAAAGAGATACTATGAAAAGAGGAAAGAGAGAAAAAAGCACCATATTCCCATGGTAAATAAGAAGAATGTTGAGATGCTCGTTGTCTGCTTGCCTTGTCATTTTGATATGGGGATTCTTTCGTATCATCGGGCAAGGGGTACCCCGTTGGCAGTTCTCAATGATACACATGTACTTACGATGACAAGAACTTACAGGTGACTAAACTTGAGTAGCATGAGGAGAGTCCCTCGTATACAAGGGACATGAGATTTCTGACTTATACTTCATCAAGCATGTACACCATAGTTTGTTCACTTTAACCTTAATCACTTCAAGATGCTTATGATAGGGGCAATGAGAGCTGAAAGCTATAAGTACCATAATTTTTGGAAGCTCTTTATGAGACTTGAATCCCTACTTCCTTTTACAAAAGGCTTTTTTTCCACCACTATATTGAGTCTCCACCTTCTATCTTTATGCACCTACTTTGAGAGCATAGTGGCAATTCTTAGTTCTATGTGCATTGTCCCAAGACTAGTTGATTGATGCATAACTTGTTATTGCTTGTTTTAAACTATTGTATCTAGTCACTCTTATGAACTTTGAAGGTGTCCTATGCATTTATATTTGCTACTCTATTGAGGGACAAGCTGAATACTTTTATGCTATGTTTTCTTTATGTGAAACAAACAAACGTCTTGCAAAGCACTGTTATTCATGAATCTTTTGTTTGTGGCTTTTCATGTTGCATCATATATTCTTTGCTTATTGCTAGAACTTTGTCTTTCATGTTATGATTGAAGTACTATGATCCTAGCTTTGAATGTTTTGCAAATACTTTGATCAAGTTTTGATGGTGCATGTCACCTCAAAAATTCTTTCTTTTTATCACTTACCTACTCGAGGACGAGCAGGAGTTAAGCTTGGGGATGTTGATACATTGCAAATGTATCTATAATTTTTTATGTTCCCTGCTTAGTTTTATCCACTTTCTTGTGTTTTGTTCCAACTTTGGAGTACTTTTCATATGATTTCTTGGACTAACCTATTAACAAAGAGCCACAGTGCCAGCTGCCTGTTTTCTGCTGTTTTTGGTTCCAGGAAAGTCAGAAAATGAATATTCATGGAATTGGACGGGACAAAAGCCAAAGTGCCTATTTTTCCAGAAGGGATCAAGTGCCAGAATACGAGACGGAGAAGGGCTGGCGGCCGGCCACACCACCTGGCCGCGCGGCCAGGCTTGGCCCGCGCCAGGGGGCGGTCTAGCCGACCCCAGCACCCCCTCGGCCTCTCCTTCCGCCTATATATTGCCCTCGGGACGAAAACCCTAAGTTCCTGATCAAAAATCCACGAAAGAGTCTGTAGCCGCCGTCATATCCATCCCTAGACCGGGAGGGATCTGAAGCTCTTCCCGACACCCTGCCGGAGAGGGGAATTCACCCTGGAGGCCTCCTTCATCACCCTGATGCGTGAGTAGTTCATCCTTGGACTACGGATCCATGTAGTAGGTTGATGGCTGGTTTCTCCTCCTGTGTGCTTTCATGTTTAGATCTTGTGAGCTCCGTTCATGATCAAGATCATCTATTTGTAATTCTACATGTTGTGTTTGCGGGGATCTGATGGATATTGAGATGCTATTTTAGATTGATTATTGATTCTATCATGTCTTTGTTATTTGAGATCTTGCATGCTTTCCGTTGTTAGGAGATATCTTGGCCAAGTAGATGCTAGCAACTCCAAGTTAGTATTTATGCTCGATAGTGGGTTCATGCCTCTGGTAATCTGGGGAAGTGACAGAAATCTCTAAGGTACTAGATGTGTTGTTGCTACTAGGGAGAAAACAACGATCCTTTGTTCATAGAACAATTGTATTGTTTACTTTACTCGCAGTTCGTAAAGCAATAATCTGTTGCTTGCAACTTAATACTGGAGGGGGTTCGGATGATAACCTGAAGGTGGATTATTAGTCATAGATGCACTTGGATGGCGGTCTATGTATTATGTTGTAATGCCCAATCAAGTCTCAAAGGAGTCAAGATGATTAGTATATGCATGTATTGCTTTCTCGGTGTTTTTCAATTGCCCCGCTGTAATTTTTTCACCCAGCATGTTATCTATCTAAGGAGAGCCACCTCCAGTGAACTATGGATCCCGGTCCTATTACTTTACATACAATCTACAATCTTTTACTGCTTTGAGTTTACTTTCTGCAAACTTTTACTTCTTTCCATTCAATACGTTTAATCCTTTGTTTTCCGCAAAACACGGTGAGATTGACAACCTCATCGCAAGTTGGGGACAAAGTTATGTGGTTGTGTTGTGCAGGTCTCCACGTTGCTACTAGCACTGGTAGTGCGCCCTGCCAAAGCTCAGCTAGTAACACCTTTGGGGTGTTTCCTTACTCCTACTGGTTCGATTAAACCTTGGTTTCATAATTGAGGTAAAACTTTCTGATGTGCTCATCATACCTTCCTCTTGGGGTTCCCAACGAGCTCTACTTTGAAAGTCGAGTGCATCAGTATTTTAAAAGTATCATTCTCAACATGTGGTGGTTCATCTACTACCTTAGCAGTAGTAGCATTATGAAATAAGAAACTCAACGAATTATCCATATTGGAATAAAGTAACTAGCATAAGATAACAATACTCACATCAGAAGTTTCCGTTACCAGTTCCACTCTCCAATACTGCTTCACTCCCTAGCAACGGCGCCAGGAAATAGCCTTGATGACCCACAAGTATAGGGGGTGTATCTCAGTATTTTCGATAAGTAAGAGTGTCAAACCCAACAAGGAGCAGAAGGTGTTGGCGAATGGCTTGGAGCAGAAATTCTCCGTAAATACTTAACAAATGGATTTTTAGGAGTTTTTGATAATGCAGGTAAATAAAGTACAGGTAAATAAAAGACAATAATAATAAATGCAGCAAGTGGCCCAATCCTTTCTTTAGCAAAGGACAAGCTGGTTGTATTACTTAAGACGACCAAATGTTCTCGAGGACACACGGGAATATCGTCAAGTGCTTTCGCTTCATATAGTGGATTAATCTTCTTTAGTTTGCTAAGTGTTGTGTGGTGAACCTATTCTAATGTACCGACCTTCCTAGGACTAATACATACTTGTGATTATACCCCTTGCAAGCATCCGCAAGTACAAGAAAGTAATTAAGATATAAACCTAACCACAGCTTTAAACTCTAAGACCCTGACGTCCCTTGTGCAAAGGTTTCCTAACGGGGGTTCAAGTTTCTATCACTCTGGCAACCCCTACGATTAGTAGCCAAATAAACAATGCATTCCCCTAGGACCATATAGGTGAAGTGTCATGTAGTCGGCGTTCAGCTGACACCACTAGAAGAATAACACCACAACTTAAATAACAAACTATTGAATCTTTCTCAACACAATTCCACTACTAACAACATGACTTCTCCCATGTCCTCAAGAACTAAACGAACTACTCACAAGACATCATATGGATCAAGATCAGAGATGAAATAATGATAAGTAACAATCTGAACATAAAAAATAATTCAATGGTTTACTCAATAGCATCGCCTATAAGGAGTAATCAACACCGGGAAAGTTTCCCCTAAGAATTATGCAAGATTCAACCCAATTGTTAGAGCGGTATGGAGTGGTGATGATGGTGGTGATGGAGATGATGGTGGTGATGATGATGATGATCCCGATGATGTCCAGCTTGATGGTGGTGTTGATGGCGACGATCTCCCCTCTCCAGGAAGGAATTCCCCTAGCAGAATTCTATCTGTCCAAGAGATCTTTCTCTCTCAGTGTTCTCCGCCCAACAGAGGCAGTGGAATCTTTTTGTGGTCGCTCCTCTGGTATTAGGTTTCCGAGGGGATAATATATGCCAAAGGGGAGAGCCTGGAGTGGGCCAGGGTGGCCACACCACCTACTGGCGCGGCCAAGGGTGTCCCACACGAGGGGGTGGTGTGGGGCCCCTATGGCCCAACTCCACTCCCCCTTCTAGCATCCTCTGTCTTCTGGAAATATAGAATTTTCCATGTATTTTCCTGGATTTTCTGATCTTCACGAATTTTGCCTCAAAAAAGCATCTTTTCCATCAGAATCCTGACTGCAGCGTTCCATGCTCCAAAAGTCATCAACCATGCAAAAACAGATGAAATAACATAAGTATCATCTCTTAATATGAAATACATCAATGAATAACAGTAAATTATGATAAAGAATAGTGATGCAAAATGGATGTATCAATAACCTTACGAGGACCTTGAGTAAGTCCCCTGTTATCTTCTCTGTGATCTACCTTGCCTCTATTCTATGCCATGTGGTCAGTTGTGATGGAGTTCCGCATTTAGGGTTCATCCCTAAATTCCTAGGGTTCATTCCCCCAAAAGTGGTGATTTAGCATAACTCTAGGGTTAATATTGCCTATGCTAATCCTTCGATGTTGATCTACTATTAGTGTAGTTTCAATCTCTATTGAGCATGTTTGTTACCGTGTTCTCTATCAGAGAACACTCTACTGATCATGTTTTTTACCCTGTTCTCTGTCATTAAAATTCTTTGTAAAAGCATGGTTAGTATAATGTAGATGCCCAAGTTGTTGTGGTTGTGGATTTACTCCTATAGAGTTGAGTTGGGATGTTCTCTGTATGGATGCTTGGTTAATTGCTTACTTTTGAAACACTGATGTGTTTAGTCTCAGGATTTAATCATGTTACTATATAAATCTAAAATTACTAGTGCTAGTCTCTATTATGTGATTAATAAGGAGATGATTTATAAAGATATGATTCCTTTATGTTTGTAGGAAAGTCATTAAACTTATTGGTTTCTGTACAGTGTGGCCTAGTGATAGACAGTATTGATCTTTACTGTCCTTTCTAAAATAAAGTGTCTATTTATGATTCCTAAATCATTTAGGAAGATGATTATCTTTGTTGAAGAGGATATGCTTGAGCTTGTACTCAAGCAGATATGAATCTGCTAGGTACAGAGGTGCTACCCTTCAAGGAATGTGCCATGTACCAGCAGCTGTGATGTGTATCTATTTAGATAAAAATAGATCATAGGGTCAGTGATGCTGGTCTGAGACCCTACCTGTGCAAGAACACGTGCCATATCTGGCAGTTTACGATCTTCTGTCTAATATGTCCACTTATCATGTGCTTGCAAGAAACTGAATGTGTAAGATGGAAAATGATTAAATCTAAATGTTGGGTTATACCCTAGTAGCCTTGTCTTGATGTTGCCTTTTACTTCTGGCTTGTGGTAACCCTACATTTGTTTTGGCTTCCTCTTGGCCTTGTCTTGCTCCTCCTGGTCTTTTTGCTCCTGTGTGGCCTTACTGTCCACCTAGTACGTCCCCCTCCTCAAGTCACCATCTTTGCTGGTCATCTCCTAGGTTTTCTATGGTGGAAAGTCACTTGATCTAGTGATATGGTTTCAAGATCTGGTGATGTTCTTGGATGTGTTGGTGACAAACTGTGGCTAGGCTCTCTTGCAAAGTGAATAGTAGACTTGGCTATGCTCTACGCTGTTGTGACTTGAACTACCCCCTTTTCTCTCTGCCGCTGACACCTCAATGCATGCATTTAGGTGTGTGAGTTGCTTCACTATTTGCTTTTGCAGTGGATGAGATCAAGTAAATATGGTTTAAACTCCCCCATCCTTTTACTATTACTTTATCCTGGTGAAACTTACCACTTTTCTACTTGGCTTAAAATGTGGTACTAAAGCTATTTGCTTAAAAGAACAGATACTACACATTGGTGAAACTTGCCCCTTATAATTACTCTATGATGTAATATGAATAGTGCACTTCACTGTTCACCACTGAGAGTAAAACTAATCAACTAACGTTTTATTTCTTTTTGAGTGGTTTATCTTATTTTCCAGGAACAAGGTCTGGATGCTCAAGATATAGTATAGGAATGGATAAATAGTATAGATTCTTATTGTAATCTCCTATTATCCTTTTTGTAAAGAATCTTGTAACAATATTTCTATGATTTAATAAGATTCATTTTATTGGACTCTATTCCTTGTAATATCCTGTCTTAGTGTAAATATCTCCATTTGCAATCTTATTCTGGAATAAAGAAAAGAAATAAGAATTCATTTCTTATTTGAAATTCGTTTTCTTAATTTCATATAGTTGTTTAATATATAATCAAACAATATTAATACATCCTTCTGAAAATCCACTTTATATTTCTAACTTCTAATTTTCAAATTTATTCAAATGATTTGAATTTCAAATGTGAATTCAAAAGATTTCCCCCCAAAACACAATAATGCCTAAAGGTCATGTCAAAATTTATAGCAATCACCTCATAGAGCTATTCCTACCTCTAGATAGTGAAAGAAACTCTGATCTCTTTAGGGTTTTTGTTTGGCGAAAATTTTACACCTATTTTACAGATGAATGCATGCATATGCACAAATTCCTATTTCTACCCTTCGTTGGTTCCTAAATGCTAGGGTGTTACAAGAGTGAAAGATTATTAGCTATCCAAAACTTCAAAATTCGGTAACATGGTCTGGAGAAACGAGGGAGAAGATTCTAGAATGATGGAGAAGTGTTTTGAGTTTTGTGCATAGCATTCATTGTGAATTTGAGATGAAGACTATCAATAGAATATTCTATTTTCTAGAATGGAAAAGAAGATCCAATGCCTGGAAATGTTGGGATTCGCGAGTCTTGATCCAACGGTTAGTATTCAAAGTTATTCGTACACTAAATAGTGGTAGGAGGTAAGATAAGATAAACAACACATGCTATGAACTCTAAGACATATTAAACGTTATTCCTTCTGAAAATAATTTTACATCTTTACCATGCTAACAAGCGCGCCATGTTTACAGACATAGCAAACCATCCATGTTTTACTTGCAATTCCTATGTTCTTTGAGTTTTCATGGTCCTTAGATAAATTAACCCAATTAAATTACACTACAGTCTCTGATTCAAATTAATGTTCTCAGATTTGTCTAGATTTGGATATATGGATCTAGCACAGAAACATGACTAGATACATTTGAATCTAGATGAATCTCTGAACATTAATATGGATCGGAGGGAGTCTGTCGAAATTATGTCAAATTATTTTGAACCACATGTGAGCTACCATTTGCTCTTTAAATTCCACAAAAATCTTGCCCACCAGATAGCCAATATATCGAGAACGCGACCGAGAATTTTCAAAGATTCAACTTCTTTCTAGACTTTGCATGCCGGAAAAGTTAACCCTTCTTTGAAAAAAGAGAGAGAAATAGGAAAAAAAAACAGGGGGACTCATGCATGGCGTCCTTTTGGTTGTATTACCTACCATAAAAAAGACGCTTCACAAAAATATCCTACCATGTATAAGTATGAATAGGTTTCAGGACGAGCGACCAAGCAAGGTCAAAGACATATCCATGTTTATGGGAATTTTTTAGTAGTACTACAAGAAAGTAGATGTGCACATCTTGGCGTTGGTAAACAGCTTTGCCAATGGGAGTTTCCAAATTCTAGGAAAACTAACAACTCCAATTTTATAAGCGATGGAATTTTTTTCTATAAAGCGAAGTACTACACTTCCGTACTAGTACTACTCGAAAAGGGAGGCGGCTCCTTCCAAAAAAAAGGAGGCACGCAAGAGCAGTGGGAGGATGAGTCGGTAGGCGGTGCGATGTTAGCGCAAAGCTATGATGGGCTGCTGACACGAGGTACACTCCACTAGTAGTAAATATATGGACCTACTAGTAGTAATATGCACGCAAAAAAAGTTGTGTTTTCTCTCTCCTTCGCTGGCTCTCACCATCCATCCTCCATCGATCTCTTCTCTATAGTCGCGGGTGCACAGTCCGGCTTGTCTCTTCCTCATCCACAGCGTGGCGCTGCGCACGTGTGCCTTGGTACGGCACACCGATATACTTCCAGCAACTGTTTTCCCTCTGAAATTCAAGCCATCTACTGGATTAATAATCATCTACACCAATACAAAAAGTCTCAAAAGTAATAATAATAATTACAAAAAGGTCCTCAGACCACATTGCGATGACTACAAACCCTAGTGCACTAATTGGAGTGTCTCGCTCCTTCAGGACCTATGGTACACCGGTTCCAAAAAATAAACAAAGAATGTGACTGCCCCAATTTTCAGACAAAGGGTACCATGCTTTCTTACAATTCCCACGTTTTAGGATTTGTCAAGCGGTCATAGAAATGTGTTTCATTTTATTCCTGTTTAATCTTCTTGCTTTTTGATGAGGTTGCTACATGTAATGGTAGTTGTTCTATAGTTCAACTGTTAGGTATTGTACATGTTGGTATAAAGCCGACAATAGATGACGTGTTACTTTGTTATACCTAACACTCTATTGAACTAGCTCTCACGCAATTGTAGAATATTAATTTAGACCTAATTTGACAAATCGACCAAAAGTCGTTCGAGTGGGTGAAATTAGCTACAAAATTAAGCTTGAAAAATATAACATGTAATTTATCCAACCACGTTATGTACTATAGTAAATAATGGCACATACTATGAACTCTAAGCTATATTGATCGCATTTCCTTCCAAAAAATACTTTTACTTCTTTACCATGCATGCTAACATGCACCGACCTAGCTATACAAAAATATGGGCACATGGTCATTATCTTGATGAAGACAGAGTATGTCGATGACCTTGGTCATTTGTCTTGAAACCCAAGAAAGTTCATACATGGTACATGATATAGTAGGCAATACCAGAAGTGTGTGGGTTTTTAAAGTACTTTTACTAGTAGAAAAATAAGAAATAATGCCCCCATCAAATTTTCGTACAAAGTGGAAAATTCTTTCTTACAGTTCCCAAGTTTAATTATTTTTCAAACTTCCTAGCTAAAGCTCCACGTGCACTTAAATGCATGACTCTAAGTCGATTAAATGAAATTAGGTCAAAATTGAATACATGTGAGCGCGATAGAGTATTACTATTGAAAATATCCAAAATTCTTTTGAAGGTGCCTAGGAAGCCAATATATCATGGGCCAACAATAGTTTTGAGAAATGCCATTACTAATTAGTATTTGCATACCGACAAATTTGACCGCGTATGGAAAACATTCAAACAAAATAAAGTGTAAAACAAAAAAATGAGACTTCATTATGATTGGGGTACTTTTGCTAGTATTATTAATTGCCAAGAAAAATGATACACATGAGATTCAACAACCTTAGGAAAAACAGATTCACATTATATCCCACCATGATGTAACATTATTCTTGGTTTTCAGCACGAACGACCAATAAGGTCATGGCCTTCTATATCGATCTATACCCTAGCTACACTTTTACATAGGGTTCTGACATCGGGTAGATGGGTGCGTCTTGGCCTAGTAAACAATGTTGACCATTGGAGTTTTGAACAATTAGGAAAAAACATTTTTCACCTTTCCAACTGATTATGGGGATGTTTTGTACTAGCAGTAAAGAAAATTAGAATAATGTGGCTCTGAATGTGAGAAGCGCACCATGTTTCCGGACATTGCGAACCTTCCATGTTTTACTTGCGATTCCTAGGTTCTTTGAGTTTTCAACGTTCGTAGATAAATTAACCCAATTCAATTACACTACTGTCTCCGATTCAAATTAATATTCTCAGATTTGTCTAGATTCGGATATATGTATCTAGCACAGAAACATGTCTAGATACATTTGAATCTAGATGAATCTATGAACATTAATATGGATCGGAGGGAGACTGTCGAACTTAGGCCAAATTATATCGAACCACACGTGAGATGCCAATTGCTCTTTAAATTTCACAAAAATATTTTTAAGTTTCCTACCAGATAGCCAATTTATCGAGAACACGACCGGGAGTTTTCAAAGGTTCAACTTCTTTCTAGACTTTGCATGCCGGCAAAGTTGACCTTGCTTTGAAAATAGAGAGAGAAATAGGCAACAAAAATAGGGGGACTAATGCATGGCGTCCTTTTTCTTGTATTACCTACCATGAAAAATAATAAACATGAGTTTTCACAACTTTTGAAGAAACACACTTCACAAAAATGGCCTACCATGTATAAGTATGAACAAGTTTCAGGACGAGCGACCAAGCAAGGTCATGGAAATATCCACATCATAGTTTATGGTAATTTTGTAGTACTACAAGAAAGTATATGTGTGCATATTGTCATTGGTAAATAGCTTTGCCAATGCGAGTTTCCAAATACTAGTAAAAGTAACAACTCTAATTTTATAAGCGATGGAAATATTTTTTCTATAAAGCAAAGTACTCCACTTCATTCTTTACTGCTACTCCAAAAGGTACGTAGCAGCGAGAGGAGTGTCCTGCATGTGAAACTCGGATAATAGACGTATGACATATTATCATTATATAAAATTATAATAGGTAAAGCATACAAAATTATAAATTTGATCAACATATACATAATGTATGGGTGTATATTTGGTTCTTGTACTTTTTATCATCATGTAGAAGTCAAAGATTATTAGCTACCTAAAACACTTGAAATTTTTGGTAATATGGGCTAGAGAAACGAGGGAGAAGATTCTAGTATGATGGAGAAGTGTGTTTTGAGGTTTATGCATAGCATTCATTATGCTGAAGACTATCTATACAATCTTCTAGATGCTATAATGGAAAAGAAGATCCAACAGTTGGAAATATTGGGATTCGTGAGTCTTGAGATCCAACGGTCGGCATTCAAAGTTATTCGTATAATCTTATCTTACCACTATATAGTGTACGGATATGAATAACTTTGAATATTGACCGTTGGATCAGGATTCGCGAATCCAAACAACATTTCCAGCCGTTGGATCTTCTTTTCCATTCTAGCATCTAGAAGATTATATTGATAGTCTTCAGCATAATTAATGCTATGTACAAACCTCAAAACACACTTATCCATCGCACTACAATCTTATCACTCGTTTCTCTAGACCAATGTTACTACCGAAAATTTCAAGTGTTAGGTAACAAATAATATTTGAGTTCTACACATGACCATACAAAGCAGAAGAACCAAATATACACCCATACTTTATATATGTTGATCAAATTTATATTTTTCTGCTTTACCTATTATAATTTTATATAGTGATGATATATCAGACATCCATTATCTGACGTGCAGGGCACGTGCAACTTACTAGTATATGGTGGTAAGATAATATTTACCCTAGCTACACTTTTAGATACGGTTCTCACATCGGGTAGATATGGGTGCATCTTGGCCTAGTAAACAATGTTGCCCGTGGGAGTTTCGTACAATTAGGGAACAAACATTTTTCACTTTTCCAAGTGATTACGGTGATGTTTTGTACTAGCGGTAAAGAAAATCAAAAGAATGTGCCTCGGAATGCGACAAGCGCGCCATGTTTCTAGACATAGCGAACAATCCATGTTTTACTTTTGATTCCTAGGTTCTTTGAGTTTTCAAGGTTCGTAGATAAATTGCTCTTTAAATTCCACGAAAATATTTTGAAGTTTCCCACAAGACAGACAATATATCGAGAACACGTCCGAGAGTTTTCAAAGATTCAACTTGTTTCTAAACTTTGCATGCTAGCAAAGTTGACCCTGCTTTGAAAAAAGAGAGAGAAATACGCAAAAAAACAGGGGGACTCATGCATGGCGTCCTTTTGCTTGTATTACCTGCCATGGAAAATAATAAACATGAGTTTTCACAAATTTTGAAAAAATCCACTTCACAAAAATGGCCTATCATGTATAAGTATGAACATGTTTCCGGACAAGCGACCAAGCAAGGTCACGGACATATCCATGTTTATGGGAATTTTGTAGTAGTACTACAAGAAAGTAGATGTGCGCATCTTGGTGTTGGTAAACAACTTTGCCAATGGGAGTTTCCAAATACTAGGAAAAGTAACAACTCCAATTTTCTAAGCGATGTAAATATTTTTTCTGTAAAGCAATGTACTCCACTTCCGTACTAGTACTATTCAAAAAGGGAGGCGGCTCCTTCCAAAAAAAGAAGGCAGCGCGAGAGCAGCGGGAGGAGGAGTCAGAAGGCGGTGAGATGTCAGAGCAAAGCTATGATGGGATGTTGGCACGAGGTACACTCCACTAGTAATAAATATATGGACCTACTAGTAGTAATATGCATGCAAAACAAGTTGTGTTTTCTCTCTCATTCGCTGGCTCTCACCATTCATCCTCCATTGATCTCTTCTCTGCAGCCGTGAGTGCACAGTCCAGCTTGTCTCTTCCTCATCTAGAGCGTGGCGCTGCGCACATGTGGCTTGGTACGGCACATCGATCTACTTCCAGCAACCGTTTTTCCCAAAATTCAAGCCATCTACTGGATTAATAATCATCTCGTTTTTTGATGAACAAGTTCCATGCCGAGCAACCAAGAAAGGTCATGAACATATCCACATCATAGTTTATGGTAAATTTCCCATATTTGGTAGTACTATAAGAAACTAGATGTGCATATCTTGCCATTGGATAGTAAACAATATACGAACAACTTTGAATACTGACCGTTGGATCAAGACTCATGAATCCCAATATTTCCAGCTGTTGGATCTTCATTTCCCTTATTCTAGCATCTAGAAGATTCTATCGATAGTCTCTATCACAATGAATTCTATGCACAAAACTCAAAACACACTTCTTCATCACTCTAGAATCTTCTCCCTCATTTCTGTAGACCATGTTAACAAAATTTTAAAGATTTAGATAGCTAATAATCGCTGACTTCTACATGATATACAAAGTACAAGAACCAAATATATATACACCCATACATTATAGATGTTGATCAATATGTTTTGTTGCTTTACCTATTATAATCTTATCTTACCACTATATAGTGTATGAATAACTTTGAATATTAACCGTTGGATCAAGACTCGTGAATCCCAACATTTCTAGCCGTTGTATCTTCTTTTCCATTCTAGCATCTAGAAGATTCTATTTTTTGAACGGTCTAGAAGATTCTATTGATAGTCTTCACCAAAATGAATGCTATGCACAAAACTCAAAACACACTTCTCCATCTCTTTAGAATCTTCTCCCTTGTTTCTCTAGACCATGTTACCGAAAATTTCATGTTTTAGATTGAAGGAAATATGCCCTAGAGGCAATCATAGAGATGATTGTATTTCATATGTATCCATGAGTTATTATAATGTTCCTTGTATATCGATATATCAGGCAACTTGTATTGATTGGCAATTATGTGAATTATTTGTGAAACTCTTTACTTGTATGGTTATCTAATAGTTGTCCCTAGTCGGAGTTCATGTGAGGACACACGTGAATATTAGACTAGCACATCGATTGGTTGATGACTATGTTTCACAAGTCATAGACATGGAGATGTCAAACCAATGATGTGGACACCTGTTATGAACATGGGGTTGGACTAACCCAACATGAGACTGGCAATAATACTTGCAGCTCTCTCTACACATCGTGTATGTTTTGTCCTTAGACCTGAGATTGTCGCATGTACTTGAGATGTGGATCGGCCTACTTTGGGGCTCTCAAACACTACTCCGTAACTGGGTAGTTATAAAGGTAACTTTCGGGTTTGTCCTGATACATGCTGCAAGGCATCGGTCAATCAAGATGGGATTTTCCCCTCTCTACTTGAGAGAGATATCTCTGGGCCCCTCGAGTGATCGGATCCTGAAATGCATGGTCGTGCTACATATGGTTAAGAGTTAACCTAGTAAAGAGATTCCGAATCACAGTATCGAGAAAGAGAGGTCAGCTTGGAGCTAGACCAAATATCGTGAGGCAAAGGGAAAGACATGTACTCAACCTTGTGATGGTTCATCCGGATGATCTTTATATGCGTTTAGGAGTTGGCACGTCTTGCTAGAGGCCACTACCAACTATTGACGGAGTAAGTGTCCTCGTGTCATGTCTATACGTGTATGAACCTATAGGGTCACACACTTTAGGGATGGAAGCCTAATGAGGATTGGATCCAAATTA
The DNA here is from genome assembly GCA_910589775.1 of Avena eriantha. Lineage (NCBI taxonomy): Eukaryota > Viridiplantae > Streptophyta > Magnoliopsida > Poales > Poaceae > Avena > Avena eriantha. The sequence continues at coordinate 16,504,246 of OU342743.1, forward strand.
GACCAGGCTTAGGCTGCTAATGGGTTGCTAATGTAGAAGCCCACCAGGGATGCCTATATAAGAGAGAGTGAGGGGAGCTGAATAGGGTTGAGCATTCCACCCAGCCGCCACTCCTCTTCCGCCTCTGTTGCACGTGCAGACCTAGCAGTCTGGCGTGTGACGGCTTCCACTCCGGACGTGTGGATACCTCAGAGGTGCTGCATCTGTAGCACTTGGACAAGCCGCGCAAAGGGGAGCTGCTCATAGGACGAGGGCAAGGAGGAGACGTAGAACATCTACACTGCCGCGACGTGCTTCATCGAATTTCGCACCTGCGTGTCTAGCGGTAATCCCGTGATCTATGACTATAGTATTCCTGGTTGACGCGGTAGAAATTTTTGATTTTATGCTAGTGTAGCCTACCCGTTACCCTACATAGATCTCCGCTACTATAAGGGAGTAGTTTTGAATTAGATCCATAGCACCAATCCTGACCGTTGGGATGTTAGATCCAATGGTTTAGAGCAGCTGGATTCATGTTAAATAGTACCTAGAGCAAACTCCACCATGTTCTAGAACCATCATGTCACCACCCCCAAAATTTCATAGCATAGTAGGCTGTATTCTAAATATGTGTATATAATTATTATTAATAGACTTAATTTATGCATTTTTCTCTAATGTATGAAATGTGATTTAACAAAAATTAAATTGTTATTAACCATGTTCTAGAGAAAAAATGCATACATTAAGTCTATTAATAATAACTATATCTACACATATTGAGAATACAGCCTAGTGTGCTATGAAATTTGGGGGTGGTGACATGATGGTTCTATAACATGGTGGAGTTTTCTCTAGGTACATACTATTCAACACGAATCTAGCTGCTATGAACCATTGGTTCTAAGAGCCCAATGGTCAGGACTGGTGCTATGGATCCAATTCAAAACTGCTCCATTATAGTAGTAGAGAGAATACAACCTACTGTGCTATGAAATTTTGGGGTGGTGACATGATGGTTCTACAACATGCATGGTGGAGTTTGCTCTAGGTGCTATTCAACATGAATCCAGCTTCTCTGAACCATTGGATCTAACAGCCCAATGGTCAGGATTGGTGCTGTGGATCCAATTCAAAACTAGTCCATTATAGTGGTAGAGATATAACCATTATATAGTTTATGAATAACTTTGAATGCTGACCATTGGATCAAGACTCGCGAATCCTAATATTTCCAACTCTTGGATCTTCTTTTCCATTCTAGCATCTAGAAGATTCTATAGATAGTCATCAATATAATAAATGCTATGCACAAACCTCAAAACACACTTCTCCATCGTACTAGAATCTTCTCCCTCGTACGGAGTAGCTAATAATCGTTGACTTCTACATGATCTTATCTTACCACTATATAGTGTACGGATAACTTTGAATATTGACCGTTGGATCAAGACTCACGAATCCCAAAGTTTCTAGCCGTTGGATCTTCTTTTCCATTCTAGCTTCTAGAAGATTCTATTGATAGTCTTCGACATAATGAATGTTTTGCACAAACCTCGAAACACACTTCTCCATCATACTAGAAGCTTATCCCTTATTTCTCTAGACCATGTTATCAAAAATATCATGTGTTAGGTAGCTAAATAATCTTTGACTTCTACATGATGATAGAAAGTACAAGGACCAAATTAATATACACCCATACTTCATAGATATGTTGATGAAATTTATAATTTATTGTGCTTTACCAATTATAAATTTATATAGTGATGATATGTCATACGTCTACTATTTGAGTCTCACGTGCAAGGCAAGCGCGGGCGCCATGTCATACGTCTTAGCCATAATGAATGCTTTTCACTTTTCCAAGTGATTATGGGGATGTTTCATACTAGTAAAGAAAATCATAAGAATTTGGCTCGAAATGCGACAAGCGCGCCATGTTTTTGGACATTGCGGAGCATGCATGTTTTCCTTGTGATTCCTAGGTTCTATGAGTTTTTAAGGTTCGTAGCTAAACTAAAACACTTAAATTACAGTACTGTCTACCTAAATTAGTTCAAATGAGTTGGCATATACATATGCGCACTGTTTAGCTAAGAAACCCAAGTTCACTCAGCCGTTTCGCTCACTATAGTATATGGGCCCCATTCATACGAATAACTTTGAATGCTGACCGTTGGATCAATTATTTGATGTATTTACAAGAATTTGAAATATTTATTTATTTTTTATGAGGGCCACGACTGGCAGCCAGCACCACCCCAATTTTCTTTTTCATCTATCCATTACCGTACTAGACTCTGACCTTTCTTCACAAGCTGCACGCGCCACCGTCCCATCGCATTCGATGTGTCCTGCTTTTCGAGCCTTCCTTTTAATACTACTCGGGAGGTGAGCCAAGCGCGATTCAGCACTAAATTTTTGCGTGATATTCGCGGGATCTTCTAGTTCAAAATTTTAGAGGATTATTGGTGGGACCCTCCCTTCTAACTTTCCCAAAATTTAACCCTTTCTTCACTTCTCAGTTCTCGGCCAATGCTTGCTACCTCCATACTAACGGCGCCTCTCGCTCGCCCGGCCGCCTGCTCCACATTCCATCTCACATCATCCTCTATCCCATTCCTCCTTAGACGACTTCTAGGTCGCCGGAGTCTACTCAGTGACGCCATCATCCACGCTACCGTCGTTGCTTTGTCGCATCTCCTTCCCCCACTCAGAGTGTTAGCTTCTCCACCACCACAACCGAGAGATGCGTATGCCACGCGGACCCCTCACAAGGGCAATGGTTAGAACTTCGTACAACTGAGACGAAGGTTGCTGCACACTTCCTATGCCCGCTTTCCTTGCACTTTACTACTACTTCTGAATGTAGTTCATCGCTTCCTTGTTGTGCCTTCTCGTTACCAATTATTTATAATGCATGCTAGTTGCAGTACTATGGGATCGGTTCAAAGAGAATAGAAGAAAACTGCTAGTCGTCAAGCCAAATTGGTTATCTCGCACTAGTATGAAGCCTCGCCAGCCCAATGATAACGCCCAACAATCCTCCCCAGACAATGGTTTGCCTCCATTTTGCATATATGCGCGCTACCATTATGCATTTTATTTTCGAGAGTAGTTCAGCCTTTGCTTGCCCTATCTTGTCCTACTAGTATATATGTTTTGTAAGACATGGAAGACTATGTACTGCCGAAACATGCCCTGTCTTGCCAACGAATCCTGAAGAGTTTTTGACATGTGGATCTAGCCCCGCTCGGCACAACACAACTAGTACAGAAACATGGCCTGGTCGAGTACCCTAAACATGGATATTTGTTGCATCTTGCTTGTGTTATTTACTAATTGATTTGATGCATTGCAATTTTCAGAAGCAAGTGTATGATCATGTCCCTGCCAAGGAGGTTCACAACATAGATATTCAGCGTGCCAGTGATACAACCATTTCTATGAACCAAACCAAAGTATGGTGCATGACCGAAGCTAAGATTAGGCTTCTCCAAAAGAATTTGGACACAGCCACTCGGCGGATCAGAGAATTGAACCGAGGATGTATTTCTACTATTGAAGATGGCCTTGATGCTGCTGCTGATCTTCAGAAGTTAGTCGCTGAAAATCGTGTTCCCAGATTGGTGGATGCAGATGTCAATGAGATCAACGTGACGGTTTTGGAACAAGTGAAAGCACGAGCAGAGATTCTCCGTGCATCTTTGCAGGCAGATGATTTTCGAAGGGTGATGAAAGAGCCGCCATGTGAATAGATTGTTATTTCGAATAATAATGATGACTTTCCTTGTGTTGTGAGCGTGATATTTTCTTTGGAACGCTATATGAAACTGTACTGTACCTACTTGCTACATCTGGACAATGTATCCCGGTCTCGTTCTAGCCATTCGAAAAATGGAAAAACAACATTTTCCCATGATAAACTTGAAATCGTATGTTGCACTTTCGTTTAGATCTGTAGACACACATTTTTCCAAAAATTAACACATTACCATGAAAGGTAGTTCGAGAATGACCATGTCCATGTGCCCATTATCGTGAATAAATTCGTGCACTATATACTTGTGTGTTCCTAAAGTCAAACTTTTAGACTGTAGTAGTAGATTGAGTACAAAAAAGTCAACTGAGCGACAAACCACAAGCCGAAATCACCTCTTCCACCAAGCAGTGCGCCACAAACACCTGCCGCAATGGGCTCCTGCATCCAAAATTCAAACAATAAGAAATTTTCATCTCGCCCTTTGGTCCAGAAAGAACACCCCAAAGGCCATTCCTCAGAATGATTTCTCTTGTAAAATCCCACGTGCCACACAATTCAAAGTTTCAAACATACTAGTACCACCCGCGCCCTTCGGGCTGAATCCCTCGAGATCACCTTGCATGACCACGGTCATGCTCCTTCCGTCCCATCTCCCCTTCACACCCTCTCCACCCGCATGCCACCATAGCGACCAAAGACGTTTTACCAGCTCCCGAAGCCAGCCCGTGCTAGATCAGCTCCTCTGTACACGAAGTCCACGGCGCTGGATCGGGCTCAACAACACCGTCGCAGCTTCGTTGGATCCACTTCCCCGACTCCATGGCACCGGATCTACTTCCTCGACCTTGTCCACGGCGCTGGAGAGATGGGGAGGAAAATCCGCTCAAGGGCGAACGACGAGGTCGTAGCTCACCATAAGTCTGGCAAAGGCATGGGAAGGAAATCACGTAATTGTAGTCACAAAGGTTGCCGCCATACACTTCATATGCTCTTTACGCATTTGATGTCTGAAAGTAGTTCATCGCTTGTTTCACTGCATTCTCGCACTGAGTTTTTTATCTTGTACACCGACATTTCTTGTCGAGGCATCGTATAAGCATATGTCTGTCATTGTTCCTTCAGAGCTTTCAACTGCTTGCTAGCACTGTACTAACTTGCTCTTCTACACACACCTTGCTCTTAAATCTCATAAGATATATTTTTTGCTAATGCATGTAAGGTGATTTGCTGCCAACTGATGAGGAAGAATGGAAGATTAGGGAAGATAGAGTATTAAAGAATTCCAAATATGCAAGGTCGCTCGGCCCGCAGAGAGTTAGATCTTTCGTAGCTACCACCACCAATCATGAAGTCCAGGATTCTGATGCAGAATTTTATCCTCAAGATCAACAAAACCCCGAGGGAGACCTAACTCAGGAAGATGGACCAGTCGAGAACCCCCTCCCTAATATGCATGCTTGCCCACTGCCGAAGGTGCTTGCTATGTCTTGTCATTGTGATATTAGTTTCATCTTCCATGTTTCGTACCTCAATTCCCACCAAATGTTGTGCAATGCCATCTTCTTAGTTCATGCATCATATATGTTCAGCATATCTTGCCTTACTGATCTTTTGTTCTATCCGCGTCTCATTTTACGTAGGACTTTGATAGATTAATGTATCGCTTATGTGTGTCATGAATTAGCTGGTTCATCTAAGACCCTTCTAGGTACCAGCAGGGAGAAAAACTATGATCGGCAAGTGTCTGATTCAGAATTGGTTTCTATTGATGAACAATATTTCGAATGAGACCTGACTCAGGAAGTTGGACCCATCAAGGACCTCCCTGCTAGTCCGCCCGCTTGTCCACCCCCAAGGTGCTTGCTCTATTTTTTAATTGTGATATTTGTTTCATCTTCCATGTTTCGTACCTCAATTCCCACCAAATGTTGTGCAGTGCCATCTACTTAGTTCATTCATCATATATGTTCATCATAGCTTGCCTTACTATTCTTCTGTTCTATCGGCATCTCATTTTACATAGGACTTTCATAGATTAATGTATCGCTTATGTGTGTTAGGAATCAACTAGTTCACCTAAGACACTTCCAGGTACCAGCAAGGAGAAAAACTATGATCGGCAAGTGTCTGATTCAGCATTAGTTTATGTTGATGAAAAATATTTCGAGGGAGACCTGACTCAAGGAGTTGGACCCGTCGGGGACCTCCCTGCTAGTCCCCCAGCTTGTCTACCCCCCTAGGTGCTTGCTCCATTTTTTAATTGTGATATGTGTTGCATTTTGTAACACCCCAATAAAACCACTACTAGAAAATCGCTTGCTATTTCTGTTTTGTACATCATCATGACTGCATGCTCATGTCATCATGCCACATTGCATTTGAGCATCGTCAGCATCATGCATCTGTTTGTCTAAAACTATTTTCTAAAAGCCTATATTTGTTTTCTAAATATCCCCTGGCTTTATTTCAAATTAAAACCCCGACCTCTTCCGAATATTTTGTTTGTCTAAGAACAAATTACAAAAGTCTCCTAAAATAATAATAAAAATTTATATTATTTTTGGGAGCCAGCCAACCAGGCCCAAAAGCCCAACCGGCCACCTCCGTCCTAAAAGTTGACCAAACCGTAGAGACACTAATCGCCACACCCAGCTGCAACCGCCACCGCACTCATCTTGTGCGCGCAGCCGCACCGTACCGCCCCTAACCCCGACAAACACGCAGCGGCAGCGCCGCGATATTTTCGCCCACGCTAACACGCACGCGCGGTACACGGGCCAATCCCCATCACTACCTGCCACCTACCTGGCCCCACACTCACGCACGGGAAACCCACCCCGATGGATTCCCCACCTACCACCTCCCTGCCTCGACCTGGCATCCCCAACCCCCGCCTCTTTCCTCCTCCTTGATGCAGAGCACCACCACTATCTTCATGTCCAGCCACCGCCCGTGAGCCCTTTGTCCGTCACTTCTCGCTGCCCAGGGCCGCCCCTCCAGGTTCCGCTCGAGCTCGCCCCGACGCCGTCCTGCGCGTCTCTCGTCTCTGCCCCGGCCGGCAAGCCCTCTCGTCACCGTGCCCTCTCCCTCATCGAACCCACAGCAGGGCCGTTGTGCGTATCTCCGAGCCCAGCCCTGCGCCTTCTTCCCCCGCCTTCGGCCGGAGCCCCGCCGGCCGCGACCCCATCTGCCCGCGAGAGCTTGGCTCGCCACCGCCACCGTCTCTACTTCCTCGTCTGCCTCGCCGACCTCCTGCATCACTATCCACGGCAACCTCCTGCACCCTGCCGGCCACTCGAGCTTGCCTTCATCGACCCCACTCCGGCCTCCCTGCCCCGGCCACGCCCCATCGTCTTCCCGTCGCCCGCGTGTGGTCCTTCGTCCCCGACGCCAAGCACCGCGCCGCTGCTCGGCCGCTCCCCGAGCCTCCCTTCCTCAATTCTGGGCATCCTCGAGCCGCCTCCGCTTACGCCGCTTCTCGTCGTTGTACGCGTCTCCCAGCTCCATCATGGCTATCGGTTTATTCCTGCTCGTCGGCATCTGTACCTGTGTCCCTCGTCACGGCTGCTATAGAGCCCTTCTGTGACCTGTTTCTGTGTCTGCGTACACTGCAGGTTCTCGCCAGTTCCCTGAATTAGACCCTAAGATGGTACCAGACCTGGACTGCTGCTCGATACCAAAGACATGAAATTGTTGTGTGATGCACTGATGTTATGGTGAGGATGGTGTGTGGTGATGTTAATGATGAAATTGTTCCAGCAGCGTGGAGCTATGCCATCTACATCCGAGGATCTGTGTATCTGTGCCCCATCAAGATCTCTGCAAATACAAGGCCAACAAGATCATCTTCCGAAGATCGATCTAGCTAGACCCGAACCCAAGATCTTCATCATGGCACGCCAAGACCTCCTTCACAGACCCGAAGACGTCAAGACCCGAGTCCGACACCAAAAATTGGAGTTGAACCCCCAAGTTCTCCTTCACGGACAGCAAGTTCGACGACACGGACCTGAAGAACGATCCCGTTAAGACTAAACCCGAACCACATCTAACCAAGATCGTCGAACACGAATGTGTGATTCCGATCCGAGCCCCCTATTTTTATAAATTGCCATCTATATATTTGGTTGCATTAAATCATTCATGTCGCATAAATTCTTTGGGGGTTGAGGGGTACTTTGTCGATTCACCTCATAATTAAATATGGAGCGCATATACGGGCTATTCTTATGTTATACTTCCTCCATTTAAATTTTTGTAGCGAACTGATGCCATTTAAATTTGTGTAGCGAACCGATGCCATTTAAATTAAATATGGAGCGCATATGCGCATCGCATCCTTTCCTTGTCATGCATCATGCCTGATCTTCTACCGTAGTATTAAATAGTGCATCCGGTGTTTCGTTTAGTGTTTGCTTATTCACGGATTAGGCCGTTGAGTGGATGCGAGTATTGACAAGTCCTTCATATATGAATCTTCAGCTATGTTTTTCCAGGCGAGCATTCTCCCCCTTTCTACCTATTTTACATTTACAGTCTTTACTTCCTCCTGTTGATCTATTGCTATCCGTGTTGCGATACTTTAGTTTTCGTGCACCATTTATACTCCTTGCATCCTCTATATTGCCTTGGACACATCCTATTGCCTATTGTTTGATAGACAGTTAGCCTTGCGAGTCGTAGTTGCTTACTCAGGTGCTGCTTCGCGTCGCTGTTGTTCCATTGTTGTTGGAAGGTTGCCACATGCTTAATGGTGGTGATGCTTAATGGTGGAGATGATCATGACTTTAATTACAACTTGATATTAAAATGATGGGAATAGATATAACTAATGCAGAGGCATCGGTGGGCAATAGCTAATATTTGGTTCTTCCACGCTCACTTGTGTCGCGTAGGCCCCGAGTACTTGATACCTATTCCTTGACTATTCGCACTATCCACATATAGGAGAGTCTCTGAATCCCCCTTTGCCGAAGCTTGATTCGCACTTTATTTCTTGGGGCCACAAACTAGTTTGGGGCTTTATTACTATCCTGTACTCATGCCATGCTTTACTGCTTTATTTACGATTGCGCGTGGAGCGCCTGTACTGTTTAGGAACCCGTGCCACGTATACGCTACATCGACAAGCCCAGTCACACTTTCGGGTTCCCAGTCGTTTACAGCCGTCGCCACACACCCTGGGTCCATCGCGGATCCGGCCGACTTCGTAATGGGTAGCTTATTGGGGGTGGCCCCTTGGAATGATTTACAAATCATGTGAATGCTTTGTCGTGAGGCCTCATTTCTTTTTATTTGGTTCTTCCCGAGGTTGATCGTGTGTGTGTTGCTATTTGTGCACCCCTGTAGTGTACATCTTTCTGAAAGCCGTGTCTGTGGTTATGGATGACTTGGAGCATAGTATCTCGATCATAGACAAGCATAACTAAAGTAGTCCTATAAATTTGACTTAATATGTGACTAGTAATCAGCTTCACTACAATGGAATTGATAATAAAAGTGCCAACAACTGGTGGAACTAGGGTGTATCGTGTCATGTTATACCTGCCTATGAAGTATTGCAACTCCAATGGAATGTAATAAAAGTGTCAACAACTGCTGGGTTTGGGATGTCACATGCTAATTGTATCTGACTAGTAGGTACCACAACTACAACTGAATGGTTAAGTAAAACTGCCCACTACTTATGATATCAGGATGACTCATGCTATATATATTTGACTAGTAAGTGCTGCAACTATAATGTAATGAATAAAACTATCAATTGTGTGAGTTCCTTGGTTTGACTTCCTCGATTGGTATTGAGGGGGAAATAACATGATGGGTATGATTGCTGTTAGTATCAGTTTGGTCCCGAATAGGGCTCTCTTATCCCTCTCTAATATCCAACAGTTGCATCGAGTCTCTATAGGTTGTTTAGTGCATGTTGCGCTGCCGCTTCAGACCACCATACCTATGTAGGCGAGAGACGCCGAATTCTACCCTCGCCGTGTACTGGCCTCAGTACTGACCGCTCCCTTTTTCCTTTTCCCTTTGTCGGCACCCCTTTTGTTCAACAGGTATAAGTTCGACGTCGTTAGCAAGGTTACCCTTCCGGCTTGGCCTGGGCAGGGTTATGGACGCCATTGGTTATTCTTCAGGGCTCTTAGCCCTATTTGCATCTTATCCGTACTCGGATGTTGTATCGTTTTCAAGGTGATTTGGATCTTTGTATTGTATATCTGTATTCTTGACTCATGGATTCGTTGTTGTATATATATATGTTTTTTGGGTTCCATCGTGGACTATTGTGTAATGTTATTACTTTGTTTTCCACCCGCACTCAAGTGCTTGGTGGGCATCTTTGAATCGTTTCTATGCGGGTTTGGCGGGAATCGCGAAAACTTGCATAGGGCCGACTCGAGGGTGTTACACATTTTCCATGTTTTGTATTTCAATCCCACCAAATATTTTGCAATGCCCTCTGCCTAGTTCATGAAGCATATATATATAGAGCACATTTTGCCTTACTATTCTTCTGTTCCATCTGCATCTCATTACATAAAGAACTATAATAGATTGAAGTATTGTTTATGTGTGTCAAGAATCAGCTGGTTCATGTAAGACACATTTAGGTACCAAATGCGAAGCGTCAATGAGCCGTCCTACTAATGCTATCGGTGGAAGACAAACACGCGCCATGAAATACAATAAACGAAAATCAGGAAACTCACATACGGCTAAAAAGTGTCATCTTGACAGCACACCACAGGTTCCAATACACATTCCACAATCACCAATTTCCAATCAACATACCCAGCAACAATTGACAGCCAAACCAGTTTTGACCTCTACTTGCCTAACACTGCTAGCACAACACCAACAAGCTAGCGATGATCACCAACCTACTGATCAGCCCGTCGCCAAACAATGTATGTGTTCCAAGGATTATCGATGCATGCTTCCTTATATATACCGTGCAAGCTTGATGTAACGATTGAATTGGTAGCTACACGAAGATTTAAGAAAAGGGGGCCAAGCTTGAAGCTAAAATTTCCGGAATGCAATCTAGATATTGCATCAATTCTATTGTTCCTGGCAAGCGAAGGCCAGAAGATCCAGAAGAATCTACTTTTCTAGCATCCGAAATAGGCGTTTTTGTCAGGACTGATATTCCCATCTTCACATTGTTCAAGCTCCACCAACAGACCCCTGAACATTACAATTCATTACTACAAAAGTTACATGTAAGTCATGGTGCTCTATCCCATGCATTCAAGCTTGCTCTTGGTTCTATTCTAAGTCACATAACACGACAAATGTTCCATTCTTGCCTACAGACAAAATTCAACTTCGATCAGGATAATGAGGATGTAGAGTATGTTCTCATGGACATGTTCTCTTGTTCTTTGTGCCAGCAGCACCATAGGCTAAAGAGTAAATACTTTGATGGTAAGGCAAGCAAGGATATTCAAAGAACAACTCCTATGGAACACACTATGACTGATGACTGACCAACACTGGATAGATCTTCCCGACCACTGGTTTGATCCAAAGATTGCGGTATGGCTTGTGAAGACTGATACCATATCACATTCAAAATTCCTATTTGCACATATATATCACTAGTCTCCTTTTGCAGATGAACGCTGAAAAAACAAGAGAAACCATGCCGCATGATGCTTAAAAAACTCAACTGGATCTCGTGCTTTGGTTGGCCACCTGAGCACAATAGTAAGAATAATTAGTTTTTAATCTTCTATAGACTTTGTGCTTCTTATATTTTGATAATGTGTTCCGCCCACTTTGCAGAAAGGTGCGGTAAGTCTGCAGCAAAAATTACAGGCATGCCAGATGTGCAAAAAAGAAGGGCTCAATCCCTCCGCTGAGAATGTTATTGTAAGTATTATGTTCGATTGATATTTTGTGATGACACACCCTCAGTGATTTATATGTATAGTTAGATATGCAACACTGCCTAAACTGTCTTGAGTAGATGATTTATTTTTAATTTGAGTAGATGATTTCCAACTAGTGTGAGTTTCAGTTTTCAGCTGTATAAAGAGTTGTCTTGTGTATATCATGCACCCGGCGATGAAGAAATAGATAGATGACATGTTGGCATAGTCCTATTATTGCGTGCTAGTGATAAAATTCTTATTAGTATGATCAGATAGCTATACTTTTACTACAATATATATGATGCGTAATCAGCCATGCCAACTTGTAAGATTTGTTCATAGAAAGGTTAAATGTGTTGTCTGCATGTTTCTCTATATTAGCTTTTCTTCTCTCACCCATGTCTACCAACTGATAACCTTACATATTAAATTGAATGAGGAGATGGCAAAACCTGGGAAAGATGGTCTAGAACAAACCCAAGAAGAATGTTTGGAAACATTTAAAATGGTACTAAAAGGTGAAGGTCATCATAAAAGGACGTTCCTGCATAATGATGGGTTGTCGTGGTGCAAGTCCAAGTGCAAGTCCAAGTCGCCGTATTTGTCTAGTCAGGAAGAAATTGTAGCACTACGGGCTAAACAGGAAGTGCATAGATGAGCAATCGATGATATGATACAGAAAGCATTAGCAAGTGATGCGGAGTTGAAGATGTTACGAGATCAGCAGAATTCTCGAGAGCCCATAGATGAAGAGCATCTTATAAATTGAAGATGAACCCTGACAATGGCAGGTGAGTACAATGGTCCTGTGAAATGGTTCCTCCTATAGAGCCCGGGTTGTGTTTGGGGCCATGTAACAAAAACAGAGGGAGTATTTGTTTCGCATCATGCTTTTAGGGCCTGTTCGCTTCACAGGAATTCGGAAGGAATTTCATGGGGTTAGATTCCTTCGGCATTTTTTCCTACCAGACCGTTCGGTTCGAGGGATCACACCCGATCTACTCCATAGGAAAGGATTTCTCTCCTGTACTTTTTGGAGGAAACAACACATCTACTCGGAAAAAAGAAACTCCAGCGACAAAGCTTCCTGTGGACCAAACGCCTAACCTTTTTTAATTCCTGCTGTTTAGATATCATATAGTTTTGTCTTGTACAGCTAACCCAATTCTTATACATTTCCACATTCCTTTGTTTCTTGAACATGTAAACCGAACGGGGCCTTATCTGTTTACCGTATGCTCGATACACAAAAATCCTATGCCCCAACCTCACTCTCAGCCTTGGATTCATGAACCTCACAAAGGTTTTTTCTTCTTTGGACAACTGCCAAATTCAAAATCTCAGTCCATTGACAAATCATACCGCCTACCCCGTTTGAATCGGAGATTAGGTATCCAATTTCTCTGCCAATATGGTCAGTATTTTGATGATCAGTTGATGTGAATTAGCCTTAAATTCGTACCGAGGGAGTACCATTATCGAAATTAAAAAATCTTAGTCGAGCGGCAAAACCTGCAGCCAACCCTGTTTGAATCGGAGTTATCCAATTTTCATTATGGATGATAAGTTAATGTCACCGTCGGCGTTCAATTCCTGAATAGGGAGTACACCTTTTATCCAAATATTGCTTGGACGCTAGCCAAATTCAAAATATCAGTCTACACAATTATTATGCCCATGGATGATTAGTTGATGTGAGTCTAGAACTTGAATTCCTGGACAGATAGCATATGGTCTACTAGCTTTTTTCTATTATTATTTGGCCGGTAGACAAATTCAAAATCTCAACCGAGCGGCAAAATCACACACTAACCTTGAAGCATTTCTTGCCCCGCTGTTTCAAAAACTTTGTGGCAAAGTCTCCCACCAGAGAGTACCATTTTTCTGTTATTATTATTTGGTCGGTAGCCAAATTCAAAATCCCTGTCGAGCGGAAAAATCAAACACTAACTTTGAAGCATTTCCCGTCCCACCGTTTCAAAAACTTTGAGGCCAAATCTCCCATCGGGGAGTACCACTTTTCTTTTAATTATTATTTGGTCGGTAGTCAAATTCAAAATCTTTGTCGAGCGGCAAAATAAAAAACCGACTTTGAACCATTTCCCGCCCCACAGTTTCAAAAACTTTGAGGCCAAATCTCCCACCAAGGAGTACCACTTTTCTATTAATTATTATTTGGCTGGTAGTCAAATTCAAAATCTCTGTTGAGCGGCAAAGTGAAAAACCGACTTTGAAGCATTTCATACCCCACTGTTTCAAAAACTTTGAGGCTAAACCTCCCACTGGGGCGTACCATTTTTCTATTATTATTATTTGGCCAGTAGCCAAATTCAAAATCTCTATCGTGCGGCAAAATCAAACACCGACTTTGAAGCATTTGCCGCCCTACCGTTTCAAAAACTTTGAGGACAAATCTCCCACCGGGGGGTACCACTATTCTATTAATTATTATTTGGCCGATAGTAAAATTAAAAATCTCTATCGAGCGGCAAAATCAACAACGACTTTCAAGCATTTCCTGCCCCATCGTTTCAAAAGCCTTGAGGCCAAATCTCCCACCGGGGAGTACCATTTTTCTATTATTATTATTTGGCCGGTAGCCAAATTCAAAATCTCTGTCGAGCGGCAAAATCAAACACCAACTTTGAAGCATTTCACGCCCCACCGTTTCAAAACCTTTGAGGCCAAATCTCCCACTGGGGAGTACCACTTTTCTATTAATTATTATTTGGCTGGTAGTCAAATTCAAAATCTCTGTCGAGCGGCAAAATCAAACACCGACTTTGAAGCATTTCTCGCCCCACCGTTTGAAAAACTTTGAGGCCAAATGTCCCCCCAGCGAGTACCACTTTTCTATTAATTATTATTTGGTCGATAGCCAAATTTAAAATCTCTGTTGAGCGGCAATATCAAAAACCGACTTTGAAGCATTTCCTGCCCCACTATTTCAAAAAAATTGAGGCGAAATCTCCCACCGGGGAGTACCACTTTTCTATTGATTATCATTTGGCCGGTAGCCAAATTCAAAATCCCTGTCACGCGAAAAAATCAAACACCAACTTTGAAGCATTTCCCGCCCCACCGTTTCAAAAACTTTGAGGCTGAATCACCCACCAGGGAGTACTACTTTTCTATTAATTATTATTTGGTCGATAGTCAAATTCAAAATCTCTGTCGAGCGGCAAAATCAAACACCGACTTTGAATCATTTGCCGCCCCACTATTTCAAAAACTTTGAGGCCAAATCTCCGACCGGGGAGTACCACTTTTCTATTAATATTATTTGGCCAGTAGCCAAATTCAAAATCTCCGTCGAATGGCAAAATCAAAAACCGATTTGAAGCATTTCCCGCCCCACTATTTCAAGAACTTTGAGGAAAAATCTCCCATCAAGGAGTACCACTTTTCTATTAATAATTATTTGGTTGGAAGCCAAATTCAAAATCTCTGTCGAGTGGCAAAATCAAACACTAACTTTGAAGCATTTCCTGCCCTACTGTTTCAAAAACTTTGAGGCGAAATCTCCCACCGGGGAGTACCACTTTTCTATTATTATTATTTGGCCGGTAGCCAAATTCAAAATCTCTGTGGAGTGGAAATATAACACACCGACTTTGAAGCATTTTGCACCCCTCCATTTCAAAAAAAAATTGACTTTAAAATATACATTCTACCCATTTTTCAGACGCCCTATGGGCACGCTAAAGTAGGGAGCTTGGGGGCATGACCGTAATTATTTTTTTGTTCACCTCCATAGTCCCGTTTCGCACAGTTTTTCTAGCTGGCCCTCCCTAAATCCCAGGCTTCTCTCCCACACCATCACCTCCACGACCACCACGCGCACCGCCCGACAACAATTCCACGGCTGCCAGAGCCGCTTCATCAACGCCCACCCCATTAGATCTAGTTCATCGGGTCTCTCTGCCACTCCACTAGACTTGTGGTCTCGCTGCCCGCGCCTATGGCATCGTCGACCGCCCACGCTCTGCTTCCCTGCCGCCGAAAGCTACCCAACCATACCAGAACAGCTTCACCGTTGTCCACCAGACGGGATCTAGTTCAACAAGTTCCAAGTCCAGTGCTCTAGATTAGCTGCATGGTCGTCGTCGTTGACTACACCGCATCGACTGACCTAGAAATGCTTCCCCGACGCCAACAGCCACCACAACCGCAGCACCCTCAGTGACCTGGACGTCACTCGCACGGTATCGACGATGCTTAGACGCCTCTCCGACCAAGGTAACCAAATCTCCAACCTGTTTTTGTTTTGTTAGCGGTATAGAAGGTTCAAGCCTGTCATTGTG
Organism: Avena eriantha; assembly: GCA_910589775.1. Taxonomy (NCBI): domain Eukaryota; kingdom Viridiplantae; phylum Streptophyta; class Magnoliopsida; order Poales; family Poaceae; genus Avena; species Avena eriantha. Next base: position 16,520,178 of record OU342743.1, read on the forward strand.
AACTTCATTCTTGTAATCGTGCTAGTACATACAAGTCACTGGGCACGCCTGTTCTTCGTGCTACTACATACAAGGTCATTAGACATGTTGGTTTGCATTCGCTGCTCTACAAATTTTAAGTCATGCACATGTCTATTATATTTTGTTATGCACATGTTCTTATCTTAGCTGCTCCGTACACCAGTAATTTCCTACTATTGTGTAGTTCTTGCAAAATGTAATGTCAGTGGAAAATATTAGTGTGGATTCCCTGCTCCACAGTTACTGACTCTATCTGGTTATTCCGGAGCTAAGTTCCTGCTATTATTTCCTCCCTGACATTGTTCTGCTATCCTGTAGTACCCGTTCAAACTCTTCGTACTAGTTCGATTATAACTTTGTTGTTGCCATCTGGTTCTTCAAAAGCTGCAACACTGACTATTTTATTTTTCTTTGCGTAGAGCTCAAAAAGGCAACAATGAACATGTTTGTTTGCCACACCATTATATCTTGTATCTGGTTCTGGTTTGTCCTAGGCAACGACATAACTATCCTCTACTATATAGTTCATTCATGGTTTGCATTCCTGTTCTACAATTTCATATTATGCAGTTATAATTCCTATATAGTTCATCCTTAGCTATGAGTAGTTTGTCTTGTTTACTGTATTAACTTGTTATTACTTAGTTCCAGACTACAATTATTGCTATCGCCACCAAAGAGGGGACTACAAGATCATGTCTCAAGGTGGTTTTCCTATGTAGTTGTCACACTCAAAGGGAGATGCAGTTGATGGATTGAGAAAGTAAATTGAGGACTCTGCTATCAACTTGATTCGCAACTGAAATATTGAATTTTCTTTCCCTTTTGTTTTATGTAATATTTTTAAGAAGTTTGCAGCTGATGTAATATCTAGATAACTCTCATGGGCCATTTAGGCATTTAGTTGATGCCGTCTGTGCATGGCGGTACCATAATTGTGCCAGCTAGGTCGATCAGGTAACTGTATAGGGTTTTGTTATATTCCCTTCTTGTATTGCGCCTTCCATGAACAGTAAAAGATGCTCGCTAATTATACTCCTTTTATGATATTTGCATGGGCTTCAGAGCGACCGAAACAGTAATGGTAACTGGATAGAACAGTAACAGGCCAAACAGTAACAGGCCAAACAATAACATGCCAAAACAGTAACAGGCCAAAACAATAACATGCCAAAACAGTAACAGTCTAAAACAGTACAGGCGAAACAGTAATAGGCTAAAATAGAAATAGGCCAAACACCAGCAGTCCAGAACAGTGGCAACCTAGCATAGTAACATGCCAGAACAGTAACGGACTAGAAAAGTAATAGGCTAGAGCAGTAGCAGGCCTGAACAGTAGCAGGCCAGAAGAGCGGCAACCAGCACAGTAACGGGCCAGAACACTAAAGGACCACAACAGTAATAGACATGAATAGTAGATGGCCAGAATAGTAACAAGCCAGAATAGTAAAAGGGCAGAACAGTATCGGACCTTCTCAAAATTGGGTCGTTCGTAGGTGGCCCAGTACGAGCAGTGCGAATAGTGACAGGCTGACCGTGTGCCTTAACAGTATCGAGCCTACTTAACGCAGGTTGTTAACGGGTTGCACAATATTCGAACAGTGTGGGCTTCTGTAGGCTGAAATAGTAATGGGCCTGACATTCGTGGGCCGTTGCTGGTCGCATGTTTTGGGCCCATTTTAATCAGTGTCAGATGAAACAGTAACGGGCCATAATCATATTGGGCTCTCTTGATGGGTCGGCCCACTTAATTATTAGTAGGCCTTTGCTGGGCCTGGCTTCTACCATGGTTTATATCGCCGTTAACGGCGGTAACTGGGCGTTAATGGTGTTTTCATGTGGCATTTTGCATGACGTCAACAGTCAACACGGCTGGCTAACAGATCTACGATTGAACAAGTTTTCGTGGCTGAATGGTGCAATCCACCATGGTCAGAAAAAACCGTGGTAGATTCTTTTGTGACGGGGCTTTTACCACGATGGGCATCCATCGTAGAAGACTTTTTAGCCATGAAAAACGGGCCTTCAACCATGAAAATTGTCCGTTGTAAAATCCAACTTTTCTTGTAGTGAATGGGGGTCGTCTTTAGTCTATCATCTATGTCTCCTCTTATACAATGAGGGGTGGGGGCTCTATTTATAGGACAACCATTAGAATGGGGGTAGTTTGGGCATAAAACAAGGGTTTGGAACGAAATAAGGGGGTACATGGGACAAGGGCCTAGCTGTTGGCATGCATGCCCATCACTTAGGCCAAAGACTCTGGTGTCAAGGGGCCGGAGACTCTAGGGGTGGCTAGAGACTCTGGGGTGTGTGTCGCTCTCCGGGGTGGCAGATAGAGAGCTCCAGGCAGGCGGCCGGAGTCCTGTCCAGAGTCCTTGGGACAGAGACTCCGGTGTGGAGGGCAGGAGACTCCGATGTGGTGCTCCGGAGGCTCTAGGGCAGACAGAAACTCCGGTCTGGTCATTGCACTCCAGGCTTGTCTCTGTGGAGGTGTCTAGGAGCTCCAGGCAGGGGTCCGGAGTCCTGGCCGGAGACTCTAGGCATCAGGGCCTGTGACTCCGGTGCTTGTGCAGCTGCTTCTTCCATCTCCTCGTCCAAGCCTCCGTCTTGTCAAGCTTGATGCTCTGGGCTTCCTCCCTTGCCTCCGTACTTGTCGGTGTGAACCTATCATGATAATGGGACAAAGTATGAAGTAGTATACCATTCAATATGGTAGGAAGTGGTCCCACATAGAGCATATGATTCCTCCATGATGACTTGTGTAACACCCCAGTTTTAGCTAATCTTAATTAGGGATTTTTTGAGAATTCATGAGCACCATCTTTTAGAAGTGCAGGCAAAGAAAATAAAGGAAACCCTAAACCCTAGTTTTCTCCTTCCTCTTAAAAAAATTCAAAATGGGTTTGAATATTTTGAAAACCATCAAAACTCGTGGAGCCCAAATGGATTACATGGGCCCTGCAATATTTTACATATTTTATACACTCCCTGGTATTTTTGGAACAACCAAAATCAGAAAAGGAATTGAATTACAAATGGAAACAGGAAACAGAAAAAAAAAGTTTTGTTTTAAAAAACACGCAGCAGAGCTCCCTGGGCCGCAACCCAACTCTCTTGTTCCCTCTGCTTGTCTCCTGCGCGCAGCTCACAGCAGCCCAGCTGGCCCAGCCACAACCCATACCGCTTCGGCCTCCTCTTTTCCCCTTCGTCTTCTTCAACGACGATGCGAAGCAGCTCGCTGTCCGTAGCGCCACCGTCGATCCCTGCCAACTGTTGCGATGCCGCTGCCGATGCCCTGGACAAGGATAAGACCGAGCCGCGCCGTGTGAATCTTCCCTTGTGCCTCTTTCTCCCCCTCTAGCTCGCCCTCTCTCGTTCCCCATCGGAGCCCGAAACCCTAGACCTCTACCACTCGAATTGCCGCCGTTTCTGGCCGTCCTAAGCTCCGTTGAGGCTGCCAGAAGCTCCGTCTAGACCTCCTCTATCTTTTGCCCTGAAGATCGCAAGCCGGCAACACCCTAATCGCTGGAATCGAACCCATCTTCTCCAATGCCAACAAGCTCCATCATTGACATTGCCGTTGTTCAAGACCACCTCCGGTCCCGCCGTCACAACCATTAGAATCATAGTGAGCTCCCGAACCTCCTCGTGCCAAGCGTGCTTGCTGGCGTAGCCCGTAGCGTGCTGCCTTCATGTGCCTGCAGCCATCACCGCGGCTCGTCGCTGGGGAGCTTGCTCAGGTGGCCCAAAACCAGCGGCGCCGCCCTCTTTAGGTTCACAATGAAGCCCTGGTTCGGAAGCGCCTAGTCCCGCATCCCCTCACGCTCTCCCTCGCTGTTGTCGGTGACCACCTGAGGGTGGACGCTGTGATGATGTCACCACAACGTCACACTGACGTGGCATGTGGACCTGTTGACCACTGATCGCCAACATGGCTGCTGATGTGGCCCTGGCCCACCGGTCAGCCATAGTGGCTAGCCAAGCCCCTAGTGTAAAAGGGTTAAAGCCTACGCTGACGTCATAATGATGCAGTAAAGGTTTTTATTTTGTTTAATAATTCCAAAAATTGGTTTAAATCTTATAAAATCAATAACTTAATATTTACAAGTCAGAAAAATATGTATAATATATCAAAATGTTCTGAAAAATGAGATATACACAATAGACTCATAATAATGCATTGTTCAACAACTTAAATTACAAGTTTAATTAGAAGAACATATGAAACCTCGTAGGTGATTCCGAGGTCTCTCCTGTATTAGGGTTTGCACCCCTCGGACACCGCTTAAATTGCCAAGCATGCTTTAGGGCTTCATTTTAATACTATTCAACTTGGCATATCATCATCCTTGCTTGATCATTGCATCGATACGATGTGTTGATTGTTGTATCCTTTTCTTTTTGGTGTTTGGTTCTTCCCGGTAGAATGTGATATCGAGATCAAGATCGAAGACCGAGATCAACACCATTGAAGATCGACGAACAATACTTGATCAACTATAATCAAGTACAGTACAAGATATCTGAAGATCTGCTTTGAGTTATCAACAGGCAAAGGCAAGCATAGCCCCACCATGATACAATCCTATGATTTTGAATGTATTTCATTCTTGCCATGATGCATACGATTCTTCTATGGTCTTTTATCGATAGATAGAGTATGCTATCTGTTGCATTACTCCCTTGAGCTATATTACCTAATCCACTGCTCCTAGCATAACTAGGTTTGGCTTGTGTCCACTGCTAGAGCTTTTATCTGTCTGTTGCTTAGCCATGTTAGCTGTCAGTGCTGGTTCATCCAGAAGATGTACCAAATGCAGGGAATCTAGTATCATAGGAGAACGAGGTATACTGATGAGGTAAGATCGGTGGTAAAGGTTAAACATGCTAAGGCTTGTATGTGAGGCCATGGTGTGATGTGGTTTTTGTAGTCCCATGCTCGCTACCACTAGGAACCGAGTTCTTGCCTTTGGACCAAGACGAGCATATAGCCATGCGGGGCTTGGGAACCCCTCCGCTGATTAACTTGCCTAGTAGATTCCATGAGTCACATACTTCGAGCGTTCCATTCGACATATGCATAGAAAATGTTTTGAAAGATTTGATGGGTGAAGGTGCATAATAACAGGTAGGTAAGCATGGAAGGGGTTGCTTGGGGTGGATGGAGCCCCTGGTAAACCAACATCGCCTCACATCTCTAGGGACGGGCTTCAGGATTTGACCCATTACGGCGGAACCCTCCATAGGGCGTGACTCATGGTCTCGATAAACGCAAGGTAAACGTCATGTCCAACCACCCTCTATCGTCCTTCCAAGGAAGAGGGATAATCATGTGGCATTAAGAGTCAGTTGGTACGTGTGGGTAAAGTTGTACACCCCTGCAGGATTAAACCTTTTCAAAAAGCCATGTTCATGGTTATGAACGCTTGGTGACCGAATTTTAAGATCATAGAGATCATTAACCTAACCTTAAAACTTGGCAGTTCAACGTGTGCTTAAGGATGCTTACTCATGGGTACGAGGGGGTGATCCTAGTTGTGAGATGAGGATTACTTTGGTGGATATCAAAAGATGATGATCAATTCTTCAGACATGTCGCTCTCTTATCCCCTTTTAAAATATTCTGAATAAACAAGCTTCTTCTCCTTCCTGTTTTATAAACAAAGTTGGCTTTATGCAAAACAACCCCACCAGCCATAAGCCTTGCAGAGTACACTTTGTACTCACCCTTGCTTTGTTGATACTTTTGTAGCAGACTAAGTGTTCCCCTGTAGAGGAGTTCCGCACTTTTGTAGCAGACTAAGTGTTCCCCTAAGTAACCTGGGGTTCCCGGCCGATAGCCTGGAATCTATGGGCTAGGACGTCATCGTTATGCTTCAGGCCTCTTAGCCCATTTGTTAAGTTTTCTATACTTAATAGCATAATTTTCCTTCCGTTGTTTGATGTTTGTGGTCAGTGACCTATGCTTGTAATATTTTGGTTCTTTGCTCAGTTATGAGCTTGCTGTAATAATTTTTGTGTCACAGGGTTTACTATTTTGTTACCGATTTCTCACTAAATATCCTCAAGCTCTAGGTTAAGCTTATGTCAGGCTAAGGTCTGGGATTTGTTTAACCCGGATCCTGGGGGTGTCACAGTTTTTGGTATCAGAGCAGTACCGACCATAGGAAAACCTTGTTATTGGTCGATGTTGAGTCTAGTGTTTGAGAAAACTATTTTAAAAGATGAAAAGTATTTGCGAAAACTCTAGTATGCTTCTTTTGCTCCTCATCTGGTATCGCTCTAACTCTAGGTCATCTTATCTTGTGTTGACTTTGGAAAAGGTTTGATATCTCTTCTAGTCTTTCAAAACTTAGGTGCCTTTTGGGCATGTCGTTTCTCAGCCAGTTGACCTAGTGTAGAGCTTTCTAGAGTTGTGTGTTCTTTGTTCCCCTTTGCTCCATTTCGTCTAAGAGATTCCTTCCCATCATGATCTCTCTACCTTATGGGCCCACAGTATTATATTGTAGGATCCATAGTGTTCTGTTCTAGGCTTTGAGGTTTCCTTTTGCCTCGTATGCCTCCTTTTTGTTTGTTTGGGTACTTCAAAAGTCGTTTGTTCTCTTGGAAGCTACCTCGTGATTACTATCTTTTAGTGTACTCTGTGTCACTCAAGTAGTAGTTACTTCTCTCTCGGGTTTTAACCCTTGGACTTGAACCGAAGATCCCAGATTATGCTGGACTCTGGTGTTACGAATCTTGTACATGAAGCTGATCTTTAACCCAAGGTACATTCCATTGACCCCTGTCATTGATGTTTACACATTACTTAAGGATGTCTGGTACTATCATTCTGGCCTTCAAGTTTATGGTTATTTGCATGTGGCCTTCGATTGAACCTCGACAATTAAGGACATCCCCTACCACTAGATATGGCAGATGTTCTTTAATAGAACCAAATAGTTCACGACAAGAGTAATCCTCGTGAGTCTAGCATCTATACTTGTGACTCTACCACAACTTACCTTATTTGCATGTGTTTTCGGAAGAATGATAATCTATGCATCCACTTCTCGAGATCCTATCTTGAGCATGTTCTTTTTCCCTTGTTGTTTCCGAACTTGTCTATTAGTTGGTAGCCAAGTAGTAATGTGCATTGGTGTCTTCCGATGCAAGATACTCCTGTGGTCCATCAAGACAAACCATTTTGGGATGTCAGGTGAAACAAACTCCAGTACCTCGTCATATCTAGGACCAGGTCAAAGTGTTGTAATCTGCAGATCAAGAGGCATTGATTAGCTTCCGTCTGTTCTACCCTAGAGTATCACACTCTTATATACTAAGAGGTCGTGTTGAATTCCATGACCCTCTTAATGAAGTGGTGCTTTCACACATATTTACGCACCCTTCCTTCGAGATTTCACGCTTGTGAATGATGCGTGTGTGTAATAATGTGGCCATTTGAGATTCTTAGCAATAATTATTTCTTTGAACTCCAAGGACGTTTGTGTCATTCTTAGCGTGATGGTTAACGCTATCATAAATAAAAGCATGATTGTGCTACCATGTCCGTTACCCTGGTACACTCTCCTCGGTCAAAGAGTTAGGCTTGTGCCAAAACTCTGAGACTATGTCTTCTTGCCTTACCAAACAAGTTTCCTCTCGAACTAAGTGACATATCGGTGGTTTGTGATATTCTAGATGTCTACTAGAAGGATCGCCATGTTGCCACATGACCGTGTTGTCAAGTTCTTGAGCAAGCAAGTTCTCTGAACTTCTCCTTTCTCCAAGGATCTGTACTAGATACCGCTGAACTAGTTGGTTGAGCTTAATAAACAACTTGGAGAGTTGTAAAGACAAAAGTTATATCGAACTATGTTCCTAATGTAAAGGGATGTCTAGTTTCGTTCATGGTGAAGAAAGATAGTATTTCCTTCGTGGATATGTTATTTTCCCCCGCTTTTGATTTGATTTGGGTTATCGTCAAATCAAACTCAGTTCCAAGGACTATCTTGATGATGTTGCTACTCGTGATGTGTCACCTGAGTATGTCCTGATGTCCTTTGGTCTGACCAATAGTTTTGTCTTGTTCATACAACATATGAGTCCATCTTCTTGGAGTTTTTCAATAAGTTTGTTGTTGAGCCCATCGATAACATCCTTATCCTCTCGATGCTAGAACAGATTCATATGGAACATTTGGCAGTAATGTTGGAAAACTTTCAAGAACCTTCTTCGTGTTATCTCGAAGAATGTGTTTTGTATGTTAGAAGTAACCTTCTCCGATTCACGTGGAAACGTTGAAAGATGTCATTGTGGATTTGAGTAGAGTTATCTTTGTTCCCTATAAGGACACATGTGTATTTCGTTGCTAGTACTTGATGTATGAGCAGTTGTCTTCCGACAAGTTGCTAATACATGGTTCTAGCACCCTAGCTCAGTCTATTGGAGCTTGACACTATAGTCCATGTCTTGAGACTCAAGTAACTTTACCTTTGTGGTAAATGTTACACTCTCTCTATTCGGACACGCTGAGTCTGAAGTATCATCTCACCTAACCAAATATGAATCTCAAGCAGACGTGATGGTTTGTGTTCCTCAAGGTTTTGACGTAGGTATCCTTGAATATCCGGCAAGATTGATGTAATCGTTGGCAAAATTAGTTGGAAGACCTATTGCCATATTCCCTTGAATCATCAAATAGCAACCACTCTTCATGAGGCTTCTTCTATGATTTATTATATGAGTTGTGGTCATGGTTTCCTTTGTATCCGAAGTACGACCTTTACTTGATGTCTAGTGACTGGAAACATCAAGGAGAACATTTAAAGTAGTGTTGCTATTCTTCCTCACCTTGAGCCTTGATTTCCTTGAGAAGTTTTTCAATCCTACGGTTGCTCTTGTAGGCATCATGTTGTCCCTTACGAATGTCAACATTCATGCAGCAAAGGGTATTCTCCCAAGAGGATGCTAAAGGGAATATGCCCGAGAGGCAATAAATAAAGTGGTTATTATCTTCTTCCTTGTTTATGATAAATGTTTATTTTGCATGCTATAATTGTATTAATTTGGAAACGTTAATACATGTGTGTTTAATAAACAAAAGGAAAGTTCCTAGTTATGCCTCTCTTATAAACTAGCTCGTTGATTAACAAGATGATCAAGGTTTCCTGATTATGGACATTGGATGTTGTTAATAACGAGGTCACGACATTAGTAGAATGATGTGATGAACATTCATCTGAAGTATAGCATTACAATGGAAGTCATTGTGTTTATATTGCTATAACATCATACGAAGTAATCCTAGTCCCTAGACCATGAGATCATGTCAATCACTAACACTGGAAGAGTATCTTGATAACATCAAACATCACACCGTGAAAGGGTGATTATAAAGGTGGGTTTAGTGCTACGAAAGTGTTATGTAGAGGCTCATGGATCAAGAATGGGATTTTTCCATCTCGATGACGGATAGATATACTCTAGGCCCTCTCGGTGATATCACATTGGTTAGCTTGCAAGCAAGTGATGAGATCACTAGAATGTTATATCACGGGAACGAGAAAAGAGTACATGTCGTAACGAAATCAAACTATGTATGGAGATACCGATGATCGAATCTCGGACATGTAATATATCGCGAGGCAAAGGGATTTAATTACTAGCGTTAAAGGTTCTCACAATCACAGAAGTCATTGTTTAATATGTAGGAGTCAGTATGGATCTCCAGGTCCTGCTTCTGATTATTGATCTAAGAGGGGTCTCGATCATGTCTGCATTATTCGCGAACCGTAGGGTGACACACTTAAGGGATACCGACACCATTTGGAGCAAATATGTTTCAGATAAAGATTTAAGAAAGCGCTGGAATTATTTCAATAGACACCGAAACTGTTTCGGGTGAAATTGCTGAAATTGGTTCTGCATGTAATATTGAAATGTTGCAGGGGGTTTTATGTGAATGTTTGTTAATTAAAGTAATTAACAAAATTCTGAATAAAACTAATAAAAGAGTTTTATTAAATGAGAGAGCATTAAATTTGGAGAAATTTAATGCATTTAAAGTGGAGACTTTAAAGAAGAATGTTAAGGGGCAAATTTATGTGGAGGGAGTTACCACCACATAAATGAGGAGGTGAAGGGTCACCCCTTGGGCGCCGGCCATGGCGAGGGGCACCCCCTCCTCCTATAAAAGGCCACCCTCACACACCTTCTTCCTCACACCTCCTTGTGAAGGATCTCTCTCCCCCATGGTCTTGGATTAGCGAGAGACATGTTCCCGATGGCTTTATCTGGAAAGGAGTTGCTGCTTCCGCTGCTTTGCTGGAGCGAGGGATGGAGGTTGTCGGGGTACCGGACGTGTGTGCGATCACGGATGCACCGCTGCTTTGCGGTGCTGGACTTGTTGGTGCTGGACTTGCTGGAGCTGGATCTGATGGACGTGCTGGAGCCGGACCTGCTGGACTTCATCACGATCTTGAGATCGGCAAGTGTACGACTACATCATCCACGAGTTCCATATTGTTAACAAATCTTTGTTGTCTTCAAGGGTAAGTTCTCTATGGATGTATATCCACCTGTTGCTTGTATCTAGTAGATAGATCTTGGCGTATAGTTCACATCGTAGGAAATTTTTTGTTTTCTATGTTGTGAACCCAACAGTGGTACCGGCGACTGATCTATGTGTAGGTGCTTTGCACGGGTAGAACACATAATAGTATGTGGGCGGTGATGATCATGCTATTGCTTCTTATATGTACTTTGGATATTGGTGGCATAGTGGGATGAAGCGGCTCGGACCAACCTTACATGCCATCGCACATGAGACCGGTTCCATGACTGACATGCAACTAGTTTTGCATAAGTGGCTGGCGGGTGTCTGTCTCTCATACTATAGTCAATATTTTATTTAGAACGAGTTACTAATAACTTAGTTATCATCATTGTGGTTCCATGTTCGTAGGTAAGACCGGTTCTATCTTCGAAAGCCCTAAGCCACATAAAAACTTAAATTGATAAATTAGAGGCGTCTAGTTTAGATCGTTGTTGGGCTAGTGTCATGATATGGAAATGTTGTAAGTTGATGTATAGTTGATACCCTTACAACACACCTAACATGTAAGTTCCATAGACCTTGGCCTTACACACAAAGGAATGATAGAGATCATACCACGATGCATATGATGGTGATCAAATGCATGAACCATATCATTCCACTTTACACATATGATTTTCGCATCTTATATTGTTAGTTTGGTGCTTTTAGTAGCTTTATAAGATGATCCCTCATTTAAATATCAAGATAAAATGTGTTCTTCCTTAAGTATGCACCGTTCTATGGATCTTGTTTCGAGACATCACATGATGATCGGGTGTACTCGACTCTACGCTTTCATAAAACGTGTGTAAGACAGTTTTCACGCGAGTACTAAGGTTCTTACTTGGCGAGCCTAACATGTACAGACATGGCCTAAGAACATGGACCGAAAGGTTAAGCATGAGTCATATAGTTGATATGATGCCCATATTGATGCTCGCATTTGAAGCTACACCGAATCACGTGATGATCGGACTTAGTGTAGTGGATTTGGTTCATGTAATCACCAAAAGGGCATGAGGGATGTCGTTTTTGAGTGGGAGTTCATTTCTAATTTGGGTTATTCGAACCAAATTTGTCATAAACTAAATCAAAGTGAATTTGCAGAATTTGTTGTAGTCATTGGCATCTGTTTACTACCTTATGCTTCAGTTTAATTGAGATAATAGAACTATAGAATTCTAGATATTTACTTTACGAACTGGTATCGTATTGTTTTGAATGCCAATTTAAAGTTTAGAAGTCCTATTGCAAACTTTTAGCAAACCCTATTTACTCCATGAAGTTTAATAAGTAGTATTAAATCAAGAGTAAGAATTCCAATGTTAGTATCTAAAGTATCATGTTTTGCCTCCATGATTCTTGATATTCAAAAGTTGTTTTAATATCGAGGTTATCTTGGAGCTAAAAGAATTGTTTCAGAAACCATCATGTGTGAAAGATATTGTGATATCTGAAACAAATTTTTTGGTTGCATTATGATAGAGTATAATTTAGCAAAATACATGTTCTCATATTGTATGAGAATTTTTGAAGGATGGAGAAGCTAGGCATCCGAATCTCCCAAAAGGTTTCGGGAACTAAAATTATACTCGCCATTCTTCCTTATAGGTTATAGAGCTTGGTCATGAAAGTTTTCATGATAAGGATGAATAGAAGATGTAAGTAAAATGTTTACTACACTAAAAGATTACTAAAGAATGGATTTTTGATAGAATGCCAAACATTGATGATGGTGATCCACTTCAAAGTGCAAGTCCAAAGGTATTAGTATTTGACTATATACGCTTTGTACTATGTGTCATGTGAATGACACCACTATTGATGTCGATAGATTCTTTTAAAAGGAAAAGGAATTGTTGAAAGAGAATCTACAAAATATTTGGCAGAAAAGAAAAGTTGGAGATGTCCAGCTTAGGTATATAGAAGATATACATGTTATGGTTGTATTCCTTGCTTGTTAAATAATGTGGTTCTTAGGTATTGGATACCGGGATTGGATACCGAATTGCTTGGTGTGAAATGTCATACAGGACAACACAATTCATGAACTAGAACGGCCTAAGTAACTAGCAAGAGAACAAGTGATGATGTTCATCGAAAAAAATAAAGTGTTTTTGTGTTTTTTCATTGTCGTCAAACCTAGACTTCAAGATTTGTTTTAATAATTGTTATTTTGTTCCGGTATTACGAGTACAATGGTTGTTCAAATAATTACCGTATTCCATAAAGGATGGATGAACCTTTACAATAATTACCGTATTCCATAAAGGATGGATGAACCTTTACAAGGATGGATGAACCTTTACAAGTCAAATAATTACCATATTCCATAAAGGATGGATGAACCTTTACCGTATTCCATAATTACCGTATTCCATAAAGGATGGAGAACAATGGTTGTTCAAATAATTGTTTTTTCATTGTCGTCAAACCATAAAGGATGGATGAACCTTTACAAATAATTACCGTATTCCATAAAGAAATCACATCCATAAACATTATTGCTAAAATGTCATAAGACAAATGATTGGAAGATCACTTATGAAGTGACATCGCTGTTTGAATTATATTGGAAATTAAACATGAAGAAACTCCGTGTTGATGGATTTTTGGAGTCTTTTGATTTTGATCAACTGACGCTTGTGAAACTTTCCTCGAGATAATTGAAACTCCGTTCATAGGCCAAAGAGGAACGGATGACTAGCTTATTGGAAATTGTGCATGCTGATGTGCATAGTCCATTATGTGTAGCCATATGCGATGGATCTTTTTGCTTCATATGCTTTGTCCAGAAACTTGAGTGAATATATTTATATATTTACTTAATAAGGAAGAAGTATGAAACATTTGGAAATTGTTCAAAGACTTTCAAGATGAAGTGGAAAATCATTATAACAAGAAAATAAAGAGTTTATGATTCGATCATAAAGGAAGATATTTGAGTTACATGTATATCAAAACACCTAAGATTTGAGAAATTGTTCCATGATTTGTGTTTCCCGATAAACCATAGGAGTATGGCATATTCGAGAGATGAAATCAAGCCATGTTTAACATGGTAAGATCAAAGGTGTCATTTATAAACTGCCACTATGTTTTAAGGATTAAAGCTTTAGAGATTATCGCTTTTACACTAAAAAGAGCACCATTGTGATTCGTTGAAATGACACCATATGAGTTATGGTTTGGGATAAAATCCGAATTGTCTTTTCTTAAATTTTGGTATGCTATGCATAAGTAAAAATTTTACAACCAAAGTTGGATAAGCACGCCTTTGTAGGTTATCCCAAAGAATTTGTTGGGAATTCCTCCATAACACCTAGGGCAAAAGAGTTTGTCGCTTGGAACGTCAAGTTTCTCGAGAAGGAATTTTTCACACAAAGTTAAGTGGGAGGACAATAGAACTTTGATAAGGTTGTTGAACCTTAACTATATGTGCTAAGTAGCGCAACACCAGAAAGTGTCCCGGTGGCGGCCACAATGCTCATGGCTCCCGTGATTACAAATGTTATGATCTCGGAGATTAGAGTTCCTATTGAACCATGTGGGCCAGTAAGAATCAAATAGTGAGATTTGATAAAAAAAAGTCGTTATTGTTTTGACAATAATGAACCGACTACATGCAAAGAAGCGATGATGGGCCCTGACTCCATAAAATGACTAGAAGTCATAGAATCCGTGATAGTATCCATACACGAGAAATCAAGTTTCTGAACTTGGAAGACCCTCCAAAAAGGCGTAAAGCCTATCGGTCGTGTTTGGATCTATAAAGAAATAAACATGGATGTTTAACATCTATGAAATAGTCGACATGTCAGAAAGAAGTTTATGGCAATGTTCAAGGAGTTGACTATGAAAAGATTTGATCTTTCATAGCGATATTTAGTCTTGACGGATTAATGTAGCAACCACTACATATAATTTGGTGTATGGTAGTTGAACAAACAAAACAATATTCTTCTAATAGAATGGTTACCTAGGACGTGTACAAGACACAGTCCGAAGGGTTTTGTTAATTCAAAGGGTGCTAAAAGGGCATGAAAACTTCAATAGTTGAAGTAAGCGTTGCGGAGTTGGAATCTACACCATGATGAACCTGTTAAAAGAGTTTAAATTCATCGGAGATGATGAAGATGCTTGCATTTGCAAGAAATTAAGTGGGAGCACGGAAACATATTTCTAATTCATTATGTAGAGGACATGGTGTTGATTGGAAAAGATGTCTTTTATTGACACAAGTGAAGAATTTCATTAAAATAGGATTTCGTTGAAAGACTTGGGAAAAACGGAATATTTGGCATCAATGTCTATATGGATAGATTGAGGCACTAATATGGTTGTGCTAGACTTACATATATGAGATATTTAAAGGGTTCAATATGGAAACACAAGAAAGGTTCTTGCTGCATGGAAAGGATTGTATCAAGATTCAAGTGTTTCAATACTTGGTGAGTAAAATCACATGAAGATTTTGATCGATTATACCGTGATATGTATATATCCAGATATGTCCTATGCTCTAAATGTTATGAGCACATACCAGAATGATTCATAAGATGATCATTGGACGATAGTAAAGATATTCTTATGAGCTTTGGATGAACTAAGAATATATCATGTATAAGTGACAAATAGTTAAAGGTAGTTCATTATAAAGTGTTACATTGATACTAGTTTTGTCACAAGATACAAATTAAAATTTATCTCAATTTAGACTATGGGTGGCACAATGTAATGGAAAGGATGTTCCATGATGGATTTGGATGAGTTCCAAAGTTGAGACATTGTGACGGATACTACAACAAAAGGCTAAGTATATGACTGCTATACTAGCAGCAAAGGAGGGCATTTGTGTTAAGTAGTTTGTTATCAAACTAGGTGTGGTTCAAAGTGGGCTAATACTATGAAGATATATTGTATGACAATAATATCAACTTATTTTAACCCGAAAGTGTAGGGGTTCCGCGCATAAAAACAATAAATTTTACTCTACGACCCTGAACCCCTGAAGCTGCCAGGACCTATCTATTAGTAATACAGTAACGGGAGGGGCTTTTCGCGAACTTACCCTTGAAGACCAAAAAGTGTTTTCAACGCTCAGGAGAGCGTGGTTGATGTAGACGAGCCAAAGCTGACCTCAAGGTCGTGATGAAATCCTTGCGCTCCTTCTGGCTCCAACGACTTGAATGCCTCAAGTGCGACACCTCGCAGGGAGTTACACATGTCCGGTGCCTGAAGATGACTCACGCTTCCCCGATCTAGCAGCAGTTGCAGAAGTAGAGCTCCCGGATCCGAATCCCGTAGCGCGACGGCGCTCCGCGGTGAAGATGTCTCTCGCTCGCGCAGTCCAGACTTGGGACCACGGTCACGAGAGAGAGAGGGGAGAGAGAAAATATCAATTAGAGGTCCTCCCAAAAGTGGGGAGACCTTTATTGATTATTGGGTGTATTTTCTAGGCCAAATACCCCACTTTATATAGGGGGAGGGGAGGTACTACCTCCCCTCAAGTCCCGGGGTGGGACTAAAGGAGAGGAGGGGGAGGAGGTGGCCGTCGGCCACTAGTGGGCCCCATGGGGGGGGCTAGGCCCAGCCAGCCTCCCCCTTGGTCCCTCTCCCTCTCTCCTTTCCCCTAATGGGCCCTCTCCCTCCCGAATTGGCCCATTAAACCTTTTGACCTTTTAATTGATTTTCTCTTTATTAAATAATTAAATCAATATTTAATTATTGATTAAATCAATATTTAATTATTGATTAAATCAATATTTAACATTCATTCACACATTATCTAATCTCCGTGGCCATGGAACACCTTCCACCTCCACTCCGGACATCCTTCGGACTTACCGAAACCCTTCCGGTTTTCTCCCTTCTTTTCTTCGGTGATTCTACCGATCCTATAAATGCTCTCTAAGCATCATGAAGCCCTTAAGCGTGATACCCCACGGTTCGGGAACACTCCAGACATGGTCGGGACACTCCCGCACCAATGATCAACAGAGGGACCTAGATGGCCATGTGACCCCTGTGCGTTCCACGAAGATCTTTCGTCGTTTGAACCAGGACAGTCGTGTCTTATTCCCTTTGTCTCTCGATACTTGCATTTCCCGAGATCTGATCAATGACATCACCATGTCGTGTTCAATCTCGTTACTGAACAACACTATTTGACTCGTTCCGACAAGTGATATCTCCGTGATCTAATCACACGCAGCGCAGCTATTGGATATAACTTCTCCGAGTGGGCCCTTGAGTATCTTCCCGTCACGTGGACGGACAAATCCCGCTCTTGACATATATTGCCTCTACAGTTTCCTCCGAATACCTGAACTCACCTTTATAACCACCGTTTTACCAGATGGCGTTTGATGCTATCTAAGTACTCTCGGGAGACAGTGATTGATATAGCCTCACGATCTAAGGAATAGTCTACGAGGATCCATTTCTAATCATCGTAACTTGAACTTCGTGACATGATCGAATCATGATGATTAGGTTGGGTATCGGTTCATCATCTCATGCTCAGAATGAGATGACCTCATTTCCAACTGGCATAAATGCCACATGATTAGGAAACATGATCATCTGTTGACCAATGAACCAGTGACTAGAGTTTCACTAGAACGCCTGGTTTGTTTGTATATCACACGTGTATTGATGTTTCCACTCAATACAGTTATAGCATGATACAAAACTTAATCATAAACTATATGAAATATGATAATAGTACTTACTACTATTTGTCTCTAGGGCATATTTCCAACAGTCTCCCAATTGCACTAGAGTACAAATACACTAGCTGCATTTGTTCTTAATTATTGGTACCATACAACCGGTACCTAGAACATGCTTGCTCATGGAAGAGGTTGAGTCTTGGGTCTGTACTTTATAGTCCCAAATCCTTTGCAACTTAATAATGTCACTTTGATTGACATTAATATTCTATCATCACATGACAGGATCTGTGTGTATGCATCGTTGCAATGGCAGCCGAACGAGGCCTGATTCCAGGAGCCTACAGTGATATTAGATCAACCTCGAGGGCTTTCTCATGGGCACTGTGCCCTGGGACACATCATTCTATGTTAAAAGCGAATTAGCCCCGCCATAACTTTATACAACACTTTAGATGGTACCCTTATCTATTATTATAAATGTATTCATCGAAACACTAGTGCACTCTGTGCAACTTTCGATGTTTTTTCACCTTGCTTCCTATTTGCCTTTAATTGGTATCTACAGGAGTTTCCAACATATTCCCTTATAACATAACTCTTTATGCTTTAAGATATGTCATCCTTTATGGATTTGGAAAAACATGTCTATAGTTCTCTACTTAGACACTGCGGACAAGACTTAGCTCAACGTTCTATGATTCGAACTTAATTACTTCCACACGTTCCTTATTGGATCACATATTATGCTAAGTTATCATCATGGTTTTCTAAGATAGAACCTATGTCTTTAACATAGTGGATAATGATCATCCTTTTCTTTCTTTCAACCATTGATGTTAAACTTAATGCTATTCCTAATTCGAGTTATTAAGGACTAGTTCCTTAATTAACTTCTATCCTGAAACCCTTTTCAGAATCCCTTAAGGAATACTACATAATATCATAATACATCTAGTATCAACTTCTACATCTTATAAATCCTTATTTATAAGTATTTGTGCTTTCATTCTTAACTTACTTAAGAATTACTCCTATAAGCTCCCACTCAAAATATGTTGCTAACATATTTGGGTATGAGTCAGTACTCTTAGTCAAACTATGTTCCTACATATTTGAATTTGAGTCTTATGTTTCTCCCACTTAAAAATATGTCAATCACATTTTGTTTAAGGAAGACTTTCATAGCTCCCACTCAATTTTATGCAAATTGCATATCCCCTTACTATTTTTGAATAACTTCAAAATCCTTTGATCAAATATCAAACTTGGAGATTTATTATGAGATACTAGTACTTTACTAGTTTTAAATCCACTAGACATTCATCACACTTGAATCAAATTCATTTGAATTTGTCCAATACTTGACAAATTGTGCTTTTGTCATTCACCCCCTTTTTCCACTATGGCTTTGTAGTCATTTGGGAAAATTCCAAGTAACCCCTTTTACTTGTGAGATTCAGCAATGAATTGCTTTCTAATCTCAAGTGAATTTTTCTTTTAGGATTTCTCATAATTCTAGTTTACCATCATTCCCTATGTAGTTCGTAGGTATGTCATATTCCAAAATCATGACAAGTGATTCACAAATGTTTCCATACAAGATATGGATTTACATTTTGAATCGTACTTCATATAGTGAAAAACAATAGTGGAGGAAAAAACACAATGATCAAAATCATTGATTATTTCTTTCCGTGAAGGGAATCATCCAGGAACGCTGTCCGTTGCGCTTCTCCACACTCTGATGCAGGTTTTTGAATCCTCATCATGTTTCACACTATTTCCCAGTTGCTCCATAATTGAGAAACATCACTAAAAGTGAGCTTTCTCAAGAATGCACCAAAATCCAAGAAATACAAATCTTGCTTTCCTTTTGGTTTGAGCTATGGGTTTCGTATTCAAAGTTTCCAATGAATACTCTACAAGGACTTATTCGCTATTGTTTTGGTTATATCGAATAACCCCAAAACTTTCACGAATTCAAATGGTTTACCAATTCTAATTGAGTGCTAACTATTTCTAAGCTAATGGTCTCTACATATACTCTACAACGATTTATTTGGTGCCCTCTATTCAACCCCCTTTGATATCTAATATCACATTGTGATGCTTTGTATTTTGACGTTTCAAAAGACTTTGCATTCTACAATTTCTTTCATGCCATTCTTATAAATTTGAATTTCATTGCTATCGATCAAATCATAGCATTTTGATTCTCTTTTATATTTATACCCTTTGTTGATGAAACACTTTGATCAAATCAAATAGTTTCATATTCATGTTTCCTTTGGTAAACTTACTTTACACATTAAAACAATCATTTAATGATAACTACCATTTTCGTTTAAACACAATACATCGAATATGTATTCTATTTAACAATTTATCAAACACTTTGTATTCAAGTAATACACGGTGTTCAAGTTATTTTTCCGAACTTAGGCATGATTTATATGTGACAAAAATCGAATGACTTTCACATATCATCACATAACTTTGAATTTAAACAATGGTTTTTCATTCACTAATGAACATATCATTAAGTTGGGTATTTTAAACAAGGCATTTTAATGTTTTACAAATGTTCTTGCATTACCAATTAGTTTCAAATAACAAGGATAATTCACACATAATCAAACAAGATATGAACACGAATAGAAATCATTCACAAAAGTGGAACAACTATTTGTTACAAACTCATATGAATAACCGTCTCACGAAGTGTGAGACACACTAAAGAAGTTCACAATCTCTTGATTACAATAATCATCCTAAAACATAAACTAAATGATAAATGTCGAGGGAGTGTGTCGTCGGCCATCAGCATCATGCTCGCCATCAACACGCAACGTCACCTCCTCTCCAGCAAGCACCTCTATGCAGAAGGACCTGTTTTCACCAAAACAGAACAAGTATCAGATATACTTAACACTGCAATGTGTTTGCAAGATTATAACATTTATAAAACTGTATATATCAAATATATACCTTTGTCGTTGACGACCTGAGCAACATCTGGTTCAACCAACACATTCCTGAGATGTGTCATGAACTGGTGGAACTCCATTTCCGTGTCGCCCCTCATTACGCAAGTCCTGACTTGTGCTTGGTAGCTTGGTGGCAGCGACCGCAGCACAGCAGCATTTGCAAAAGAGCCTGTAATCCAGACATCTAGGAAGTATGCTGGCCTCATGTACACATCATGCATGTGCTGTAAGTGGCTGTCCAGTGACGAGTTCTCCTCCATATTAATGGAGACGAAGTCTCCCATCAGCTCATGCTCCCAAATGCGTGTCTGATCCACGAAATGTGTCCTAAGCTGTAGCATTACCGAATGAGGGTTGATATCACCCACGAAAGGCCACAACTCGTCCACCATTCCGAAATGCATCACGACTGAAATATAGGAGGCCATCTCCCGACGGAGATAGCAGTCTTTCCGCTCCTCTAGGGTCTCAAGGTCTGTGGATGGATCCAGATCCATCCCGTCGAGTATGTAGTCGACCATGTCGTTCTCGCTAAGGAGAACATGGAGACTGGCAACCCAAATGGAGAAGTTCGATCCATCTAATCTGAGCTTCTCTCCTTCTAACCATTTAGTTGTCAACACGAAAGATCCCATCTACATTTATAATTGCAAAAGGAATTTAGACTAAGTTTATAATTAAATGACTTAATAATAACTCCACTCAGAAACACCTATCCCTAGTGAGGGTTCCTAGTGATAACATGACCCCTATCAGCCACATCTCCCCCGATCGTCACGGCCATCAATGTGGGTTCAAGGGTGGACGCTAAACATCGGTCACATCATTCATGCGACTCGTGCTCGATCTTTCGACCATCCGCGTTCCAAGGCCACGCTTCTCTAGCGTGCTAGGCTCGCCAACTCAACCTTAGTGTTTTTGCTGTGCAACATGGCTTACACCCACTGTATGTGCATGTAGATATGTATGACACCTAGGCCTGTCACCCTGGATCGCCTCATACCGAAGAACTTTCTTGGTGGTGCACACTAAGGGGGAACACAATCGTTGGTAATTTTAACAGGGATCATCTTATTAGGCTACCGTCGAGTATCTAATACTAGCACACAATAAGATATACAAACAATAACATTGAATGTAAATGCTATGTGATATGGTCCTTCACGTCGTGATCACCATCCGCCATCACCGGGTTCCAGCGCCAGGGTTCCAGCGCCGTAGACACCAGGGTACCAGTGTCATTCCGCCGTGGTAGTTCGTCACCTTCGAGACTATCTACTACTATTCAACAAAAGGTAATTACTTTACCTTTGCCACAACCATATCACAAAGCAATGCCCCCCTGCAAAACAAAGTGAGACGCTTCTACTTTATCTTTGCATGTTTTACGTGTATGAATGGGCTTTTGCACAAGAACCGTTCTTACCTACGAACTTTCAGCACAACGCTGATCAAGTAGTTGTCTCTACTACACCCCTTTCGGGGCCCTCCGTTGCAAATGGTATACCAACTAATGCGAGAGAGACAGACACCCCCCTAAGCCACTTTATACGGTACAAGCCGTATGTCAAGCCTGGACCAGTCTCGCAAATGAACGCGTAAAGTGAGTTGGGGGCCGCTTCATCAAGCATTACTACGGTATACACAAGTACACGTGGGAGGGTAACAACTAAAAGATCAACGCCCACACGCTGCATCTCGTGTGTTCTACCCGTACTAGCATTACTACACATAGACCTTGCTCTGATACCACTGTAGGGGTTCCGCGCATAAAAACAATAAACTTTACTCTACGCCCCTGAACCCCTGAAGCTGCCAGGACCTATCTATTAGTAATACTGTAACGGGAGGGGCTTTTCGCGAACTTACCCTTGAAGACCGAAAAGCGTTGTCAACGCTCAGGAGAGCATGGTTGATGTAGACGAGCCGAAGCCGACCTCAAGGTCGTGATGAAGTCCTTGCGCTCCTTCTGGCTCCAACGACTTGAGTGCCTCAAGTGCGACACCTCGCAGGGAGTTACACACGTCCGTTGCCTGGCGATGACTCCTGCTTCCCCGATCCAGTAGCAGTTGCAGAATTAGAGCTCCCGGATCCGAATCCCGCAGCGCGACGGTGCTCCGCGGTGAAGATGTCTCTCGCTCGCGCAATCCAGACTTGGGACCACGGTCACGAGAGAGAGAGAGAGAGAGGAGAGAGAAAATATCAATTAGAGGCCCTCCCAAAAGTGGGGAGACCTTTATTGATTATTGGGTGTATTTCTAGGCCAAATACCCCACTTTATATAGGGGGAGGGGAGGTACTACCTCCCCTCAAGTCCCGGGGTGGGGCTAAAGGAGAGGAGGGGGAGGTGGCCGCCGGCCACTAGTGGCCCCCACGGGGGGGGCTAGGCCCAGCCGGCCTCCCCCTTGGTCCCTCTCCCTCTCTCCTTTCCCCTAATGGACCCTCTCCCTCCGCAATTGGCCCATTAAGCCTTTTGACCTTTTAATTGATTTTCTCTTTATTAAATAATTATGAATAAATGATTAAATCAATATTTAACATTCATTCACACATTATCTAATCTCCGTAGCCACGGAACACCTTCCACCCCACTCCGGACATCCTCCGGACTTACCGAAACCCTTCCGGTTTTCTCCCTTCTTTTCTTCGGCGATTCTACCAATCCTATAAATGCTCTCTAATCATCATCAAGCCCTTAAGTGTGATACCCCAAAGTTTGGGAACACTCCAGACATGGCCAGGACACTCCCGCACCAATGATCAAAAGAGGGACATGGATGGCCATCTGACCCCTATGCGTTCCACGAAGATCTTTCGTCGTTTGAACCGGGACAGTCGTGTCTTATTCCCTTTGTCTCTTGATACTTGCATTGCCCGAGATCTGATCAATGACATCACCATGTCGTGTTCAATCTCGTTACTGAACAACGCTATTTGACTTGTTTCGACAAGTGATATCCCCGTGATCTAATCACATGCTGTGCAGCTATTGGATATAACTTCTCCGAGTGGGCCCTTGAGTATCTTCCCGTCACGTGGACGGACAAATCCCGCTCTTAACATATATTTCCTCTACGGTTTCCTCCGAATACCTTAACACACGTTTATAACCACCATTTTACCAGATGGCGTTTGATGCTATCTAAGTACTCCCGGGAGACAGTGATTGATATAGCCTCACGGTCTAAGGAATAGTCTACGAGGATCCATTTCTAATCATCGTAACTTGAACTTCGTGACATGATCGAATCACGATGTTTAGGTTGGGTATTGGTTCATCATCTCATTCTAAGAATGAGATGACCTCATTTCCAACTGGCATAAATGCCACATGATCAGGAAACATGATCATATGTTGACCAATGAAACAGTGACTAGAGTTTCACTGGGAACCCCTGGTTTGTTTGTATATCACACGTGTATTGATGTTTCCACTCAATACAGTTATAGCCTGATATAAAACTTAATCATAAACTATATGAAATATGATAATAGTCCTTACTACTATTTGTCTCTAGGGCATATTTCCAACAGAAAGAACTAAAGGTCTCACCAAAAGACCAAATTTATACAATGCCATCTCATTTGAGAATGAGTGATGCGTAGAGACACAAAGACATGCAAATACACATGGACCTGAAACTGTCAGATCCGAAGATTATGTTAACCACTAGCAATCACATATATGCAACACCAGAAAGCCATAGGTTATCAATATGCAAAGTTTTTCAAACTAGATCATTGACTCTAGTGCAAGTGGGAGACTAAAGGGAATATGCCCGAGAGGCAATAATAAAGTGGTTATTATCTTATTCCTTGTTTATGATAAATGTTTATTTTGCATGCTATAATTGTATTAATTTGGAAATGTTAATACATGTGTGTTTAATAAACAAAAGGAAAGTTTCTAGTTATGCCTCTCTTATAAACTAGCTCATTGATTAACAAGATGATCAAGGTTTCCTGATCGTGGACATTGGATGTTGTTAATAACGAGGTCACAACATTAGTAGAATGATGTAATGAACATTCATCGGAAGTATAGCATTACAATCAAAGTCATTGTGTTTATATTGCAATAACATCATACGAAGTAATCCTAGTCCTTAGACCATGATATCATGTCAATCACTAACACTGGAAGAGTATCTTGATAACATCAAATGTCACACCGTGAAAGGGTGATTATAAAGGTGGGTTCAGTGCTACGAAAGTGTTATGTAGAGGCTCATGGATCAAGAGTGGGATTTGTCCATCCCGATGACGGATAGATATACTCTGGGCCCTCTCGGTGATATCACATTGTTTAGCTTACAAGCAAGTGATGAGATCACTAGAATGTTATATCACGGGAACAAGAAAAGAGCACATGTCAGTAACGAGATCAAACTAGGTATGGAGATACCGATGATAGAATCTCGGGCATGTAATATATCGCGATACAAAGGGATTTAATTAATAGTGTTAAAGGTTCTCACGATCATAGAAGTCATCGTTGAATGTGTAGGAGTCAATATGGATCTCTAGGTCCCGCTTCTGATTATTGATCTGAGAGGGGTCTCGATCATGTCTTCATTATTCGCGAATCTTAGGGTGACACACTTAAGGGATACCGTCTCCATTTGGAGAAAATATGTTTTAGATAAAGATTTAAGAAAGCGCTGGAATTATTTCAATAGACACCAAAACTGTTTTGGGTGAAATTGCTGAAATTGGTTCTGCATATAATATTGAAATGTTGCAGGGGGTTTTATGTGAATGTTTGTTAATTAAAGTAATTAAAAAAATTATGAATAAAACTAATAAAAGAGTTTTATTAAATGAGAGAGCATTAAATTTGGAGAAATTTTATGCATTTAAAGTGGAGACTTTAAAGAGGAATATTAAGGGGCAAATTTATGTGGAGGGAGTTACCACCACATGAATGAAGAGGTGAAGGGTCACCCCTTGGCGCCGGCCATGGGGAGGGGAACCCCCCCTCCTCCTATAAATGGCCACCCTCACACCCCTTCTTCCTCACACCTCCTCGTGAAGGATCTCTCTCCCCCTCTAGTATTTTCCCCCATGGTCTCGGATTAGCGAGATACATGTTCCCGGTGGCTTTATCTGGAAAGGAGTTGCTGCTTCTGCTGCTTTGCTGGAGCGAGGGACGGAGGTTGTCGGGGTACCGGACGTGTGTGCGATCACGGATGCACCGCTGCTTTGTGGTGCTAGACTTGCTGGAGCGAGATCTAATGGATGTGTTGTAGCCGGACCTGCTGGACTTCATCATGATCTTGAGATCGGCAAGTGTACGACTACATCATCCACGAGTTCCATCTCATTAACAAAGCTTTGTTGTCTTCGAGGGTAAATTCTCTATGGATGTATATCCATCTGTTGCTTGTATCTAGTAGATAGATCTTGGCGTATAGTTCACATCATAGGAATTTTTTTGTTTTCTATGCTGCGAACCCAATAGATGCCTTCTTGACTTTCTCCTTAACAATCTCACGTGTGATAGGAGGCATGGGTACATTGGAGGTATTCTTCCTCCTAGAGTCCCTAGGAGGGGTGGGAGCACGCTCAACCTTAGAGATCTCCTCATCCTCACTCTCAAACGGCTGACTAGTCACCATCTTCCCCTTCTTCTGAAGGGACACCAAAGCATGTTCTGTAAGATTGGGGGGTAGAGCAAGTGGTGAACCATGAGTTTCAGTGTTGATAAGCCTCATCACTAGAGGAGCATATGGAGGAGATTTCCTGTAGAGAATAGCATGGTGCATCTCCTAAAAAATGTAATCCATCACATCAATAGCAAAGCTTTCAGCATCAGGACCAGCAAGATATATCTTGAGAGCATGGTGAAGTAGGTTGACAAGCCCACATCTAATGGCATCATCATTGCCAGCACTGGGAGAGATACTATGGTGGAATATCCTTAGCAGCAAGTTGTAAAGAGGTTTGAGGCCCTTAGCCTCACTAACGACTGCACCCTGGCCATAGAGTGAAGCCAACTTGGTCTTGCTCTCTCCAAGAGCAGCATCATGCATACGGTACCCAATAGGGATAGCCACACCCTAGAAGGTCTCATTGATGTTCCTGGCAAAGGAAAGAAAGTAGCAATGCAGCGAACATTGCCAGTCATCCAGGTCATGGTCCTTGCTTGATCAGTCCCAAACACCAGAGTGGCATGAATTGTTTGATAAGGGGAATGCTGTAATCTTCTCGGAGCTCCATGAGCCCATGCAGCCCAAGCTTTTCAGTGATCCACACAGCATCTATAAAGTAACTATTGGCACGCATGTACTCAAGCTCCATGTACCTCTGAGGACAAACTGGGGATTTGGTGAGCTTGCGATAGACATCAGTCATGAATACTTTCTGTTCCCTCCTCCAATAACAAGGATCCTCACAAGTCCTTGGCAACTCATAGAAATTAGTCTTCCGAAGGTCACGGAACTCCTTCTTGGACATATGAGCAAGAGACTGCAAATTATCATACTTGGCCCAGTTCTCCTCCTCAATCCATTCTCGATTCTTTCTCATATACTCAGCATCTCTGAGTTGCTGCCTGTGGTTGGATGGCGGAATCACATACTACCCAGCCACTTCATCAAACTAAGGATCCGCCCTTTTGGACTAGGCCTTGGTGCGACCACGATGAGAACCTGAGCCACCTATGAACAGAGAGAGGGGATAGCATGGGGGTAAGCATATATGTCTAGGAGATAGGCACAAGACCCTCATAGCTATGCCACAAGTGCTGGAGGTAATCTACACCGGAGTCTCCGGAGTGCAACACCGGAATCTCCGGTCTAGACCGGAGTTTTCGGTCAGACAGACCAGAGTCTTTGGCCTGGACCAGAGTCTTCGTCCTGGACCGGAGTCTTCAGCCTGGACCGGAGTCTCCGAACTGACCAACCGGAATCTCCGGTCTGGAGATTTTGATTTGCACATAGAGACTGCAGATGGGATTGATTCCAGTAGATCAGGCAGAGATATGAGACTAAAGTGTTGTAGTGCATGCAGGCATGTTGTTCCAAAGGACAAACTAGTACAAAAACTCAAAAAAAACAAAGGGGATGAACCCTAGGTTCATGGTGAGAGAAAAACAGTACCAGATCTGTCCATTGGGAAGATTCCACCGGTGGGGAAGGTCCTAGGGGTGGAAAGGGTGGAGTTGGCCGTCGGTGAAACGGCCTCTGGGCAGTAGTTTTGGAGGAGGAGGAGGTGGTTGTGAGGGTGGGGGTCGGGGTGGAAGATAGGGACTGTGTGCCTCTTTCACCCCCGCCCCCTTAAGTCACTGCCCGAAACCGCCCCAGACCGGAGACTCTGGTGTGTGCACACCGGAGACTCTGGTCCTCTTCAATCAAAACAGCTAGATTTAAGTTTTGGGACATATATGTTGGAAAGAATGTTTTCAAGGAATGGAGACAGGCTTAGGTTGAGATTTCAAACTGTGAAGAACAAAAGAGGAAATGAACATCAATAAAAATGGCAATGTGAAACTTCGATCACTCAACAACACGAACCAAGAACCAATCCTTCATAGAGAAGGGGGAGGTGGCCAAGGCCACCATGTAAGAGTTTTTAACATGACACCGCGAAGAATTATCCTTGGGTTCATAGCCACTACTCATCAATGAAGCTCACACGTCACAAAATGATATTAAGAGAATTGAATTTCTTAATGTTGGCATTATGGGGGAGGGATAGTCCAATGTATTAGGACCGCACTCCCCCTATATCCATGCCTGCACCTAAACCAAATAAGAGTCAAGACATAGGTGAGTATGCAAGGTGATCAAGTCAAGCTCCTTGTATCTATGATATTTAGTTCATTCATCAAATAACAAAACCTTGCTTCATCAAGTGGTTTCGTGAAAATGTTGGAAAGTTGGTCTTTGGTTGACACATAAGATAGCTCAATATCACCTCGAGCAACATGGTCTCTAATGAAGTGATGTCTGATGCACTCGACGATCGATGTAGAGTTCGTTCGGAACCCCAAGAAGAAGGTATGATGAGCACAGTAGAAAGTTTCCCTCAATTATGAAACGAATGTTTAATCGAACCAGTAGGAGCAAGGAAACACCCCAAAGGTGTTACTAGCTGAGCTGTGGCAGGGCGCACTACCGGTGCTAGTAGCAACGTGGAGACCTGCACAACACAACCACAGAACTTTGTCCCCAACTTGCGATGAGGTTGTTAATCTCACCGTGTTTTGTGGAAAACAAAGGATTAAACGTATCGAATGGAAAGAAGTAAAAGTTTGCAGAAAGTAAACACAAAGCAGTAAACAGTTGTAGATTGTATGTAAAGTAAAAGGACCAAGATCCATAGTTCACTAGAGGTGGCTCTCCTTAAGATAGATAACATGTTGGGTTAACAAATTACAGCGGGGCAATTGACAAACACGGAGAAAGCAATACATGCATATACTAATCATCTTGACTCCTTTGAGACTTGATTGGGCATTATTACATAATACATAGACCGCCATCCAACTGCATCTATGACTAATAATCCACCTTTAGGTTATCATCCGAACCCCCTCCAGTATTAAGTTGCAAGCAATAGATTATTGCTTTATGAACTGCGTGTAAAGTAAACAATATGATTGCTCTATGAACAAAAGATCGTTGTTTTCTCCCTAGTAGCAACATCACATCTAGTACCTTAGAGATTTCTATCACTTCCCCAGATTACCAGAGGCATGAACCCACTATCGAGCATAAATACTAACTCTTGGAGTTGCTAGCATCTACTTGGCCAAGATAGCTACTAACAACGGAAAGCATGCAAGATCTCAAATAACAAAGACATGATAGAATCAATAATCAATAATCAATCTGAAATAGCATCTCAATATCCATCGGATCCCCGCAAACACAACATGTATGAATTACAAATAGATGATCTTGATCATGAACGGAGCTCACAAGGTCTAAACATGAAAGCACAAAGGAGCAGAAACCAGCCATCTAGCTACTACATGGATCCGTAGTCCAAGGATGAACTACTCACGCATCACACCGGAGGCTTGCATGGTGATGAAGAAGGCCTCCAGGGTGAATTCCCCTCTCCGGCAGTGTGCCGGGAAGAGCTTCAGATCCCCCCCCCCCCCCCCGATCTAGGGATGGAGATGACGGCGGCTACAGACTCTTTCGTGGATTTTTTGATCAGGTACCTAGGGTTTTCGTCCCGAGGGCAACTTATAGGCGGAAGGAGAGGTCGAGGGGGTGCTGGGGTCGGCCAGACCACCCCCTAGCGCGGGTCAGGCCTAGCCGCGCAGCCAGGTGGTGTGGCCGGCCCCCAGCCCTTCTCCGTCTCGTATTCTGGCACTTGATCCCTTCCGGAAAAATAGGCACTTTGGCTTTTGTCCCGTCCAATTCCGAGAATATTCATTTTCTGACTTTCCTGGAACCAAAAACAACAGAAAACAGGCAGCTGGCACTGTGGCTCTTGTTAATAGGTTAGTCCAAGAAATCATAATAAAAGTACTCCAAATTTGGAACAAAACACAAGAAAGTGGATAAAACCAAGCATGGAACATCAAAAATTATAGATATATTTGCAATGTATCAACATCCCCAAGCTTAACTCCTGCTCGTCCTCGAGTAGGTAAGTGATAAAAAGAAAGAATTTTTGAGGTGACATGCACCATCAAAGACTTGATCAAAGTATTTGCAAAACACTCAAAGCTGGGATCATAGTACTTCAATCATAACATGAAATACAAAGTTCTAGCAATAAGCAAAGAAACTAAGATGCAACATGAAAAGGCACAAACAAAAGATTCATGAATAACATGCCGTGCAAGACGTTTGTTTGTTTCACACAAAGAAAACATAGCATACTAGTATTCAGCTTGTCCCTCAATAGAGTAGCAAATATAAATGCATAGGACACCTTCAAAGTTCATAAGAGTGACTAGATACAATAGTTTCAAACAAGCAATAACAAGTTATGCATCAATCAACTAGTTTTGGGACAATGCACATAGAACTAAGAATGGCCACTATGCTCTCAAAGTAGTACATAAAGATAGAAGGTGGAGACTCAATATAATGGTGGAAGAAAGGCCTTTTGTAAAAGGAAGTAGGGATTCAAGTCTCATAAAGAGCTTCCAAAAATTATGATACTTAAAGCTTTCAGCTCTCATTGCCCCTATCATAAGCATCTTGAAGGTGATTAAGGTTAAAGTGAACAAACTATGGTGTACATGCTTGATGAAGTATAAGTCAGAAATCTCATGTCCCTTGTATACGAGGGACTCTCCTCATGCTACTCAAGTTTAGTCACCTGTAAGTTCTTGTCATCGTAAGTACATGTGTATCATTGAGAACCGCCAACAGGGTACCCCTTGCCAGATGATACGGAAGAATCCCCATATCAAAATGACAAGGCAAGCAGACAACGAGCATCTCAACATTCTTCTTATTTACCATGGGAATATGGTGCTTTTTTCTCTCTTTCCTCTTTTCATAGTATCTCTTTTTTTTCTCTTTTTTTCTCAATATAGGACTCTTTTTTTATATAAGAAGAATGCTTCATAGACATCTCATTATGGTTACGCTGCAGGTTTCCACCATGTCAGCATGGATTAGACTAGCGGCCCAGGCGTTTCTCTAACACATATACATAACTCCATGGACTTACAAGCTCCCCTTTCATTTCACACTGACGACATCCATATACAAAAGAGCATGATATCAACTAGGTACAAGTACCAAGTGCAATGTTGAAAGCGTTCCCCATGAAAGCATGGTTCTGCTAATTCCCGACAAATAAGTGCAAGCATATACAACATAGACGACACAATGGTTCAAGTTTATTAAGGGCAAGTAAAGTAAAGTGTGCCACCAAGTTCGTGAGAGCCTTAATCACTAGTTTTCTCATAACAAGTGAAACGTAAACAAAAGCATGAATATACTTGGAATAGCATGAGCTAGTAGGTAGGTATGGTGGACTCTTTGGAATAACTTCGTTTAGGGATTTGGATGCATGAGTGGAACTCATACTTTGTTGTGGAGGCTAGCAAAAGACTGGGAGCGACAAACTAAGAGAGCAATAATGGCCATAATCATGCAGAGCGACAAAACATCATTGATCAAAGCATAAAGTGATACTACAAGTTGAAAACTAAAGGATAATAAAGGCTATGGTGACTTGAGATAGTCAGAACATGGTGTGAGCATGTGCCAAGTCAACCCAAATAAAGCATCAAAGGAGAATACCACTATACTATGCTTTAATATGCTAAAACAACGCATGATTCATCCAAGGCACATTAAGCAATCTCAATTGTTTATAACAAGTCATGCTAAAGCAAAGAGTACTAAGAATAAATCCAAAACAATATCAAGCATGGCATGACAAAGCATAGGCCACAGTCAAAAACGAGCTCTTTTTACCACATAAGCATGAACTTTCCTACTCTTTTCCAAACCAAAACAAACTATTTGCAAACCAATGTATGGAAGAGGGGGTCCAACTAATTTATTCAGAAAACTAAGCAAACCAAGCGAACTAAAAACAAAACGAAAACGAAAAAGAAGACGCTCCAAGAAAAACACAACTGTGCATGAAACAATAAAAATGAAGCGTTTGGAAGAAACCTGGATTTTTTATTGATGAAGAAGGGGGATGCCTTGGGCATCCCCAAGCTTTGACGCTTGTACTTCTTGGATATTTCTTGGGGTGACACGCGTGGCATCCCCAAGCTTGAGCTTTAGTCCATCCTTCATCTCTTTACTCGTTCCTTCCATACACCTGAAATTTTTCCTTCATACAAAACTTCACACAATCTCATTAGCAACATTAGTTCACACTTAAGATAAATAAGTCTCAAGGTTCAGTTCTAACACCAAATAAACTTCCATTAGAATACTAGCTACTGTAGCACTTCCCTCAAAAAGCTCAATTACCCAAAGGAACTCAAGAAGGAACTAACAAGAAGCAAATGCAGAAAATGGCAGAAATCTGTCAAAACAGACCAGCAGGTAAAGACGAATTTTTTCGAAGACCTTCTATTGCTCAAATCAAAAAGTGTTGAACTAACGAAAGTTATATAACAACCTGGGGCAGAAGAACAAAACATTACAGCTCATTCCGACGTACAGAGCTCTCTCAGGAATTTGTACGGTGAAGCACAGAAATCTGTTTCGGGACAGCAACTTTCGCAATCATTACTTCACTCTCATTAGAGGTTACTCTTGGCACAAGAAGCAAATAAAAAGGATAATGAGAGGTTATTACAGAGGTAATAACTTCCAATACTCAACTAAAACTCTTGGGTTATCTCCCAACAAGTATTTTTCTTTAACGCCTTTAAGTTAGGCATAAGAACCAAAGAAAGAATCAAGTGTTCTCAAATGAAGAAGCATTAAGACCAAATTTTGTTTTCATAGGAGAAGCAAAAGAAATATTTTCTCTCTTTCTAGGGAAGTGTTCTATACCTTTCTTGAGTGGAAGTTGATATTTAATGCTGCCTTCTTTCATATCAATGATGGCACCAACAGTTCTAAGAAAAGTTCTTCCCAAAGTAATAGGACAAGAAGCATTGTATTCAACATCCAAAACATAGAAATCAACAGGGACATAGGAATCATTAACCATAATAAGAACATCATTAAGACTCCCCATGAGTTTCTTTTTAGCATTATCACCAAGTGGGACATTCAAATAACAATCTTCAAGAGGATGCAAATCAAGCATATCATAAATCCTTCTAGGCATAATAGAAACACTACTATCAAGATCACACAAAGCTTTGAAATCAGAGTCATTCACTTTCATATTAATGATGGGTTCCCAACCATCTTCTTGCTTTATAGGAATTGAAGCTTTATGTTTCATCTTTTCTTCTTTAATCTTTATGAGAGCATCAATAATGTGTTTTGTAAAGGCCATGTTCATAGCACTAGCATTAGGACTTTTAGCAAGCTTTTGTAGGAACTTAATAACTTCAGAGATATTGCAACCATCAAGATCAAAATAAACTTTATCAGCTAAAGTAGTAGAACTATTACTAGCCTCAACACTAGTTGTAGTGATAGTAGAAACACTAATGTTTCTAGCAATTTCATCTTCTCTTTCCCACTTAGCATGTAATTTAGCTAATAGTCTAACATTTTCATCAATTCTTACTTGTATAGCATTAGTAGCTGCAAAGGGATTCTCATTAGTTTCAGGTTTAGCAGCCATTTTATTCAAAGAAGATTGAGCTTCATCCGAAGATGCTATATTTCTTTCAGCATTAGAGAGTTTTTCCTCAATAGTTTTATTGAAAGCAGTTTGTTTACCAATAAATTCTTTAAGCATAACTTCGAGTTCAGAGGGAGCACTCTTATTATCGTTGTAAGAATTTCCATAAGCATTACCATTGTTGGGAGGATATGGCTTATAATTGTTGTTACCAAAATTGTTCCTATAAGCATTAGTACCATAAGCATTGTTGCCAAAGTTGTTATTTCTTATGAAGTTCACATCAACTTGCTCTTCTTGAGCAACCAAAGAGGCTAAAGGAACATTATTTGGACCAATATGGGCTTTCCCATTAACAAGCATGGACATAATAATATCAATCTTATCACTCAAGGAGGAGATTCTACAATAGAATTTACCTTCTTACCTTGTGGAGCTCTCTCAGTATGCCATTCAGAATAATTAACCATCATATTGTCCAAAAGTTTTGTTGCAGCACCCAAAGTGATGGTCATAAAGGTACCTCCAGCAGCTCAATCCAATAGGTTCCTTGAAGAATAGTTCAATCCTGCATAAAAAGTTTGGATGATCATCCAAGCAGTCAGTCCATGAGTGGGACAATTATTAACCAAACATTTCATTCTTTCCCAAGCTTGAGCAACATGCTCATTATCAAGTTGTTTAAACTTCATTATTTCACTTCTCATAGATATAATCTTAGCAGGAGGATAGTATTTTCCAATAAAAGCATATTTGCACTTAGTCCAAGAATCAATACTATTCCTAGTTAACGAATTCAACCATTCTTTAGCTTTTCCTCTCAAAGAGAAAGGAAACAATTTCAGCTTAATAATATCACCATATATATCCTTATGCTTTTGCATCTCACAAAGTTCAACAAAGTTATTTAGATGGGAAGCAGCATCTTCATTACCAATACCAGAAAATTGCTCTCTCATAACAAGATTGAGTAAAGTAGGTTTTATCTCAAAGAAAGTATTTTCAGCCATAGGTGGAGCAATAGGTATGCTCATAAAATCATTATTGTTGGTGCTAGTGAAGTCACACAACTTAGTGTTTTCAAGAGTAGTCATTTTTTTGGGTTTTCAAATAAGAAAGAAAACAAGTAAAACTAGTTTTTTGTGTTTTTTGAAGAACCAAACAAGCAAACAAAGCAACAAGAAAATTAAGCAATACAAAAACAACAAAGTAAAGAGATTGGTTATGAGGGACTCCCCTTGTGAAGATGTCCTTGACTCCCTGGCAATGGTGCCAGAAAATGTCTTGATGCACTCGACGATCGATGTAGAGTTCTTTGGGAACCCCAAGAGGAAGGTATGATGAGCACAGCACAAAGTTTCCCTCAATTATGAAACCAAGGTTTAATCGAACTAGTAGGAGCAAGGAAACACCCCAAAGGTGTTACTAGTTGAGCTTTGGCAGGACGCACTACCGGTGCTAGTAGCAACGTGGAGACCTGCACAACACAACCACAGAACTTTGTCCCCAACTTGCGATGAGGTTGTCAATCTCACCATGTTTTGCGGAAAACAAAGGATTAAACGTATCGAATGGAAAGAAGTAAAAGTTTGCAGAAAGTAAACATAAAGCAGTAAACAGTTGTAGATTGTATGTAAAGTAAAAGGACCGGGATCCATAGTTCACTAGAGGTGGCTCTCCTTAAGATAGATAACATGCTGGGTTAACAATTTACACCGGGGCAATTGACAAACACCGAGAAAGCAATACATGCATATACTAATCATCTTGACTCCTTTGAGACTTGATTGGGCATTACAACATAATACATAGACCGCCATCCAACTGCATCTATGACTAATAATCCACCTTCAGGTTATCATCCGAACCCCCTCCAGTATTAAGTTGCAAGCAACAGATTATTGCTTTACGAACTGCGTGTAAAGTAAACAATACGATTGCTCTATGAACAAAAGATCGTTGTTTTCTCCCTAGTAGCAACAGCACATCTAGTACCTTAGAGATTTCTGTCACTTCCCCGGATTACCAGAGGCATGAACCCACTATCGAGCATAAATACTAACTCTTGGAGTTGCTAGCATCTGCTTGGCCAAGATAGCTACTAACAACGGAAAGCATGCAAGATCTCAAATAACAAAGACATGATAGAATCAATAATCAATCTGAAATAGCATCTCAATATCCATCGGATCCCCGCAAACACAACATGTATGAATTACAAATAAATGATCTTGATCATGAACGGAGCTCACAAGATCTAGACATGAAAGCACAAAGGAGCAGAAACCAGCCATCTAGCTACTACATGGATCCGTAGTCCAAGGATGAGCTACTCACGCATCACACTGGAGGCTTGCATGGTGATGAAGAAGGCCTCCCGGGTGAATTCCCTCTCCGGTAGGGTGCTGGGAAGAGCTTTAGATCCCCCCCCCCCCCGATCTAGGGATGGAGATGACTGCGGCTACAGACTCTTTCGTGGATTTTTTGATCGGGTACGTAGGGTTTTCGTCCCGAGGGCAACTTATAGGCGGAAGGAGAGGCCGAGGGGGTGCTGGGGTCGGCCAGACCACCCCTGGCACGGGCCAGGCCTGGCCGCGCGGCCAGGTGATGTGGCCGGCCCCCAGCCCTTCTCCGTCTCATATTCTGGCACTTGATCCCTTCCGGAAAAATATTCACTTTGGCTTTTGTCCCGTCAAATTCCGAGAATATTCATTTTCTGACTTTCCTGGAACCAAAAACAACAGAAAACAGGCAGCTGGCACTGTGGCTCTTGTTAATAGGTTAGTCCAAGAAATCATAATAAAAGTACTCCAAAGTTGGAGCAAAACACAAGAAAGTTGATAAAACCAGGCATGGAACATCAAAAATTATAGATACATTTGTTATGTATCAATGACGAATCTCAATATGCTTTGTCCTTGTATGATCCACTGGGTTGTAGGCAATATTGATAGCACTTTCATTGTCACATAGAAGAGGCACTTTGTCACATTGGACACCGTATTCCTTTAAGGTTTGCATCATCCATAGCAATTGAGTACAAGCACTAG
Organism: Avena eriantha; assembly: GCA_910589775.1. Taxonomy (NCBI): domain Eukaryota; kingdom Viridiplantae; phylum Streptophyta; class Magnoliopsida; order Poales; family Poaceae; genus Avena; species Avena eriantha. The sequence continues at coordinate 16,556,686 of OU342743.1, forward strand.
CAGCTACCACATACTCGGCTTCGGTGGTGGAAAGATATATACAATTTTTCTTCTTAGAAGAGTGATGTCCCACACGTATAGGGGGTATATCGCAGTATTTTCAATAAGTAAGAGTGTCGAACCCAATGAGGAGCAGAAGGTGTTGGCAAGTGGCTTCGAGCAGGAATTTTCTGTAAATACTTAGCAAACGGATTATTAGGGGTTTTTGATAATGCAGATAAATAAAGTACGAGTAAATAAAAGACAATAATAATAAATGCAGCAAGTGGCCCAATCCTTTCTTTATCAAAGGACAAGACGGTTGTATTACTTAAGATGACCAAATGTTGTCAAGGACACACTGGAATATCGTCAAGTGCTTTCGCTTCATATAGTTGATTAATCTTATTTCGTTTGCTAAGTGTTGTGTGGGTGAACCTGTGCTAATGTCTGACCTTCCTAGGACTAATACATACTTGTGATTATACCCCTTGCAAGCATCTGCAAGTACAATAAAGTAATTAAGATAGAAACCTAACCACTGCTTTAAACTCTAAGACCCTGACGTCCCTTGTGCAAAGGTTGCCTAACGGGGGTTCAGGTTTTCTCACTCTGGCAACCCCTACGATTAGTAGCCAAATACACAATGAATTCCCCTAGGCCCATGAAGGTGAAGTGTCATGTAGTCGATGTTCACATGACACCACTAGAAGAATAACACCACAACTTAAATAACAAAGTATTGAATCTTTCTCAACACAACTCCACTAATAACAACATGACTTCTCCCATGTCCTCAAGAACTAAACGAACTACTCACAAGACATCAGATGGATCAAGATCAGAGATGGAATAATTATAATCAACAATATGAACATAATAACAATTCAATGATTCACTCAATAGCATCAACTACAAGGAGTAATCAACACCGGGAAAGTTTCCCCTAAGAACTATGCAAGATTCAACCCAATCGTTACAGCGGTGTGGAGTGGCGATGATGGTGGTGGTGGACATGATGGTGGTGAAGATGATGATACCGATGAAGTCCAGCTTGATGGTGGTGTTGATGGCGATGATCTCCCCTCTCCGGGAAGGAATTTCCCCAGCAGAATTCTGTCTGCCAGAGAGATCTTTCTCTCTCTATAGTTTTTTGCCCCGCAGAGGAGGTGGAAATCTTTCTGTGGTCGCTCCCCAGGTATTAGGGTTTCATGGGAATAATATACGCCAAAGGGGAGAGCCAGGAGTGGGCAAGGGTGGCCACACCACATGGTGGCGTGGCCAAGGGTGGCCCCCGCCAGGGGGTGGTGTGGACCCCCTATGGCCCATCTCCACTCCCCCTTCTAGCAACCTTCATCTTCTAGAAAAATAGAATTTTCCATGTATTTTCTAGGATTTTCTGATCTTCACGAATTTCACCTCCAAACAGCCCCTTCTCCATCAGAATCCTGACTGCAGCGGTCCATGCTCCAAAAGTCATCAACCATGCAAAAACAGATGAAATAACATAAGTATCATCTCTTAATATGAAATATATCAATGAATAACAGTAAATTATGATATAGAATAGTGATGCAAAATGGACGTATCAAAGACCAACACACCAAGGACCTTCCAAGGAATTGGCAAGCCCCGGAGATTGATTTTCTATCATCCTTATCACCAGCCCAATCGGCATCCGTGTATCCACAAAGAGAGAAAGTTGAGCCCCTGGGATACAAAATACCATAGTTTGGGGTATGAACCAAATATCGAAAGATTCTCTTGACCGCCATCAAATGGCTTTCTTTAGGAACCGCTTGATATCTTGCACACACTCCTACACTCAACACAATATCGGGTCTAGATGTACAAAGGTAAAGCAAAGAACCAATCATTAACCGGTATACCTTTTGATCCACATCTTTACCAGTTGGGTTAAGTTCAGATGAGTCTTAGTTGCCATGGGAGTAGGAGATCCATTTAGATCTTTCATGTTGAATATCTTGAGCATATCTTGAGTATACTTGGCTTGGTCGAAGAATGTTTCTCCTCTTACTTGCTTGATCTCAAAACCAAGAAATACTCTCAATTCCCCCATCATGGACATTCAGAACCTATTAGTCATAAGCTTTGAGAATTCATCATTAAAAGCTTTGTTAGATGAGCCAAAGATAATATCATCAACATATATTTGGCATACAAAAATCTCCCCATTGACCTTCTTAGTAAAAAGAGAGGGATCGTTGTTGAGCACTTGGTTCCTATGACATTGCGGCAATCTTTTGGCTTTTCCAATAACTTCCATACTTTGTTTCTTTAAAAGTTGTTGAGCACTTTGTGCATTGCTTCCAACCAATCTGAATCTTCAAGAGTTTCCCATACTTTCTTTGGTTCCACCATGGAAATGTGTGCTTAGTGTTCACAAAAACTCTTCAGTTGAGCTCTAGTGGATATCCCTCTTCTTAGATCCCCTACCACATTCTCTAGAGTGTGGTCTCTTAATTCCAACATTCTATCCATTCTAGCTTGGCGAAGAGTTTCGATCTCCTTATTGTTTCTTGTGGAGATCTCTTCATCATTTTGGTCCTCATCTTGACCATTAACTTTACCATGATCATCATTGGAATCATTCTCTTCATTAAGAGGCAAAAATTGACTTTGGTCTTGATCAGGCACACTTCTAGACAGGCGTTGGACTGCTCTTATGGCAGTTTCTACAGATTTTCCTTCTACAATAGACTGAGCAGCACTGGACATTCTGGCAAATGGAGACTCAAGCTCCTCCTGGCTAGAGGGTTCTCCCTAATCAACTTGTTGAGGGTCCATAGTTTGTCTTTGGCTTGGGTCATTGTCCTCCTCGATCGGAGCATGTTGATGTTGTGAAGATGAGGGCTCCACTTGAGTAGAGCATAGTTCTTCTCGATCCGCCATAAGGGGTTCCTCAACAAGGCGGATGAATCTCGCACCCATTCTTCCTATGGCATCCTAAGGCATTTCATGATCTACATCACAAACATCAACACACCCCCTTGGGGACCATCATATTCTTCAAAAACCACACTATAAGATTCTATGACAATTCCAGAGAGCTTGTCATAGATTTTGTAAGTGTGGGATTCGAGACCATAACCAACAAAAATACCCCCTAATGCTTTGGAATAAAATTTGGACAAACAAACACCCTTAATGCAATAGAAACACTTACAACCGAACACCCGGAAGTATCAAACGTTGGGCTTGTTACTGGTAAGAATTTCATATGGAGTCTTGATCAATTCTTTCCGGAGGTAGAGACGGTTTGATGCATGGCATGCGGTGGAGATTTCTTCGGCCCAAAAATTGTATGGAGATTTAAACTCCACCAACATGGTCCTTGCCATATCAATAAGAGTCTGGTTCTTCCTCTCAGCTACACCATTTTGTTGAGGAGTATATGCAGCAGAATATTGGTGTTTTATCCCCTCATCACTAAGAAATCCATTCAAGGTATAGTTCTTGAACTCGGTACCGTTGTCACTCATTATTGTTAAGACAGGGACATTGTGTTGATGTTGAGCCATGTTGATGGAGTCAATGAAGTTTTCTTGGGTCTCAATTTTTAGCTTGAAGAAATATACCCATGTGTATCTTGAGTAGTCATCAACAATTACCAAACAATATTTATTCCCACCAAGACTTGCATGAGATGGAGGACCAAAGAGATCCACATGAAGGAGCTCCAAGATCCTCTTGGACTTGATGTAGTTCTTTGGCTTGTGGGGAGAATCATGCATCTTTCCTTCAACACATGCCCTGCAAACACGATCTTTGGCAAAGCAAATTTAACATCCCAATTTCAGCAACCCTGATTAGTTGTCCAGAATGCAAAAATCAGGGGGAACAAAAAAAAAATCTTGTTAATTCGTGCAGTGTTTGCTTGTTGTTTGTTGTGCTTGTGCATGTGAGTATATGTCATATGCTACTCCATACCTCACTAGCAGTTGACAAAAGCTATTTAACAAAACTATCCTGGCTCAGTTTAAATATTCTCAAATGTTCTGGCATTTCAAAACTTGATCCAAGAATCCTTTGCCAACCAACTATTTCAATAGCTTCTATTGATCAAACTATGGAGAGCTATAGAATACTATCTCCTTATGTTTTCAAGACAGAACCCTCAACTAATCTTATCTCTAGATTTCCCAAAACCTCTTTTCAAGGTATTTGAATTCTACTCTTGGTAGAGATACCAAGGAATCTCATCTTATTCAAACCCCAACCTTTTAAAAATACCCATACCCACCTCAAGCTAGGCTTGATGGTAACCCTAGTAGTAGTGGATTTGCTTGTAAGATGAGTTGCCTTGATCTGTTGTTTGAGGAGTTGCTTTGATCTGCTGTTTGACTTGTTTGCTTGGGAAGTAGTATGAGCCACCCTAGGAGATCATCACTAGGATCATGTGGTTTCCACATCATCCCACCCTAAGAAAGAATACAAGTTGGATCTGATCTTTAGTTACTAGGTGATCATCTAACACCCTTAACCAGATCAATTCTGCAGTGATCCATTCTAGATGCTTCCAAATCCTTGAGGACCTATATCAAGCATGGTTACCTTCTCCTAAATCTACCCTTCAACCACATCCTCTTGATGATGCTCTGGTACTTTTCAACCCATCAAAATCATCTCCACCCACCTTCTAGTCAAAAACCCCAAACCTGCCAAATTTGGCCAAGTCTGGAAATATGTTTCCAACATCACCTCTTTGGATGTCTCGCTTTCTCAACCCTTGTGAATTATTGGTAATGCACTTGAACCATCTTGTTAACCATCCTAAGGACTACAAAGGACCACTTTTGCCTTTGGTTATATCATCATACAACACACTTTTTCTTGATGGTTTTGTAGGCAAGAAAATAACCTTCCCTGCAAATCTAGTCATCATGCCAACTTTGGCAGAAGCTCACACCATCATCCAAACCTCTATGGACCAAATCTTGGCATGGTTGTGTTCTACTCATATAATTCCATCAAAATATACTTCACTTGTTCCAAGTGGATCCTTGAGCTTATTAAACCACTTGGTTTATAAGGCATCATGACTCTTTTGGTATGGCAGGCTTAATTTCAACAAAGTTTGTCATCCCATCAAGACAACCTCAAATGCAACCAATCCAAACTTCTTCTGCCATGATCATCTATATGACTTGATCTAACTATCCATCCATCCCTTGCACTAAGGTGAGCTCTGAGCTCCAAGATCCAACAGGGTTTAGGTAGTATAAAAATAACATCACCCTAGATCCCTAATACCTTGTTCTTCCATCTAATTCAAGTTGGAATTCCAATTAACAAGGTTGCAAATGCTTGCTACACCTTGTCTACATCCTCTACCTTGATTATCTAGATTTCTCAAATATTATCCATAATTATTATGGACCAAATCTATTTAATTTCTTTTAATAGACAAAATCTCAACACCCCTTTCCCAATGGAAAGTTTGGTTTTTGTCAAAACACTTCCCCAAATTTTTGCTCATGTGAGTTCCATACATCCTACCCTACATTCCCATCTCAAAATAATAATTTTTGAGATCCTTTATTAATTCTTTTTGCCTATGTTCTAAAAAGGCAGAAATGGAATAATAATGGTTTTAAATTATTTTAATCCCCAATAAATCTTGGGAAAATTCCCCTAAGTGTGTATACACATTTGGGACCATCTCAAACCAAAAACCAACCTTGACCAATGTAAAAAATATCAAATGATCTTCTAGAAACCACTTCTGCACTTTTTGAATAAATGGATTTATGAGGACTAAAACCCCTTATAAAAATCCTAAATAATTCCTGGATATCTACCTCAACGTCATCTATCTCCAAGTACCATCTCCTCACCTTGTCCAATGAAAGTTTTTGGACTTTCTTCATAACCACAAATTTGATCAAAATTGCCAAGTAAGCAAATCCACTACTCAAACCACTTCCAACTCTCATCAAAACTTGCTCAATGCATATCCTCAGCACTAGGACACACCCAGGTCGACACCACTGTAGCTCCACCCTTGCTCTTGCCCATTTTACCCTTGTACTAGTAGAGAGAGAGAGAGACAAGCAAATCTTACAAGGATTTACCCCTTTAATTACCCCAGCTGTCACAGCCCTCTCTGCCCGAACCAATCCCCTTCCTACCCCTCCCCACCGTCCTCTAGGCCAATCCTTGGCCAGCTCTATCCCTCCCCCATGTCCAAAGTGGACATTTCTACCACCTACCTCTCCCCCTTGGTATAAAGGCCAGAGGCCACCCCCAGCAAGCCACTGCCCCTCATTTTCTCCCTCTCCTCCTCACTTACCACCCCCAGAAACCCCTCTTCCTCCCCTGCTCTGTGCTGCTCGGAAGAAGAAGAAGGAAGAGCTTCGGCCTCCTTTAAAAATAGAGCAAGGCTCCTTCTCCCCTGCTCCCTTCCTCTGCATGTTGGCCCTCGAGTTCCCCTCTTCCTCCTCTACCTAAGCCTATGCTTGTTTTTCCCCAGGACCGTCTCCTCCGTCGTCGCCCGTGAGCTCCGACGAGGTAGCTCTCGATCACCGTCGCATGAGCTCCTTCCCCGACGTGAACCAGACCGTGCCGCCCCTCGATCTGCTCGCTGTCGACCACCGCGTCCTCCTGCACCCTCCCCGACCTTCCCCGAGCCCCTAGTAAGCTTCCTCGGTGAGCCTCGCCGCCCCTAGGGTTTCCGCCGCTGGCTGCCCTGTTTCGCGTAGACGACGACCACGCTGTCCATCGCGACTTGATCCGACGGCCTACAGCCGCCGTTACCGCTTCGGCGCCCCTCCGCCGCTGACTGGCGGACCCCGCCAGTCAGGTTCGAACCACGCCGCTCCCGCGCTCAGTGCCGCCCGGGTGGACCGAGTCCCTCCCGCGGCCCATTTCCCCCACCGATCCTAACCCAGCCGCCATGCTTTCTTTTCTTTTATTCCAAATCCAGAAAAAGACCAGTAGGATTAAATCCTTTTGAAAATGTAAATAAAATCCAAATGCCAAGATATAAATTTCTCGTAGTACCCAAATGTATTGTCATGCATGCAGAGGCAACACCAACTCAAAAATAAATTCCTTTATTTGCTAGAATTTATTCGGGCTGCCAGGTGTACTTTGCACTAAATAATTTCCTCAGAGATTTTTATATTTCCATCTGGGGAGAACCAAGGCTCTACTGGAAGGTATTTGAAATACCTATCATCTAGCATAGGCCATATGCCAAGGTGAACAGTAGTGTGTCTTTAGCAAAACTAACAAAAACAACCTTTATCTGCCTTAGGAAATTTCTCCAGGTCAAACCAAATGTGGTATTGACCCCATTCCACTTGCCAGTACACCTTAATATCATCATCTAACAAACCCCAGGAGCTCAGATTCTATTGAGCTCTGGTTAAATTATAGTGAATTAACTACTTCTGTAAGTGGTATTTCCACTAAATAAATTACTCCAGGAGTTTGACAACTCCAAAAAGGGTGAATCCAATTCCTATAGAAATGTATTCTAAATGCCTACCACATGCCCTTCGAATCAACTCAATAGCTTCTGTAGAATTAATTTGGTGAAAAAGACAAAGCAGTTCCAGGACTGTCTTTGGGATTTTCCTGAGGGCATTCTGGTAATTGTTTAGACTTGAATCCAACTCTAGGTGGTTGAGTACATCAAAGACTACCTTACCACACAAGGAAATAATTTTTGGGCACCCAGATAAATTCTGGTGAATTATTTCCCCAAACTAGAATTTATGTGTAACATCCCAAATTTTACAACTACATATGTTACTAGAAGCTTGCATCATATCCTTGCATCATGGCATCGCATATTAAAAACTGCATAGATAGTTTCTTCCTAAATCCCATAGTCATATATAGACTAAAAAGGGGTAAAACCTTTTTGAACCACCAAAACCCTTGCAAAAGTGTTATTTTATAGTCCTACTCTAACCCTCTTCTTTTTACAAAATTTTAGAAACAAATTTCGCTTAATTTGGAGTCCGTTTGCAAAAGTTATTAGACAAATAGTGAAACAGAAAATAAAAAAAGTATTAAAAAAAATCTAACCTAGGCGGGCCAGCCGAAGCCAGCCCGCTTTCTACTCACCGCTCACGCCCGCGAGCGAGCGGCGCCTACCGTGAACGCCTGGCTGGGCCGGCCCAACACCGCCTCCAGTCGCCAGCCTGCCCCCGCGCCTGCAGCCACCGACAGGCGGGCCCCGCCCGTCATCCCTCTCCCCTCCGTCGAGTCCAGGTCGGACACAAACGCGGCCGCACCGGCGCCAACCTCCCCGGCCGAATCGGAACGAATCCGTAGCCCCCGCGCCAAGAAAACTCGCCAATAAATACCCCTAGCACGCCTCCCCAAAAACCCTAGATTTTTTTCCGCTAACCGCCACCGAGCCGCCGCCAATCTCTCGCCGGAGCTCCACCGGACTCCGCCACCTCCAGCTGCCGCCCGCCGCCACCTCGGGAAGGAGCAGCCGACTCCGCCCTCGGGGACGCATCCACGGCGAGGAGCCGGTCGCCGTCGTCTACTTCACCGGGCCGGGGGAACACCGCCTCGCCGCCGTACCTCGCCGCCGACGCATCGCCGCCGTTACCATCATCTTCGTCAACAAGTCATCGCCGTCGATGAGTTCTCTGCCCCCCCCCCCCCCCCCCCCGTCCGTTTGATCGCGATCCGACGGCCAGATTAGACTGGCCGCACCGAACCGGTATCGGCCAATCGCGCCACGCCGCGTGGCACCGCCGTGTCATCGCCGCGTCGTCACCGCGTCGGCGTCACACGCGCCCCGCTGGCCAATCCCGAGCCGCCACGTGTCGCCGTGTAGCTGGCCACCTTTTTGTTTTTCTTTTAAAATAGGCAGAAATTACTCCAATCTTGTAAAATCCATAGTAATTCGAGTATTAGTTCAAAAAATGCATATAATATACCGTCGGGTTCATATTTTTGAGTAGAACACAGATCTACAATAATATTGCTGTTTTACTGCAGCAATCTTGCAGTAGGACTTAAAGTTTAGATTAGAGTATTTTAATTCTAGAAAATTATCCGTAGCTCCGTTTTAGTTGATTCTTGTTGCGTTGGCTTTTTATCGACGAGACCTTCTGTAGAAAATTGTCATATCATGCTTAGGGTGTTCATATCTGTCTCGAGGTAGATTGGAGTTGTAGATCTAGTTTTGAGCTTGGTTATTTAGGGTTTAACCCAAAATACCTAAAACTGTGGGGAATCGATTCTAATGACATCCCCAACTCAACAACACCCCTGGTTAAAACCCTTGGTCGAATTCGAATCCATCCTTGCATATTACCATGTTGCATGCATGCATATTCGACTTCGTGACTTTGCTTTGTGCAAATTGTGATTGGATCCATGTTTGTTTCGTTAGATTGCTCGGAGTGCGCTGAGGAGTACTGTTGTGTAGATTGCTGCTCGGATCAAGGAAAGTTACACCACTTGTTCATGTTTATGTCCCAGTTTTGACTATGCATGTTTTACTCTTCAAATTCTGTAGTATGTATGTGTAGGATTTTGGTAGATTTTCTTAGAACTATTTTCGCATGTCCGGTTTTGTAGTATGCCATGAGTAGCTGTATGCTTAGGAATTTCCATCCCAATAGGTTATCCTGTTTTTCTAAGTTATGATTGCTATGCTATATACTTGTATATATCAAGTACCGTTGGGAGGGTTCAAAAGACTCAAAAAATTTCTAAGTACGAGAGCTCTCTCGAGCGAACTTTTCTTCTCCAAAACCCCCTTCAAAATAAAACTAAGTTTTCTTCTGGGCGGAATGGTTGTCGGGACAATGAGTGGGATTTTGGTGGAGCGCGGTCGCCCAGGAATTAAAGAAGTCTGCCATGTTTCAGAATTCAGAAGCTTCCCGTGGAACCACAATACATATGGGCTCTATCTTGGCTTAGTACTTAGTGGGAAACCTCACCGGGGTACAACCTTTTGGAGGTTCCTGGCATGGTTGGATCCAGCTGGTAGAGGGGCTACTAAGGGAAGGCTTCACCATGGTCTCTGTAAAAGGCTTCACCATGGTCTCTGTAAAAGATTGCCGCAATCTTTTGGCTTTTCCAATAACTTCCATACTTTGTTTCTTTAAAAGTTGTTGAGCACTTTGTGCATTGCTTCCAACCAATCTGAATCTTCAAGAGTTTCCCATACTTTCTTTGGTTCCACCATGGAAATGTGTGCTTAGTGTTCACAAAAACTCTTCAGTTGAGCTCTAGTGGATATCCCTCTTCTTAGATCCCCTACCACATTCTCTAGAGTGTGGTCTCTTAATTCCAACATTCTATCCATTCTAGCTTGGCGAAGAGTTTCGATCTCCTTATTGTTTCTTGTGGAGATCTCTTCATCATTTTGGTCCTCATCTTGACCATTAACTTTACCATGATCATCATTGGAATCATTCTCTTCATTAAGAGGCAAAAATTGACTTTGGTCTTGATCAGGCACACTTCTAGACAGGCGTTGGACTGCTCTTATGGCAGTTTCTACAGATTTTCCTTCTACAATAGACTGAGCAGCACTGGACATTCTGGCAAATGGAGACTCAAGCTCCTCCTGGCTAGAGGGTTCTCCCTAATCAACTTGTTGAGGGTCCATAGCTTGTCTTTGGCTTGGGTCATTGTCCTCCTCGATCGGAGCATGTTGATGTTGTGAAGATGAGGGCTCCACTTGAGTAGAGCATAGTTCTTCTCGATCCGCCATAAGGGGTTCCTCAACAAGGCGGATGAATCTCGCACCCATTCTTCCTATGGCATCCTAAGGCATTTCATGATCTACATCACAAACATCAACACACCCCCTTGGGGACCATCATATTCTTCAAAAACCACACTATAAGATTCTATGACAATTCCAGAGAGCTTGTCATAGATTTTGTAAGTGTGGGATTCGAGACCATAACCAACAAAAATACCCCCTAATGCTTTGGAATAAAATTTGGACAAACAAACACCCTTAATGCAATAGAAACACTTACAACCGAACACCCGGAAGTATCAAACGTTGGGCTTGTTACTGGTAAGAATTTCATATGGAGTCTTGATCAATTCTTTCCGGAGGTAGAGACGGTTTGATGCATGGCATGCGGTGGAGATTTCTTCGGCCCAAAAATTGTATGGAGATTTAAACTCCACCAACATGGTCCTTGCCATATCAATAAGAGTCTGGTTCTTCCTCTCAGCTACACCATTTTGTTGAGGAGTATATGCAGCAGAATATTGGTGTTTTATCCCCTCATCACTAAGAAATCCATTCAAGGTGTAGTTCTTGAACTCGGTACCGTTGTCACTCATTATTGTTAAGACAGGGACATTGTGTTGATGTTGAGCCATGTTGATGGAGTCAATGAAGTTTTCTTGGGTCTCAATTTTTAGCTTGAAGAAATATACCCATGTGTATCTTGAGTAGTCATCAACAATTACCAAACAATATTTATTCCCACCAAGACTTGCATGAGATGGAGGACCAAAGAGATCCACATGAAGGAGCTCCAAGATCCTCTTGGACTTGATGTAGTTCTTTGGCTTGTGGGGAGAATCATGCATCTTTCCTTCAACACATGCCCTGCAAACACGATCTTTGGCAAAGCAAATTTAACATCCCAATTTCAGCAACCCTGATTAGTTGTCCAGAATGCAAAAATCAGGGGGAACAAAAAAAAAATCTTGTTAATTCGTGCAGTGTTTGCTTGTTGTTTGTTGTGCTTGTGCATGTGAGTATATGTCATATGCTACTCCATACCTCACTAGCAGTTGACAAAAGCTATTTAACAAAACTATCCTGGCTCAGTTTAAATATTCTCAAATGTTCTGGCATTTCAAAACTTGATCCAAGAATCCTTTGCCAACCAACTATTTCAATAGCTTCTATTGATCAAACTATGGAGAGCTATAGAATACTATCTCCTTATGTTTTCAAGACAGAACCCTCAACTAATCTTATCTCTAGATTTCCCAAAACCTCTTTTCAAGGTATTTGAATTCTACTCTTGGTAGAGATACCAAGGAATCTCATCTTATTCAAACCCCAACCTTTTAAAAATACCCATACCCACCTCAAGCTAGGCTTGATGGTAACCCTAGTAGTAGTGGATTTGCTTGTAAGATGAGTTGCCTTGATCTGTTGTTTGAGGAGTTGCTTTGATCTGCTGTTTGACTTGTTTGCTTGGGAAGTAGTATGAGCCACCCTAGGAGATCATCACTAGGATCATGTGGTTTCCACATCATCCCACCCTAAGAAAGAATACAAGTTGGATCTGATCTTTAGTTACTAGGTGATCATCTAACACCCTTAACCAGATCAATTCTGCAGTGATCCATTCTAGATGCTTCCAAATCCTTGAGGACCTATATCAAGCATGGTTACCTTCTCCTAAATCTACCCTTCAACCACATCCTCTTGATGATGCTCTGGTACTTTTCAACCCATCAAAATCATCTCCACCCACCTTCTAGTCAAAAACCCCAAACCTGCCAAATTTGGCCAAGTCTGGAAATATGTTTCCAACATCACCTCTTTGGATGTCTCGCTTTCTCAACCCTTGTGAATTATTGGTAATGCACTTGAACCATCTTGTTAACCATCCTAAGGACTACAAAGGACCACTTTTGCCTTTGGTTATATCATCATACAACACACTTTTTCTTGATGGTTTTGTAGGCAAGAAAATAACCTTCCCTGCAAATCTAGTCATCATGCCAACTTTGGCAGAAGCTCACACCATCATCCAAACCTCTATGGACCAAATCTTGGCATGGTTGTGTTCTACTCATATAATTCCATCAAAATATACTTCACTTGTTCCAAGTGGATCCTTGAGCTTATTAAACCACTTGGTTTATAAGGCATCATGACTCTTTTGGTATGGCAGGCTTAATTTCAACAAAGTTTGTCATCCCATCAAGACAACCTCAAATGCAACCAATCCAAACTTCTTCTGCCATGATCATCTATATGACTTGATCTAACTATCCATCCATCCCTTGCACTAAGGTGAGCTCTGAGCTCCAAGATCCAACAGGGTTTAGGTAGTATAAAAATAACATCACCCTAGATCCCTAATACCTTGTTCTTCCATCTAATTCAAGTTGGAATTCCAATTACCAAGGTTGCAAATGCTTGCTACACCTTGTCTACATCCTCTACCTTGATCATCTAGATTTCTCAAATATTATCCATAATTATTATGGACCAAATCTATTTAATTTCTTTTAATAGACAAAATCTCAACACCCCTTTCCCAATGGAAAGTTTGGTTTTTGTCAAAACACTTCCCCAAATTTTTGCTCATGTGAGTTCCATACATCCTACCCTACATTCCCATCTCAAAATAATAATTTTTGAGATCCTTTATTAATTCTTTTTGCCTATGTTCTAAAAAGGCAGAAATGGAATAATAATGGTTTTAAATTATTTTAATCCCCAATAAATCTTGGGAAAATTCCCCTAAGTGTGTATACACATTTGGGACCATCTCAAACCAAAAACCAACCTTGACCAATGTAAAAAATATCAAATGATCTTCTAGAAACCACTTCTGCACTTTTTGAATAAATGGATTTATGAGGACTAAAACCCCTTATAAAAATCCTAAATAATTCCTGGATATCTACCTCAACGTCATCTATCTCCAAGTACCATCTCCTCACCTTGTCCAATGAAAGTTTTTGGACTTTCTTCATAACCACAAATTTGATCAAAATTGCCAAGTAAGCAAATCCACTACTCAAACCACTTCCAACTCTCATCAAAACTTGCTCAATGCATATCCTCAGCACTAGGACACACCCAGGTCGACACCACTGTAGCTCCACCCTTGCTCTTGCCCATTTTACCCTTGTACTAGTAGAGAGAGAGAGAGACAAGCAAATCTTACAAGGATTTACCCCTTTAATTACCCCAGCTGTCACAGCCCTCTCTGCCCGAACCAATCCCCTTCCTACCCCTCCCCACCGTCCTCTAGGCCAATCCTTGGCCAGCTCTATCCCTCCCCCATGTCCAAAGTGGACATTTCTACCACCTACCTCTCCCCCTTGGTATAAAGGCCAGAGGCCACCCCCAGCAAGCCACTGCCCCTCATTTTCTCCCTCTCCTCCTCACTTACCACCCCCAGAAACCCCTCTTCCTCCCCTGCTCTGTGCTGCTCGGAAGAAGAAGAAGGAAGAGCTTCGGCCTCCTTTAAAAATAGAGCAAGGCTCCTTCTCCCCTGCTCCCTTCCTCTGCATGTTGGCCCTCGAGTTCCCCTCTTCCTCCTCTACCTAAGCCTATGCTTGTTTTTCCCCAGGACCGTCTCCTCCGTCGTCGCCCGTGAGCTCCGACGAGGTAGCTCTCGATCACCGTCGCATGAGCTCCTTCCCCGACGTGAACCAGACCGTGCCGCCCCTCGATCTGCTCGCTGTCGACCACCGCGTCCTCCTGCACCCTCCCCGACCTTCCCCGAGCCCCTAGTAAGCTTCCTCGGTGAGCCTCGCCGCCCCTAGGGTTTCCGCCGCTGGCTGCCCTGTTTCGCGTAGACGACGACCACGCTGTCCATCGCGACTTGATCCGACGGCCTACAGCCGCCGTTACCGCTTCGGCGCCCCTCCGCCGCTGACTGGCGGACCCCGCCAGTCAGGTTCGAACCACGCCGCTCCCGCGCTCAGTGCCGCCCGGGTGGACCGAGTCCCTCCCGCGGCCCATTTCCCCCACCGATCCTAACCCAGCCGCCATGCTTTCTTTTCTTTTATTCCAAATCCAGAAAAAGACCAGTAGGATTAAATCCTTTTGAAAATGTAAATAAAATCCAAATGCCAAGATATAAATTTCTCGTAGTACCCAAATGTATTGTCATGCATGCAGAGGCAACACCAACTCAAAAATAAATTCCTTTATTTGCTAGAATTTATTCGGGCTGCCAGGTGTACTTTGCACTAAATAATTTCCTCAGAGATTTTTATATTTCCATCTGGGGAGAACCAAGGCTCTACTGGAAGGTATTTGAAATACCTATCATCTAGCATAGGCCATATGCCAAGGTGAACAGTAGTGTGTCTTTAGCAAAACTAACAAAAACAACCTTTATCTGCCTTAGGAAATTTCTCCAGGTCAAACCAAATGTGGTATTGACCCCATTCCACTTGCCAGTACACCTTAATATCATCATCTAACAAACCCCAGGAGCTCAGATTCTATTGAGCTCTGGTTAAATTATAGTGAATTAACTACTTCTGTAAGTGGTATTTCCACTAAATAAATTACTCCAGGAGTTTGACAACTCCAAAAAGGGTGAATCCAATTCCTATAGAAATGTATTCTAAATGCCTACCACATGCCCTTCGAATCAACTCAATAGCTTCTGTAGAATTAATTTGGTGAAAAAGACAAAGCAGTTCCAGGACTGTCTTTGGGATTTTCCTGAGGGCATTCTGGTAATTGTTTAGACTTGAATCCAACTCTAGGTGGTTGAGTACATCAAAGACTACCTTACCACACAAGGAAATAATTTTTGGGCACCCAGATAAATTCTGGTGAATTATTTCCCCAAACTAGAATTTATGTGTAACATCCCAAATTTTACAACTACATATGTTACTAGAAGCTTGCATCATATCCTTGCATCATGGCATCGCATATTAAAAACTGCATAGATAGTTTCTTCCTAAATCCCATAGTCATATATAGACTAAAAAGGGGTAAAACCTTTTTGAACCACCAAAACCCTTGCAAAAGTGTTATTTTATAGTCCTACTCTAACCCTCTTCTTTTTACAAAATTTTAGAAACAAATTTCGCTTAATTTGGAGTCCGTTTGCAAAAGTTATTAGACAAATAGTGAAACAGAAAATAAAAAAAGTATTAAAAAAAATCTAACCTAGGCGGGCCAGCCGAAGCCAGCCCGCTTTCTACTCACCGCTCACGCCCGCGAGCGAGCGGCGCCTACCGTGAACGCCTGGCTGGGCCGGCCCAACACCGCCTCCAGTCGCCAGCCTGCCCCCGCGCCTGCAGCCACCGACAGGCGGGCCCCGCCCGTCATCCCTCTCCCCTCCGTCGAGTCCAGGTCGGACACAAACGCGGCCGCACCGGCGCCAACCTCCCCGGCCGAATCGGAACGAATCCGTAGCCCCCGCGCCAAGAAAACTCGCCAATAAATACCCCTAGCACGCCTCCCCAAAAACCCTAGATTTTTTTCCGCTAACCGCCACCGAGCCGCCGCCAATCTCTCGCCGGAGCTCCACCGGACTCCGCCACCTCCAGCTGCCGCCCGCCGCCACCTCGGGAAGGAGCAGCCGACTCCGCCCTCGGGGACGCATCCACGGCGAGGAGCCGGTCGCCGTCGTCTACTTCACCGGGCCGGGGGAACACCGCCTCGCCGCCGTACCTCGCCGCCGACGCATCGCCGCCGTTACCATCATCTTCGTCAACAAGTCATCGCCGTCGATGAGTTCTCTGCCCCCCCCCCCCCCGTCCGTTTGATCGCGATCCGACGGCCAGATTAGACTGGCCGCACCGAACCGGTATCGGCCAATCGCGCCACGCCGCGTGGCACCGCCGTGTCATCGCCGCGTCGTCACCGCGTCGGCGTCACACGCGCCCCGCTGGCCAATCCCGAGCCGCCACGTGTCGCCGTGTAGCTGGCCACCTTTTTGTTTTTCTTTTAAAATAGGCAGAAATTACTCCAATCTTGTAAAATCCATAGTAATTCGAGTATTAGTTCAAAAAATGCATATAATATACCGTCGGGTTCATATTTTTGAGTAGAACACAGATCTACAATAATATTGCTGTTTTACTGCAGCAATCTTGCAGTAGGACTTAAAGTTTAGATTAGAGTATTTTAATTCTAGAAAATTATCCGTAGCTCCGTTTTAGTTGATTCTTGTTGCGTTGGCTTTTTATCGACGAGACCTTCTGTAGAAAATTGTCATATCATGCTTAGGGTGTTCATATCTGTCTCGAGGTAGATTGGAGTTGTAGATCTAGTTTTGAGCTTGGTTATTTAGGGTTTAACCCAAAATACCTAAAACTGTGGGGAATCGATTCTAATGACATCCCCAACTCAACAACACCCCTGGTTAAAACCCTTGGTCGAATTCGAATCCATCCTTGCATATTACCATGTTGCATGCATGCATATTCGACTTCGTGACTTTGCTTTGTGCAAATTGTGATTGGATCCATGTTTGTTTCGTTAGATTGCTCGGAGTGCGCTGAGGAGTACTGTTGTGTAGATTGCTGCTCGGATCAAGGAAAGTTACACCACTTGTTCATGTTTATGTCCCAGTTTTGACTATGCATGTTTTACTCTTCAAATTCTGTAGTATGTATGTGTAGGATTTTGGTAGATTTTCTTAGAACTATTTTCGCATGTCCGGTTTTGTAGTATGCCATGAGTAGCTGTATGCTTAGGAATTTCCATCCCAATAGGTTATCCTGTTTTTCTAAGTTATGATTGCTATGCTATATACTTGTATATATCAAGTACCGTTGGGAGGGTTCAAAAGACTCAAAAAATTTCTAAGTACGAGAGCTCTCTCGAGCGAACTTTTCTTCTCCAAAACCCCCTTCAAAATAAAACTAAGTTTTCTTCTGGGCGGAATGGTTGTCGGGACAATGAGTGGGATTTTGGTGGAGCGCGGTCGCCCAGGAATTAAAGAAGTCTGCCATGTTTCAGAATTCAGAAGCTTCCCGTGGAACCACAATACATATGGGCTCTATCTTGGCTTAGTACTTAGTGGGAAACCTCACCGGGGTACAACCTTTTGGAGGTTCCTGGCATGGTTGGATCCAGCTGGTAGAGGGGCTACTAAGGGAAGGCTTCACCATGGTCTCTGTAAAAGGCTTCACCATGGTCTCTGTAAAAGATTGCCGCAATCTTTTGGCTTTTCCAATAACTTCCATACTTTGTTTCTTTAAAAGTTGTTGAGCACTTTGTGCATTGCTTCCAACCAATCTGAATCTTCAAGAGTTTCCCATACTTTCTTTGGTTCCACCATGGAAATGTGTGCTTAGTGTTCACAAAAACTCTTCAGTTGAGCTCTAGTGGATATCCCTCTTCTTAGATCCCCTACCACATTCTCTAGAGTGTGGTCTCTTAATTCCAACATTCTATCCATTCTAGCTTGGCGAAGAGTTTCGATCTCCTTATTGTTTCTTGTGGAGATCTCTTCATCATTTTGGTCCTCATCTTGACCATTAACTTTACCATGATCATCATTGGAATCATTCTCTTCATTAAGAGGCAAAAATTGACTTTGGTCTTGATCAGGCACACTTCTAGACAGGCGTTGGACTGCTCTTATGGCAGTTTCTACAGATTTTCCTTCTACAATAGACTGAGCAGCACTGGACATTCTGGCAAATGGAGACTCAAGCTCCTCCTGGCTAGAGGGTTCTCCCTAATCAACTTGTTGAGGGTCCATAGCTTGTCTTTGGCTTGGGTCATTGTCCTCCTCGATCGGAGCATGTTGATGTTGTGAAGATGAGGGCTCCACTTGAGTAGAGCATAGTTCTTCTCGATCCGCCATAAGGGGTTCCTCAACAAGGCGGATGAATCTCGCACCCATTCTTCCTATGGCATCCTAAGGCATTTCATGATCTACATCACAAACATCAACACACCCCCTTGGGGACCATCATATTCTTCAAAAACCACACTATAAGATTCTATGACAATTCCAGAGAGCTTGTCATAGATTTTGTAAGTGTGGGATTCGAGACCATAACCAACAAAAATACCCCCTAATGCTTTGGAATAAAATTTGGACAAACAAACACCCTTAATGCAATAGAAACACTTACAACCGAACACCCGGAAGTATCAAACGTTGGGCTTGTTACTGGTAAGAATTTCATATGGAGTCTTGATCAATTCTTTCCGGAGGTAGAGACGGTTTGATGCATGGCATGCGGTGGAGATTTCTTCGGCCCAAAAATTGTATGGAGATTTAAACTCCACCAACATGGTCCTTGCCATATCAATAAGAGTCTGGTTCTTCCTCTCAGCTACACCATTTTGTTGAGGAGTATATGCAGCAGAATATTGGTGTTTTATCCCCTCATCACTAAGAAATCCATTCAAGGTGTAGTTCTTGAACTCGGTACCGTTGTCACTCATTATTGTTAAGACAGGGACATTGTGTTGATGTTGAGCCATGTTGATGGAGTCAATGAAGTTTTCTTGGGTCTCAATTTTTAGCTTGAAGAAATATACCCATGTGTATCTTGAGTAGTCATCAACAATTACCAAACAATATTTATTCCCACCAAGACTTGCATGAGATGGAGGACCAAAGAGATCCACATGAAGGAGCTCCAAGATCCTCTTGGACTTGATGTAGTTCTTTGGCTTGTGGGGAGAATCATGCATCTTTCCTTCAACACATGCCCTGCAAACACGATCTTTGGCAAAGCAAATTTAACATCCCAATTTCAGCAACCCTGATTAGTTGTCCAGAATGCAAAAATCAGGGGGAACAAAAAAAAAATCTTGTTAATTCATGCAGTGTTTGCTTGTTGTTTGTTGTGCTTGTGCATGTGAGTATATGTCATATGCTACTCCATACCTCACTAGCAGTTGACAAAAGCTATTTAACAAAACTATCCTGGCTCAGTTTAAATATTCTCAAATGTTCTGGCATTTCAAAACTTGATCCAAGAATCCTTTGCCAACCAACTATTTCAATAGCTTCTATTGATCAAACTATGGAGAGCTATAGAATACTATCTCCTTATGTTTTCAAGACAGAACCCTCAACTAATCTTATCTCTAGATTTCCCAAAACCTCTTTTCAAGGTATTTGAATTCTACTCTTGGTAGAGATACCAAGGAATCTCATCTTATTCAAACCCCAACCTTTTAAAAATACCCATACCCACCTCAAGCTAGGCTTGATGGTAACCCTAGTAGTAGTGGATTTGCTTGTAAGATGAGTTGCCTTGATCTGTTGTTTGAGGAGTTGCTTTGATCTGCTGTTTGACTTGTTTGCTTGGGAAGTAGTATGAGCCACCCTAGGAGATCATCACTAGGATCATGTGGTTTCCACATCATCCCACCCTAAGAAAGAATACAAGTTGGATCTGATCTTTAGTTACTAGGTGATCATCTAACACCCTTAACCAGATCAATTCTGCAGTGATCCATTCTAGATGCTTCCAAATCCTTGAGGACCTATATCAAGCATGGTTACCTTCTCCTAAATCTACCCTTCAACCACATCCTCTTGATGATGCTCTGGTACTTTTCAACCCATCAAAATCATCTCCACCCACCTTCTAGTCAAAAACCCCAAACCTGCCAAATTTGGCCAAGTCTGGAAATATGTTTCCAACATCACCTCTTTGGATGTCTCGCTTTCTCAACCCTTGTGAATTATTGGTAATGCACTTGAACCATCTTGTTAACCATCCTAAGGACTACAAAGGACCACTTTTGCCTTTGGTTATATCATCATACAACACACTTTTTCTTGATGGTTTTGTAGGCAAGAAAATAACCTTCCCTGCAAATCTAGTCATCATGCCAACTTTGGCAGAAGCTCACACCATCATCCAAACCTCTATGGACCAAATCTTGGCATGGTTGTGTTCTACTCATATAATTCCATCAAAATATACTTCACTTGTTCCAAGTGGATCCTTGAGCTTATTAAAACCACTTGGTTTATAAGGCATCATGACTCTTTTGGTATGGCAGGCTTAATTTCAACAAAGTTTGTCATCCCATCAAGACAACCTCAAATGCAACCAATCCAAACTTCTTCTGCCATGATCATCTATATGACTTGATCTAACTATCCATCCATCCCTTACACTAAGGTGAGCTCTGAGCTCCAAGATCCAACAGGGTTTAGGTAGTATAAAAATAACATCACCCTAGATCCCTAATACCTTGTTCTTCCATCTAATTCAAGTTGGAATTCCAATTACCAAGGTTGCAAATGCTTGCTACACCTTGTCTACATCCTCTACCTTGATCATCTAGATTTCTCAAATATTATCCATAATTATTATGGACCAAATCTATTTAATTTCTTTTAATAGACAAAATCTCAACACCCCTTTCCCAATGGAAAGTTTGGTTTTTGTCAAAACACTTCCCCAAATTTTTGCTCATGTGAGTTCCATACATCCTACCCTACATTCCCATCTCAAAATAATAATTTTTGAGATCCTTTATTAATTCTTTTTGCCTATGTTCTAAAAAGGCAGAAATGGAATAATAATGGTTTTAAATTATTTTAATCCCCAATAAATCTTGGGAAAATTCCCCTAAGTGTGTATACACATTTGGGACCATCTCAAACCAAAAACCAACCTTGACCAATGTAAAAAATATCAAATGATCTTCTAGAAACCACTTCTGCACTTTTTGAATAAATGGATTTATGAGGACTAAAACCCCTTATAAAAATCCTAAATAATTCCTGGATATCTACCTCAACGTCATCTATCTCCAAGTACCATCTCCTCACCTTGTCCAATGAAAGTTTTTGGACTTTCTTCATAACCACAAATTTGATCAAAATTGCCAAGTAAGCAAATCCACTACTCAAACCACTTCCAACTCTCATCAAAACTTGCTCAATGCATATCCTCAGCACTAGGACACACCCAGGTCGACACCACTGTAGCTCCACCCTTGCTCTTGCCCATTTTACCCTTGTACTAGTAGAGAGAGAGAGAGACAAGCAAATCTTACAAGGATTTACCCCTTTAATTACCCCAGCTGTCACAGCCCTCTCTGCCCGAACCAATCCCCTTCCTACCCCTCCCCACCGTCCTCTAGGCCAATCCTTGGCCAGCTCTATCCCTCCCCCATGTCCAAAGTGGACATTTCTACCACCTACCTCTCCCCCTTGGTATAAAGGCCAGAGGCCACCCCCAGCAAGCCACTGCCCCTCATTTTCTCCCTCTCCTCCTCACTTACCACCCCCAGAAACCCCTCTTCCTCCCCTGCTCTGTGCTGCTCGGAAGAAGAAGAAGGAAGAGCTTCGGCCTCCTTTAAAAATAGAGCAAGGCTCCTTCTCCCCTGCTCCCTTCCTCTGCATGTTGGCCCTCGAGTTCCCCTCTTCCTCCTCTACCTAACCCTATGCTTGTTTTTCCCCAGGACCGTCTCCTCCGTCGTCGCCCGTGAGCTCCGACGAGGTAGCTCTCGATCACCGTCGCATGAGCTCCTTCCCCGACGTGAACCAGACCGTGCCGCCCCTCGATCTGCTCGCTGTCGACCACCGCGTCCTCCTGCACCCTCCCCGACCTTCCCCGAGCCCCTAGTAAGCTTCCTCGGTGAGCCTCGCCGCCCCTAGGGTTTCCGCCGCTGGCTGCCCTGTTTCGCGTAGACGACGACCACGCTGTCCATCGCGACTTGATCCGACGGCCTACAGCCGCCGTTACCGCTTCGGCGCCCCTCCGCCGCTGACTGGCGGAGCCCGCCAGTCAGGTTCGAACCACGCCGCTCCCGCGCTCAGTGCCGCCCGGGTGGACCGAGTCCCTCCCGCGGCCCATTTCCCCCACCGATCCTAACCCAGCCGCCATGCTTTCTTTTCTTTTATTCCAAATCCAGAAAAAGACCAGTAGGATTAAATCCTTTTGAAAATGTAAATAAAATCCAAATGCCAAGATCTAAATTTCTCGTAGTACCCAGATGTATTGTCATGCATGCAGAGGCAACACCAACTCAAAAATAAATTCCTTTATTTGCTAGAATTTATTCAGGCTGCCAGGTGTACTTTGCACTAAATAATTTCCTCAGAGATTTTTATATTTCCATCTGGGGAGAACCAAGGCTCTACTGGAAGGTATTTGAAATACCTATCATCTAGCATAGGCCATATGCCAAGGTGAACAGTAGTGTGTCTTTAGCAAAACTAACAAAAACAACCTTTATCTGCCTTAGGAAATTTCTCCAGGTCAAACCAAATGTGGTATTGACCCCATTCCACTTGCCAGTACACCTTAATATCATCATCTAACAAACCCCAGGAGCTCAGATTCTATTGAGCTCTGGTTAAATTATAGTGAATTAACTACTTCTGTAAGTGGTATTTCCACTAAATAAATTACTCCAGGAGTTTGACAACTCCAAAAAGGGTGAATCCAATTCCTATAGAAATGTATTCTAAATGCCTACCACATGCCCTTCGAATCAACTCAATAGCTTCTGTAGAATTAATTTGGTGAAAAAGACAAAGCAGTTCCAGGACTGTCTTTGGGATTTTCCTGAGGGCATTCTGGTAATTGTTTAGACTTGAATCCAACTCTAGGTGGTTGAGTACATCAAAGACTACCTTACCACACAAGGAAATAATTTTTGGGCACCCAGATAAATTCTGGTGAATTATTTCCCCAAACTAGAATTTATGTGTAACATCCCAAATTTTACAACTACATATGTTACTAGAAGCTTGCATCATGGCATCGCATATTAAAAACTGCATAGATAGTTTCTTCCTAAATCCCATAGTCATATATAGACTAAAAAGGGGTAAAACCTTTTTGAACCACCAAAACCCTTGCAAAAGTGTTATTTTATAGTCCTACTCTAACCCTCTTCTTTTTACAAAATTTTAGAAACAAATTTCGCTTAATTTGGAGTCCGTTTGCAAAAGTTATTAGACAAATAGTGAAACAGAAAATAAAAAAGTATTAAAAAAAAATCTAACCTAGGCGGGCCAGCCGAAGCCAGCCCGCTTTCTACTCACCGCTCACGCCCGCGAGCGAGCGGCGCCTACCGTGAACGCCTGGCTGGGCCGGCCCAACACCGCCTCCAGTCGCCAGCCTGCCCCCGCGCCTGCAGCCGCCGACAGGCGGGCCCCGCCCGTCATCCCTCTCCCCTCCGTCGAGTCCAGGTCGGACACAAACGCGGCCGCACCGGCGCCAACCTCCCCGGCCGAATCGGAACGAATCCGTAGCCCCCGCGCCAAGAAAACTCGCCAATAAATACCCCTAGCACGCCTCCCCAAAAACCCTAGATTTTTTTCCGCTAACCGCCACCGAGCCGCCGCCAATCTCTCGCCGGAGCTCCACCGGACTCCGCCACCTCCAGCTGCCGCCCGCCGCCACCTCGGGAAGGAGCAGCCGACTCCGCCCTCGGGGACGCATCCACGGCGAGGAGCCGGTCGCCGTCGTCTATTTCACCGGGCCGGGGGAACACCGCCTCGCCGCCGTACCTCGCCGCCGATGCATCGCCGCCGTTACCATCATCTTCGTCAACAAGTCATCGCCGTCGATGAGTTCTCTGCCCCCCCCCCCCCCCCCCGTCCGTTTGATCGCGATCCGACGGCCAGATTAGACTGGCCGCACCGAACCGGTATCGGCCAATCGCGCCACGCCGCGTGGCACCGCCGTGTCATCGCCGCGTCGTCACCGCGTCGGCGTCACACGCGCCCCGCTGGCCAATCCCGAGCCGCCACGTGTCGCCGTGTAGCTGGCCACCTTTTTGTTTTTCTTTTAAAATAGGCAGAAATTACTCCAATCTTGTAAAATCCATAGTAATTCGAGTATTAGTTCAAAAAATGCATATAATATACCGTCGGGTTCATATTTTTGAGTAGAACACAGATCTACAATAATATTGCTGTTTTACTGCAGCAATCTTGCAGTAGGACTTAAAGTTTAGATTAGAGTATTTTAATTCTAGAAAATTATCCGTAGCTCCGTTTTAGTTGATTCTTGTTGCGTTGGCTTTTTATCGACGAGACCTTCTGTAGAAAATTGTCATATCATGCTTAGGGTGTTCATATCTGTCTCGAGGTAGATTGGAGTTGTAGATCTAGTTTTGAGCTTGGTTATTTAGGGTTTAACCCAAAATACCTAAAACTGTGGGGAATCGATTCTAATGACATCCCCAACTCAACAACACCCCTGGTTAAAACCCTTGGTCGAATTCGAATCCATCCTTGCATATTACCATGTTGCATGCATGCATATTCGACTTCGTGACTTTGCTTTGTGCAAATTGTGATTGGATCCATGTTTGTTTCGTTAGATTGCTCGGAGTGCGCTGAGGAGTACTGTTGTGTAGATTGCTGCTCGGATCAAGGAAAGTTACACCACTTGTTCATGTTTATGTCCCAGTTTTGACTATGCATGTTTTACTCTTCAAATTCTGTAGTATGTATGTGTAGGATTTTGGTAGATTTTCTTAGAACTATTTTCGCATGTCCGGTTTTGTAGTATGCCATGAGTAGCTGTATGCTTAGGAATTTCCATCCCAATAGGTTATCCTGTTTTTCTAAGTTATGATTGCTATGCTATATACTTGTATATATCAAGTACCGTTGGGAGGGTTCAAAAGACTCAAAAAATTTCTAAGTACGAGAGCTCTCTCGAGCGAACTTTTCTTCTCCAAAACCCCCTTCAAAATAAAACTAAGTTTTCTTCTGGGCGGAATGGTTGTCGGGACAATGAGTGGGATTTTGGTGGAGCACGGTCGCCCAGGAATTAAAGAAGTCTGCCATGTTTCAGAATTCAGAAGCTTCCCGTGGAACCACAATACATATGGGCTCTATCTTGGCTTAGTACTTAGTGGGAAACCTCACCGGGGTACAACCTTTTGGAGGTTCCTGGCATGGTTGGATCCAGCTGGTAGAGGGGCTACTAAGGGAAGGCTTCACCATGGTCTCTGTAAAAGGACTTGATCGTGGATTGTGGGGAAAGTGCACAACCTCTCGAGAGTATTGCAATCTGATCGATCAGCCATGTTCATGGAAACAGAACAACTTTGAGCATCTGAAGGATGGAGCCTCTGAAAGATCTTCCTCTCTCTTTTCCAAACTTAATGTTTTATAAACCCCAAGGCGTGAGTAATATCGCCATTGGGTGGGATTTTGGGAACTTGGTGTGTAATATCCAAGTGCTAGGTTGATTTGGGCACTTGGTGAGTAATATCCACGTGTTCCATTCGACCCTATACTATTCATCAAAGTTTACAAATTAGGAAAAACTTTCTTCCTCTTTTCTTATTACAATAATAAAATTGGCTTTACGCAAATGAACCCCAGAGCCTACTCTTAGCCTTGCATGTAGAGATAGTCTTACTCTTTCCTTGGTGTAATTTGCCAATACATTCAAAGTATTGACCCAACTTGTTCGCTGCACGTCTTATGTGCAGAATCCGAAGATTGAAAGGTGCGTAGGGATTGCGGGTCTTCACGCAGCTAGCCTGAGGAATTGATGGACTCAAGTTTTACTTAGTTTCCGTTGTTTTATTTGAGCTAGCTATAAGCTATGCAAGTTGTAATAATTATACTCTGGATTATTCGTGTAATAATGACTTGTGTTTTACATGCTATTCATCAATTGTGAAGTGCTAGCTATTGATCCAGGGACTAGCATGTTAATCACAGGGACTTAGGATCCTTAACGATTCGAGGTCGCAACATTATGCCACTATAAAAATCATAACTAAAACTTGGTATTTGATAATCTAGTGAAACCACTTGTGTTGGTCTTGTTTTGTCAAGACCTATCTGAGGATACCATTGTTGCACATTGGCATCCTACAGACCTCAGGCACCCAATCCAAGTCCTTGGTATTTAACCCAGACAACTAACTTCCAAAGGAAAAACTCCCCAATGGCAAAACTAGTAATTCCTCCTAGAATCCCACTCCTCCAAAACCTACTAAGTTAAGTAGGATTACTTGTGTTTGTGTGGCGCCCCGCAAAAATCACTACTAGAAAATCGCGGTGTTTTTGTGCATTGCATCATCATGACCGCATGCTCATGTCATCATGCCACCTTGCATTTGAGCATCGTCATGTCATCTTGCATTTGTTTGCATAAAACTATTTTCGAAAAATCTGGTTTTGTTTTCTAAACGCCACGTCTTTATTTCAAATTAAAACCCGGGTCTCCGGAATATTTTGTTGTCTATCAACGGTTTGCAAAAGCCTCGTTTTTAATAAATAAAATATTTAAATTATTTTTAGGAGGCAGCCGCCAGGCCCGAAAGCCCGGCCGGCCACCTCCAAACCCTAAGTCTAAACCATCCCTACCTAATCCTAATCTACCCAGCTCCCAGCCACCTCACCCCGCCCAATTGCAGCGCGCCACGTCAACCTGGCCCAATTCCCCATCCAATCAACCACTGCCACCTCACCCCCCCCAACTCCCTCCAGTCCCTAACACAGCCACACCACGCACCCACACACACGCGCGCGCGCCAGCCCAGCCAGCAGACCACCTCGGGATTCCCCGTCTCCACCTGCCTCACCCCACAGTCAACCCGTGCGGGCCCCACCTCCCGGGATGGACAGACGTCCCATCCACCCCACCTGCCTCCCTCGATCCCCACGCCTTGGCCCACCGCCCTGCCTCACCTGGCCTGCCACTGCCCGTCTTCCTCTGCAGCACCGGCGCCTTTCAGCGCCGAGCCACGCCGCGTCCTCCCTCTTCCTCTACCGCGCGTCTCCGCCTCCGCTCCCCGTCGGCCCCGCTCACCAACCGCAGGCCGCCGCCGCCCCGCGACGATCTCCGGCCTCCGCCCCGTCTCCCTCTCCACCGCGCTCCTCTCCCCCGGCACGACCCCGCCGCCAGGGCCGAGGCCGCCAGCGACCGCCACCACGGGGCCCCCGCCTCGGTCATCGTGCCCCTCCTCGCCGCCCCTCGACCGAGCCTCGACGGCCCCCTCCTCCCGCCGCTTGAGCTCGCCCTCGCGCCGGTCGTCGTCGCCTCCGGCCCCGTTCCAACGCTGCCGCCCGCCGCCTTCCAGCGCCAACCCCGCCGCAGCGGCCGCCTCCCCTCGCAAGCCCCGCTGCATCACCGCCTTTGGCCGCTGCGCCACCTCGTCCTCGGCCGGCCGAGCCCCGTAGCAGCTTCAACGACCCCGCCACTAGCGAGCTCCTCCGCCGCCGCCAGGAGCTCAAGGTCCCGCCAGCCGCCGGCCCCGCCGCGATCTTCCCCATCGACCCTTCTCCGGCCGCCTCCACCCCGTCCTCCGTATCGCCGCCGCCGAACTCCACCTTCCGCCTCACTGGGTCCCTGCTCTGCTCCGGCCAGAGGTGCGCCTCGCCGCCAAGATTTGAAGGCCCGCCGCCCAGGACGCCTCCACCGCCGTCGCCTGGCCGCGACCCTTCCTGGCCTCTGTCTTGCCTGTGCCGGCCCCGCACGCCCTTGCCCGCGCGCCCTTGCTCGAGCGTCCTTGCCCGAGACCAGCATCTGCCTCTGCTTGCCCGTGCAGGCCCCCGTCAGCTGCCTCTGCCTGTTTTGTTACTTCAGGTGTAGGTCTAGTAGAAGATGCCAGCGAGGTCGCTCAAGTGTTCCCTCCACGCAAGCCAAGAACAGTGTTCGGCAAGCCCCCCCCCCCCCCCCCCCCCCCCCCCCCCCCCCCCCCCCCCCCCGTTGACAAGATCTTCGACAAGATTTCGGTACCCACGAGGAGCCGAGAGAACCATGCCAAGAACCCACGGTACCCGAAGACCGAACCCGGCGCCGCTCCAAGATCTCCTTCCCGGAGTTGATGACCCAATGACGCCAAGATTGACAGTGATGAACCATCGGTGCCGAACGCGAGACCCTGAGCGCGCCAACAACAAGATCTCCGCTGTGAAACGACAAGACCGACGACATGACCCGACGACCGCGGATGCGACAAGATCGTCGCTCGGATGCCAAGATCGCCACACGGAATGACAAGCGCCTCATCTCGGATACGCCAAGTACTTTATCCCCGATGCCAAGATCGACTCGATGGCGTGGACCCGACAAGATCTTCGCGATGACAAGATCGACACCGACCCGGGCGAAACCGATGTGTCCCGACGCCAAACCAAGTCCTTCCTCCCGGATGCGACAAGATCTACTTCCGTTGTCCGAGACCGATTCCGTCGAACCGTTCCCCTATCGAACCCTGCCGAACCCCGAACCCCTCGGAGCCCAAGTTCGCCGAACCCTAATGTGATTCCCTATCCGAGACCCCCATTATTTTTATAAGATGACATTATCGACTATTGCATATTAAATTTTTCATCTCGCATGCATATCATAATCATGCCGGATCTTCTGCTGTAGTATTAAATATTGCATCCGGTGTTTGTTCTAGTGTTTGCTTCTTCGCGGACTAGGCCGATGAGTTGATGCGAGTATCGACAAGTTCTCCGGTTATGATCCGCCAGCAGTGTTTCCTAGGCGAGCATCTCTTCCCCTTCTACCTATTTTGCATTTATAGTCTTTATTTCCTCTTGTTGATATATTGCTATCCGTGTCGCGATGCTTTAGTTTCCGTATCCCAGTTATACCCCGTGCGGCCTCTATAATGCCTTGGACACCTCCTCTTACCTGTGTTTGGTAGATAGCTGGCCTTGCGAGTCGTAGTCGCTTGCTCAGGTGTGATCTCGTGTTGTCAAGTTCCACAGTTGTTGGAATGCTCGCAGATGGTAATGGTGGAGATGCTTACCGGTGGAGATGATCATGACTTTAAATACAACTATTAAAATGCTAGATATAATTAATGCCGAGGCATCGGTGGGCAATAGATGTTATTTGGTTCTTCCACGCTCACTTGTGTCCCGTAGGACCCCGAGTACTTGATACCTGTTCCTTGATTTTTTGCACTATCCACATCCGGGAGGCCTTATGGACCCCCCTAAGCCAAAGCTTGATTCATTTCTATTTCTTGGGGCCACAAAGTAGTTTGGGGCTTTATTACTATCCTGTACTTATGCCATGCTTTACCGCGTTATTTAAGATTGTGCGTGGAGCACCTGTACTGTTTAGGATTGCGGAGTGTTTTCGCGGTATCGACAAGCCCAGTCACACTTTTGGGTTCCTAGTCGTTTACAGCCATTGGCGCCAACCTTGGGTCCATCTCGGAGCCGGCCAACTTTGTTGCGGGTAGCTTAATGGGGTGGCCCCCTGAAATATTGATGATCCTGTGATCGCTTTGTCGTGAAAGCCTCGTTGGGTTTTGAGTTGGTTTTTCCGAGGTTGATCGAGTGTGTGGTTCTATTTGTGCTCCCTTGCAGGGTAAAACTTTCTGAAAGCCGTGTCCGCGGTTATGGACGACTTGGAGCACAGTATCTCGATCATAGACAAGCATAACTAAAGTAGTGCAATAAATTTGACTTGTTATGTGACTAGTAATCAGATGCAACTATAACGGAATGGATATTAAAAATGCCAACAACTGGTGGATCTGGGTTGTTCCGTGTTATGCTGTACCTGCCTAGTAAGTATTGCAACTCCATTAGAATGTGATGAAAGTGCCAACAACTGCTGGGTTTTGGGATGCCTCAGGACAATTATATCTCACTAGTAAATGTTCCAACTACAACGGAATGTTAATTAAAACAGCCCACTACTTATGCTTCAGGATGACTCATGCTATCTATATCTGATTAGTAATTGCTGCAACTATAACGGAATGAGTAAAATTGCCAACTGTGTGAGTTCCTTGGTCTGACTTCCTCGTTTGGTCTCGAGGGGGAAATACCAGGATGGGTTTGTTTGGTGTTAGCTTCCGGTTGCATCCGAATAGGTCTTTCTTATCCCTCTCTGATAACCGCCAGTTATATCGAGTCTCTATAGGTTGTGTAGTGCCGCTGCGCTGCCCCTTCAGCCCACCATACCTATGTAGGCGAGAGCCGCCGAATTCTAGCCTCGCCGTGTACTGGCCTCGGTACTGACGCTCCTCTTTTTCCTTTGCCTTTGTCGGCACCCCTTTTGTTTTAGCAGGTTTGAGATCGACGCCGTTAGCAGGGTTACCCTTCCGGCTTGGCCTGGGCTGGGTTATGGACGCCATTGGTTATTCTTTAGGGCTCTTAGCCCCATTTGCATCTTGTCCGTAGTCGGACGCTCTATCGTTTTCAGGTGATTTGGACCTTTGTCTATTATATCTGTATTCTTGCCTCTTGGAGTCGTGTGGTATATATATATATGTTCTGTGGGTCCCATCGAGGACTGTTGTGTAATGGTATTACTTTGTTTTCCACCCGCACGAAAGTGCCTGGTGGGCGTCCTTGAATCGTTTCTATGCGGGTTTGGCGAAAAGAGCTAAAACCTGCATAGGCCCGATTTGAGGGTGTTACAGAGTGGTATCAGAGCTCAATAGTTGCGATACCCCCACAAGTCCAGCCTGTAGGATAACCTAGCTAACGGCCGAAGTAGAGTGTCCAAAACTATTTTGCAAAATCGGTTGGATAGATCTGATAGGTCTGATTTTACTTCTTACCCCTCTGCTGTTCTCTCCTTACCTCTGCGTGTTTTCCATCTCCTCTCTTATCTTTCTTCGAGTCTAGGGTTTCTCGTGGTTGGGTTTTCCGTCGTACCTTCAGGGTTTCGCTTCCTCCTTTGGTAACGGTGCTTCTACAGCCGGACTTCATGCTATCTGAGAGATCCTTTATCTGTGGTACCATTCTTTGTTCCTTGTTTGTGCTTTCTGGTGATTTTCCGACGCGACGACATCCTCTACGCCAGATCCGATGCAAAGTGTGCCTCACTCCTTGTTTCCGAATCTCGTTTGTCGAGATCTTCAGTCTGATTCCGAGAGTTGGTTGCATAATTCTCCTATTCGTGTGCAGAGTAATGGTTTGGGTGCGCGATGGACTGATCACCATCCGGCTACTCTTATCATTCGCTCTTGTACATTGAATCGGCGGACCCAGCAATTTTACTCCGTCCACGGAAGCTAGAGGTGGCTTTGTTTGTTGATACCTCTACCTTCGCCCTTTGATCCCGGAGTGTTCTCTCGACGATCACGGACAAGGACCCCTTGTTAGTGGTGTCGCGGGGATCTACACGAAGCGAGAAGATTCAGAGAGCCGACCTTCTTCCTGGTACCATGAGGCGGATCTCGAGGGCGAGATCCCTTGTTAGTGGTGTCGAATTGTGGCGCCCCGCAAAAATCACTACTAGAAAATCGCGGTGTTTTTGTGCATTGCATCATCATGACCGCATGCTCATGTCATCATGCCACCTTGCATTTGAGCATCGTCATGTCATCTTGCATTTGTTTGCATAAAACTATTTTCGAAAAGTCTGGTTTTGTTTTCTAAACGCCCCGTCTTTATTTCAAATTAAAACCCGGGTCTCCGGAATATTTTGTTTTGTCTATCAACGGTTTGCAAAAGCCTTTTTTTTAATAAATAAAATATTTAAATTATTTTTAGGAGGCAGCCGTCAGGCCCGAAAGCCCGGCCGGCCACCTCCAAACCCTAAGTCTAAACCATCCCTACCTAATCCTAATCTACCTAGCTCCTAGCCACCTCACCCCGCCCAATTGCAACGCGCCACGTCAACCTGGCCCAATTCCCCATCCAATCAACCACTGCCACCTCACCCCCCCAACTCCCTCCACTCCCTAACACAGCCACACCACGCACCCACACACGCGCGCGCGTGCCAGCCCAGCCAGCAGACCACCTCGGGATTCCCCCGTCTCCACCTGCCTCACCCCACAGTCAACCCGCGCGGGCCCCACCTCCCGGGATGGACAGACGTCCCATCCACCCCACCTGCCTCCCTCGATCCCCATGCCTTGGCCCACCGCCCTGCCTCACCTGGCCTGCCGCCGCCCGTCTTCCTCCGCAGCACCGCCGCCTTCCAGCGCCAAGCCACGCCGCGTCCTCCCTCTTCCTCTACCGCGCGTCTCCGCCTCCGCTCCCCGTTGGCCCCGCTCACCAACAGCAGGCCGCCGCCGCCCCGCAACGATCTCCGGCCTCCTCCCCGTCTCCCTCTCCACCGCGCTCCTCTCCCCCGGCTCGACCCCACCGCCAGGGCTAAGGCCGCCAGCGACCGCCACCACGGGGCCCCCGCCTCGGTCGCCGTGCCCCTCCTCGCCGCCCCTCGACCGAGCCTCGACGGCCCCCTCCTCCCGCCGCTCGAGCTCACCCTCGCGTCGGTCGCCGTCGCCTCCGGCCCCGTGCCAACGCCCCCACCCGCCGCCTTCCAGCGCCGACCCCGCCGCAGCGGCCGCCTCCCCTCGCAAGCCCCGCTGCATCGCCGCCTCTGGCCGCTGCGCCACCTCGTCCTCGGCCGGCCGAGCCCCGCAGTAGCTTCACCGACCTCGCCACCAGCGAACTCCTCCGCCACCGCCAGGAGCTCAAGGTCCCGCCAGCCGCCGGCCTCTCCGCGATCTTCCCCATCGAGCCTTCTCCGGCCGCCTCCACCCCGTCCTCCGTATCGCCGCTGCCAACCTCCACCTTCCGCCTCACTGGGTCCCCGCTCTGCTCCGGCCAGAGGTGCGCCTCGCCACCATCAGGAGCAACCCCGCCGCCAAGATCTGAAGGCCCGCCGCCAGGTCGCCTCCGCCATCGTCGCCTGGCCGCGGCCCTTCCTGGCCTCTATCTTGCCTACGCCGGCCCCGCATGCCCTTGCCCGAGCGTCCTTGCCCGAGACCGGCCTCTGCCTCTGCTTGCCCGTGCAGGCCCCCGTCGGCTGCCTCTGCCTGTTTTGTTACTTCAGGTGTAGGTATACTAGAAGATGCCAGCGAGGTCCCTCAAGTGTTCCCTCCATGCAAGCCAAGAACAGTGTTCGGCAAGGCCCCCCCCCCCCTCCCGTTGACAAGATCTTCGACAAGATTTAGGTACCCACGAGGAGCCGAGAGAACCATGCCGAGAACCCACGGTACCCGAAGACCAAACCCGGCGCCGCTCCAAGATCTCCTTCCTGGAGTCGATGACCCGATGACGCCAAGATTGACAGTGATGAACCATCGGCGCTGAACCCGAGACCCTGAGCGCGCCGACAACAAGATCTCCGCTGTGAAACGACAAGACCGACGACATGACCCGACGACCATGGATGCGACAAGATCGTCGCTCGGATGCCAAGATCGCCACACGGAACGACAAGCGCCTCATCTCGGATACGCCAAGTACTTCATCCCTGATGCCAAGATCGACTCGATGGCGTGGACCCGACAAGATCTTCACGACGACAAGATCGACACCGACCCGGGCGAAACCGATGCGCCCCGACGCCAAACCAAGTCCTTCTTCTCGGATGCGACAAGATCTACTTCCGTTGTCCGAGACCGATTCCGTCGAACCCTATCGAACCCCGAACCCCTCGGAGCCCAAGTTCGCCGAACCCTAATGTGATTCCCTATTCGAGACCCCCATTATTTTTATAAGATGACATTATCGACTGTTGCATATTAAATTGTTCATCTCGCATGCATATCATAATCATGCCGGATCTTCAGCCGTAGTATTAAATATTGCATACGGTGTTTCTTCTAGTGTTTGCTTCTTGGCGGACTAGGCCGATGAGTTGATGCGAGTATCGACAAGTTCTCCGGTTATGATCCGCCGGCAGTGTTTCCCAGGCGAGCATCTCTTCCCCTTCTACCTGTTTTGTATTTGTAGTCTTTATTTCCTCCTGTTGATCTATTGCTATCCGTGTCGCGATGCTTTTGTTTCCGTATCCCAGTTATACCCCGTGCAGCCTCTATAATGCCTTGGACACCTCCTATTACCTGTGTTTGGTAGATAGCTGGCCTTGCGAGTCGTAGTCGCTTGCTCAGGTGTGATCTCGTGTTGTCAACTACCACAGTTGTTGGAATGCTGGCAGATGGTAATGGTGGAGATGCTTACCAGTGGAGATGATCATGACTTTAAATACAACTATTAAAAATGCTAGATATAATTAATGCCGAGGCATCGGTGGGCAATAGATGTTATTTGGTTCTTCCACGCTCACTTGTGTCCCGTAGGACCCCGAGTACTTGATACCTGTTCCTTGATTTTTCGCACTATCCACATCCGGGAGGCCTTATGGACCCCCCTGAGCCAGAGCTTGATTCATTTCTATTTCTTGGGGCCACAAAGTAGTTTGGGCTTTATTACTATCCTATACTTATGCCATGCTTTACCGCGTTATTTAAGATTGTGCGTGGAGCACCTGTACTGTTTAGGATTGCGGAGTGTTTTTGCGGTATGGACAAGCCCAGTCACACTTTCGGGTTCCTAGTCGTTTACAGCCATTGGGGCAAATCTTGGGTCCATCTCGGAGCCGGCCAACTTCGTTGCGGGTAGCTTAATTGGGTGGCCCCCTGAAATATTGATGAATCCTGTGATCGCTTTGTCATGAAAGCCTCGTTGGGTTTTGAGTTGGTTTCTCTGAGGTTGGTCGAGTGTGTGTTGCTATTTGTGCACCCCTGCTGGGTAAAACTTTTTGAAAGCCGTGTCCGCGGTTATGGACGACTTGGAGCACAGTATCTCGATCATAGACAAGCATAACTAAAGTAGTGCAATAAATTTGACTTGATATGTGACTAGTAATCAGATGCAACTATAACGGAATGGATATTAAAAATGCCAACAACTGGTGGATCTGGGTTGTTCCGTGATATGCTATACCTGCCTAGTAAGTATTGCAACTCCATTGGAATGTGATGAAAGTGCCAACAATTGCTAGGTTTTGGGATTCCTCAGGACAATTATATCTGACTAGTAAATGTTCCAACTACAACGGAATGTTAATTAAAACTGCCCACTACTTATGCTTCAGGATGACTCATGCTATCTATATCTGATTAGTAATTGCTGCAACTATAACGGAATGAGTAAAATTGCCAACTGTGTGAGTTCCTTGGTCTGACTTCCTCGTTTGGTCTCGAGGGGGAAATACCAGGATGGGTTTGTTTGGTGTTAGCTTCCGGTTGGATCCGAATAGGTCTTTCTTATCCCTCTCTGATAACCGCCGGTTGTATCGAGTCTCTATAGGTTGTTTAGTGCCGCTATGCTGCCGCTTCAGCCCACCATACCTATGTAGGCGAGAGCCGCCGAATTCTAGCCTCGCCGTGTACTGGCCTCAGTACTGACGCTCCTCTTTTTCCTTTACCCTTTGTCAGCACCCCTTTTGTTTTAGCAGGTTTGAGATCGACGCCATTAGCAGGGTTACCCTTCCGGCTTGGCCTGGGCAGGGTTATGGACGCCATTGGTTATTCTTCAGGGCTCTTAGCCCCATTTGCATCTTGTACGTAGTCGGACGCTCTATTGTTTTCAAGGTGATTTGGACTTTTGTCTATTATATCTGTATTCTTGACTCTTGGAGTCATGTTGTATATATATATATATGTTCTGTGGGTCCCATCGAGGACTATTGTGTAATGGTAGTACTTCGTTTTCCACCCGCACGAAAGTGCCTGGTGGGCGTCCTTGAATCGTTTCTATGCGGGTTTGGCGAAAAGAGCTAAAACCTGCATAGGGCCGATTTGAGGGTGTTACAGTTTGTTTGCTGTATGGTTTGATGCATGTATGCCTTGTATTGACTGTGGTATTGTCTTCTTGCATGTATACTCGATGACGGTGATAGTGTGAGTGTTTGACGACAAGAAGGAAAGGACTTCTTATTATTATTTATCTGGGTCTCTTGGTTATCTAAAGAAGTCTAGGGAGTTATTGCTGACCACAGGCAAGCCACCATTCCCGAATTCTGATAGTTTTCCTATTTTGTTTATTACATGTTTTGTATCTCCTTTATAAATTGTATTATTTATCTGCATGTCTTGTTTCATAAATACTGCGCGAGTAACTTGGCCCCTCCAAGTTATAACTTTGTGTCCCTCGTGGCACCACCCTGTTGTACCTACTATTTTATCCCTTTAGACCGAGGGTATGATGGTTAGCATCCTACCTCCTTGGAAACCCCGGCTTTGAGAAAATAACTTGTTTTGGGGGTCTACCCTAATACAAAGGTTTCAAAAACTGTTTTGTAAAAACCCTTGGGAAGAGTCATCGTTCCAAGAGGATGTTTTACCAAAAGAAATGGGGATGATGAGAAATGAGAAAGTGAAGGGATGTTCTACGCCTTTACCGGAACATTTTTTATCAGTGCAACCACATTACCCCAGGTGCTGGGGCTTAGCTCGTAGTTTGTCTTCATTAGCCGGGGAAGCTTGTACCATGCTTACAGGGAGGAATCCTGAAATCCGGGCAGGTGCTAACAGATCTGGAATCTGGTGTAGCTTGCTTTGGTAAGAGTGAGCCTATCTTGGCAGGAGTGCCGGTGCAACAATTGGGTCTCCCGCGGACGGTATGACTTAGGTGGTACGGAAGGAAGTGGAGTCACCAAGTTAAGGTATACGCCAAGTTGCGGCTTGGGTATATGCATGTACGGAAGGCAGGACTATGGCTGGGAGCCACATACTCGTTGCCGGGGAGAACAAACCCAAATGGAAAAGCAGCCTTTGCTAGGGTCGACAAGCGAAAGGTTAGGTTTGATTATCCGGACCCCCATCTACAGTGGTAGTGGGTCGTGGTTGTATCCCGGCGGATGTATTAATTCTTGTGGGGAATGTGCGCAAACTCTGCAGAGTATAATCTATTCGAATAGCCGTGTCCACGGTCAAGGACGGTTGTAAAGGTGTTGGCTATGAGTACCCAAATAGTGTCTGTTTGGAGAAACAGATGAAAGTATGGAGGTTCCAGGGGAACCTAAGCTCGGAAGTTTTGTTTTGAACGGAGGCGGTCAAAGACGTTTAAAAAGGGTATTACTCCAAAACTGTTCTCAAAAAGGTTTTCAACAAAGATATGGAGATGTCTTGATTTATAAAACAGAGGCATGTTTCAAAACTCTTTTTCAACAAAGATATGGAGATGCCATATCTACAAGAGAAAAACTCGGCTTTAAAAATAACCCTAGATAGAGCTATCTCACCACAGCCAGAATTGCATTTCCTTGCTTTACTTATCTCGGTGGTTTGCGAGTACAATCAAAAGTACTCACGGCTTTGTCCCTGGCTATTTACCTGGCCAGACTTTCAGAGGTTCAACATCGGAAGATTAAGGCGACGTCCAGCGAGCTAGGCTGTCTTCCCAGTTAGCTGCCTGTATGTCGAGGCATGATTGGGATACGCCCATTTTGCATCACTATTCTATCTCTTAATTCGCTACTATTCATTGATATATTTCGTATTGAGAGGTGATACTTATGTTATTTCATCTGTTTTTGCATGGTTGATGACTTTTGGAGCATGGATCGCTGCAGTCAGGATTCTGATGGAAAAGGTGCTGTTTGGAGGCAAAATTCACAAAGATCAGAAAATCCGGGAAAATATACGGAAAATTCTATATTTCCAGAAGACTCAGGATGCCAGAAGATGGAGTGGAGGTGGGCCACAGGGGGCCCACACCACCCCATGGCGCGGGCAGGCCTAGGCCGCGCCAGGGAGTGGTGTGGCCACCCTGGCCCACTCTAGCCTCTCCCCTCTGGCGTATATCAACCTCCCGAAACCCTAAGACTCGAGGAGCGACCACAAAAAGATTCCGCCGCCTCTTCGGGGCGGAAAACACCGAGAGAGAAAGATCTCTCCGGCAGACAGATTTCTGCCGGGGGAATTCCTTCCCGGAGAGGGGAGATCGTCGCCATCAACACCACCATCAAGATGGACTTCATCGGGATCATAATCATCATCATCACCACCATCATCACCTTCAGCACCCTCATCACCATCTCCATATTGCTGTAACAATTGAGTTGGATCTTGCATTAGTTCATAGGGGAAACTTTCCCGGTGTTGATTACTCTTTGTAGTTGATGCTATTGAGTGAACCATTGAATTATTGTTTATGTTCAGATTGTTATACAGCATTATTCCATCTCTGATCATGATCCATATGATGTCTTATGAGTAGTTCATTTTGTTCTTAAGGACATGGGAGAAGTCTTGTTGTTAGTAGTGGAGTTGTGTTGAGAAAGATTCAATAGTTTGATATTTAAGTTGTGGTGTACTTCTTCTAGTGGTGTCATGTGAACGCCGACTACATGACACTTCACCTATATGGGCCTAGGGGAATGCATTGTGTATTTGGCTACTAATCGTAGGGGTTGCCGGAGTGACAGAAACCTGAACCCTCGTTAGGAAACCATTGCACAAGGGACGTAAGGGTCTTAGAGTTTAAAGCTGTGGTTAGGTTTCTACCTTAAATACTTTCTTGTACTGACGGATGTTTGCAAGGGGTATAATCACAAGTATGTATTAGTCTTGGATGGGGAGGTACATTAGCACGAGTTCACCCACACAACAGTTAGCAAGCTAAAGAAGATTAATCGACTATATGAAGCGAAAGGACTTGACAGTCTTCCCATGTGTCCTCAAGAACGTTTGGTCATCTATAGAAATACAACCGGCTTGTCCTTTGCTGCATAAAGGATTGGGCCACTTGCTGCATTTATTCCTACTGCCTTTTGTTTACTCTTACTTTGTTTACTTGCTTTATCGAAAACCCCTAAAAATCCGTTTGGTAAGTATTTGCAGAGAATTCCTGATCCATACCACTAGCCAGCACCTTCTGCTCCTCGTTGGGTTCGACACTCTTACTTCTCGAAAATACTGCGATACACCCCCTATACTTGTGGGTCATCAAGACTATTTTTCGGCGCCGTTGCCGGGGAGTGAAGCGCTATTGAAGAGTGGAACTGGTAAAGGAAACTTCTACTGTGAGTATTGTCTACTTCTGCTAGTTGCTTTATTTTCGTTATGGATAATTTGCTGAGTTTCTTATTTGGTAATGCTACTACCACTTCTAAGGTAGTAGATAAGCCACCACCTGCTGAGAAAGATGTTTTCAAAATACCTACAAGAATTATTGATCATGTTATGGATAACTACTATGTTGGGGATGGAACTGTCCATCCCGGTGATCATTTACTCTTTATACATGAATTATGCGGGTTGTTCAAGTGTGCAGGTATTACTACAGATCAAGTTAAGAAGAAGTTATTATCATTATCACTGAAAGGAACAGCTGAGGAATGGTATAAGCTGCTGAAGAATGGTCAAGCTCTGGAATGGGAGGAAATAGTGCCTCTCTTTTATTCAAAGTTTTATCCTCCTAGTAAGATTCATAAAGATCGGAATCAAATATACAACTTTTAGCCTCTTGATGGAGAGAGTACAGCTCAAGCTTGGGGGAGATTGAAGTTACTAATGCTCAAATGTCCCATTCACGAGCTGCCCAACAATATTATTATCAACAACTTTTATGCAATGCTCCCTCTACATGATAAAGATTTATTGGACGCTTCTTGTGCTGGATCATTCACTCGCATGGAAGAAGAAGTTAACTGGGACCTTCTAGACCGTATTCAAGATAATGCTGAAGCTTGGGAGAATAACAAAGGTAGAAAGTCAGGTATAAATTATGATTATGAATGCATTGAATCTTTTATGGAAACTGATGACTTTCATAATATTAAAGATGCTTATGGTCTAGACTCTCAAGCTATTGCTTCTTATTTTAAGGCTTTTGCTTCCTACATTGAAGTGCCTAAAAAGAAGTGGAATAAGTATCATGAACCTTATAAATATATTGCTAAGAGCGTTCCTGCAAGAAATACTGAAGTTTATACTGCTAATCATGTTTTACCCAAACCTTATATTGAGAAAATGCCTTTCCCAGTTAAGGTAAAGGAACATTCTATGATAGCTAGTATGGTTTATAAAAGTATGAATAAGGCTGTTGAACCTGATAAACAAATGATTGATGAACCTATAATAGCAAATGTGAAAGACTTTGATGCTAAAGATGAAAAAGAGGGACACACTATCCTTTGTAAGGATACCTCTAATATTGTTTCACAAAGTAGTGTTATGAGAGCTAGTATTCCTGTGTTTTCTGTTAGAATAAGTGATCATTGGTATGATAATCCTTGTGATAGATATATTGTTAAGTTTATGCATGATACTGAAAGCTATTATGAGAGAGGGAAATGTGTTCTTATGCATCTCAATAATATCAAGTTTCCCCATTTTATGCTGAAAGTTTTTATATTGCGTTTCTTTTGCCTTCTTATGCAAGTTGCCTTTGGTTTCAATAACTTGTTTGTTTAAAAAATCCCCTTGCATAGGAAGTGGGTTAGACTTAAACATGTGTATTTTTGCTTATTAATGCTCTCTTTCACTTCAATTCATATCCCTATGAGAGCTTCTTCAAAATTATCATACCCATCTTAATGGCTATAAAGAAAGAGCTTTATGGGAGACAACCCAATTTGTTATTGCTTTTTGTTCATTTTTGTTTCTTTGAGTCTTGGAAGTTATTACTTCAGTAATAACCACTACTTATCCGTTTTGTTTGGTTTTTGTGTCAAGATTAACCTCTAATGAAAGAGAAGTAAGATTTAGGGAAGTTGCTGTCCCGAAACAGATTTTTGTGCTTCACCGTAAATATTCGTGAGAGATCTCTGTATGTCGGATTGAGCTGTAATTTTTTGTGCTTCTGACCCAGGTTGTTATTTAACTTTCCTTAGTTTTGCACTTTTTGATTTGAGCAACAGAAGAGTTTCTAAAAAATTGATCTTTACCTGCTGGTCTGTTTTGACAGATTTTGCCACTCTTGCATTTGCTTCTTTATTCGATTTCCTTTTTGAATTCTTTTTGTGTTTTCGGAAGGAGTTGCTACAGTAGCTTTTGTTTTGACGGTTTTCATTTGAAGTTGGACTCAAAAGGTTTTGTCACTTCACTTATACTAATGTTGCTAATGAGAATTGTGTGAAGTTTTGTGTGAAAGAAATTTCCAGGAAGTGGAGATAATGCTGTAATAAGGAAGAGAGGGGTTTTATGACTCAAGTAATAAGACTATGAAGATGAAGATATCGATGATATTCAAGTGATGACTCTGGAAGGATCCACTCAATACCAAATTCAGAGACCTGCAGAGTCCGTTTCCAACTAGGTAACAGTTCTGGTAAGAAAAGTTCCGCGAAAATACAATCCAACTATATTTTTGCAGTTTTCAGTCAATAAGGAAAGCTAAGAAGTGAAAAGGGACGGAACCGGAGCCAGGGTGGCCCACACCACCCCATGCCGCGGGCCCTCCCCTGGCCGCGCCACCAGGTGGTGTGGCCACTCCGGACTCCGCCTCCGACTCGTTTTCTCCCAATACCTTCCTTTTAATATGAAACCTCGTAATATATAAGCCCCCGGATCCCCCGAGGTTCGTATATTGTGTTTTCTTCGTGTTTTTGTTTCGATCTGCTTCTGCCAGGACATACTCTTTGAAGGTTTGGAAGCACAATGGTGTCCGCCAAGGATAAAGGGAAGGAGCCCATGGAGGAAGACCTCCAAGACCCCGGGAAGGAGAAGGAGATCAAGAGTGAAGGTGAAGAGGAGTCAAAGCACACCGGCACTACCATTGCAAGCAATGGAGTGGTGGCGAACCCTGCCAGGATCAGAAGGACGGCACGGATGTCAACTGGAGGGAAGCCTCCGCGTCACTGTTTGGTGCCAAGGACACCTTCTCCGAACACCAAGAGTACCTTCCATACCTTTACCCATAACCATGCAGGAAAAGAAGACTCCAAGTGGGAAGAATGGAAGAAGAATCACAAGAGCTGGGATCCACAAACTGAAATGATTATGGGCCGCATTGAGCACAACTCGGAGTTGATTCGTACTCTCACCTTCGAGATTGAGGACTTTGGGAAACTGATCAAGGAGCTCATCAAGAGGACACCACCACCACCGAAGGAGTAATTCGTCATCAGGTTTGGCATCCCCTTGGTTTGTTCCAAGCTTGGGGGAGTGCCGCGGTATCATATCACTATCTTCTATCTTTTTACCTTATTAGTAGAGCATATCATGAATAGAGGAGTTATTATGTAGGATGGTTCGCATTATGGAAGTGTCCCCTCTCTCGTTAGATATGTATCCCTTGGTGTGAGTTGCCGTTATGGAATATTAATGAGAAGTTCTATCATTTAATCTGTTGCATAGCTTATATAAGTTTTCAATTCGTGGTTATATGATTGATCTTGTTGTTAGTTTTGGTAGCACTCTGGGATCATTGAGTTAATTTAGTTGGTTTTGGCAAACCTGGCTCGGTCAGTAGCAACACCTTTTTGAGAGTTGAAAAGAAAAAGATAGAAGTACTCGAGAGAAAAATAATTACATCATCTTTCTTTCTTGATTTTCTCATAAGTTTAGTATTCTCTAGTTAAGATCTTTTGTGCTTCCAAGGAAGATTGCATGTTTGTCTTTATCACTTGTATGTTTGGTTGTTTCCTTCAACTCTTGTACTTGATACCCAGCCTTGCTAGCCAAAAACCTGTACTAAGACGGTATTCTTCTCGTGCATCCACTCCTTTAAACCAAAACCTTTGCCATTTGAGTCCACCATACCTACCTAGTAGCATTATTGCTACTCCAAGTAAATTCTTGTTTTGTCTACCTCCTAAATTAAACTTGTTATGTGAAAATTAGTGATTAAGTCTCTCACGAACTTGATGGCACACTTTACTTTCTTGCATTTAATAAACTTGAACCATTGTGCTCACCTATGTTGCGTATATGCTTGCGCTTTGTAAGTTGTGCATTAGCAGAACCATGCTGTCATGGGGAACGCTTTCAACATTGCACTGGTACTTTGTACCAAGTTGATATCATGTTCTTTTGTCTATGGATGTCGTCGGTGTGAAATGAAAGGGGAGCTTGTAAGTCCATGGAGTTATGCATGTGTGTTAGAGAAACGCCTGGGCCGCTGGTCTAATCCATGCTGATATGGTGGAAACCTGCAGCGTAACCATAACAAGTATCTATGAAGCATTCTTCTTATAAAAAAGATATAGAGATTGAGAAAAAAAGAAAAAAGAGATATTATGAAAAGAGGAAAGAGAGAAAAAAAAGCACCATATTCCCATGGTAAATAAGAAGATTGCTGAGATACTCGTTGCCTGCTTGCCTTGTCATTTTGATATGGGGATTCTTCCGTATCATCGGGCAAGGGGTACCCCGTTGGTGGTTCTCTATGATACACATATGCTTACGATGACAAGAACTTACCGGTGACTAAACTTGAGTAGCATGAGGAGCGGCCCTCGTATTCAAGGGACATGAGATTCTCAACTTACAAATTGTCAATGCATATCCACATTTTTGATCACTTTAACCTTAATCACCTAAAGATGCCTATGATAGGGGCAATGAGAGATGAAAGCTAGTAAGTATCATAATTTTTGGGAGCTCTTTATGAGACTTGGAATCCCTACTTCCCTCTTTTAAGGGCCCTTTCTTTTTTACTTTGTAGTTGAGTCAGTAAACCTATTCCCTTCTATCTCAACAAGTATTTTGAGTTGTTGTGTTTCATTCA
The DNA here is from genome assembly GCA_910589775.1 of Avena eriantha. NCBI lineage: Eukaryota > Viridiplantae > Streptophyta > Magnoliopsida > Poales > Poaceae > Avena > Avena eriantha. Next base: position 16,600,683 of record OU342743.1, read on the forward strand.
TTCATATGATGATTTATTCAATCATGTCTCATGTTCCTTGTTTTGCACATTTGCTCTTATCTTGAAGTTTACTACTTTGAAAGCTTTCTTTGAAAACCAGCTATTTGTGAACTCCAGCAAATTATCAACTATTCTTTGACCAAGAGCTAAGTTTGCCATTACCAATTATGATTCACTTTATGTATCTTTATTGTGTTCCCTTTACTCATTGCAAGTTGAGTTATATAATAGTGAGTTGTTTTCTATTATGATCTATGTATTAGATGAATGTGATGCTTCCTGTCCATATCCTTTTATCGACTCTTCACTCCATAAACTTGAGGTCATGTTTATTCAGCTCAGTTTCGCTTGGGGACAAGCGAAGTCTAAGCTTGGGGGGAGTTGATACGCCCATTTTGCATCACTATTCTATGTCTTAATTCACTACTATTCATTGATATATTTCGTATTGAGAGGTGATACTTATGTTATTTCATCTGTTTTTGCATGGTTGATGACTTTTGGATCATGGACCGCTACAGTCAGGATTCTGATGGAAAAGGTGCTGTTTGGAGGCAAAATTCGCGAAGAACAGAAAATCCGGGAAAATATACAGAAAATTCTATTTTTCCACAAGACTCAGGATGCCAGAAGATGGAGTGGAGGTGAGCCACAGGGGGCCCACACCACCCCATGGCGCGGGCAGGCCTAGGCCGCGCCATGGAGTGGTGTGGCCACCCTAGCCCACTCCAGCCTCTCCCCTCTAGCTTCTATTGATCAAACTATGGAGAGCTATAGAATACTATCTCCTTATGTTTTCAAGTCAGAACCCTCAACTAATCTTATCTCTAGATTTCCCAAAACCTCTTTTCAAGGCATTTGAATTCTACTCTTGCTGGAGATACCAAGGACTCTCATCTTATTAAAACCCCAACCTTTTTAAAATACCCATACCCACCTCAAGCTAGGCTTGATGGTAACCCTAGTAGTACTGGATTTGCTTGTAAGATGAGTTGCCTTGATCTGTTGTCTGAGGAGTAGGTTTGATCTGCTATTTGACTTGTTTGCTTGGGAAGTAGTATGAGCCACCCTAGGAGCTCATCACTAGGATCAAGAGGTTTCCACATCATCCCACCCTAAGCAAGAATACAAGGTGGATCTGATCTTTAGTTATTAGGTGATCATCTAACACCCTTAACCAGATCAATTCTGCAGTGATCCATTCTAGAAGCTTCCAAATCCTTGAGGACCTATATCAAGCATGGTTCCCTTCTCTTCAATCTACCTTTAAACCACATCCTCTTGATGATGCTCTGGTACTTTGCAACCCATCAAAATCATCTCCACCTACCTTCTAGTCAAAAACCCCAAACCTCCCAAATTTGGCTATTTGGAAATCTGTTTCCAACATCACCTCTTTGGATGTCTCCCTTGCTCAACCCTTGTGCATTATTGGTAATGCAATTGAACCATCTTGTTAACCATCCTAAGGACTACCAAGGTCCAATTTTGCCTTTGGTTAGATCATCCTCCAACCCACTTTTTCTTGATGGTTTTGCAGGCAAGAAAATAACCTTCCCTGCAAATCTAGTCATCATGCCAACTTTGGCAGAAGCTCACACCATCATCCAAACCTCTATGGACCAACTCTTGGCATGGTTGTGTTCTACTCATATAAGTCCATCAAAATCTACTGGCATGGGGAGAACCAAGGCTCTACTGGAAGGTATTTGAAATACCTGTCATCTAGCATAGGCCATATGCCAAGGTGAACAGCAGTGTGTCTTTAGCAAAAATAACAAAAACAGCCTTTATCTGCCTTAGGAAATTTCTCCAGGTCAAACCAAATGTGGTATTGACCCCATTCCACCTCCCAGTACACCTTAATACCATCATCTAACAAATCCCAGCAGCTCAGATTCTATTGAGCTCTGGTTGAATTATAGTGATTAAATACTTCTGTAAGTGGTATTTCCACTAAATAAATCACTCTAGGAGTTTGACAACTCCAAAAAGGGTGAATCTAATTCCTATAGAAAGTTATTCTAAATTCCTACCACATACCCTTCGAATCAACTCAATAGCTTATGTAGAATTAATTTGGTGAAAAAGACAAATCAGTTCCAGGACTGTCGTTGGGATTTTCCTGAGGGCATTCTGATAATTGTTTAGACTTGAATCCAACTCTAGGTGGTTCAGTACATCAAAGACTACCTTACCACCCAAGGAAATAATTTTTGGGCACCCAGATAAATTCTGGTGAATTATTTCCCCAAACTAGAATTTATGCCACTATAAAAATCATAACTAAAACTAGGTATTTGATAATCTAGTGAAACCACTTGTGTTGGTCTTGTTTTTTCAAGACCTATCTGAGGATACCATTGTTACACATTGGCATCCTACAGACCTCAGGCACCCAATCCAAGTCCTTGGTATTTAACCCAGACAACTAACTTCCAAAGGAAAAACACCCCAATGGCAAAACTAGTAATTCCTCCTAGAATCCCACTCCTCCAAAATCTACTAAGTTAAGTAGGATTACTTATGTTTGTTTGCTCAGTTTAAATATTCTCAAATGTTCTGGCATTTCAAAACCTGAGCCAAGAATCCTTTGCCAACCAACTATTTCAATAGCTTCTATTGATCAAACTATGGAGAGCTATAGAATACTATCTCGCTCCTTATGTTTTCAAGACAGAACCCTCAACTAATCTTATCTCTAGATTTCCCAAAACCTCTTTTCAAGGCATTTGAATTCTACTCTTGGTAGAGATACCAAGGACTCTCATCTTATTCAAACCCCAACCTTTTTAAAATACCCATACCCACCTCAAGCTAGGCTTGATGGTAACCCTAGTAGTAGTGGATTTGCTTGTAAGATGAGTTGCCTTGATCTGCTGTCTGAGGAGTAGCTTTGATCTGCTGTTTGACTTGTTTGCTTGGGAAGTAGTATGAGCCACTCTAGGAGCTCATCACTAGGATCAAGAGGTTTCCACATCATCCCACCCTAAGAAAGAATACAAGGTGGGTCTAATATTTAGTTACTAGGTGATCATCTAACACCCTTAACCAGATCAATTCTGCATTGATCCATTCTAGAAGCTTCCAAATCCTTGAGGACCTATATCAAGCATGGTTACCTTCTCTTAAATCTACCTTTCAACCACATCCTCTTGATGATGCTCTGGTACTTTGCAACCCATCAAAATTATCTCCACCCACCTTCTAGTCAAAAACCCCAAACCTGCCAAATTTGGCTGTCTGGAAATCTGTTTCCAACATCACCTCTTTGGATGTATCCCTTGCTCAACCCTTGTGCATTATTGGTAATGCACTTGAACCATCTTGTTAACCATCCTAAGGATTACCAAGGCCCACTTTTGCCTTTGGTTAGATCATCCTCCAACCCACTTTTTCTTGATGGTTTTGCAGGCAAGAAAATAACCTTCCTTGCAAATCTAGTCATCATGCCAATTTTGGCAGAAGCTCACACAATCATCCAAACCTCTATGGACCAACTCTTGGCTTGGTTGTGTTCTACTCATATAAGTCCATCAAAATCTACTTCACTTGTTCCAAGTGGATCCTTGAGCTTATTAAACCCACTTGGTTTATAAGGCGTCATGACTCTTTTGGTATGGCAGCCTTAATTTCAACAAAGTTTGCCATCCCATCCAGACCACCTCAAATGCAACCAATCCAAACTTCTTCTGCCAAGATCATCTATGTGACTTGATCTAACTATCCATCCATCCCTTGCACCAAGGTGAGCTCTGAGCTCCAAGATCCAACAGGGTTTAGGTAGTATAAAAATAACATCACCCTAGATCCCTAATACCTTGTTCTTCCATCTAATTCAAGTTGGAATTCCAATTACCAAGGTTGCAAATGCTTGCTACACCTTGTCTACATCCTCTACCTTGATCATCTAGATTTCTCAAATATTATCCATAATTATTATGGACCAAATCTATTTAATTTCTTTTAATAGACAAAATCTCAACACCCCTTTCCCAATGGAAAGTTTGGTTTTTGTAAAAACACTTCCCCAACTTTTTGCTCATGTGAGTTCCATACATCCTACCCTACATTCCCATCTCAAAAATAATAATTTTTGAGATCCTTTATTAATTCTTTTTGCCTATTTTCTAAAAAGGCAAAAATGGAATAATAATGGTTTTAAATACTTTTAATCCCCATTAAATCTTGGGAAAATTCCCCTAAGCGTGTATACACATTTGGGACCATCTCAAACAAAAAACCAACCTTGCCCAATGTAAAAATATCAAATGATCTTCTAGAAACCACTTCTGCCCTTTTTGAATAAATGGATTTATGAGGACTAAAACCCCTTATAAAAATCCTAAATAATTCCTGGATATCTACCTCAACCTCATCTATCTCCCAGTACCATCTCCTCACCTTGTCCAATGAAAGTTTTTGGACTTTCTTCATAACCACCAATTTGATCAAAATTGACAAGTAAGCAAATCCACTACTCAAACCACTTCCAAATCTCATCAAAACTTGCTCAATGCATCTCCTCAGCACCAGGACACACCCCAGGTCGACACCACTATAGCTCCACCCCTTCCCTTGCCCATTTTACCCTTGTACTAGTAGAGAGAGAGACAAGCAAATCTTACAAGGATTTACCCCTTTAATTACCCCAGCTGTCACAGCCCTCTCTGCCCGAACCAATCCCCTTCCTACCCCTCCCCACCATCCTCTAGGCCAATCTCTGGCCAGCTCTATCCCTCCCCCATTCCAAAGTGTACATTTCTACCACCTAGCTCTCCCCCTCGGAATAAAGGCCAGAGACCACCCCCAGCGAGCCCCTGCCCCTCATTTGCTCCCTCTCCTCCTCACTTACCTCCCCCAGTAACCCATCTTCCTCCCCTGCTCTGTGCTGCCCGGAAGAAGAAGAAGGAACAGCTTCGGGCTCCTTCAAAAATCGAGCAAGGCTCCTTCTCCCCTGCTCCCCTTCCTCTGCATGTTGGCCCTCGAGTTCCCCTCTTCCTCCTCTACCTAACCCTATGCTTGTTTTTGCCTAGGACCGTCTCCTCCGTCGTTGCTCGTGAGCTCCGACGAGGTAGCTCTCGGTCACCGTCGCCCGAGCTCCTTCCCCGACGTGAACCAGACCGTGACGCCCCTCGATCTGCTCTCCGTCGACCTCCGCGTCCTCCTGCACCCTCCCCGACCTTCCCCGAGCCCCTGGTAAGCTTCCCCAGCGAGCCCCGCCGCCCCTAGGGTTTCCACCGCCGGCAGCCCTGTTTCATGTAGACGACGACCACGCGTCGTGCATCGCGACTTGATCCGATAGCCTATAGCCGCCGTTACCACTTTGGCGCCCCTCCGCCGTTGACTGGCGGGCCCCGCTAGTCACGTTCGAACCGCGCTCCGCGCCGCCCGGGTGGGCCGAGTCCCTCCCTGCGGCCCATTTCCCCCACCGATCCCAGCCCAGCCGCCCTGCTTTCTTTTCTTTTATTCCAGATCCAGAAAAAGACCAATAGGATTAAATCCTTTTGAAAATGTAAATAAAATCCAAATGCCAAGATCTAAATTTCTGGTAGTACCCAGATGTTTTCTCATGCATGCAGAGGCAACACCAAGTCAAAAATAAATTCCTTTATTTGCTAGAATTTATTCAGCTGCTAGGTGTACTTTGCACTAAATAATTTCCTCAGAGAGTTTTATATCTCTATTTGGGGAGAACCAAGCCTCTACTAGAAGGTCTTTGAAATACCTGCCATCTAGCATAGGCCATATGCCAAGGTGAACAGTAGTGTGTCTTTAGCAAAAATAACAAAAACAGGCTTTGTCTGCCTTAGGAAATTTCTCCGGGTCAAACCAAATGTGGTATTGACCCCATTCCACCTCCCAGTACACCTTAATATCATCATCTAACAAATCCCAGCAGCTCAGATTCTATTGAGCTCTGGTTGAATTACAGTGAATTAAATACTTCTGTAAGTGGTATTTCCACTAAATAAATCACTCCAGGAGTTTGACAACTCCAAAAAGGGTGAATCCAATTCCTATAGAAAGGTATTCTAAATGCCTGCCGCATGACCTTGGAATCAACTCAATATCTTTTGTAGAATTAATTTGGTGAAAAATACAAAGCAGTTCCAGGACTGTCTTTGGGATTTTCCTGAGGGCATTTTGTTAATTTTTTAGACTTGAATCCAACTCTAGGTGGTTCAGTACATAAAACTCTACCTAACCACCCAAGGAAATAATTTTTGGGCCCCCAAATAAATTCTGGTGAATTATTTCCCCAAACTAGAATTTATGCCACTATAAAAATCATAACTAACACTAGGTATTTGATAATCTAGTGAAACCACTTGTGTTGGTCTTGTTTTGTAAAGACCTATCTGAGGATACCATTGTTGCACATTGGCATCCTACAGACCTCAGGCACCCAATCCAAGTCCTTGGTATTTAACCTAGACAACTAACTTCCAAAGGAAAAACACCCCAATGGCAAACTAGTAATTCCTCCTAGAATCCTACTCCTCCAAAACCTACTAGGTTAAGTAGGATTACTTATGTTTGTTTGCTGTATGGGTTGATGCATGTATCCCTTGTGTTGATTATGGTATTGTCTGCTTGCATGTATACTCGATGACGGTGGTAGTGTGAGTGTTTGACGATAAGAAGGAAAGGACTTCTTATTATTATTATTTATCTGGGTATTCTTGGTTATCTAAAGAAGTCCAGGGACTTATTGCTGACCACAGGCAAGCCACCGTTCCCAAATTTTGATACTTGTCCTATTCTGTTTCTTACATGTTTTGTATCTCCTTTATAAATTGCATTATTTATCTGCATGTCTTGTTTCATAAATACTGCGCGAGTAACTTGGCCCCTCCAAGTTATAACTTTGTGTCCCTCATGGAACCACCCTATTGTACCTACTATTTTATCCTTTTAGACCGAGGGTATGATGGTTAGCATCCTACCTCCTTGGAAATCCCGGCTTTGAGAAAATAACTTGTTTTGGGGGTCTACCGTAATACAAAGGTTTCAAAAACTGTTTTGTAAAAACCCTTGGGAAGAGTCATCATTCCAAGAGGATGTTTTACCAAAAGAAATGGGGATGATGAGAAATGAGAAAGTGAAGGGATGTTCTACGCCTTTACCGGAACAATTTTTATCAGTGCAGCCACATTACCCCAGGTGCTGGGGCTTAGCTCGTAGTTTGTCTTCATTAGCCTGGGCAGCTTGTACCATGCTTACAGGGAGGAATCCCTTGAAATTCGGGCAGGCGCTAACAGATCTAGGATCTGGAGCCTGTAGCTTGCTTCGGCAAGAGCGAACCTGTCTTGGCAGGAGTGCCGGTGCAACAATTGGGTCTCCCATAGACGGTATGACTTAGGCGGTACGGAAGGAAGTGGAGTCACCAAGTTAAGGTATATGCCAAGTTGTGGCTTGGGTATACGCGTGTACGGAAGGCAAGACTATGGCTCGGAGCCACATACTCGTTGTCGGGGAGAACAAACCCAAAAGGAAAAGCAGCCTTTGCTAAGGTCGACAAGCGAAAGGTTATGTTTGATTATCCGGACCCCCATCTACAGTGGTAGTGGGCCGTGGTTGTATCCCGGTGGATGTATTGATTCTTGTGGGGAAACTGCGCAAACTCTGCAGAGTATAATATATTCGAATAGCCGTGCCCATGGTCAAGGACGGTTGTAAAGGTGTTGGCTAGGAGTACCCAAATAGTGTCTATTTGGAGAAACAGATAAAAGTATGGAGGTTCCGGGGGAACCTGAGCTCGGAAGTTTTGTTTTGACCGGAGGCGGTCAAAGAAGTTTAAAAAGGGTATTACTCCAAAACTGTTCTCAAAAAGGTTTTCAACAAAGATATGGAGATGTCTTGATTTATAAAACAGAGGCATGTTTCAAAACTCTTTTTCAACAAAGATATGGAGATGCCATATCTACAAGAGAAAAACTCGGCTTTCAAAACAACCCTAGATAGAGCTATCTCACCACAGCCAGAATTGCATTTCCTTGCTTTACTTATCTCGGTAGTTTGCGAGTACATTCAAAAGTACTCACGGCTTTGTCCCTGGCTATTTACTTGGCCAGACTTTCAGAGGTTCAACATCAGAAGATTAAGGCGACGTCCAGCGAGCTAGGCTGTCTTCCCAGTCAGCTGCCTATAGGTCGAGGCATGATTGGGCTCTGCGCATGATGATGTTCCGCTGCTAGAGATGGTGTAGCCACAATGGCATTTATGTAAGTCTTGTAAATTCGTTATGTTTTGGATGTTGTAATGATACTTGTCGGTTATGTTCCATGGCTCACTGATCATGGGAACGTGGATATATGCATAACAGGGATTTCTCGGATTGTTAATCCGGGGCCCACAGCAAACATTTTCTTTTTAGTCCAACAATATGACCATCCTTGTAGAGACTTTGCAAAGTTCTCATGTTGACATGGGCTAGATGTAAATGACATAACCAACCCACATCGGCCTCTCGGAATAAGCACATCGCACTTGTAGTGACTTTCTGAACGGAGACTATCAAGCACCCATTTTGATCCACCGAAAGCATAGGTCTCCGTTTCTCTTGCCATAAGGCAAGTGACGTTCTTGTTGGACATATTCTCATTTGGAGAGTCGAAGAGTGAGAAGGTACATGTAGAAGTAGTGGCAAGAGAAGCCACACCACTTGATGTTTCCTCTTCTTCATCTTCATCATCATCATTGTTGGGGGAGAATTCTTCATGTGTTATCAAGGGTTTCTTGAAAGGATTCCTCTTGATGGTGGGATTCCTCTTAATGAAGGGTTTCTTGAAAGGAGTGATACGTCCAAAACGTATCTAATTTCCCGAACACTTTTGCTATTGTGTCTCCTCTAAACTTGTGTGATTTGGATGCAACTAACACGGACTGACGTTGTTTTCAGCAGAATTGCCTTGGTGTTTAGTTTTTGTGCAAAACATCAACTATCAGGAAAAATCCGGGAAAATATGCCAAAAATCCTATTTCACCAGAAGACTCCCACCTGGCCGCACGGGACGGAGGGGAGCTAGGCCCAGGCCACACCACCTGGTCGCGCGGGCTAGGCCTAGCCGCGCCAGGGGGTGGTCTGGCCACCCCAGACACCCCCTCGGTCTCCCTCTTCGCCTATAAGATGCCTTCTGACCGAAAAACTCAGCGGGATTCGACGTTTTTCTAGAAAGAGTTCCGCTCCGCCGCCACCACAAGATTCCATGAAACAGCACCAGAAACTCCGTTCTGGCACCCTGTCGGGACGGGGAATTGGAGGAGATCATCACCATCGCTTCTCCATCGACCATCCATGTTTCCCCCATCTTTGAGTGAGTAATCCCCCGCTGTATGCTATGGGGATGGTAGGGATTGCATGAGATCGTTCATGTAATGGCATCAGATTTTTAGGGCATGGTGCCTAGCATCTTCTATTAGTGCTTTTTGACTTTGTTGCGACTTGTTATGCTTAATGCTTGTCACTAGGGCCCGAGTGCCATGATTTCTGATCTGAACAAGTTATTGATTCATTATGATAGTATTGTTTATGGTCTTACCAGCAAGTTGTATACACACGTTGTTGTCCAGAACCAAAGGCCCCGAAGTGACAGAAATCAGGATAACCGGAGGGAATGGCTTTGATGTGAGGATCACATGTGTTCATGGAGTGTTAATGCTTTGCTTCGGTGCTCTATTAAACGGAGCACCTTAATTGCAAGTAGTTCCCTTCAGGCCCTGCTGCAAACGGGCTGGCAGGACAAAAGATGTTGTGCAAGTTCTCATTGCGAGCACGTATGACTATATATGGGACACATGCCTAGGATTATCTAGAACTTGGATGCTTTATCTTATTTATCTGCAATTGCCCTATATTCTGATTGCTATGTGAATTGTCTTGTCCTGCAATGCCAGTCCATCCATCCCTATGCCTACCGCACTCGAATCCTACTATTTACTGCTATTGTTACTATTGTCTTTACTTTATTACTTCTGTTACTTCACTACTCCTACTACAAAACTGTTGCTGCTAACAAACTGATGTGAGCAAGATTGTTTCCAGGTGCATCTGAATTGACAACTCAGTTGTTAAGGCTTAGAAATATTCTTTGGCTCCCCTTGTGTCGAATCAATAAATTGGGTTTCACTTCCCTCGAAAATACTGCGATACACCCCCTATACTTGTGGGTCATCAAGACTATTTTCTGGCGCCGTTGTCGGGGAGCATAGCTTTATTTATTAAGTTCACTTGGACTCTCTATTGTTCACAGTTATCCATCCATCATGGGTATGTCTCGTGATGGCAAGGTTCCTATTTTACCATCCACTACAAGAAGAGGTACGGTTCTGAACACCTCTGTTGCTCTTGATTCACCATCTGTTATGAGTAAGCTCGTTACACCACCACATACACATGCTACACACACTGCTACTACTGCCGAATCTGAAACTTCTGATACTTATGATGATGCTTCTATTGTTCTTGGTAAAATTGGTTCATTAGGTCCTTTCCTAGATGCTACGATTGCTAGAACTATAGCTGGAAATACTGAAACTCCTAATGAAGACACTACTACACTTGTTAGTTCACCTGAGTCTAGTGAGAGTTATGATATTGCAGACGGTTATGTTGAGATGACCGGTGAATTTATTAAAGAATGTAAAAACACCCATGATAGGAGCGCTACTAAGAGTCTCCTTGAGAGGCGTACTATTATACCCAAATTGTCTCCTAATGCTAAGTTTGCAGCTTCTCCCATAAACATAAAAGATAAAGATTATGATTTCTCTCTTGATGTATCTTACATAGATATTGTTGAGAAAGAACCTTTTTGTGGGACTAAGAATGAAAGTGCGGTAGCACATATGACTGAGCTTTCTAGCATGAGTGGTCTGTTTTCTGATGATATTAGGATGCATACTTAGTTTGTTGCTAAGATTTTCCCTTTTTCACTGAAAGGGGAAGCTAAAGCTTTGTTTAGTAATTTACCTCCTGGATCTATTGATAGCCCTGATTGCTTGATTAGTACTTTCTTGTAGAAATATTTTCCTCCTAGTGCTAGACATGTTATTTTACAGGAACTTTTTGATTTTAAACAGGGAGAAAAAGAGATATTGCCTGAATCTTGGGCAAGGTTTTGTGCTTTGATTCATGCATAGGCTGGAAGTCCATTACCTAAGAATGAGCTTCTTGATATATTTTATAATGGACTAACTGAAGAATCTAGGACATACCTAGATAGTTGTGCTGATTGTGTTTTCAGGAATAGGACTCCCAAGAAAGCTGAGGTATTAATGGCTAAAATAAGCAAGAATTATGAAGATTGGACTCCTCCTGAACAAGCTATACCGGAAGTAATCATACCTGAACCAGCTATATCGGCGCCTATACCATTATCTAAGAAGAGGGGAGTTATTGAATTAAATGATGAAGTGATGACGGAAGCTAAGAAATGTCTTAAGGAGAAAGGAACTAAAGCTGCAGGTGTCAAGAATTTACCTTCTATAGAAGAATTATGTAAGCCAATTCCCCATTCATCAACTATTGAGGTACACTCTCTCCAACACTTTGATGAAGGTGATATCCCTTACTCTAAACCTCCTGATCAATGCTTAGAAGAATTTGATATTTTCATTGTTAAGCAAGATAATTTTAATAAAAGGGTGCAAAATCATCTAATGGAAAACACTAGAGCTATTGTTGAGTTAAAAGATATTGTGGAAAGAACCTCTAATGATATTAAAATGATTGTTAAACACTTTCAAATGGTTCAAACTCAAATAAATCAACTCACTAAAGTGCAAAAATACTTGCTAGTTAACGCTGCTAAAGAAAAACATGCTTTTGAAATTAGAACTAGAAGTGGTGTTGCTACCCAGGATCCTCTATATCCTGAGGGGCATCCCAAAAGAATTGAGCAGGATTCTCAACAAGCTGAAAATAGTGGCTCTACTCGTAAGAAAAGGAAAAAGAAACATAAAACTATTGTAGAACCCTCTGAACCTGCTATAGATCCTAATAGTATATCTATTTCTGATGTTGAAACTGAAAGTGGTAATGAAGAAAATGATGTTCCTAATGAAGAAAAGGTTGAAGAAGAACCTGAAAAGCACACTAAGAATACTAAATACACTAAAGAAGATTTTGTTGCTAAGAAACATGGTAGTGAAAGAGAGCCTCGGGTCCAAAAACCTATGCCTTTCCCTCATAAGAAACACAAGTCAAAGGAAGATGAACACTAGAATAAGTTTTGTGAGTGGATGAAACCTTTATTCTTGCAAATTCCTTTGACTGATGCTATTAAATTGCCTCCTTATTCAAAGTATATGAAGGATATTGTCTCGAATAAAAGGAAGATCCCTAATGAAGAAATTTCTACTTTGCTTGCTAATTATTCCTTCAATGGTAAGGTTCCAAAGAAACTGGGAGACCCAGGGATCCCAACTATCCCTTGCTCTATTAAATATAGTTATGTTAGAACTGATTTGTGTGATTTAGGAGCTGGAGTTAGTGTTATGCCTTTTTCTCTCTACAAGAGACTTCAACTGGAAAAATTAATACCAACTGATATTTCTTTGCAAATGGCTGATAAATCTACCACTATTCCTGTTGGTATATGTGAGGATGTACCTGTTCAAGTGGCTCATAATTGCCTAATATTAACTGATTTTGTTGTGCTTGAAATGCCTGAAGATGATAATATGTCTATTATTCTTGGGAGACCTTTTCTTAATACTGCAGGAGCTGTTATTAATTGTAATCAAGGGAAGGTGACCTTCAATGTTAATAACAAGGAACATACTGTCTATTTCCCCAAGAAGATTGATAGGACTTATGGTTTGAATTCAATTGAACATGTTGAGGGCATTCAAGTTGGAGAAATATATTGTTCCATGCCAAGAGAAAAATTTGAAACAATTATGATTGGGACCATTGCTATCAAAGTTGAAGTAACATAATCATTAGTGAAATACAAAGTTTTGTCTCATATGAAATTGTTTTGGTAACAAGACCTAATCAACCTTGTTAACAAAAGGATTTCATTGAACAAAACAATGTTTTCACCGTGATTATCTCCGCTTACTTCTATTCTATCCATTTTAGTTTTTGCTTAGTTTTCTTTGTTGTTATTTGCTTGCATGTTAGAGTGTCTTAGAACTTCTATAGTTCTAGCCTTGTTTTGTCATTGCATCATTTCCAAAAAAATCTTTCTGTCATAAGATCATTCATCTATACCTGAAAAATGCCCAAAAAAAGTGTCTCAAAAAATTCCAGAAAATTCATATTAAATTTTTACGTGAAAAAAGGGCTAGAGGAGTGCCTGAAAGGTACCAGGGGGCCCACCAGGCAGGCACACCACCTGGTGGCGCGGCCAACCCTGGGGCGCGCCAGCCTGTGGTGTGGGCCACCCCTGGCCCTCCACTCACTCTCTCACTGACCACTTTCTTCTCTCTCCCGAGTAAACATTAGTTCATTGCTCAAAATGGCGTTCTTGCTGTGCTTGCCCTCGATTTTTCGATCTCCTTGCTCATTCCATCTTTGCTGCTGAAATTTGGAGCATTTGTTCTCTGGTATGTGACTCCTCCGCTTGTCCAAGTAGATTTGTGTTTAGTGGATTATATCTTGAGTATTTTGCTGCTGTAGGTGACAGGTTATGAGAGCTTATAAGCTTGTTTGATGCTTAGAGATATAGTTTTGATGCATGTTTAGGCCTCTTACAAGTCCCTATGAGTAGTGCCCTTCATTATATTCACTTTTCAATCACTTGTTTAATAGGTGTTTAAATTTCAGAATATCAAACATGAACAACCATACCTTTGGAGAAATATTTGAGAGGGATGCACCTAGAAGGTCAAGGCCGTCAAGATCAGCCTCTCAGTTTAGGCCATCATACAACGAAGATCTTATTGCAACTCGTATTGGTAACGAAGGAGATGATGGGGATGCTCACCCATCTAATTTTCCTTGTTTTACTTTCTTACAAGTTGCAGGGATTCTTGATGATTTCTTGCTACTGATTCAGAGGGTTGTTTTGACCTCATATATGCAAGATGAGAGTGAGAAATACGCTATGCTCACCAAAACTTTTGTTGAGAGCTTCGTGTTTACTAACACGCCCTATCAGTCAACTGTCTCTTTCAAAATTTATAATCTGTCGTTTACCATGTCATTGGAAAGATTTTGCAGTGTTGTAGGTGTATGCATGACAGGGACCGTGAAAAAGATTCAAGGGCAACCCGCTGATTTGCTGGAACTTTACCGAGGGGTGACCAATGATGATGACCGCGTGGCTCAGCGCGAAAAGATAAGAAACATCCAACTCCCTGCTCTTAGATACTTTGCATATTATCTTGCTACTAGCATTCTTGGTAGGGAGAATATAAGTAATATCTATCATTTAGCCTTCCTTCCTGCTGCGCTTAACAATGACACTCGGTACAACCTTGGCTCGCTTATTGCTCGCCGCCTAGCTGCTAGGGGGCCTATCTATGGGGGCATCATTGCCTCACGTATGGTCAATGCATTAGGGCTTTCAGTGGACCCCAATGATACTATATTGGCACCACAAAGGCTTGACCTTGCTGCTATGAAAACTCATCACTTTGTCACTTCTGATTCTGATTTGGGCAGTCTAGTATATAGGATGTTGTTTACTGACGGGGACGAGAGGGAGATCCCTTTGCCGCAATCTACTTTGTTTAGTGTTCACAGGAGACCATGGTCACGCTCCAAGGAGGAGGTGGACGAGCAGCTCCACTTGCTGGGTTTCCACGGGCTGCACCAGGAGGATGTGCCCTCCTACAATTACTCTGTGCACTACGGAGGGACATACTCGAGCTTGCACCAGGACGAGGGTACCTCCTCGTCGTACCACGGTGACACTTCATCCTGGCCAGCTTGGGATTGATACCCACTTAGGACAAAAGCCTAAGCTTGGGGGAGGTACGCCGACATCGCACTCATCTCCATATCATTCTCTGCCGGTACTTTGTACATTCATGTTTCGTTCTCTTTTTAGTTTTCGTTCTTTCTTTGCTTTTGCTTTCTAAAACACAAATAGACCAAAAATATTTATGTTGTTTCTCTTTGGTTTGCTTCTTTTTATTTTTGCCTTGGTTTGTGTTTCCCTTTTTTCTTTGTTTGAACTATTCGAAAAACCCAAAAAGATTTTTCTTTGCTTGTTCTTCCTTTTTGGTTCTTGCTTTAAAAAATCGAAAACACCAAAAATATTTGTTCTTCTTCTTTGGTTTGGTGAGTTTTTTGCAGGGTTCAGCAGTCCTCAGTGGGATTTGGTTTCATGTTAGTATTCAAGCCACACAAGTGAAGGGCAATAATGAGGATTAATGACAACTTGAGGTGTGGTAAGAGGCTGGTAACGAACTCTATTTGTTTTCATTTTTGTACATATACTCATCATTGTGGGCATGCTTAGCCTATTCGTGTAGGGTGTATGTTATTTATGGATGCTTAGTAGTTCTTGCTTTCGTATGATTAGTTCCAGCTTGCTAATAGTTTGTAGCATGTCATATGAATGTTTGCTTGCATTACTCTATTCATAACTTGGTATGACACCGTGGTATCCTCCTCTGAATGTTTCACTTGAATTGACTTGGCACATGTTCACGCATGTATATGACTAAAATAATCAGTTAAGCCTCGATGAATTATTTTGTCTCACGGGTCTTGCATCACTTTCATGCCATGATTAGTCCTGATTTGTTGCAAGCATGATTATGACAGTTATTGCTCTCTTGTTTGTCGCTCCCTCTCTAATTTCTAGCATTCACTTACACTGAGTATGCTCTACTCGTGTTTCCAAATCCCTAAAACCAAATATTGCCAAAAGTGTCCACCATACCTACCTATTAGCATCATTTGATGTTCCGTGCATATTCAATATGCCTTGTTTTCTTCCGAATAAAATGCTTGCTTATTATGAGAAAGCTAATTAGTAAAGCTCTCACGAACTTGATGGCACACTTTATTTTCTTGCACTTAATAAACCTGAACCATTGCGTCCTTCTTTGTTGCGTATATGCTTGCGCTTTATAAGTTGAAGTTAGCAGAACCATGTATAATGGGGAACGCTTTCAACATTGCACTGGTACTTAGTACCTCGTTGATGTCATGTTATTTTGCCTATGGATCCCAGCGGTGTGAAATAAAAGTGGAACTTGTAAGATCATGGAGTTTGTATGTGTGTTAGAGAAACGCCTGGGCCGCTAGCCTAAGTCATGCCTAATGATGGTGAAACTTGCAGCATAACTATAATGAGCATTCTATGAAGCATCCTCAATAAAAATCTATGCACATAGTAAATAAAAAGATCACTGAGATGCTCATTGTCTGCTTGCCTTGTCATTTTGATTATGGGATAGCTCCTGTATCATGTGCAAGGGGTACCCCGTTGGCAGTTCTCTATGATACGTATATACTTACAATGACAAGAGCTTACTCGTGACTGAAGTTGAGTAGCATGAGGATCGGTCTTCGTAAGTAAGGGGCATGAGACTTCGATTTATAACTTGTCAAGCATATCCTCTTAGTTGTGTCACTTTAATCTTAACCACTTAAAGATGCTTATGATAGGGGCAATGAGAGCTCAAAGCTAACGGTACCATACTTTCAGCATTTGGAAGCCTTTCAAACTTTTCAAAACCCTTTTCATTTCTTTGTTGAGTCTCCACTTATTCTATGAGCACCTTCTTGAGAGCATATTTGTCATTCTTAGTGTAATGTGCTTGTCTCAAAACTTGATTATTTGTGTTATGACTTTGATGCTTGTATCTTTGATATCTTTACTTCTAGTCTTCACCTGAACTTCAGAGGTGCCTTGGCATTCACAATAAAAAGGCAAGCGACGTACCACTCTATCATACCTTGTTACGAGCATTGTAATGTTGCTTATGTTTATGCTTCATGCTACTTATTATTTTTGAGTTGGAATCTATTCATAGCTTGCAATGCCTATTAAGTAAACTTAGTTGCATACTCTTTATTATGAATTGTCTAAGTATTTGATCACATGCTGAGAATATATACATCATATGAAGCAAATGTGTTCGTGAAAGTTTCTTTTATCGCACTCTGTTTTCAACTAAATTGCTTGAGGACAAGCAATAAGCTAAGCTTGGGGGGAGTTGATACCTCCAAAACGTATCTACTTTCCCGAACACTTTTGCTATTGTTTCTCCTCTAAACTTGTGTGATTTGGATGCAACTAACACGGACTGACGCTGTTTTCAGCAGAATTGCCTTGGAGTTTAGTTTTTGTGCAGAAAATCAACTATCAGGAAAAATCCTGGAAAATATGCCAAAAATCCTATTTCACCAGAAGACTCTCGGAGCCAGTATACGAGACGGAGGGGAGCTGGGCCCAGGGCCACACCACCTGGCCACGCGGGCTAGGCCTGGCCGCGCCAGGGGGTGCTCTGGCGGCCCAGACACCCCCTCGGTCTCCCTCTTCGACTATAAGATGCCTTCTGACCTAAAAACTCAGGGGGGGTCGACGTTTTTCCAAAAAGAGTTCCGCTCTGCTGCCACCACCAGATTCCACGAAACAGAACCAGAAAATCCGTTCTGGCACCCTGTCAGGACGGGGAATTGGAGGAGATCATCGCCATCATCATCACCATCGCTTCTCCATCGACCATCCATGTTTCCCCCATCTATGAGTGAGTAATCCCCCGTTGTAGGCTATGGGGATGGTAGGGATTGGATGAGATCGTTCATGTAATGGCATCAGATTGTTATGGCATGCTTCCTAGTATCTTCTATTAGTGCTTTTTGACTTTGTTGCGACTTGTTATGCTTAATGCTTATCACTAGGGCCATGATTTCAGATCTGAATATGTTATTGATTCATTATGATAGTATTCTTTATGGTCTTACCTGCAGGTTGTATACACACGTTGTTTTCCGGAACCAAAGGCCCCGAAGTGACAGAAATCGGGATAACCGGAGGGAATGGCTTTGATGTGAGGACCACATGTGTTCACGGAGTATTAATGCTTTGCTTCGGTACTCTATTAAAAGGAGCACCTTAATTGCTAGTAGTTCCCTTGAGGCCCCGCTGCAAACGGGCTGGCAAGACAAAAGATGTTGTGCAAGTTCTCATTGCGAGCACATATGATCATATATGGGACACATGCCTAGGATTATCTAGTACTTGGATGCTTTATCTTATTTATCTGCAATTGCCCTATGTTCTGATTGCTATGTGAATTGTCTTGTCCGTGCAAGGCTCGTCCATCCATCCATATGCCTACCACACTCGAATCCTACTGTTTACTGCTATTGTTACTACTGTCTTTACTTTATTACTGATGTTACTTCACTACTCCTACTACAAAACTGTTGCTACTGACAAACTTCTATGAGCAAGACTATTTCCAGGTGCAGCTGAATTGGCAACTCAGTTGTTAAGGCTTATAAATATTCTTTGGATCCCCTTGTGTCGAATCAATAAATTGGGTTTCACTTCCCTCGAAAATACTGCGATACACCCCCTATACTTGTGGGTCATCAAGGAGCTTTGGAGGTTTTCTTCAACACAAGTTTACGCCCATGATCTTCTCTTTTCTCATAGGGACAACCGGCAACAAAGTGATAGCGATCACCACAATTGAAGCAAGTTCTCAACTTAGACCCATTGTCTCTTCCCATTGGGGTTGCTTCTTTGTTGCATCTCCATCTTGGCCTTGGCGGGGTCTTTCCAAAAGTTTCTTGCGTAGAAGGCCATGTATTCACCATGAGCAACCTTGACATCTTCGGGGTGGCTCATTGAAAGTGCATCATCACTCCCTTCATCTTCATCATACTCCACAACCTTGGCCTTCAAGGCAAGATTGATACCACTACTCATTCCAATAGCACGAGCATGGGCGTCTTTGGCATTCTTGGCAGCAACCTTGAAAGTGGCCATCTCTTGCATAACTTCATTGCAGGTCATGAGATGGTAGTTGTGTCGTCCTTGGAGACTCTTCAAGTCAGTGGGCTTGAAGGGCATGAGTGCACTCACATACTTCCTCTTGATCCAAGCATCATCAATGTGAGAGGCACCAACATTCCTGAAGGCGGTGGCTGTGGATTTGAGTCTTCGATACATGTCTTCATGATCATCACCATCCTTCATAAAGAAACCTTCAGCCTCATTGCTTAAGGCATCATACCTATTTCTTCTCATGCTCTCATTGCCAACAAACAAGTCAATGAGAGCATCCGAAGCTTCCTTGGCGGTGTTGTAGTGCTCAATGTGGGGAAAATCCTTTGGCCCCACTCCAAGTTGGATCATGTGCAAGGTTGTCGCATTGAGTTGGCCATTGACCACTTCTCTTCTAGTCAAGTTGGTTGGGTCCTCAATATTGAGTCCTTCTTCAATAATGTTCCACAAGTCAATGCAATAGCTCCGCACATGAGATTTCATTAAAACTTTCTATTAAGCAAAGGTATGTGCAGTTAACTTAGGTGGGTCACCTCTATTATTTATATGGGGATGAGGGATTGGAGGGTCCGGAGAGTACCATCCGAGAACCGCATGGTGCTCTTCCTTCCCATCACCCTTTTTGGTGGTGGACTCAGTGGAATTATGTTCATCCCCCACCAGTTCACCTATTGGCTTAGCCGGGGCATTTGCCTTAGGGTTAAGTGGTGTTTCCTCTTGAGAGGGAGGAGGTGAGGCCGACTTTTCCATAACAAGTCACTCAACAAGTTGACGCAACTGTTGGATATCGTTACCCAAGGTAGAGCTCAAGCTTGTTTCCAAATTCTTGAGATCTACCATGGTCATCGAGTTACTAGCCTCACCCTCTCCCTCATCTCCTTGGTTCCCCATAGTCTCTTAGGCTGTTAAGCCTGAATAAAGAGCCGAGGTTCTGATACCAATTGAAAGGATCGTATGGGCATCTAGAGGGGGTGAATAGGTGCTACTTCAAATTTTAGTCTTTTAAAAATTAGGGTTTGACACAAAAGGTAAATTCTCTAGATAATGCAACTATGGTGAATTTACCTATATGTCAATCTAGCACAACACTAAGCAAGAACAAGATAAGTAAAGTGCAGTAAAGGATAGAAGTAACCAAAGTGGAGCACGCGGAGACACAAGGGTTTGTTTCCCGTAGTTCCTTCCCTTTCAGGGGAAGTACGTCTACGTTTGGAGAGGGGGTGGTTTCAAACCACCAACGCCACGAGAGGCCTCCCTTGTTCTTCGATAAATTCACCCAACCGGGTTCGATTCACCTCTTCCACTATATCGGCAACCTTCGAGGTGGAACCCGACACCTTTACAACAAGTTTGAGGCACACATCCACAACCTAATTGGAGGCTCCTGAATACAAGCAAGTTGTCAAACAATCAAAGACAAGCTTGTAAGAATCAAATCAACCAAAACAAGGCTTAGCGTTTCCAATGAAACCCTAGAGCAAGGGGCCCTCAAGTGAATGAGGGGGAAATGAAGATCTCTCTTGGTGAAGTTGTAGATCGATGCCTCCTCCTCCGATTCCCCAAAGATCAACGACTTTGGGTGGTTGGATGAAGAGATCTTGGAGTTTTGGTGGCTCTAATGGTGTGGTCTTATTTTTCTAGAACGAGCAGTTGGAGGAAGGGGATGAGGTCCCCTATTTATAGGACACACACTTGTGAACCATTTTCTAACCGTTGGAGACCATTCACACCGGAGACTCCGGTCTGCCAAACCAGAGACTCTGGCCTGGACCAGAAACTCCGGCCCACCTCCGGTCCATCTCTAGACCATGTCTCTGGCTGTCTTGGGCGGGGGCTTGACGTCCACTCCGGAGAATCTAACCGTAACTCTGGACCAGAGACTCTGGTGTGTCCACACTGGAAACTCTGGCCTGAGGAGACACACCGGAGATTCCGGCTGATATCCAGTCAATCTCCAGACCACCACATAGAGATACCCTGGGCCAAGTCCAACCCACACATCGGGAACTCCTAGGGAAACTCCATACCACACCGGAGACTCTGGTGTTTGCACACCAGAGACTCTGGACTAGAAACTTCAGGTAAGCATGGATTTGGCCATGAAGTTTCCCACAACACTCTAACTTTTTCCCTTTTACAATAGATTGACCTGTAGACATTAACACACAGTAAAATGTGCCTCATGTTATTAACGAACACCAAAACAGATTAGGACAATAAATGTCCTTTCAAAGGGCAAAGGAGGTCGGTATGGAAGTCAACAGACTCCTCCACGCCAATTTCATACGAGAGATCAAGTAGAGCACCTGGGTAGCAAACCCCATGCTTGTTCCTAAAAAGACACATATATCCTACGGGTGTGCGTGGACTTCACCTGCCTCAACAAGCATTGCCCAAAAGACCACTTCCCATTATCACGGATCGATCAGATAGTCGACTCCACCACGGGATGTGAACGCCTCTGCTTCCTCAAAGCCTACTCAGGCTACCATCAGATTCGAATGAAGGAAGAGGACCAGAAGAAAACAGCCTTCATCACGCCCTTCGGTGTCTTCTGCTACACAACAATGCCCTTCGGGTTGAAGAACGCAGGAGCCACCTACCAGCAGTGTATGCAGGCCTTCCTCAAGAGCCAGCTTGGCTGGAACATCCAGGTTTATGTCGACGACATCATCTTCAAAACCAAGGAGCAAGCCACATTACTCAACGATCTCCGCGAGACCTTCGACAATCTTGAGCGATATCGGATCAGGCTGAATCCGGAAAAATGCGCCTTCGGCGTACCATTTGGGCAACTGTTCAGGTACCTTATCTCCGCAAGGGGAATCGAGGCTAACCCAAAGAAGATAAAGGCCATATTGTCCATGGAGAAGCCAAAGAACGTCAAACGTGTCTAGCAGCTGGCTGGGCGAATCGCGGCGCTCAGTCGATTCATCAGTCGAATGGGCGAGAAGGCGCTACCGTTCTACCAGCTCCCCCGTCACCAAGGCAGATTATTTATTTTGAATCTTGATGGAGAGTCAGTTTATAACACAAATGTGAAAAGGCTGAAACCAAATGATCTGAATATGACTTACTTTTGGCACTGTCGTCTTGGTCATATAAGCCATAAACACATGAAGAAGCTCCATGATGATGGACTCATAACTTCATTCGACTTGGAGTTGTTCGAGACATGCGAATCTTGCCTACTCGGCAAAATGACCAAAAAAACTTTTGCAAAGAGTTGTGAAAGGGCGTTCGACTTATTGGGACTAGTACATAGTGTTGTATGTGGCCCAATTAGCACGATAGCCAGAGGTGGTTATGAGTACTTCATTATCTTCACTTATGATTTGAGTAGGTATGGATATATCTACTTGATGGAACATAAGTCGAAAGGCTTTGAAAACTTCAAGGAATTTCAGAATGAGGTACATAATCAACTCAGCAAGAAAATAAAATTTCTTCGGTTGGACCGAGGAGGTGAGTACATGAGCCTTGAGTTTGATGACCATCTGAAGAGTTATGGAAGAGTTCCCCAACTCACTCCACTAGGAATGCCGTAGAGAAACAGTGTGTCGAAAAGGCAGAATTGCACCTTTTTAGACATGATATGATCAATGATGAGTCAGACGGATCTGCCTTTATAATTTTGGGGTTATTGTCTAGGAAATGCAGCATTCACACTAAATAGAGTGCCATCAAAGTCAGTAGATAAGACACCACATGAGATGTGGACTAGCAAGAATCCAAGTTTGTCTTTTCTTAAGATTTTGGGTTGTGAAGCATTTGTCAAGCGACTTCAGTCGGACAAGCTCACAACCAAGTCGGATAAGTGTATTTTTGTGGGGTATCCAAGGGAAACCTTGGGTTACTACTTCTACAACCGAGAAGAGGGCAAAGTGTTTGTTGCTTGGAACGGTGTCTTCCTTAAGAAAGAGTTTCTTAGTTGGGGAGTCAGTGGGATTATGGTGCAACTCGAAGAAATTCGAGAGGAACCGGTTAGTAGCGAGTCGGCAAAAGCCTTGGAGGTTAAGCCGGTTGTGGTAGCTGAGCCGGCAACTACACCTGCACCACGAAGATCAGCCAGATTGCAAATTGTTCATGATGTGTTACTGTTGGACAGTGATGCTCCGACAACTTATTCGGAAGCAATGGTGGGATCCGATTCTGAGTAGTGGCTTGGATCCATGAGATCCAAGTTAAATTCCATGGATGAAAATCAAGTTTGGAACTTGGTTGATCTGCTAGATGGCGTGCAAATGGGTCTTTAAGAAGAAAACTAATATAGATGGAAATATTTCTGTCTATAAAGCACGGCTTGTCGCGAAGGGATTCTGACAGGTTCAAGGAGCTGACTATGATGAGACTTTCTCACATGTAGAAATGCTTAAGTCAGTTCGGATCTTGTTAGCTATAGCGGCCTATTTCGACTATGAGATATGGAAGATGGATGTCAAGACGGCTTTCCTTAATGAAAATTTAACCGAGGACGTGTATATGATATAGCCCGAGGGGTTTGTCGATTCGGCTAAAGCTAGCAAGGTATGTAAACTTCCGAAATTCATTTATGGGTTGAAGCAAGCATCTCGGAGTTGGAATATTCACTTTGATGAGGTAGTAAAATCATTTGGCTTCATCAAGAGTGATCATGATTCTTGTTTATATGAGAAGTTTAGTGGGAGCAAAGTAAACTTTCTGATCTTATATGTAGATGACATATTACTGATAGGAAATGATGTCCAGATGTTGCAAAAACAAAGGAATCATTGGAAAAGAGTTTTTCGATGAAAGACTTGGGTGCGGCAACTTACATTCTAGGAATCCGGATCTATGGAGATAGATCAAGTCAGCTCATTGGACTGATTTAGATACATATTTGGACAAAGTGTCAAATAAGTTCAACATGGAATCGTCTAAGAAGGGGTTCTTACCGATGTCCCATGGTGTCAAACTTAACAAGACTTAGTGTCCTATGACGACTATTGAGCAAAGTCGGATGAGTGTGATTCCGTATGCTTCAACAATCGGATCCATCATGTACGCTATGATTTGTACAAGGCCAGACGTTTCCTATGATCCAAGTGTTGTGAGTAGATACCAGACTTGTTGGGTTCGCAGCATAGAAAACAAAAAAATCCTACGATGGGAACTATACGCCAAGATCTATCTACTAGATACAAGCAACGGGTGGATATACATCTATAGAGAACATACCCTCGAAGACAACAAAGCTTTGTTAACAAGAGGGAACTCGTGGATGATGTAGTCGTACACTTGCCGATCTCAAGATCGTGATGAAGTCCAGCAGGTCCGGCTCCAGCACGTCCATCAGATCCAGCTCCAGCAAGTCTAGCACCACCAAGTCCAACACCGCAAAGCAGCGGTGTATCCGTGATCGCACACACGTCCGGTACCCCGACAACCTCCATCCCTCGATCCAGCAAAGCAGCGGAAGTAGCAACTCCTTTCCAGATAAAGCCACTGGGAATATGTATCTCGCTAATCCGAGACCATGGGGAATAACTAGAGGGGGAGAGAGATCCTTCTCGAGGAGGTGTGTGTTGTGAGGAGGAGAGGGGGGCCTTTTATAGGGAAGAGGGGGTAGCCAAGGGCCATGGCGTGGCAGCCATGGTGGTGCCCCCACCTCTTCCATCATTCATGTGGTGGATGCTCCACTCACATAAATATGCCTCCACTCACACTTCCACTCACATGCATTAAATTTCCACCAAATTTAATGCAAGCTCTCATTAAATAAAACTATTTTATTAATTTTACTCAGAATTTTGTCAATTACTTTAATTAACAAACATTCACATAAACCCCCCTGCAACATTTCAATATCACATGCCGAACCAGTTTTTGCACCCGAAAAAATTCCGGTTTCCATCGAAATAATTCCAGCGCTTTCTTAAATCTTTATTTGAAACATATTTTCTCCAAATGGTGTCGGTATCACTTAAGTGTGTCACCCTACAGTTTACAAATAATGCGACCCCTCTCCGATCAATAATCAGCAGCGGGACCTAGAGATCTATACTGACTCCCACATATTCAATGATGACTTTTGTGATCGTGTGAACCTTTAATGTCGTAACCAAATCCCTTTGTCTCGCGATATATTACATGTTCGAGATCCGATCATCGGTATCCCAATACCTAGTTTGATCTCGTTACCGACATGCACTCTTTTCTAGTTCCCGTGATATAACATTCTAGTGATCACATCACTTGCTTGCAAGCTATCTTAATGTGATATCACCGAGAGGGCCCAGAGTATATCTATCCGTCATCGGGATGGACAAATCCCACTCTTGATCCATGAGCCTCAACATAACACCTTCGGAGTATCTGAACCCACCTTTATAGTCACCCTTTTATGGTGTGACGTTTGATGTTATCAAGTCACTCTTCCGATGTTAGCAATTAACATGATCTCATGGTCTAAGGACTAAGATTACTTCGTATGATTTTATAGCAATATAAACATAATGACTTTGACCGTAATGCTATACTTCGGATGAATCTTCATCACATCATTTCATAAATGATGTGACCTCATTATTAATAACATCCAATGTCCATGATCAGGAAACCTTGATCATCTTGTTAATCAACGAGCTAGTTTATATGAGAGGCATTACTAGGAACTTTGTATTTTGTTTATTAAAACACACATGTATTAACGTTTCCAATTAATACAATTATAGCATGCAAAATAAACATTTATCATAAACATGGAATAAGATAATAACCACTTTATTATTGCCTCTCGGGCATATTCCCTTCAAGGCTGATCCTGGAGAAATCCACTAGGTAGTGGCTAAAAATATCCTTAAGTACTTGAGAAGGTCTAAGGATATGTTCCTAGTTTATGGAGGTGAGGATGAGCTCAGTGTAAAGGTTTAAACAGATGCGAGTTATCTCACTCACTCGGATGATTCTCGTTCACAATCCTGATACGTGTTTGTGATAAATGGAGGGGCTATGAGATAGAAGAGTTCCAAGCAAGAGACTGTGTCTGTGTCTACGGCAGAAGCTAAGTATATTGCCGCTTCGGAGGCGGCAAAGGAAGTCGTTTGGGTGATGAACTTCCTCATGGATCTTGGTGTGGTCCAGGGTTCGTCCAATCCGTTAGGTGTGTATTGTGACAATAATGGTGTTATTTCCCAAGCCAAGGAACCTAGACAACACCAGAAGAACAAACATATACTCGTGTGTTACCACCTGATTCGATAATTTGTCAATCATGGTGATATCAAGTTATGCAAGGTACAAACGGATGCAAACATTGCGGATCCGTTGACAAAGCCGCTACCATAGCCGAAGCATGAGGCGCTCATAAGAGCTATGGGCATTAGATGCCTAGACATGTGATATCGGATGATTGACTCTAGTGCAAGTGGGAGACTATTGGGAATATGCCCTAGAGGCAATTATGTATGATATTATTTCCGATGTATTCATAAAGTTATTATATTGTTCTTGTATGAACTACTAATATGTATCATTAAATATGTGATTCGATTGTGGAATTATATATTTATATTGTTCATACTAAATGTCCTTGGTCATTGAGGTTGTATTGGACACACAATTTAGACTAATGTGAAAGTCGGATGATGACTCAATTCCACTTGTCATGGGCATGGTGATGCTATTCTGACTTACACGGATTTGGCTAAAGAGTTTAGCGAATTGGACTGGCCCGTATTGAGATACAACGAACAAGTCGTCATTGGTATGTCTCAATCAATGTAATCCTTAGACATGATGTTATTGCATAATCCGAGTTGTGGATCACTGACTTCGGGTTCTGTCAAACGTTGTTTCGTCAAAGGGCAGTTATAAAGGCAGAGTTCAAGTCGATTGAGAATCAAGCTGTGTGATGTGGATGACCTAGATGGGATTTTGCCCCTCCATCTTGAGGGATATTCTCTAGGCCCTCTCGGATGATATGATTCGAAAAGCATGGCCATGCACGACTTGGTTAAGTGTTAACCGAGGCATCCGACTAAGAGTTAGTCGGATGAATCACTTATCTCGGATCGAGAAGAGAGTTGAGCTATTGGAAGGATGGCGATTATTATCCTATAGCTTGACAAGGTGTATCGTGAGGCAGGACTCAGACGCAAGTCGCATTGAAAGGTATGTCGTCATGACTATTTGGTACTTGGGAGTCGGTATGTTTTGCTAGGAGCCATTGTCGCCTGATCGATTACGAGTAAGACTCGAATTGTGTCGGATTCACCATGAGCCTATCGAGTCATACACTTAAGAGCTGGAGCAAGTTTGGGTTGAACCCAAACCGGAAATCTATTTGGATTGGACCCGAATTGGACACGGACTGAGTCAGTGAGTTAGACTCGTAGTGACTAATATGGACTTTTTAGTGAATGGGCCACAAGTGAGTGGAGCTCACTTTCACTCCCTATATATACTAGGGCGCGGATGCTCAATGGGCACGGTTAGGTCATTGCATGCGTTCGAAACCCTAACTCCATTTCAGTCCAGCCGATGTACCGGATCTAGTAGTCCACCGTCGACGCTCCACCTCGTATGTGTGGATACTGGCAGATGTGTTGTATGATCAGCACTTTGATGATCGTAGATTCGATCGGATTGTGCGGACTGCACTGGATCAAGTGACATGCTTCATCAGTTTCACAACCGCGCGTCTAGTGGTAATCCGTGTGGCCTTGTACCTCGGCTAGATCCTGGGATCACCACGTAGGAATTTTTTGTTTTATCTCTACGTGGTCCAATAATAAGGATTGAGGATCATACTGGAGGCCTAGTGAAATCACTGTCATTTATTTAGGGCGTGTTTGGTAGCCGGTGGACTATCTTACCTCATACAAGCTCAGTCCAGCTATGTCCACCACATACAAGTTTGCTATATTGTCTTGTGTTTGGTATGTCGGGTGAGATGAGCCGAGCTCAGCTTATATCTTGTTTGGTGTGTTGTATGACTTGAGCTATGCCATACAAAAATAAAAGGCAATTGGGTCCCTGAATACAAAAAAAAGCAATCGGGTCCTTGGGAGAGCAATCAGGTCCCTGGGAGAGCTCCGGTGCCGCCGGCGGAGCGAGGAGGTGCCTCCAGGCTCCGCCACCGGCGAGAGGAGCCGCCGCCGGCCGCTAGGCGCCGAGCGCCGCCGCTAGGAGGCCGAGACCGTCCTCAACTCACCGCCAAGAGGTCGACCTCCTCGTCTGTTGCTACGCGCACGGTGGAGCGAGACCGGGTATCTGCTTCTATGGGCGTGGTGGAGCGAGGCCGGGAGAGGCGGCGTGCGTGCTCAGAGACGGTGGAGAGCTGAGACACGGGTGTGGGCGGC
Organism: Avena eriantha; assembly: GCA_910589775.1. Classification (NCBI taxonomy): domain Eukaryota; kingdom Viridiplantae; phylum Streptophyta; class Magnoliopsida; order Poales; family Poaceae; genus Avena; species Avena eriantha. The sequence continues at coordinate 16,628,935 of OU342743.1, forward strand.
ATAGAGGAGAAATCGCCGGCGGGGCTGAGGAGAGACGGGGCCAGGAAATAGAAGACTGCGGGCAAAATGACTAGTACGAGTCGAGCGGGGCCGCGACCCCTAGCGCGCTAAGCGGCAAACGCGGGATGGACTCGGCCAAGCTGAGTCGAGAAGCTCAATTTGAGGTTCACAACTCGGCAGGGCTGAGGGCTTCTTTTTGCATGAGGTGGGCATAGCTAGGTACACCCGACCCGACCTAACAAACAGAAAAGAGACCTAACAAACAGAAAAGAGCGGGACGAGGTGAGAATTTCTGGGTACAGCCGACCTACCAAACACGCCCTTAATGGTCCAATGCATTGTCTGCATGGATCGTTGGATGTGGTCTTAACCAATTGTCTCCCATAGATTGTTTTATTGTCCTAAAATACATCGGTGCTTATTAGATTTAAGATATAATTTTTTTTTGCGAAAAAGGCATAAAGCCATATATTATCTGAAACCAACCCAAGAACATCCTTACAAAAAGAAATAAAACGTAAGTTCGTAAAATGTTCAGCACCATCTTCCGTCTGCATCCCTTGATGCGGCGCCATGAGCAAAGCTCGATGCCGCCTCTGGGCCTCCAACGTAGCATAGCTCATGTCAGAGAAATCTTGGAAAACCCGGACACTTGTAGAAGCAGCGGCTGGGAAGTCGTCGACGTAGACCAGAAGATGCCGTCGACCACGATCTCGAGAGATCACCATCCTAGAGAAGCTAGTACCAAGAAGGGCCGGGAGATAATTCCCACTCCGGCCAGATAGAGAAGGGGGACACCAGACTCGCAAGTTGCATGACAAAGCCGTACCTGGCTGAGCTTCATCTAGGAGAACTTGAGGACACCAATACGCTACGACATCATCCTCTCCACTAAACATCACCGCCGTAGACAAACCTTTAACACGTCAAGCATAATGCCAGACGATCGACTCCAAACTCCAGCCCGACAATGCTCCTTCCGGAAAGAACAACGATTTGGGGCAGGCTGAAGGACCTTTATTCTCGCCGCCGCCAATGCCCCTACACCGCAGGTGAAGAACTGAAAGACCCTAAGGGGAACGGTCATGCCATCTGAGGTCCCCCACCCTCCAGCCGCCGCAGCGGCCGACTAGGGACAACAGAACCAATGGCGGTGGTGTCAACGGTCGACCATCTGCTTATATCACTTCTATCGAGAGCCTCCAGGAAAAAACGAGTAAGAAATTCAAGGGAGTCAAGGATGTCTGGATATGTGGGTTTTTAACATAAATAAGTTGATATTTCATGGTATTGTTGGTTTCTTACTATACATTCTTGACTATATGCTTGCAAGTAACGGCTAATATTTGGTTTTCATGGAGTAAACTTCTTTTTGCCTAGAAAAAAAACACACATGTATGTGAAATTCCTTTCCCTTCAGAATTTTCAGCTAGGTAGATTCCTTCAGAGTTTTCAGCATTTTTGTGAACGTCGGTCACACACTAACTTTTAAGTACCCATCTACATCTACTTGTGCCATTAAAACGGAGAACTAAAAATGCTGCACCACATATCAAAACGCCAAACTCTACCACATCAGCCACATTGTGCGACAACTCCATGTGCGCGAAGCACGCCTATTCGTCTAGTTTCATACTATTCTTAGTAAAGACAGCATGGCGGCGCAGCGAAGCACGGCTATTCGTCTAGTTTCACACTACTCTTAGTAAAGACAACCGATTTAACAGAAAATCCCTTTGCAGCTTGAGACACAGCAGGTAGCTCTAACTTTTGAAAAGAAAAAATCACAAACGCTGCAGCACAAGATCATAAACGCTCGACTAACTGACATAAACTATTCTTCAATGTTGGCTTCTGCATAGGAGACACTGCCTTTGTTGTTACTGTCAACTCCCTGAACTTGCTTATCCCCGTTAAAAAAATCATCCCATTTTCCCACCATATAAAAGGTACTAAATAAAACTGTTGTCCAAATCAAGAATCTAGTAACTTTATATTCTTGAAGATACCTGTGCCTGCATGAGATAGGATGAGATTAATAAAACATTATGGTTATAAGGGCATGTACAATGGTAGAGAAAGCGAGTCTTCTCTTAGCCCTCCACGTCATCTAGAGAAGACAATAAAATTAAATTGTACAACCGCATAACTCTTATTGCCACCCCTAACGATTAATATATGAATTGACTAATTTTAGTAAGAAATTATGTTAATACGGCAAGACATATAGTATAATCAGAAAATAGCCTTCTCTTATTTTATAAGGGATCATCTCTTAGCTAAGAGAAGACAACCTTCTCTTTCTTAATTCTCTCTCTCCCTCAACTAAGAAAAATCCGATGTGACAAACCTAAGAGAAGGCTAATGTCACCCTATTGTACATGCCCTTAAGAAGCAAAGAATATAAGGCACTTGTTATCTCACCGCCAAGTATACAAATTGGATGACTTTGTTACTCCCCTCCGATCCAAATTATTGTTGTCAGATTTGTCTAAATTCAGATGTATAGATACAATAATTTGGATCGGAGGGAGTAATACTATTTGATCCCATCAGGCGTAGCGCATTTCTAATTGTCTAAGATCCTCCAAAATTAATTTCAAAAACTTCATCACCATGAATAACAACTTTTACGGGGCAATTTAAGATCTTATAAATACTTCCTGCATCTAAAACATAAGGCATGTTGGTTCTGTTTTACACAAAAGTTTGACCAACAATTGCTTCATTTCTGTGTTACAAAACCATCATATTGATAAATAGAAAATATTAATTCTGAACATGAATCTAATAACATCACTTTTGATGTCACAATAACTCTATACTAACATAATAAGCAGACGGAGGGAGTAGTAATATATATGATCGAAGTGATGAAGAAACACATCCATGGAGGAATATGGGGTGGTTGGGTATGAATATAGTTAAGATTTTACCATTCAGGTTTACTAGGTCTGTGCTTGACATGCGAGGTAAGACGCTGGAGCAGCAACCTGTCTTTGAATCTTCTTGCGTAAGGAATATCTTTATTCCTTTGTATGCCAATAAGCAGATCGATGAGTTCCTCTTTCTTCTGGAGAGCTGACACTAGACGGCTATCCCCTGAAACAGAAGGATGCTGGCCAAATGCAGGGTACTTAGGTTAGCAACTTGCAGATCTATGAAAATGAATGCATGTTTAATTCCCTATGATAGAAGTATGCAAACGAACAGAAATAGTTTACATAGCTAGAAAATATGTTTAATTCCCTATGATAGAAGTATGCAAACGAACAGAAATAGTTTACATAGCTAGAAAATATGTTTAATTCCCTATGATAGAAGTATGCAAACGAACAGAAATAGTTTACATAGCTAGAAAATAACGACAGTTCCATCAATCTACAAAATAAAATACTGCGGCAATGCAGAGAAGTCAGTTTTTCGATCTGATGGCTATTATAAATCCCTAATTGAAACTGAAATATAACAGTAAACCGACTCGGAGCTGATTTTTGGAGCAGAAACCTCGGAGGATGTAAACCGGCGGAGAGCATAGCCGGGCGAGCCGCCGCGGTTGAGCACCCCTTGCTCATTCGCGACGGCCGACCTAAGAATCGCATGTGGTTGCTGGCCAGTGAGCCTCCTCGCCGCGAATCGAACCGCCGCCATGGCCATCTTTCTACTTCAGCGGGGGATCGATTCTTGCTTTGTTCTTTGGGAGAGTTGTCTGGCTGCGGCGGATCTGGGCGTTCGGTTCTCTTTTATTTTCGCTTTCCGAGTTCCGAACTCGACTCTATCTCAGGTTTATCTCAGGGCTGGATTCGACTTCGACATGGCCCGCTTCTTCTCTGGAATCTTGATTCGTTCCAGGCTTCTAGCCCAGTTTTCTTATTCGATAAAAGGCCTAAAAAGCCTAGCTTGCCGCTTGGGTTCACCTACGGGCTAATTGGAAATTTCAACCAACCATCAACTCGTAGCTTCGTATTCACTGACACGTCGGGGAAAACATATATACCGACCAGGTCGGCCGTTACCGTGCGCGTCAACATCCCGCACGAGGTATGGGCCAGCCTGGCCGGTCCAGTGTGTTTCTGTTTTTTTTTTCCTTTTTCTCTTTTCAGTTTTCTTTTATATTTTTATTTTTCAATTTTTCTGAACTGTTCACTTTTTTTTTACTTTTTTGATTTTATAAATAGTTTGTATTTGAAAAATATTTTAATTTTTAAAAAATGTTTAGATTTTGAATTTGTTCAAATTAAAATTTATTTAGAGTTTGAATTTATTCAGATTTGTAATTTGTTTAGTATCGAATTTGTTTTGATTTTGATTCAGATTTCGGATTCAAATAAATAGTGCATCGGAAAAAAAACACGAAGACAAATAGAAGTGCAACAAAGAATGAATGAACAACATGCCAAGGACTCGTTGAACTAACATGGGCCCAGCCCATATTATACTCCGGGTGTGCGGTGCCCCATAGAGGAGCCCCCCGACGCTCAAGATGGCGCTCCTAGTTGAAGCTTCACCTGTCATGGCGCGAGTTAACGCCTGAAGGAGGAGCTGTTGGGTCGGGCCCAACAACACCAACCTATTCTTCTTCCTGCGCACCAGCTTCGCCTCCTCGACACACCTCTATTACCGGAACCCTAATCCCTTAGTTCTAGGTCTCACCTCTGTCAGCAACGCTGCGGCAGCCACATCGTCCCCGTCTACGGCGAGTTCCAGGCCCTTCCCTCTAAACCCCCCAAACTGACCCGCACTGTAACCCTAAGTTCTAGGTCTCACCTCCGTCGGCGACGCCATGGCCAACCGCATCGTCCCCGTCTCCAGTAAGGACCTTCCATCTAAGCTCCCCTTGCAGCGTCGAAACTGCTAAGGCCCGCACGCTAACGGTCTTTGTTAACATCGTACATGCCATCCTTTACTCTGGTTGTGCACATTTTTTGCCTACGGTTGCAGTGATGGCAGGTGGAATAAAATTGGGTTTGCCTCTTGCCTGTGCCAGTAGCAAGGCTAAATCTTTGCCGATAATGGTGGCAGCTTTGTCACCGTAGAACATAAACCGGCCGCTTATAATTTTTTCTTCATCATTAGGCTCAACATCTATGGCGTCAACACAAAGTTTGTATCTGCGTGTGTAAATAACATAACTTAACAAACAAAATAGATGGGTTCTGCTGGTTTAGGTAAGTAGGTTTACATGGAGATGAAAAATCGTACCTTTCCTAGGACTCTGTCTTCCCACATTTAGGAAATTTGCATGTGTTCCCATGTGGAACCACCAGTTCTGTGGGTCCTTAGCTTGGGTAATCAGTATGTTCAGCTTGAATTTCTTCGACTACAAAGACATACAGAGCATATATTGTGAGTACATAGTTTTAAAATGAGTCGATAATAGCTGTGTGGAGGTGAAAAGGAGTTAATAGGAAGCTTTAGATAGAAGTCTAACGATTATGGTTTCTGGATCTTCGTTTTCCTAATGCATACAGTGTTGTCTCGGAAGGTTCAGGTGCTGATGCATTGTGCCTGTCCCACTCGACCAAGAAATGCTGGTCTCCGATGCTTCAACGTGATGGAAAACATTAGTGAAACTGCAATCTAATACTCCCTCCGTTTCAAAATATAAGATATTTTAGCATTGTGAATGAAGTGTATCTAGATCCTTTTTAGTGTATAGGTTTATATAGGTTTAGAGTGAACCTATACACTAAAAAAGGTCTAGATACACTCTATTCACAAAGCTAAAACATCTTATATTTTAAAACGGAGGGAGTATGTTCGAAAGGCAAGTTGTGCGAATTTGTAATTTTTGACTAACTTGTTAAAAAGAAATTCAGCTTCGGGGATTGGTGGGTTGAAGTGCCAGCGAGTAAGAGAGGTGCTTCCAAACGCATCAATTATTACTTGCTGTAAGAAAAGCATATCTCTGTAGGCGATGGTGCAGAATGTCAAAGTGTAAAATATTGGTACCTCAGAAATAAGAACCAGCAACACCTGTGAATAGAATGACCACGTTTTGCTGGATGGACTGTTCATAGATATACTATTGTGCATGAAATTCTTCAGCATGTTTTCTGGCCAGCAAGTACAAAACCAAGCATGTGTGGGGGAAACATGCTGACGAATTTAGGACAACAAAAACCAAGCGTTTTGTACTACCCTGTGCTTGGTTTTCTGGCCAGCAAGTACAAAACGCTGAATCTTGTATACCTCGCCCTCTTTTAGCTTTTCTCTGAACGTGCAATTCGGTCCTGTGCCACACATCCTTCAATGATGTTTCCCTCGAATGTGAGTTGGATTCGAGAATGTATTTAGTAGGTACGAAAAGGTATATATAGGACATTTTAGTAAAGTTGCAGCATGGTCTGCAAAAGGACACCTTGCTAGGGTTTCAGGGGACGGCATTTAATCTGAACATGTAGGAAAAGTAGTACACAATTCATGCGCGGACAATAAAGCTAGTGCTACTTTTGGTATCGAGAGAACAAAAATTGCGTGAACGCTGAACAGGGTACCACTCGGTCGACGAACAGTAGCCCAGCTCATACAATTCTTTCTCCTTGTTCCGATTCTCCCGGACCTTTGCTGTGCTGGGGGGACAGATCCTCGACCGTCCCTGTGTGCATTGCTGATCTGATTTTGCTGCAGAGCAGAGTCGTTAGATTTATTGCAGATCATGGGCAGCCGAGGCAGCTCCGTGAAGGACCACGTCCGCCGCAGCGGACACACTTTCCGGCAGAAGCCGCCGGCACCACGCAGGAGCGGAAGACACAACAGTAAGGGAGCCCCTTCGGCGAGAACCTCCCGCGGCAACAGAAGGCACGTCCGCATGACAACAGTCGCCAGCAACACTGTGCACGTCGACGACGACGACGGGCACATCTTCGGAGAGACGGCGGCAATACGACGGCGGCCCAGAAGACACACCGGCAGAGGATGGGCTGGACGGCAAGAACCACCCGCAGCTAAAGATGGCGTGGCCGTGCGCGGCAGCGAGCCTGCGGACCGGCCGGAAGAAGGACGACCAGGGGGCCGACCACGCTGCCGGCGCGGAGCAGCGTCCTGGATGTCCCGCCGACAGCGCGGCACAGGAGGAGGCCAAGTAATAGCACGCCCTCAAACAGAATCCGGAGGATCAGCCATCCTAGAACTAACCAAAAGAAAAAACAGACACGGATAAACCCCAAAGAAAAGGACATCAGGGAAAAAAAATGAAGAAGAGCAGGACGAACCGCGAGGAGCGATGTGCATCGGCCGACGTGCGCACTGGCAGATTAAAGAGAGAATTCCTTATTTGACACGGCTTTCCTATTTGATCTGGAAATTTTTTTCTTCTTAATTTGATATCTAAACTTGATTTTGTTCCTAACATGACACTCTAGTGCATTTTGAGCGCTAAATGCGTTAAATAGAAAGAGAAAAAGACTATTTTGCCCTGATGAATTATATAACAAAAAATATCTCTATGGGATAAAAGCAAGACGATATTGTAGCATATCTGGCCAAATAAGACATGTCCATGTGGCGTGGAACTAACTTGGCATGAGCTTCGTGCTGCGCTATTGGATAGCACTTGAAAGCTAACAAACATGAAAAACTCGCCGTCCGCACCATTGCACGACCTGCAGTTGAGCTTGCTGATGGATGCTCTGGCCGCCGCGCCCGCGCCCGCCGCTGTCGTGCCCGTGCCCGTGCCGCTGTCGCCCGTCGCAGTTGTGCCCGCGCCTTGGCCGCCCTTGCCGGCCGCTGGCGACGCCAGACGCGGCCCTGCCCGCGCCGCCGTGCCTGTGCCGCTGTCGCCCGCCGCAGCCGTGCCCGCACCTTGGTCGCCGCATCCGCGCCCACGACGCCATACGCGGCCGTGCCCGTGCCTTGGCCGCTCTTGTCGGCCGCTGCACCTGCGACGCAAGACGTGGTCGTGCCCGCGCAGATGTCTCCCACCGCCGTCGTGCCCACGCCGCTCTCGCCCGCCGCCGCCTTGCCTAGGCCACCACGAGCAGACTCCATTCCTTCCATGTCCCTCAGCTCAGCCCGTTGCCGGCACCTCCGATATGAGCCACCGCACCGCCGCAGCTGGGCTTTCACTTTTGGGCTTGGGAAAGTGACGCGAGTGAGAGGCTGGCATCAGCTCTGTTTCGATTCGTACACGTACAGAGGGGTACTTTGGTCCAGTAAAAAAATGACCGACGGAATTAACTAACGGAACCAATGGTGATGTCACGTTAGGAACAAAATCAATTTTAGATATCAAATAGGAAAGAAAAAAGTTTTTAGTGTCAAATAGGGAAGCTGATTTTAAGTCAGTGTGAATTTTCTCCAGATTAAACGGCCAGACTAATCTAGGAAAAGGAGCAGAGAATGGCACGCGGTTAGTGGGGAGGGAAGCACGACACCACCACCGAAGGCGGGGCATGCAACCGGCTCGTGGCAAGGCGTATGGACGACCGACAAAGCAGATGCGCACAACCTGGGGAAGAACAGCAACTACCGGATGGTACCCACCGGAAGAGGAAAAAAAGAACGAAAATGAGAAACAAACCGAGGTGTACATGGGCGGGACGCGCGTCAAGACGCTATTGGTAAAAACTGTTTTTTCTTTAAGATGGAAAAAAACTGTTTTTGAACGTTAACCAAACGCACGACGATGGAGCCCGCCTGCTGTTAGAAGGACATACTGGCGTTTCTCCGAGTGAGGAATCCAGTAAGAAGAGAAGAACAAGTGAGGAGCCACTCGGATCGGCGGATCTTGCAGGGACTATGGATCAGTCCCTGCCTACGCAATGAATCTTCTATATTGGAACTGTCGTGGCCTGGGGTCGGACACGACGGTGGGTGAGCTTAGATGGCTCGTGAAATCTTTCCAACCCAGTTTCCTTTTTCTTTCAGAAACAAAGATGAAGGAAGCACGTGTTAAAAAAATTATGTGGTCTCTCGGCTACTCGAGCTTCTTTGGTGTGAGTAGTGTGGGACTAAGTGGGGGTTTAGCCCTGTTTTGGATGCAGCCTTTCTCCGTTCAGCTCAAAGGTTTAAATCAGCATTGCATTGATGTTGGCATTAAGGCTGAGAATGGACTCTTGGCGTGCAAGTTTCATCTATGGAGAACCAAAGAGAGATAAGTGATACGTTCAAAACGTATCTACTTTTCCAAACACTTTTGCTATTGTTTCTCCTCTATACTTGTGTGATTTGGATGCAACTAATGTGAACTGGCGCTGTTTTCAACAGAATTGACTTGGTGTCCACTTTTTGTGCAGAAAATTAACTATCAGGAAAAATCCCGGAAAATATGCCAAAATCCTATTTCTGTTGGAGATATGCCCAAGAGACAATAATAAAAGTGGTTATTATTATATCTTTATGTTTATGATGAATGTTTACATCCCATGCTGTAATTGTATTATTAGGAAACACTAATACATGTGTGTTTTGTAAACATAAAAGAGTCCCTAGTAAGCTTCTTGTTGAACTAGCTTGTTGATTAATAGATGATCATGGTTTCCTGATCATGGACATTGGATGTCATTAATAACAGGGTTATATCATTAGGAGAATGATGTGATGGACACACACACCCATAGTAAGTATAGCATAAGATCAAGTCATTAAGTTCGTATTGCTACAAGCTTTCAAATGCATAGTAACCTAATCCTTCGACCATGAGGTTATGTTAATCACCATCACCGGATGGATACTTTGATGACATCAAACACCTCTTCATAACTAGGTGGTTATAAAGGTGTCATTAGGTATTCTGAAAGTATGTGTTGAAGCGCATGGACCAAGATTGAGATTTGTCCATCCATATGACGGATAGATATGCTCTGGGCCCTCTCGGTGGAATGTCATCTAGTTAGCTTGCAAGCATGTGACTAGGTCACAAGGGATGACATATCATGGAACGAGTAAAAGAGTACTTATCAGTAACGAGGTAGAACTAGGTATGGAGATACCGACGATCAAACCTCGGATAAGTAGAGTATCGCGTGACAAAGGGGATTGGTTTCGTATGTTAATGGTTCTATCGATCACGAAGTCATCGTTGAGTATGTGGGAGCCGTTATGGATCTCCAGATCCCGCTAATGGTTATTGATCGGAGAGGTGTCTCCATCATGTCTGCATATTCACGAACCATAGGGTGACACACTTAAGGTTCGATGTTGTTTAGGTAGATATGGAATATGCGTTGGAGACTGAATGTAGTTCGGAATCTCGGATTGGATCTAGGACATCACGAGGAGATCCGGAATTGTCCGGAGAATAAGATTCATATAATGGAGATCATTTTCTAGGTTCGGAAATGTTCCGGAGTGTTTATATGGGGATTCTAGAAGGTTTCGGAATGTTCCGGAAAGTTCTAGGAGGTTCCGTGGGCTTTACTTGAAAACCAAGAAAGGAAAAGGGGAGACTTGGGGGGGAAGGAAACTCCCTCCCCCCTCTCCCTTGTGCGCCGGCCCTAGAAGGTGGGCCTAGGGGTGGGAACCCTAGGCCGCACCCCTCCCTCTATATATAGAGGGGTGGAGGCGCCACCCCCTTGCCCCTCCACTCCTTGCCCTAGCCGCCTCTCTCCTCCTCCTCCTTCACTCTGCTCTGGCTTAGGCGAAGCCCTGCAGAATTTTCTACTCCACCACCACCACCACGCCGTCGTGCTGCTGGAATTCCGTGGAGAGATCTACTACCTCCGCTGCTCGCTGGAACGGGGAGAGGAAGGTCTGCATCGACTCCGCATGTGTGACAGACTGCGGAAGCGCTGCCGGAACACGGCGCCGGAAGGATCGTCTACTCGATCTTGAGATCAGCAAGTGATCGTCTACATCAACCACGAGATCCGATCTCACACAAGGCTTCCGGATCTACAAGGGTTAGTACAGATCTATCTCGTTGCACATGTCTAATAGATTAGATCTTGGCTTTTATCTAGATTAGATCTGGGTTTTGTTCATTCTTGCGGTAGAAATTTTTTGTTTTCCATGCTACGAACCCATCAGTGGTATCAGAGCCGTGTCTATGCGTAGATCTGTTGCACGAGTAGAACACAATGGTTTTGTGGGCATTGGTTCCCGTGCCGTCTTTTTGCTTTGTATACTTTGTATCTTGCGGTATGGTGGGATGAAGCGGCTCGGGCTAACCTTACATGTCATCACACATGAGACTTGCTCCACGCTTGACGTGTAACTTGGTTTGCACAAGTGGCTTTGCGGGTGTATGTCTCTCTCACCATAGTATAGATACAATTTACACTTTGCACTTGATAGCACTTGTATCAACGTTGTGGTTCAGTTTCGTAGATAAGATCCGTTCTTATTCGAAAGCCCCAAACCACGTAAAACATGCAAAGAAAATTAGAGGCGTCTAACTTGTTTTTGCAGGGGTTTTTGTGATGTGATATGGCCATCGTGTGATTGTGATTATATTTGATGTATGCAATGATCCTTGTTGTAATATGGCAACCGGCAGGAGCCTAATGGTTGTCTTTAATTCTGTTAAGACCTGCGTGTCTATTCATCTTGTAATAGCTTTATTCCAAGTAGTTGTAATAGTTGCTAGTGATGATGGACAACCATGAAGCGGCGCCACTGACCTTGACGCAATGCTGGTGATGATGGAGATCATGTCCATGCCTTGGAGATGGAGATCAAAGGCATAAGAAGAAAGGGCCATATCATATCACACAAATTATGAATTGCCTGTGATGTTAATCCTTTATGCATCTTGTATTGCTTAGATCGCGATGGTAGCATTATAAGATGATCCCTCTCACTAAATATCAAGTAATAAAGTGTTCGTCCTTAGTTGGCACCATTGCTAAGACTCGTCGTTTCGAAACATCTCGTGATGATCGGATGTGATAGATTCTATGTGTGCATACAACGGGTGCAAGCCAGATTTGCACATGCGGAAACTAAGGTTGATCTTGACGAGCCTAGCATGTACATACATGGTCTCGGAACACGGAATACCGAAAGGTAGATCATGAGTCATATAAATGATATGATGAACATGAAGATTGTTCGCCGATGAAACTACATCTTCTCTCGTGAAGATCGGACTTGGTGTAGTGGATTTGGTTCGTGTAATCACTAAGACAATGTGAGGGATGTTGTTTTGAGTGGGAGTTCACCTAGTTAATTTAAGAATTAAGATAGAACTCAATTTATCATAAACTTAGTCTAAACTACTTGCAAATTTGTTGTAGATTATGGCGAACCTCTCCATCAATTTCAATGCGTTCCTAGAGAAAGAAAAGCTTAAGAATAATGGAAGAAACTTCACGGACTGGTTCCGTGGACTGAAGATTGTCCTCAGGGCTGGTCAGTTGACCTATGTGCTCGAAGCACCGCTAGGTGACCCACCTGCAGAAGATGCCACCGATGACGTAAAGAATGTTTACGCCACTCGGAAAAATCACTACTCCACAGTTCAGTGTGCCATCCTGTACGGTTTAGAAACGGAGCTTCAGAAGCGCTTTGAGCACCACGACCCGTTTGAGATCATTAAAGAGCTCAGGCTGATTTTTGAGACTCACGCGACCGTGGAGAGCTATGAGGCCTCCGAAAAGTTCTTTAACTGTAAGATGGAAGAGGGTAGCTCCGTTAGCGAGCACGTGCTCACCATGTCTGGGCACGCAAACAAGCTCCAAGAGTTGGGGATAACGATTCCTAATGAGTTAGGGATTCACTGTGTCCTCCAATCACTGCCACCGAGTTATAAGAACTTTGTGATGAACTACAGTATGCACTGCATGAACAAGATGTTGCCTGAACTATCGTCCATGCTGAAAACTGTTGAAGTGGAGATCAAGAAGGAGCACCAAATGTTGATGGTCAATAAGACCACTAATTTCAAGAAACAGGGCAAGCCTAAGAACAAGGGCAACTTCAAGAAGGACGGCAAGAAAGCTGCCGCACCTGCTAAGAAGCCCAAGGCTGGTCCTAAGCCTGAAACTGAATGCTTCTACTGCAAGGGTGCTGGTCACTGGAAGCGTAACTGCCCCAAGTACCTGGCGGATCTGAAGAATGGAAACATCAAGAAGAAAGGTATATTCGATATACATGTTATTGATGTGTATCTTACTAGTAATCGTAGTAGTGCATGGGTATTTGATACTGGTTCGGTTGCTCATATTTGTAACTCGAAAAAGGAGCTGCGGAATAAGCGAAGACTGGCGAGAGACAAGGTGATGATGCGCATTGGAAATGGCTCCAAGGTTGATGTGATCGCCGTCGGCACGCTCCCTCTACATCTACCTTCGGGATTAGTTTTAAATTTGAATAATTGTTATTTGGTGCATGCGTTAAGCATGAACATTATATCTGGATCTTGTTTATTGCGAGACGGTTACTCTTTTAAGTCCGAGAATAAAGGTTGTTCGATTTATATGAGTAATATCTTTTATGGTAATGCACCTGAGATGAATGGTTTATTCTTACTGAATCTCGATAGTAGTGATACACATGTTCACAACATAGATGCTAAACGAACAAAATTGAATGATAATTCTACATACATGTGGTACTGTCGTCTTGGTCACATTGGAGTGAAGCGTATGAAGAAACTCCATTCTGATGGACTTCTTGAATCACTTGAAAGATGCGAAGCATGTCTAATGGGAAAAATGACTAAGACTCCATTCTCTGGAATAATGGAGCGAGCCACAGACTTATTGGAAATAATACATACCGATGTGTGTGGTCCAATGAGTGTAGCATCGCGTGGTGGATATCGTTATGTTCTCAGTTTCACGGATGACTTAAGTAGATATGGGTATGTCTACTTTATGAAACATAAGTCCAAAACTTTCGAGAAGTTTAAGGAATTTCAAAGTGAAGTGGAAAATCATCGTAACAAGAAGATTAAGTTTCTGCGTTCTGACCGCGGAGGTGAATATCTAAGTTATGAGTTTGGCATGCATTTAAAGAAATGTGGAATACTTTCGCAATTGACACCGTCGGGAACACCACAGCGTAATGGTGTGTCCGAACGTCGTAATCGAACTCTCTTAGATATGGTTCGGTCTATGATGTCTCTTATAGATTTACCGCTATCGTTTTGGGCCTATGCATTAGAGACAGCCGCACTCACTTTAAATAGGGCACCATCTAAATCCATTGAAACGACACCGTACGAATTGTGGTTTGGAAAGAAACCTAAGTTGTCGTTCCTTAAAGTTTGGGGTTGCGAAGCATATGTAAAGAAGTTACAACCTGATAAGCTTGAACCCAAAGCGGAGAAATGCGTCTTCATAGGATACCCTAAAGAAACAATTGGGTATACCTTCTATCATAGATCCGAAGGCAAAGTTTTCGTTGCCAAGAATGGATCCTTTCTTGAGAAGGAGTTTCTCTCGAAGGAAGTGACTGGAAGGAAAGTAGAACTCGACGAGGTTATTGAACCTTCTCTCGGAGTTGAGAGTAGTGTAGCACCGGAAGATGTTTTTGTGCCGCCTGCACCAATTGGAGAGGAAGCTAATGATGGTGATCATGAAACTTCGAACGAAGTTGCTGCTGAACCTCGTAGGTCAACGAGGGTTCGTACCACTCCTGATTGGTATGACCCTGCCTTAAACGTCATGTTGGTGGACAACACTGATGACCCTGCGACGTATGAAGAAGCTATGGTGAGCCCAGATTCCGACAAATGGCTAGAAGCCATGAAATCCAAAATGGGATCCATGTACGAAAACCAAGTGTGGACTTACCGGATGGCCGTAAGGCTATCGAGAACAGATGGATTTTCAAGAGAAAAACAGATGCTGATGGTAATGTTACCGTCTATAAAGCTCGACTTGTCGCGAAAGGGTTCCGACAAATTCAAGGAGTTGACTACGATGAGACATTCTCACCAGTAGCAAAGCTAAAGTCTGTGAGGATTTTGTTAGCAATTGCTGCATATTTCGATTATGAGATTTGGCAGATGGATGTCAAAACGGCGTTCCTTAATGGAGACATTGAGGAAGAGTTGTATATGGTACAACCCAAGGGTTTTGTCGATCCTAAAGATGCTGACAAGGTATGCAAACTTCAGCGCTCCATTTATGGACTGAAGCAAGCATCCCGGAGTTGGAATCAATGTTTTGATAAAGTAATCAAAAACTTTGGATTTATACAAACTTATGGAGAAGCTTGTATTTACAAGAAAGTGAGTGGGAGCTCTATAGCATTCCTAGTACTATATGTAGATGACATATTGTTAATTGGGAATGATATAGAACTTCTTAATAGTGTCAAAGCCTATTTGAATAATAGTTTTTCAATGAAGGATCTTGGTGAAGCGGCATATATTCTAGGCATCAAGATTTATAGAGATAGATCAAGACGCCTAATAGCGCTTTCACAAAGTACATACTTGGACAAAGTTCTAAAGAAGTTTAGAATGGAAGAGAGCAAGAAAGGGTTCGTGCCCATGTTGTCAGGTAAGACCTTGAGTAAGATTCAAAGTCCAGCTACAGTAGAAGATAGAGAGAAAATGAGTAATATTCCCTATGCCTCGGCCATAGGTTCTATCATGTATGCCATGCTGTGTACAAGACCGGATATAGCACATGCTGTTAGTTTGACTAGCAGATATCAAAGTGATCCTAGAATGGAGCACTGGACAGCGGTCAAGAATATCCTAAAGTACCTAAATAGGACTAAGGATATGGTTCTTTCTTATGGAGGTGATGAACAACTTGTTGTAAACAGTTACACTGATGCTAGTTGGAACACCGATCCAGATGACTCGAAGTCACAGTCTAGATACGTATTTATTTTGAATGGTGCTGCAGTGAGCTGGAGGAGTGCCAAGCAAAGCGTTGTGGCGAAATCTTCAAATGAATCGGAATACATAGCTGCTTCGGAGGCTGCACAAGAAGCCATATGGATGAAGGAGTTCATTACTGAACTTGGCGTGGTTCCTAGTGCGTTGGACCCGATGGCCATCTACTGTGAAAACACAGGTGCCATAGCTAATGCACAGGAGCCAAGGTCACATAGCAAGCTGAAGCACATCAAGCTACGTTTCCATGCTATTCGTGAGTATGTCCAAGATGGTGACATAAAGATTTGCAAAGTACACACTGATCTGAATGTGGCAGATCTGTTGACTAAACCTTTCCCTAGAGCAAAGCATGAACAACACCAGAACGCCATGGGTGTTAGGTATATTACCATGTAATCTAGATTATTGACTCCAGTGCAAGTGGGAGACTGTTGGAGATAAGCCCAAGAGGCAATAATAAAAGTGGTTATTATTATATCTTTGTGTTTATGATGAATGTTTACATCCCATGCTGTAATTGTATTATTAGGAAACACTAATACATGTGTGTTTTGTAAACATAAAAGAGTCCCTAGTAAGCCTCTTGTTGAACTAGCTTGTTGATTAATAGATGATCATGGTTTCCTGATCATGGACATTGGATGTCATTAATAACAGGGTTATATCATTAGGAGAATGATGTGATGGACACACACACCCATAGTAAGTATAGCATAAGATCAAGTCATTAAGTTCGTATTGCTACAAGCTTTCAAATGAATAGTAACCTAATCCTTCGACCATGAGGTTATGTTAATCACCATCACCGGATGGGTACTTTGATGACATCAAACACCGCTTCGTAACTGGGTGGTTATAAAGGTGTCATTAGGTATTCTGAAAGTATGTGTTGAAGCGCATGGACCAAGATTGGGATTTGTCCATCCATATGACGGATAGATATGCTCTGGGCCCTCTCGGTGGAATGTCATCTAGTTAGCTTGCAAGCATGTGACTAGGTCACAAGGGATGACATATCATGGAACAAGTAAAAGAGTACTTATCAGTAACGACGTAGAACTAGGTATGGAGATACCGACGATCAAACCTCGGATAAGTAGAGTATCGTGTGACAAAGGGAATTGGTTTCGTATGTTAATGGTTCTATCGATCACGAAGTCATCGTTGAGTATGTGGGAGCCGTTATGGATCTCCAGATCCCGCTGATGGTTATTGATCGGAGAGGTGTCTCCATCATGTCTGCATATTCAAGAACCGTAGGGTGACACACTTAAGGTTCGATGCTGTTTAGGTAGATATGGAATATGCGTTGGAGACCGAATGTAGTTCAGAGTCTCGGATTGGATCTAGGACATCACGAGGAGATCCGGAATTGTCCGGAGAATAAGATTCATATAATGGAGATCATTTTCTAGGTTTGGAAATGTTCCGGAGTGTTTATATGGGGATTCTAGAAGGTTTCGGAATGTTTCGGAAAGTTCTAGGAGGTTCCGTGGACTTTACTTGAAAACCATGAAAGGAAAAGGGGAGACTTGGGAGGGGGAAGGAAACTCCCTCCCCCTCTCCCTTGTGCGCCGGCCCTAGGAGGTGGGCCTAGGGGTGGGAACCCTAGGCCGCACCCCTCCCTCTATATATAGAGGGGTGGAGGCGCCACCCCCTTGCCCCTCCACTCCTTGCTGTAGCCGCCTCTCTCCTCCTCCTTCACTCTGCTCTAGCTTAGGCGAAGCCCTGCAGAATTCTCTACTCCACCACCACCACCACGCCGTCGTGCTGATGGAATTCCGTGGAGAGATCTACTACCTCCGATGCTCGCTGGAACAGGGAGAGGAAGGTCTGCATCGACTCCGCACGTGTGACCGACTGCGGAAGCGCTACCGGAACGCGGCGCTAGAAGGATAGTCTACTCGATCTTGAGATCGGCAAGTGATCGTCTACATCAACCACGAGATCCAATCTCGCACAAGGCTTTCAGATCTACAAGGGTTAGTACAGATTTATCTCGTTGCACATGTCTAATAGATTAGATCTTGGCTTTTATCTAGATTAGATCTGGATTTTGTTCGTTCTTGCGGTAGAAATATTTTGTTTTCCATGCTACGAACCCATCAATTTCACCCGAAGACTCAAGGAGCCAGAATATAAGACGGAGAGGAGCCCTGGGGTGGCCACACCACCTGGTGGCGCGGGCCAGGCCAGGCCGCGCCAGGGGGTGGTGTGGGCCCCCCAGGCACCCCCTCGGCCTCTCTCTTCGCCTATAAGGACCCTTCTGACCTAAAAACTACGGGGGGTTCGACGTTTTTCCAGAAGGAGTTCCGCTCCGCCGCCACCATCAGATTCCACGAAACAGCACTAGAAACTCTGTTCTGGCACCCTGCTGGGACGCGGAATTGGAGGAGATCATCGCCATCATCATCACCATCGCTTCTCCATCGACCATCCATGTTTCCCCCATCTATGAGTGAGTAATCCCCCGCTGTAGGCTATGGGGATGGTAGGGATTGGATGAGATCGTTCATGTAATGGCATCCGATTGTTAGGGCATAGTGCCTAGTATCTTTTATTAGTGCTTTATGACTTTGGTGCGAATTGTTGTGCTTAATGCTTGTCACTAGGGCCCGAGTGCCATGATTTCAGATCTGAACTTATTATTGATTCATTATGATAGTATTGTTTCTGGTCTTATCTACAATTTGTATACACACGTCGTTGTCCGGGACCTATGGCCCTGAAGTGACAGAAATCGGGATAACCGGAAGGGAAAGGCTTTGATGTGAGGATCACATGTGTTCATGGAGTGTTAATGCTTTACTCCGGTGCTCTATTAAAAGGAGCACCTTAATTGCTAGTAGTTCCCTAGAGGCCCCGCTGCAAACGGGCTGGCAGAACAAAAGATGTTGTGCAAGTTCTCATTGCGAGCACGTATGACTATATATGGAACACATGACTAGGATTGTCTAGTACTTGGGTGCTTTATCTTATTTATCTGCAATTGCCCTATGTTCTGATTGCTATGTGAATTGTCTTGTCCATGCAACGCCCGTCCATCCATCCCTATGCCTACCGCACTCGAATCCCACTGTTTACTGCTTTTGTTACTACTGTCTTTGTTTTGCTACTACTGTTACTTTATTCTTCCTACTACAAAACTATTGTTACTGATAAACTGTTGTGAGCAAGATTGTTTCCAGGTGCATCTGAATTGACAACTCAGTTGTTAAGACTGATAAGTATTCTTTGGCTCCCCTTGTGTCGAATCAATAAATTGGGTTTCACTTCCCTCGAAAATACTGCGATACACCCCCTATACTTGTGGGTCATCAAGACTATTTTCTGGCGCCGTTGCCGGGGAGCATAGCTTTATTTATCAAGTTCACTTGGATTCTCTATTGTTCGCTGCTATCCATCCATCATGGGTAAGTCTCGTGATGGCAAGGTTCCTCTTTTACCATCCACTACAAGAAGAGGTACGGTTCTAAACACCTTTGCTGCTCTTGATTCACCATCTGTTATAAGTAAGCTCGTTACACCACCACATACACATGCTACACACACTACTACTACTACTGAATCTGAAATTTCTGATGCTTATGATAGTGCTTCTACTGTGCTTGATAAGAGTGGTTCATTAGGTCCTTTCCTAGATGCTACGATTGCTAGAACTATAGCTGGAAATACCGAAACTCCTAATGAAGACACTACCACACCTGTTAGCTCACCTGAGTCTAGTGATAGTTATGATACTGAAGAAGATTATGTTGAGATGACCGATGAGTTTATTGAAGAATGTAAGAACACCCATGATAGGAGCGCTAAAAAAGAGTCTCCTTGAGAGGCGTACAATTAGACCTAAATTATCTCCTGCTGCTAAGTTTGTTGCTTCTCCCATAAACATTATAGATGAAGATTATGATTTCTCTCTCGATCTATCTTACATAGCTATTGTCGAGAAAGAACCATTTTGTGGGACTAAGAATGAAAGTGCGGTAGCACATATGAATAAACTTTCTACCATGAGTGGCTTGTTTTATGATGATATTAAGATGCGTACTTACTTTGTTGCTAAGATTTTTCCTTTTTCACTGAAAGGAGAAGCTAAAACTTGGTTTAGTAATTTATCTCCTGGATCTATTGATAGCCCTGAGTGCTTGATTAGTACTTTCCTGCAGAAATATTTTCCTCCTAGTGCTAGACATGCTATTTTGCAGGAACTTTTTGATTTTAAACAGGGAGAAAAAGAGGTATTGCCCGAATCTTAGGCAAGGTTTTTGTGCTTTGATTCATGCACAGGATGGAAGTCCATTACCTAAGAATGAACTACTTGATATATTTTATAATGGACTAACCCAAGAATCCAGGACATACCTAGATAGTTGTGCTGATTGTGTTTTCAGAAATAGGACTCCCAAGGAAGCTGAGGAATTAATGGCTAAAATAAGCAAGAATTATGAAGATTGGACTCCTCCTAAACAAGTTACACCTGAAGTAATTGTATCTGGACCATCTATTCCTGTGCCTATTCCAACACCAAAGAAGAAGGGATTTATTGAATTAAATGATGAAGTGATGAAGGAAGCTAAGAAATGTCTTGAGGAGAAGGGAATTAAAGCTACAGATGTCAAGAATTTACCTCCTATAGAAGAATTATGTAAGCCTATTCCCTACTCACCCACTATTGAGGTACACTCTCTCCAACACTTTGATGAAGGTGATATCCCTTACTTGATACCTCCTGATCAATGCTTAGAAGAATTTGATATCTTTGTTGTTAAGCAAGATAACTTTAATAAAAGGGTGCAAAATCATCTAATGGAAAACACTAGAGCTATTGTTGAGTTAAAAGATATTGTGGAAAGAACCTCTAATGATGTTAAAATGATTGTTAAACACTTTCAAATGGTTCAAACTCAAATAAATCAACTCACTAAAGTGCAAAAAGACTTGCTAGTTAACGCTGCTAAAGAAAAACATGCTTATGAAATTAGAACTAGAAGTGGTACTGCTACCCAGGATCCTCTATATCCTAAGGGGCATCCCAAAAGAATTGAGCAGGATTCTCAACAAGCTGAAAATAGTGGCTCTACTCGTAAGAAAAGGAAAAAGAAACATAAAACTATTGTAGAACCCTCTGAACCTGCTATAGATCCTAATAGTATATCTATTTCTGATGCTGAAACTGAAAGTGGTAATGAAGAAAATGATGTTCCTAATGAAGAAAAGGTTGAAGAAGAACCTGAAAAGCACACTAAGAATACTAAATACACTAAAGAAGATTTTGTTGCTAAGAAACATGGTAGTGAAAGAGAGCCTCGAGTCCAAAAACCTATGCCTTTCCCTCATAATAAACACAAGTCAAAGGAAGATGAACACTATAATAAGTTTTGTGAGTGGATGAAACCTTTATTCTTGCAAATTCCTTTGACTGGTGCTATTAAATTGCCTCCTTAATCAAAGTATATGAAGGATATTGTCTCGAATAAAAGGAAGATCCCTAATGAAGAAATTTCTACTTTGCTTGCTAATTATTCCTTCAATGGTAAGGTTCCAAAGAAACTGGGAGACCCAGGGATCCCAACTATCCCTTGCTCTATTAAATATAGTTATGTTAGAACTGATTTGTGTGATTTAGGAGCTGGAGTTAGTGTTATGCCTTTTTCTCTCTACAAGAGACTTCAACTGGAAAAATTAATACCAACTGATATTTCTTTGCAAATGGCTGATAAATCTACCACTATTCCTTTTGGTATATGTGAGGATGTACCTGTTCAAGTAAATTCTAATGGAAAACACTAGAGCTATTGTTGAGTTGAAAGATATTGTGGAAAGAACCTCTAATGATGTTAAAATGATTGTTAAACACTTTCAAATGGTTCAAACCCAAATAGATCAACTCGTTAAAGTGCAAAACGACTTGCTAGTTAATGCTGGTAAAGAAAAACATGCTTATGAAATTAGAACTAGAAGTGGAGCTGCTACCCAGGATCCTCTATATCCTGAGGGGCATCCCAAAAGAATTGAGCAGGATTCTCAACAAGCTGAAAATAGTGGTTCTACTCGTAAGAAAAGGAAAAAAGAAACATAAAACTGTTGTAGAACCCTCTGAACCTGCTATAGATCCAAATAGTATATCTATCTCTGATGCTGAAACTGAAAGTGGTAATGAAGAAAATGAAGTTCCTAATGAAGAAAAAGTTGAATAAGAACCTGAAAACCACACTAAGAATACTAAATACACCAAAGAAGATTTTATTGCTAAGAAACATGGTAGTGAAAGAGAACCTTGGGTCCAAAAACCTATGCCTTTCCCTGATCAGAAACACAAGTCAAAGGAAGATGAACACTATAATAAGTTTTCTGAGTGGATGAAGCCTTTATTCTTGCAAATTCCTTTGACCGATGCTATTAAATTGCCTCCTTACTCAAAGTATATGAAGGACATTGTCTCGAATAAAAGGAACATCCCTAATGAAGAAATCTCTACTTTGCTTGCTAATTATTCTTTCAATGGTAAGGTTCCTAAGAAACTTGGAGACCCAGGGATTCCAACTATCCCTTGCTCTATTAAGAACAGTTATGTTAGAACTGCTTTGTGTGATTTGGGAGCTAGAGTTAGTGCTATGCCTTTCTCTCTCTATAAGAGGCTTCAACTTGAAAAATTGATACCAACTGATATATCTTTGCAAATGGCTGATAAGTCTACCACTATTCCTGTGGGTATATGTGAGGATGTACCTGTTCAGGTGGCTCACAATTGCTTGATATTAACTGATTTTGTTGTGCTTGAAATGCCTAAAGATGATAATATGTCTATTATTCTTGGGAGACCTTTCCTTAATACTGCAGGAGTTGTTATTAATTGTAATCAAGGAAAGGTGACCTTCAATGTTAATGACAAGGAACATACTGTCTATTTCCCCAAGAAGATTGAAAGGACTTATGGTTTAAATTCAATTGAACATGTTGAATGCATTCAAGTTGGAGAAATATATTGTCCCATACCAAAAGAAAAATTTGAAACTATTATGATTGGGACCATTGCTATCAAGGTTGAGGTAACATAGTCATTAGTGGAGTACAAAGTTTTGTCTCATATGCAATTGTTTTGGTAGCAAGACTTGATCAACCTTGCTAACAAAAGGATTCCATTGAACAAAACAACGTTTTCATTATGATTATCCCCGTTTATTTCTATCCTTTGCATTTTAGTTTTTGCTTTTGCCTAGTTTTCTTTTTTTGTTGTTAGTTGCTTGCATGCTAGAACTTCTGTAGTCCTAGCCTTGTTTTGTCCTTGCATCATGTTTCCAAAAAGAAAAAAATCTGTTGTCAGAAAATCATTCTTCTATTTCTGAAAAATTGCCCAAAAATAAAGTGTCTCGAAAAATTCCAGAAAATTCATATTAAATTTTTACGTGAAAAAGGGGCAGAGGAGTACCTGGTAGGTACCAGGGGGCCCACCAGGCAGGCACACCATGTGGTGGCGCCATGCCCTGGTGTGGGCCACCCCTGGCCCCCCACTACCTCTCTCTCCTGCCACTTTCTTCTCTCTCCCGAGTAAGCTCCAGTTCATAGCTCAAAATCGCGTTCTCTCTGTGCTTGCTCTCGATTTCTTCGATCTCTTTGCTCAGCCCATCTTTCTTGCTGAAATTTGGAGCAGTTGTTCCTTGGTATGTGACTCCTCCCCTTATCCAAGTAGATTTGTGTTTAGTGGATTGTATGTTGAGTATTTTGCTGCTGTAGGTGACTGGTTATGAGAGCTTGTAAGCTTGTTTGATGCTTAGAGATATAGTTTTGATGCATGTTTAGGCTCTTGCAAGTCCCTATGAGTAGAATCCTTCATTATATTTACTTTGCAATCACTTGTTTAATAGGTGTTTAAATTTCAGAATACCAAGCATGAATAACCACACTTTTGGAGAGATATTTGAGAGTGATGCACCTAGGAGGTCGAGGCCCTCAAGAACAGCCTCTCAAGCTAGGCCATCATACAATGAAGACCTCATTGCAACACGCATTGGCAGTGAAAGGGATGATAGGGATGCTCACCCATCCTCTTTTCCTTGTTTTACTTTCTTGCAAGCTGCAGGTATTCTTGATGATTTCTTGCTACTGATTGAGAGGGTTGGCTTGACCTCCTATATGCAAGATGAGAGTGCACAATACGCTATGCTCACCAAAACTTTTGTTGAGAGTTTCTCATTTACTAACACATCCTATCATTCTACTGTCTCTTTTAAAATCTATGATATGCCCTTCACCATGCCTTTGGAGAGATTTTGCAGTATTGTAGGTGTGCGTATGACAGGGACCGTGAAGAAAATTCAAGGGCGGCCCGCTGATTTGTTGGAGCATTACCGAGGGGTGACCAATGATAATGACCGTGTGGCGCAGCGCGGAAAGATAAGAAATATCCAACTCCCTGCTCTTAGATACTTTGCATACTATCTTGCCACTAGTGTATTGGGTAGGGAGAACACTAGTAATATATCCAACTATCACTTAGCTTTCCTTGCTTCTGCGCTCAACAATGATACTCGGTACAATCTTGGCTCTCTTATTGCTCGCCGCCTAGCTGCTAGGGGGCCTATCTATGGGGGCATCATTGCCTCGCGTATAGTCGATGCTTTAGATCTTTCAGTGGCTCCTGATGATGTTATGCTAGCACCACAGAGGCTCGACCTTGTTGTCATGAAAACTCATCACTTTGTCACTACTACCTCTGATTTGAACAATCTAGTATATATGATGCTTTTCACTGACGGGGATGAAAGGGAGATCCTTTTGCCACAGCCTGCTTTGTTCAGTGTTGACAGGAGACCGTGGTCGCGCTCCAAGGAGGAGGTGGACGAGCAGCTTCGCTTGTTGGGTTTCCACGAGCAGCACCAGGAGGATGTGCCCTCCTATGATTACTCCGCACATTACGGAGGGGCGTACTCGGGCTCGCACCAGGACGAGGGTACCTCCTCGTCGTACCCCGGTGACACTTCATCTTGGCCAGCCTGGGGCTGATACCCACTTAGGCCAAAAGCCTAAGCTTGGGGGCAGGTACGCCGACACCGCACTCATCTCCACATCATGTTGCGTCGGTACTTTGTATATTCATGTTTTCGTTCTCTTTTTAGTTTTCGTTCTTCTTTGCTCTTGCTTTCTAAAAACACAAAAAGACCAAAAATATTTCTGTTGTTTCTCTTTGGTTTGCTTCTTCTTTTTGCCTTGTTTTGCTTTTCCCTTTTTTTTGCTTTGTTTGAACTATTTGAAAAACCCAAAAATATTTTGCTTTGCTTGTTTTTCTCTTTTGGTTCTTGTTTAAAAATCGAAAATACCAAAAATATTTGTCGTTCTTCTTTCGTTTTTGCGAGTTGGCTACAGGGTTCGATAGTTCTCAGTGGATTATTGGTTTCATATTATTATTCAAGCCACACAAGTGAAGAGCAATAATGAGGATCAATGACAACTTGAGGCGTGGTAAGACGCTGGTAACGAACTCTATTTGTCTTCATTTTTGTACATATACTCATCATTGTGAGCTTGCTTAGTCCGTTCATGTAGAGTGTATGTTTTCTTTGGATGCTTAGTAGTTCTTGCTTTCTTGTGATTAGCTCCAGCTCGCTAATAGTTTGTAGCATGTTTCATGAATGTTTGCTTGCATTACTCTATTCATACATTGGTATGACACCGTGGTATCCTCCTCTGAATATTTCATTTGATTGACTTGGCACATGCTCATGCATGCACATGACTGTGATAATCAGTTAAGCCTTGATGAATTATTTTTCCTTGAGGATCTTAAATCATTTTCATGCCATGAGTAGTCTTGTTTTGTTGCAAGCATGATAATGACAACTATTGCTCTCTCGTTTGTCGCCCCCTTACTATTGCTAGCCTTCATTTCCACTGAGTGTTTTACTCATGTTTCCAACTCCCTAAACCAAATATTTCCAAAGTGTCCACCATACCTACCCATTAGCATCATTTTCTACTTTCGTGAATATTCAATATGCCTTGTTTTCTTCCGAATAAAATGTTTGCTTGTTATGAGAAAGTTAGTTAGTAAAGCTCTCACGAACTTGATGGCACACTTTATTTTCTTGCACTTAATAAACCTGAACCATTGCGTCCTTCTTTGTTGTGCATATGCTTGCGCTTTATGAGTTGAAGTTAGCAGAACCATGTATCATGGGGACTGCTTTCAACGCTTCATAGGTACTTTGTACTTAGTTGATATCATGTTCTTTTGCTTATAGATCCCGGCAGTGTGAAATAAAAGTGGAACTTGTAAGATCATGGAGTTTGTATGTATGTTAGAGAAACGCCTGGGCCGCTAGCCTAAGCCATGCCTAATCATGGTGGAAACTTGCAGCATAACCATAATGAGCATTCTATGAAGCATCCTCAATAAAAATCTATGCACATAGTAAATAAAAAGATCGCTGAGATGCTCATTGTTTGCTTGCCTTGTCATTTTGATCATGGGATACCTCCCGTGTCATGTGCAAGGGGTACCCCGTTGGCAGTTCTCTATGATACGTATATACTTACAATGACAAGAGCTTACTTGTGACTGAAGTTGAGTAGCACGAGGATCGGTCTTCGTAAGTAAGGGGCATGAGACTTCAATTTATAACTTGTCAAGCATATCCTCTTAGTTGTGTCACTTTCACCTTAACCACATTAAAGATGCTTATGATAGGGCAATGAGAGCTCAAAGCTAATGAGTACCATACTTTCAGCATTTGGAAGCCTTTCAAATTATTTAAAACCTTTTCCTCTACCTGTTGAGTCTCCACTTATTCTTTGAGCACCTTCTTGAGAGCATAGTTGTCATTCTTTGTGTTTGTTCCAATACTTGATTATTTGTGTTATGACTTTGATGCTTGTATCCTTGATATCTTTACTTCTAGTCATCACTTGAATTTCAGAGGTGCCTGGACATTCATAATCAAAGGCAAGCGAGATACCACTCTATCATACCTTTCTATGAGCATAGTAATGTTGCTTATGTTCGTGTTTCATGCTACTTATTATTCTTGAGTTGGAATCTCTTCATAGCTTGCAATGACTATTAAGTAGACTTAGTTGCATACTCTTTATTATGAATTGTCTAAGTAGTTGATCACATTGCTGAGAATATTTACATCATATGAAGCAAATGCGTTCGTGAAAGTTCTTTTATCGCACTCAGTTTTCAACTGAATTGCTTGAGGACAAGCAATAAGCTAAGCTTGGGGGGAGTTGATACGTCCAAAATGTATCTACTTTCCCGAACACTTTTGCTATTGTTTCTCCTCTATACTTGTGTGATTTGGATGCAACTAATGCGAACTGACGCTGTTTTCAGCAGAATTGCCTTGCTGTCCACTTTTTGTGCAGAAAATCAACTATCAGGAAAAATCCCGGAAAATATGCCAAAAATCCTATTTCACCCGAAGACTCCAGGAGCCAGAATACGAGACAGAGAGGACCCCTGGGGTGGCCACACCACCTGGTGGCGCGGGCCAGGCCAGGCCGCGCCAGGGGGTGGTGTGGGCCCCCCAGGCACCCCCTCGGCCTCTCTCTTCGCCTATAAGGACCCTTCTGACCTAAAAACTACGGGGGGTTCGACGTTTTTCCAGAAGGAGTTCCGCTCCGCCGCCACCATCAGATTCCACGAAACAGCACCAGAAACTCCGTTCTGGCACCCTGCTGGGACGCGGAATTGGAGGAGATCATCGCCATCATCATCACCATCGCTTCTCCATCGACCATCCATGTTTCCCCCATCTATGAGTGAGTAATCCCCCGCTGTAGGCTATGGGGATGGTAGGGATTGGATGAGATCGTTCATGTAATGGCATCCGATTGTTAGGGCATAGTGCCTAGTATCTTTTATTAGTGCTTTATGACTTTGGTGCGACTTGTTGTGCTTAATGCTTGTCACTAGGGCCCGAGTGCCATGATTTCAGATCTGAACTTATTATTGATTCATTATGATAGTATTGTTTCTGGTCTTATCTACAAGTTGTATACACACGTCGTTGTCCCGGACCTATGGCCCCGAAGTGACAGAAATCGGGATAACCGGAAGGGAAAGGCTTTGATGTGAGGATCACATGTGTTCACGGAGTGTTAATGCTTTGCTCCGGTGTTCTATTAAAAGGAGCACCTTAATTGCTAGTAGTTCCCTAGAGGCCCCGCTGCAAACGGGCTGGCAGAACAAAAGATGTTGTGCAAGTTCTCATTGCGAGCACGTATGACTATATATGAAACACATGACTAGGATTGTCTAGTACTTGGGTGCTTTATCTTATTTATCTGCAATTGCCCTATGTTCTAATTGCTATATGAATTATCTTGTCCATGCAACGCCCGTCCATCCATCCCTATGCCTACCACACTCGAATCCCACTGTTTACTGCTTTTGTTACTACTGTCTTTGTTTTGCTACTACTGTCTTTGTTTTGCTACTACTGTTACTTTACTATTCCTACTACAAAACTGTTGTTACTGATAAACTGCTGTGAGCAAGATTGTTTCCAGGTGCAGCTGAATTGACAACTCAGTTGTTAAGACTGATAAGTATTCTTTGGCTCCCCTTGTGTCGAATCAATAAATTGGGTGTCACTTCCCTCGAAAATACTATGATATATCCCCTATACTTGTGGGTCATCAATAAGAGGCATGAGTTCTGGGACTTCTTGCGACGGCTAAAAACACAGTGGAATGGTCCTTGGATCTATTGTGGTGACTTTAATGAGGTTCTCCATAGCAGCGAGCATTTTGGCTCTAATGATCGGTCGGAGGCACAGATGAATGGTTTTCGTGAGAGTCTTACTGACTGTGGCCTAGTGGATTTGGGTTTCTCTGGCCCTATCTATACGTGGTCAAACAACCAGGATTCTGATAGTAATGTTCGAGTTCGGCTTGATCGGGCAGTGGCTAATGGTGATTTTATGCACATGTTTGACGACTGTGAAGTTAATAATGTCATTTCCACTACGTCGAATCACTTTGCGATCTCTATTTCCCTGAAGAAAAATTCGAACACAGCAGAGAAGAGACCTGTTCAGTCGGGTTTCAGATTTGAGGCGGCCTGGCTGCGCTCACCGGAGTATGTTCGGGTAGTGGAGGATGCATGGGCTGCTGAGGGGCCATGCATAGGTGGTCTACGTGCAACGTGGGCCAGGCTGCAAGGATTGGCAAGCTCACTTAAAAAGTGGAGTTGTGCCTCTTTCGGCTCGATCCGTAAAGAAATACAGAAATTCGAGCGGGAGCTGAAAACACTCCGGTTGGCGCCATGGTGTGGTGACCGATTAGAGATTGTCCGTGTGGAGAAGAAACTCTGTGATCTCTTTGAGTACGAGGAAATCATGGCTCGGCAATGATCTCGTATTGAGTGGCTCAAAGAAGGAGACCATAATACAACTTTCTTCCATGCCCGGGCTTCGGCACGTCGGAGAACGAACAAAATTAAAGCTCTTGTTAAGAGTGATGGCTCTAGATGTACCGATCTGGCAGGGATCAAGGGTGAAGTGGAGACTTTTTATAAGAATATGTTTTCATCCGAACCTTGTCAAGCAATTGATGCTGTTCTTGATGGGATTCAAAGTAAAGTGACACATGAAATGAATTCTGGGATATGTTTGCCTTTCTCCAATGAGGAAATCAGGACGGCGCTGTTTCAAATGGGGCCCACCAAGGCTCCAGGACCGGATGGATTTCCGGCACTGTTCTATCAAACACACTAGGTATTGTTTGAGAAGGAGATCTGTAATGCTATGAGGGACTTCTTGGAAGGTGCGGCTATTCTAGAAGGATTATGTGACTATTGTTGTCCTAATTCCCAAGAGTGCAAGTCCTGAAGAATTGAAGAACTTTCGTCCCATCAGCTTGTGCAATGTCCTGTATAAGATTGCCTCCAAGGTACTAGCTAATAGGCTTAAGCTTGTTTTACCTGATCTAATCTCTGAGCACCAGAGTGCCTTTGTACCAGGCATGCTAATTACGGATAATGCACTCATTGTGTATGAGTGCCTACACACCATTCAGAAACAACACGCTAAGCTTCCTTATTTTGCGTTAAAGATTGACATGATGAAGGCCTATGACAGAGTGGAGTGGTGTTATTTGGCGGGTTGTCTTGCAAAATTGGGCTTTGCAGCTTCATGGATTGCTATGGTGATGAGATGTGTAACAAATGTTCGGTACGCAGTAAAAGTCAATGAGGAGCTAACCCAACCGGTGATACCGACAAGGGGCATCTGTCAAGGTGATCCCATTAGCCCGTATTTATTCTTGCTGTGCACAGAGGGTGTCTCTTGCTTGCTGCGTACAAAGGAAGAGATGGGACTGTTAAAGGGAATTAGGAATGGTCGGCAGGGACCTCCTATTTCACACTTGCTGTTCGCGGACGACAACATCTTTTTTGCTCGGTGTGATGATAAAAGTGTTAGGGCCTTGAGCGACACACTGCAGATTTATTGCGAGGGCTCAGGTCAGAAAATCAACCGAGACAAGTCTAGCATCTTCTTCGGTCCTCATTGTCGGGCTGAAGTGAAGAGCGGCGTGATGAACCAGCTAGGAGTACATTTTGAGGCTCTACAAGAGACATACTTGGGCATGCCGACTGAGGTAGGACGGTCTCCTATTGGTTCTTTCAACTTTCTACATGGCAGAATGTGGAAAAGGGTCAATTGCTTGTCGGACAGACCCTTGTCATGACGAGGCAGCAAAATCTTCCTGAAAGCGGTGGTCCAGGCGATTCCCGCGTACATCATGAGTTGCTTCCAAGTCCCTGTCTCCAATTGTGAATCTTTTCTGCGCCTTGTCGCCGATCAATGGTGGGGGATAGAAGATGGAAAGAAAAAGATGCATTGGCGATCGTGGGAATGGCTGACGGCACCGAAAGAGCTCGGTGGCCTAGGCTTCTGGGATTTTGTAATTTTCAATCAAGCTATGATTGGACGCCAACGTTGGAGACTTATCACAGATCCTACCTCTCTCTGCGCTCGAGTACTCAAAGGCCAATATTTTCCAAACTGCAATGTTCTGGAAGCTCCACGCCCTCGATCGGCTTCATATACCTGGAGGGCATTTTTTTTGGAATGGAATTGGTTAAGGAGGGACTTCAGTGGGGTATTGGCAATGGTCAGAAGACGAGGCTTCTTTCGGATCAGTGGATCCCTGGAGTACGCCCGTACAACCTGAAACCAGTGACCCAAATTCCAGTTGATGCGTTGGTTAATTTTTTGATCGACAAAGTTAATGGCTGCTGGGATGAAGACATTGTCCGCTCCGCCTTTGAGGAAAATATCGCCGATCAGATTATGCGTGTCCCGATCAGCAGACACGGCGGAGAGGATTTTGCTTCCTAGCCTCTGGCCAAGTTTGGCGAATATACTGTCAAATCAGGTTACAAAATGGCACGGTCCCGCCTTTTTCTACTTCACCGTAGCAGGGCTGGGACGGGGTTCCGATCAGACCGGTCTGATGAAGCTAGGGGTTGGAAGCTTTTGTGGAAGATCAATGCACCAGGGAAAATGCTAATCACTCTTTGGAGATTTTCTCATGACTGTTTTCCAACGGCTCATCAGCTGCGTTGATTGCTAGGAGGACTGCTTTTTCTGCCATCGCGAGGAGAGAATTGAGCATGTATTCTTACACTGCCAATATGCCAAGGAGGTTTGGCGGGAGATCAAGAGAACGTACCCTATTCAGTTGCAACGTAAGAAATTTGTGAACGCACGTGACTGGATTTTTCACTACCTTGACAGAGCATCAGGGATTGAAAGTACTATGCTAGCTGTGACTGTGTGGCAACTCTGGGATGCACGCAATGGAGTTCGAAATGGTGAAGCAATGATAAACCAAAACAGTTTAGCAGACAAGATCAAGGCGTATGTTGAGATGATCGAGCAACATCTACTCAGACCAGTTACCAACCAAAGGCGTGTGTCCTCTACCTCTATACCCCATGGGATGCCGCCGTCGGAAGGTACCGTCTTCATCAGTGTGGATGCTGCTCTGTTTTCCTCTTCTTTGAAGATGGGGATGGGCGTCGTAATCAGGGACCACATCGGTATGTGCTTGTTTGCTTGCAGCCAAGCTTTTGATGCGGTTACGTCGCCGGAACTTGCCAAAGCATTGGCCGGCAGGCGTGCATTATCCCTAGCCCGAGAGGAAGGGTTTCACAAGATCATCTTGGCTTCTAACTGTCTTACGGTGATCAAGCGGATTCAGAGTCCAGCTCTGGATCGGACTGGAATTGGTGTCGTCATCTAAGACATCAAGTTGATCGCAAGGGAGTTTCAGTCGGTGAATTTCAAACATATTAGTCGAGTGCGTAATGAGTCAGCACGTCTCTTAGCTCGTAGAGCAGAACTTCTGGTTTTTTCAATCTTTCGTAATGGGGCTCCGAAGTTTATCCGTGAGGCTCTCTGTAATGATTCTATTTGATCAATAAAGAGTTGATTACCCTAAAAAAAGCACGACGATCGGCGAAAGCTTCGTGCTTAATAATATATTTAGGGAGTGATTATTGGACAGCTAGTTGTTTCTCAATTGAGAAACAGACATATTTTCTGTCCAATAGAGAGTTGTCAGCTGCATGACTCGGCAGTCAAACTAATTGAGAAAAAACTGTATGTTTCCATTCGTGTCAAACGGACACATTTTAAGTCTTAGCTCTTTGCTTGAATTTTAACGGCTCTCTTTTGAGTCCAAATCTGAGTAACAAAATAGTTTGCCGAAACTGAAAGCGCGTCATTGAACTGTAAAACAAGAGCAAAAGCACGCCAAACTAGTTCAGCAAGCAATTTGACGGGCAGGCAGGTAAGCATCTTTTATTATATACTAAAAACAATATAAGGATGTTTTTCGAGGCACCACGCTAATCCACATAATCTAAATTGTCGTGGTGGTTAGATCTAGAATTTACAGATAGGATTTAACAAAAATTATTTGTTACGTAACCTGTTTAACATGACATATATACGTTACAACATCATGTGTCGCTGTGTCACGTGTGGACACCCGTAATTAAGAAATATGAGTTCAAAACGTATTAGACTAACCGTGTCCTACCTCCCTCAAAAAGAAAACCGTGTCCAGGAAACTAATTCTATAGGACCTGGTCCACGAAATTAGCCCTGTGGACCAACTCCTCTGATTGACACATGTCAAGTGAGAGAAAAATCACAGTATTTGTGTGTCTATTTTTAGATCTAAATCTTCACAAATGCCATGTGTCAATCAGAGGAGTTGGTCCACGGGGCTGATTTCGTGGACCAGATCCCATAGAATTATTTTTCTCCGTGTCCAACCCTGTGGCTTGGTCGTGGTTGCTTAAAAAAGCGCACTTGGTTGTTTGAAAAACTTGATTGTTTCAGAAAAA
The DNA here is from genome assembly GCA_910589775.1 of Avena eriantha. Classification (NCBI taxonomy): domain Eukaryota; kingdom Viridiplantae; phylum Streptophyta; class Magnoliopsida; order Poales; family Poaceae; genus Avena; species Avena eriantha. The sequence continues at coordinate 16,662,036 of OU342743.1, forward strand.
AACACTTGAAACGTGGTTGCTTGTGAACGAAATAGACAACGTCCGCAGGTAAAAAAAGACGTATAACAAGGCACTACACAGGCCGTTTCACAAGTATTGTTTCTAAAAAATTAATGAATAAACGAATCAATATTTTTCTACTTTAATGAATAAACTACTCTCTTCATTCAAAAATAAATGTCACAGATTTATCTAGATATACATGTATTTATAAACTAAAATGCATATCGATACAAACACATTTAGACAAATCTTCGACACTATGTACATGTATGCATGTACGAGTGAGTATATTTTTTATAGGATATATTGTTTTTGATAAAAATTACAAAATTGGAACTAACTCTCTTAGATTTTGGAGCTGAATATGTAATCTATTTTAAAGAGTATTCCAAGGATGCACACCTTGCAAACTGAATGGAAACCTGCCGCACAACCGACGAATAGACAACAAAGGTCACGGAAAGTGTTTATATTCCTTATCGGCAACACCTTTCTCCACTGTATGATAATTAGCAGTGGATTTTATAGAATTACGTTTTTTAGGAAATACCGATGCCGATTTTTTTATTTGTATGCTCATAAGTCATAGTATTTTTTAGACCAAAAAATTTGAAATGATGTTTCTAAGTTAGGTCGAACAATGAATCTAAAAAATTAAGGCGGTGTAATGATTAAACAAATAGTGTTGACAACCAACTCGAGCATATAATGGTGGTTTCATGGAATTGGAAAATATTATGCGGATGAAGAAACACGAGAAAATAAGTGGCAGTGAAAGATGTCTACACTATAGCACTCAAGTCATTACAATGATGTACTCATGTTTTATAACAAAAACGAATAACCGTGAACAAGAGACTAGAACAACTGGATTGAAGCATAGAGTATGGCGGAGACAATGTAATAGGAGACATGTGTCCAAATAGGTGAATGGACTATTGAAATGGAACAAAATAATAATTCAGAGAAACTATGCAACAAAAAACTATTCTATTTTTATGTAAATATCTTCATGCATATGCAATCGTTAGAGTTCCATGTTGGAGACTACACCCCTACCAAAAACATTATGTATTTTAATATGAAAGGATAGTACCAAGATTGCAAAGAACAACATGAATAAATGAGAGGAAGAGATATCTAAGGAGGGAAAATAAAAATAATAAATATTAACTTAGTCTTGCCTATCTATAAGGATGATTTTTTATATTTATATGTCCACTAAGTAGTTAGAATATTGGTATTCCATCCAGCCTACACTCTTGACTTTTAGGACATATTATGAGCACTTGAACAAGTATTAATTTATCACAGTTTATTTTCGACTATTAGTATCTCCATCCAAAAAAGTGTGTCCACCAAAATAAATTTGTACCGAATCATATAAACATTATATCAAAATCACAAATTTTTGACAAGAAAGAAGTATAATTTGAGCTAAAAAGTCAAAAAGTTGAATAAACATGTTATTTACTCGAGTGATATCTTATTTAACATTGCATTTTAGTAAGATTGCATTTTAGTGGCTATATGGTTTCTGTTATCGAATCCTATTTTTTATTAAACCTTAAATTTAATTCTTATATAATTTTAATAACCAACCTATATTGCCCTCACAAATTGTATAGATGATGCCCTCGCATTTGCGAGGGCCACCATGCTAGTTGGCTAAAAAAATGTCAATTAATATCATCATCACTCAATTAGAAAAAAATGTTAATTAATATCATGATCACTCAATTAGCACTAACTGTTGCGCCACAACGCCCATGACTCGTTCTGACAAAAACATTACCTCCTATCTTTTTACATGAAGCTTGACTTTACTTCCTTCGTTTAGAAACATAAGACATTTTAGCTTTATGAAATAGATGTATCTAGACGCTTTTTAGTGTATAGGTTCACTCCGAACCTCTACGAACCTATACAGTAAAATACCTCTAGATGTATTGAATTCACAAAGCTAAAATGTCATATATTTCTGAACGGAGGGAGTATAACCGAGAATGTTTCACTTCATTTACTCGGGAAACGGTACAATACCTTAACCATGCGCTCTTTACATGCAAATAAAGAAGCAGTAGAGGTAAAGAGAAGGCTCAATTAGGAGTACTTAAAGTCTTGTAAAAAACAAAAGGCGAAAATGATCGTACAAGTGGTATGGCTGGTGGTCAACAATGAACAAAGATGATAAGAGACAAAAGAGAAAACGGTTCGAGAATAAAAGAAAGAGAGTGTGAGAACTTGAGAAAAATAGAAGATAGACAAACCGAAATGAAGAGCATGCCGAGACTGAGAAAAAATAAAAAGTGAATAATGACAAGATAACTGAAAAATGAAGAGAATGATGAGAGTGAGGACTAAGGGGCTAGTAAAACTCATAGGCAGGAGAGGATAAAACTTATAGTGGGTCTGAAAAATATTTTTAAAAAGAGGACTAAAAGATTGCAAACTGAAGACTGAATTTAAACTAACAAGCATAAACTAAAAAAGGGATAACAAAGATAGAATGAAGAAAAATAAAATGAAATATGAAAACTGAAAAACTCATGAACTAAGAGACTGCAAAACTGATAAACTGAAAGAATGGGGCAATTAAGAAATTGAGATAAGATTGACAAATTGAGAAAATCAATGAAACAAAGACAAAAGATGCAGAGATGAAATTCTCAAGACTGATAGATTGAATGATTGCAAGATTGAAAGACTGAAGATCAACACAAAAACTGAATAACTAAGATACTAAGTAAAATGCCAAAAAATGAGTGATAGAACAAATAAATGACTGAGTATTAATGAAGCTTGAGATGAAAACTCAACAAAAACAAAAAACTAAGCGCTGAAACAAAGAAATTGATAACTAAAAAATGAAAGACTCGCAATGATGATCAATGAAAACTAAATAAAAATGGTAACTAAAGAAAGATACACTATAACTGAAAACCTAAGGAATGAGAAACTGGATAATGGAGAAACAATGTGTCTAAAACAAATAAGAGTATTCCGATGCGTTTTCGACAAAAAAGATATGACTGAATGAATGAGAGGTTGATAAACTCAGCAATTTCATCTGAATATATGAGAAATTCAAAATTGGGCGAATAAGAACTGAATAAATAAGATAAGCTAAAAGACTAAGATACTAAAATAAGAGACCGGTACCTAACATTGAAGATAAGAAAGACCGAGCAAATGAGTAGGAAAACATGAGATAAACTAAGAGCCCGAGCTACTGGAATGAATAACTAATATGACTAAAATAGTTGATCAATGGTCACTTCCAAATTTTATGGCTTTGGCCCAGTTTGAGATCCTGCAACTACATATATGGACAGAATTCAGTAGTATGGTACTATGGTTGTGGGCGCCTTGCTCTAAATTAATCAACCTCCATGATGCAGGTTTGCTTGTTGGTGCATGGAGCTAGTAGGTTGCGCTGTCCCGGCCACTGCAGTGTGGCTAGCCTCTAGAAAAAATGGTGTACTTTCGGTGGGCAGTCAAGGCTCCATATTTTCTCAAAAAAGGCTCAGCTTAACTCCAATGTTACCTGAGCCATCTATAGATTTCTTCATCAGCTCGTTCATCAACATCTACACATGGACTTTGTATGCAGACTTAATAGAGAACATGCCTTTGTTATCAAAATGCCATGCCACAAAATCATAGGAGTCATTGCAGATTGGCATCCTCAAAATCAGAGAAATATCATCCTGGTTAAAATATGGATTCAACAAGTCTTTGTTCCACTTGCCCGTTTTCTCATTAATCCTATCCGAAACAAAAACCACAGGGCATCCCTCTTCTCAAAATGATTTTGACTGAATAATTGATAGATACAACACTGAAATAGAAGCTACTAATCTAAAAAATAATCCATCAAAGAATATCAAGCAATATCATACGTTTAGAAAACTAATACTACTGCACAAACAAACTCAATTCTACCTAAATGAACTTGTGACCACAAGTCCACACCATCAACCTCGACTGAGCAAATCAACTGAATCCTAAAAAAGTCAACAAGCTAAAGCAACAAATCACCAGCACATCTACATCCGCCCGCGTCAAGGATATCAACAACAACAACAACAACCACAAGAAGTTGAAACCTAAATCAGCAAGGAGCTCAAACAGACAAACAAAAGCAACCACTGGACCCAAATGGGAATTCCAAATCCGAGCTCTCCAAGAACATCCTACCCCCGCTTCCTCCAAAAAATACAAGCTACCAGAACAGCGTCCATGCACATGCGGCCTCTGATTTCTCAGATCTCGCAACGACACACACTACGGTGATGCCTCACAGACAATCAACACACATACTAATCACAAAGAAAATTATAGTGGAATCAGATAACAAATCAAACAGGTGACCATTAGATAACAAATCAAACAGATCAAAAAGATCACGTGAATAACCATATCCCCCGGTGGCGCACATGCCTTCCACGGTTGCAAATCGTTAATCTCATCACCATGGGTTGAGGAGGGACGCCAGCGACGGCTCTGTCCATCGCCGCTACCTCCACCTGCAAGGTCACGGGTCTCTCCGTCAGTGGTTTCCTTGAGCTAGCGAAGGCCCCAGTCCCTACGGCACCGTCCTAGCGGGCTGCGGCGTCGCCACCGACCTCTACGCCATGGCCACGACCTCTCTGTGTGCCAAGACAAAAAAAGCAGTAAACGAAAATGAAAAAGAAATTAAAAAAAGAGAAGCCATGACGCAAGGGACAAACAACAAAGCAACGCACTGAGATTCGAACTGAGGACAGAGGTCACACTGTCCAAAAAGTGACTGTTTTTCAATTGCAAAATAACTAGCTGTTCTGACCGAAGGTGTGAACGCGTCAGCTTAGAATGAAACCGAAAATTTAAAATATCTTATAAACCGTTTGTCCGATTTAAGATCCGTTTTCACCGTTGGACTAATCGTGGCAAGATCTTCAAAACTAGATCCCATGTTGATATGTTCTCAATGAATTTTTTTGGGACCAAACAGTTACCCACCTCTAACACGTGATTTATCCATGTCATAATATATAAGTTATCCACCATATAACATATAAGTTACCCATTATATAAACGTGTTGGGTAAATGCGTTCTCGCATACGTGTTGAGCAAGTTTAATTAGAATGCGGTAGCCTAGGTGTTAGGGTACCGAGGTTTTACCACTGTCGATGTGTTAGCATAGATGAGTGATGAAGACTCGGTACTCTAACACCCTTTGAGGATCCATCATCCGTACGCCGCAGTAGCGGCGAAAAACGATGAAGGCGAGTCGCTAGACTACTGGTTGCGTGTTACGTTTGTTCACTACGACACAAAGTGGTGGGTGGTAGGGCATAAGGGCATCTCCACCGGCGCGTCCGAACCCGTCCACGCGGACGCGCGCGACGTCCGCGGCGTCACAGCGGCACGACCCATCCGTCCCGATGCGTCGTCTCGACCCATCCGTGCATCTAATTTGCGTCACCACTGGGTCGTCCCAGACATGCGCGGGTCGCGGGCGTGTCCTTCGCGCGTGCGCTAGTGGCCCACCGGCCAGCGACAGACGCAACAACATCCCCGATTCAGACGCAACCGCGACACCAATTCATACGCAAAGGCCGAGGCACCGATTCAGGGCAGCAGACTGAACGGCGACACCGGGTCATACGCAACCTCCCCGCCATCGAGGACGCCTCCGACGGTGTCGTCAACCACTCTGATGCCGACCTCGGCGACGATGATGACGACATCGTCGTCAAGGAGGAGGAGGACGACACACAGGGGTCGTCCCTCGCATCCGCCGCCACGCACCTGCCCCCGGAGTATCATGAGGTCCTGGCGCGGGGCTACGACAAGAACGCCTTCCTCGAGTAGGCCATCGCGGCCAGCGCAAGGGAGGAGGACCGGATGTGGGACAACTACCAGGAGACCGTCCAGCTCACCGGCCTGGTGGCGCAAGTCAACGCCGGGCAGGCGCTGCCACCACCACCCACCACAACAACTGCGAGGGTGGCCTGCTCCGCTCGGGTCGGAGCAGTCTACCCCACCCGCGCCGGGGTGGTATGCTCCGCCTGTGCCGGTGGAAACGGATGCGTGGCCGGCATGGCCAGGCCAGGTCATCGACCACCCCGCACCTCCCGCGCTCGCACCAGCTCTAGGTCTGCCGCCGCCACACCTCTGGACGCCACCGGAGTACATCGACATCGATCCATAGATGGACGGGGCGGCGGCGACGGCGGCGGGGAGATCGTCGGTAGCTAGGTCTAGGGCAAGGGTTAGTTTTTTTCTTTTTCCTTTTCTTTTTAAATGTAATGTATTTTGTTTAATTATGAATAAACTTTGCCAGTTTATTTTACGCGTGAATCATGCCAATTTGAATTTTAAGAAAAACAACGTGACTAGGCGGACATTTGGGTCGCGTCGCTGGGCGCGGTCGGCCAACAGGCCGGACCACGACTCGAAAGTAACCACGGGCCGACCCAAACGGATAGAAACGAACCGTTTCGATCGCGCATTTGGATCGGCCCGGTGGAGATGCGCTAAGACACCATTTATCATAACGTATGCAAAATAAGCTTAAATTTAATTTGTTAAAAAAATATTCTTGATATTTGACGTGGTATCCTTTCGAAGTTAAGTCGTGGGTATGCCCTCCTATCCATACCTAGCTACTGACTATGGTACACAACTTTCCTTATTCACACACCACAGCTACTGACTATGGTACACAACTTTTCTTGTTCACACACCACATGTGGATTGGCGGATTTCTAATAGTCGGTGCTGCTGCACATGCAACAATTTTTATGATAAGAGACTGTCATCCAACTACTCGATACAACGATCTATTAGATCACGTCCTTAGACACCGCGATGCAATCATATCCCACCTTAATTGGATATGTATATTTCTAGGTTTTCACAGTTTTGACTTGTACATTCATAAGGATACCATGAGTGCTTTAGGCCGTCTGCAAGATATGTTTTCAGATACCGCCATACAATTACAACCTGTCTTTGCTCAATGGGTACAAAATATCCATGCTTCTTACGCCGTGAGGTGGCAACGAGCGACGAAGCTGCGTCGCTAGAATATTTTTTTTATATTCTATCTATAGGTAATTTTTATAGTGGTGGATAACTTACATGTTATTTGGTGGGTAACTTACATAGTGAAACCTAGATAACTCTTGTATTACTGGTGGGTAACTTTTGGGGCAAACAGAGTCATGTTAGCCACCCCTAACACGTGAGTTATCCATGTCATAGTAGTTAAGTTATCCATCCTGATACATATAAGTTACCCAACATATAAATGGTTAGGTAAAGACATTTTCGCATTTCTCATATGGTAAGTTTTATATTTGTTTCGCCTCATAAAATCTCAGTTGTCCCATGTATTTTAGTTTAGTTAATTAAATGTGAGTTATAAGCTAGTTTAATTAAGACATTGTATCCTAGGTATTAGGATACCGAGATTTCGTCCCGTCGATGCGTTAGCGGCGATGGGAGATGAAGTCGAGCCGCTAGATTACTTGTTCTGCGTTACGTTTGTTCACTACGACTTAGAATGGTGGTTGGGTGGGATATAAGGCCCATTTATTATGTCGACTCAGTGAAAGAGAATTCCAAATCGGAGGAGTTCACTTTTGTGTTTTTCGCGCACATACAAAAACTCAAACACATAACCCGTTCGTGTGATGGATAATTTATGTCTTAACATGTGGGTAACTTAACGTAGTACAGTCTGGATTAATTACCTATTACATGTGGATAACCTTTTGATCCAAAAAAAGTTGTTAAAACATATTGACATGGGATCTAGTTTCAAAGATCTCGTCGCGACTAGCTCAACGGTGAAAACGAATCATCAATCGAATAAATAATTTAAACTATAAAACATTTTGAATTTTAGAATATTTGCATAAAATACCGCTGACATCAGCGTTGGTTTTATTTGCATGCATGTAAATCTGTCTAGTTTGCCAGTCAGAATTTGCCAGGTTTTCTGATTTTCACATTAAATTCTCCTTTTATTTTGCATGCATGATTTGGTCTTGCTCTCTTGCTCGCTTCGGTGGGCATGCACTAATTTTTGGAAGGAATACTCGCGATGGAAGCAGCGCTCGCGGGGAAAAAATATTTCTCGCGCCTTGTCGGAACGAGGCTTGTCGGAACCCGCCAGGTTTTGCCATGCAGCGAACTACCGCCGAGTAACAAGGTCCTTTAAATATAGGGTTATATTAGGCCAACGCATAGTTCAAGAAAATATTTGTCCACAAATTTGGTCAACATGTAGTTCTTATTTTGTTAACCAAATTTATGGTCAAACTTCATCTTGAACTACTTGTCAGCCTAATAAACCCTGAGGGAGTAATTCAACTTAACAGTTTAACTAATTAATCTAAAAATTTAGAATATTCATTTCTAACCTATTAAAAATACCAATAAAGACTAACCATTTAATTAAGACCACGGATCTCATCATCCTAGCTGGCTGCGATGTCGGCGCCATCTCACCGACCGACATAACTGGTCGTGGTGGCGGTAGAAAATCAAGGGAGGAGGGCTGCAGGGACAATGGGTGTGCTCTGGAGGTGATGAAGGAGGGAGAGCCCAACAGCGCTGGTTATGAGAGAGGGTGGGACTTGGAGGAAATATTTAGTGGCCGCTGCTAGATTTGCGGGTTGGGGGAAGTTTTTGGCCTGCGCACACACAGTAGTGGTGTGAAATGCATCGAAAGCCAGGATGGAACGATGTGCGCCGAATTTCGTGATTTTACTGTCACCCTGCTCAAGCCGCTAGCATCTAGGCTATTTATGCCCATGCACCCGTGAGTAGAACCCCAACCATAGCCTTAGATCCTTCTTTATATCGATGCCCACAAGCCACAAGAAGGCGATCCTCATCGGCATCATAGCTCTCGGTGAGCTACGAAATGGCGTTGCCCACTGATGGCTTGGTCCACACATGCACACAGTCGTCTCCATCGTGTTTTTGCCCATTGGAGGGCACGAACATGCGCCACCAAGGCATGTTGCACTATGTGTTCTGATGGAGTGTTTAACCATTCAAACTCTGTTTTGATTGGGTTCTTGGAGAGCGTAGGCTTTGCACTGCCGCTTGGGAAACGCGTGTGTGTTGTATGTTCTGATTTCGGCTTTTTTGGATTATTTGATGAATTCTCTTTTGATATGGTTTTTGGAGAGCATATTTTTCTTGAATTCTGATTTGAATCTGCATCTTTTGTACTCACTTCTCCTAGTTACCCGAATCTTGCTTTAATGATTTTTACAGAGATGTGTTTGGCATCATCACGGTACTAGTACAACGCTTGATTGATTTGCCGTTGCTCATCCAATCCAAAAAGAGTCCCCATTGATTTTTCCTAACAATCTTTAAGATGTTCGACCTATTGTCCAGCGTGTTCAATCTAATGCGAGCCCAGTCAAGCGTTTGTTCGCGTTTGTTCTGTGATCTCACCTTATAACATCCATACTTTGTCCGTTAAAGTTTTGTCGCAACAACAATTATGATATGTGCACAGAGATACTTGTAGAGTAATATGCTGTCTTTCGCCATAGGACAGACAAAAATGAATATGTTTTATACTAAACTATTATATTTGTTTTTTTAAACTTATGTTCTACTATAGCATTAATTAGTACAATTTTATTTAGCCAGATGACATAGTTAATCAGATGCATAACAAATTTTTCTTGTAAATAAGTTATAATGTTATTTGTTATCCGGTTAAAATGTATACTCATCTACAATTTTCTTCTGTTAAATTTAAATTTATGTTGTAATAAATTTCTACTTGACTTAGATATCCGCAATTGCATAAATTAAGTAGTGTATGCATATGAGTTTGTCTATTTGTGTATGTGTGTCGGCATATATATTTTATTATTATTAAATATCATGAAATAGAGACCTCTAAAATGTATTCCCGGACCAATAGCTTAATTAGCGAGGGTTCTAGCGTATTGGTAGAGGTATATTCATGAAAGCTTGTGTGTTGAAAGGACTCTCAAAAGTTGGATTCAATGATAAGTTGACAATATGTGCATGCTCGATGCTTAATATTGAAATAACATCGCTTGTAGCATCATCCAAGATCATAAAACTGAGATAAATTCTAGTTTGGATAGATATGATTTCATTACATTCATATGTTTTTTAGAAGGATTTGTGGAGATCACAACTCCAATAGCGTATAGGACATATTCATACTACACCTGGGTGTAGTTACACCCACGTGTGTTTCATGTCATTTAGGCAGTATCTATCATACTGGAGACTATATATGGGTAGTATGAAGTATATAAAAATATTTTGGCAGTATATATACCACTTTTTTTGTAGTATGTAATTTTTATTTACATACTCCTTTTGTACGTACAAATATGACGTTATTTTACATATATACTGTAAACTATGGGTTGATATATATATATATATCAACGCGGATTTGCTGCCCGAGTGGCCGCGGTGCACACTCTATCTACCGTCCGATAATGGGAGCACGATCATTTTATGCACATGGGCTGGTCACGGCAGCAATGGCTATTTAACGGAGTAGTTTCATCCGTCAATCACGTGATCATCGTGTCTAACCGCTGGCCACATGCACTGTGCGGTTTCTTCCTAGGGGACTCACGGGGCACGGCTCTCGTGAAATACCGGCACCCGTCTCCAACCATGCATGGCCAACGAAAATCACATATGTGCACGGAGCAGGGATTAAATGCATGTAGCTTTTAATACCTCTAAGATAGTTCTAAGATAGCTCTGCTCAGTATCGGGCCCAAAATTCTGCGTGCACATGGCTCATGTGCTGTTCAGGACCAGACCCTTCAGATGCGCGCTGAGAGTCGTGTGTCGGTGCGTGCACCAGCCTTGCTCGATCCCGCTGGGAAATTACGCACATTAGTGATGCGTTAGATGGTGCCCATGCCAGCCCGACGGGAGCAGAAAATTCGACCAACAAGTGCGCGCGTCAAGGTTCCCTCTCCGCCAGGGTGTTTGCTGCTAGCAACAGGACGCTCGTGCAGCTGCGTGCGTGTGGCCGCCACCCTTTTGCCGTTCATGGTTTGGACCTTTGAGGCTTTGAGGGCTACTGCTACGCTTGAATTTGGCAGCATATCCACAGGATTACCCCATCGGATCGCCCCCTTGTACGTCTTCAATGCAAGAATATACACCAAGAGATATTCCTGAGTTGTACTCCTAGTAGTACTACATCTAAGCGCCGATTGCTAGGTTTATTTTAAAGAAAAAACAAGTTCCCTCGAAGGTTGCACGGTCATCTCTGAGAACCCCTTCACAAAAAACGAGAATTCAATCTGTTGCCGTGAGCACTCATCACATGCATGGGTAAAACAAAGTTGCTAATGGTATGGACCGTAGAATCATGCATGTATGTTGCGGCTTTGAATGTATCAGTGCATGCAGCCGCGTCCATGTGTGTTCGCACATAACTTCATTCCCATGTTGGATATATGTGTTGTGTGGCTCATTAAATTCCTGCCACCGTGGTGCATGTATTTCCTGCCCATGGTAGCTGCGGTGCATACCCTGCACACCGTCCGATTATGGAGCATATGCTCCTTGATGCATCTATGCTGGTTACGGCTGAGATGGTTGTTTAACGGAGTTGATTCATCCGCATCCACGGTATTCAGCATGCGCCGCTAACCGTTACCACGGTGCACCGGTCGATATTTTCACAGGTGACTCATGGGCACGGTGCATGCAATACCGGCACCCGCGTCTGATCATCCATGACAGATGAAAAATACAATCACGTAGGGAGTACGGATAGAATGCATGCAGCGAGTTTTAATACCTTACTAGCGCGGGTACACAAGCGGCTCCTTGTTCCCCAATGCATCTCATTGCTCATTGCCAGCCATCTCCTTGCTCCTTGAATGAGCGATTTGGTGCAGACACTCACCTACATGTAAGATTTGGGTTCTGTTGTTTCGGATGTGTTATCTGTGAGAGATAAGTCTCTATCTAAAAGTACGTATCTGATCTGGCTAAGCATAATAATTAAAGGGGATTGGGTTGGCAGGATGCCAGGATGTATGCCAGTAAAAGGGTATCGTTTTTTGGTTCCGTGAGCCGTACCGTTAGTTGGTCATGTGTTCAAAAGCAGGTTTCCGTGCGGGCGGACAGTGGACGCGTGAACTAAAACACCGTGGCAATACTACCTTTGCGCCATGCATAACCGCTGCTTGTGTCGTACTTGGGTGTGTTTTTCCGCCGACCTGTAGATCCTTGCTGCATGCATGTCTTCCGTATGCGACGTGCTACCGTGCCACATGGGTATGTTTTGCGGCTGGTGTTTAATCCATGATGCATGTATGTCTTCTGCCGCCGTCATGCTCCCGGATGAAAAATCGTTGGAGACTTTGTGAAGCGCTGCCGCTGCCGTTTGCTACCTGCACGCCGTGTGCTCTCTTAATCTAACCGGACGGTGGATACCCTATGCACCATGGCCACCATGGCCAGCCCACTATTTTGCGCGCGCGCGCGCACACACACACACACACACATATATATATATATTATATATATATATATATATATATATATATATATATATATATATATATATATATATCGATGCGGATTTGCTACACTGTGCATAGGCTTAGGACCGTTGGATATAGAGATCACATGCATATGCTCTTACAGATGCTAGTGGTTGGCTATTTCATTGCATAAACGGCGTCTAACAGTGTCTATTTGGCTGCATGCATGCAATGCTAGAGTTTTGGACAAACCCTAAAACTTTTAGAGAGTTGTTTGGTCTAAAAAAAATTAGAAGCTAAAAGGGAAATATAGTGAGAACAAGGCTTATAATAGGTTTGCATGCAAATGCTTCATGGCAAAGTGATTGTGCTAGTATGGACCGGCTATAGAGTGTACCGCCTTATTTGGCAAACCCTAAAATTTTAGAGTGTTGTTTGGTTGAGAAAAATATAGCACCTAATATGGGGATGTATTGAGAACAAGGCTTGAAAGAGATAGACTGGAGAGTACAGTGTCCTTTTTTGGCGGGAGAGATTTAATTCTCGCGCGGGACTGTTTGTATCTTTTTTGTTTTGGCGCGCACTACATGCTAATCTCCCACTCTATAAGGCTTATTTGGCTTAGGGTTTTGTGCATGTAGACTTTTGTGTAGCTGGCTAATTTGATGAAACATCGAATTAGGCTTATTTCGGTTTGTGGTAGTGCGCATGTTGCTTGATTGTAGCTGACTAATTTGTTGAAAGAAGAAATAAGGCTTATTTGGGTTAGGGTTTGTGCATGGAACACATAGGGTTTGCATGGTAGTAACGGCGTTACAAATATCATATAGGTATCAAATCTTTTTAGGTATGGTAACATGTGCTCTCTATATCAAAAATGGAAAGAATCAACCGTGGATACCCTATATACAGCTATGCCCGTATTTAGCTGGCTATTTTCCATATATATATATATATATATATATATAAACCACCGTCCCAATGCAGAATAACCCGGGCCAGTCGACCGAGCCGGTCAGGCGCTGGCTCCACCAAACCATCTCGTTTCACACCAGCGACCGTCGTAATTTTTTTATGTCCCGACGTCCCAATTCAGTCGTGGGTTTGAGAGCTGCCAACTGTGAGATTTGCGACAAGTAAATAACGAAGAACGAAAACAAAATCACAGCAAGGGGACACAGATTTAACGTGGAAAACCCTCTCCAACAAAGAGAAGGGAAAAACCACGGGCGCCAGCCAGCGAAACTTCACTATAACGGAGAGTGTTTACACGACGCCGGGGATTTCTCAGATGCGACTTATCCCAGCCGGCGGCTTACAAGAAGTATATATAGCGGTGGTAACCTAGGTCATCAACGATCCGTACCGCGGGGGGCTGTCGCCCCCCGCACCCCCCACAGGCGTCCCTGTTGGGCACGGAGTGGGCCAACTTCAGACTCCGCTCCGCATCGGCCCAAGCCTCCGGCGACGGGCCTCGCTCCGCTCCGTCAGAAGTTGGCCTCTACTTTGTAGAATTTGGATCAACATATAACACCAACTAACCACGTCTCGTCATAATTCTCCATCATGGTTTCTGAACAATCCACGCGGCGGCGAGCGGTTGGAATTGGGAGCGACATCGACGAGCGGCGAGCGGACGAGCGTCTGGCGACCGGCGCGAGCGGTGGGTGCGTTCTGCGCTCTGGGTGTTCTCGTCTCCGTCGAGGTCGGCCGGCGGAATAAGCGACGCCGTGGTCAGCCAGCTGAATAGAAGGCAATGGCGGCATGCTGAGCGGCGGAATTGGTGGCTGCGGTCGGCGCTGCGGGTGGCATCAGGATCCTGCTTGGGATTGCGGCGGGTACTGGCTGCGGGCCAAATCGGCATCGCCGTCGGTAAGCACGGCTAGTGGTGTTTGAGGGCGGCATCGGCATACCGGTGAACGGCGCCTCAGACCTCAGTTCTTGCCACGGTCTGCATTTGTTCAAACCATGTGTAATCTATGGTACCGCTCTCAAATCACTGCTCACTCCAGATGCTAGATGTATCTCACGTAATTTTCTTTTTTGGTTTTATTTTACCCAGATATTCACGGATCTGCAAACTCGAGTTAGATTTACTGATTCTTACCAAGCCTGTCTGTTTCTGCTGAATTTTTGGTTTAATCCGCCCTCATACCAGGATACAAGTGGCTATGGCCAGCGCCGGTGGTCGTTTGGAGCTGAAGTATTGATCTGGTCGGATCCAAAGGAGTATGGATTGGAATCAAAAGGTCAAACTGTTTCTCCATACCGTTTATTTTCGATTGTGGAACTGCTGGTTGAAGTCTTGCAGTTCTATCTGTGATTTATCCTTGTGTTGCACTACATGGATTTGTCAATGCATTCATAACTTCTCAAATTTCTGATGTTGATTTACGAGATCTGGCTATTGGGATCTAAACTAACGAATTACCTGTTGGGCCCAAAACATAGCCCGCTGGAGTGGCTAGCTTGAATCGCTGAAGCTGCAGTTTAAGCTGGCCATTACGTTTTCTACTTGGTGTGACTTATCCCTGGCAAGCCTTTAAATATATGCATCATATTCCCATACTTTTTTCTTGAATCGAATTCATCATATCTTATATCACCAAAAACTGAAATACAGCTGATATAACTAATGTAGGTATTCTAATAATGTATTCACTATGACATAAGGAAATTAGTCTTATTTCTCTCTCTCTCAAAAAAAAGGAAATTAGTCTTACAGTTCTTGTATCATTTGGGCTTCACATATCCAGTACGGATTTCTGTACCTGCTGAATTAAACTAAGAGAGTTTAAGTTACCCAGCCGCTGGTGGAAATCTTGGAGTGTTGCCAATATATGTTACAACCTATGCCCCAAAATATAAGATGTTTTGGTTGGCTATTTAGCATACCACAACATTTTACATTTTGAAACAGACATAGTACTATCATGAAGCAGCATCTCTTTTTTGGCAACTAGGGTTTCTCGACCGTACTTGTCGCATGATGATTTGATTTGTTCTGATATTTGTTGCTGCCATCATCTCAGGTACTTCTTTCAAAAGGTGCTAGCAGTTTGACAATCAATTGCAACGGGACGCTGCTTGGGATTGTAAATTCCCTTTTTTTATCATGTAGCTCCTTGCTCGTGTGCTTCTTTACTGATACAGCCGGTCTGCAACTAGGGAACGGCGTGGGCTACTTATTTATTTGCTCCTGTTCAGTACCACCCAATCTCTACCAATTTTGGAATGAGTAAGTGATGATTTTTCTCTCGTAACTATGAAATTTTACTCAACATCATTATTGTTGCTGTAAATAATGAATCTTGAGATAATTAATTCTTTGTCTTTTTAAATTTTCTGGCTGCAATGGTATCTCTAATCTGGTGCTAGGCATGCTCTGCTAGGTTCTATGTGAAAGTATCAAATCGACACCAAATTATACGGGTTCTATAAATGACATCATGAAATTCATACTGGTTAGGAATTATGAATTAGACGAAGCTCTTACATGATGTTTTATGCTTGTTGCTATGATTTCTTCCTGCGCCTTGAGCTCCTACACTTTAGAAAACTGATACCCTGAGAAATTATTGCATGATTAAAGGGCCTTCAAAATTTGGATGATTAAGTGTGGGTGTTTCTCTCCCATTGTGCATCGTTTTTGTTCGTACTTGTTCAATTGTTTGCTGTAAAAGTGAACTAGGCTTTGGTTGACTCTCAGGGTGCGCCGAAAGATAGTATCTGGTTGCATTTTCAAGCTCCTACTGCTGCAGGTGACGCTGCAGCTCCATCTGCTTCTCGTGAGGCTACGGTCTTGTTCTCCCTGCCTCCTCAGCGAGTTCCACTAGGGCCATCAAATGCTCCTAGAAAGAGAAAAGAGAGTGCAGCAGGATTGGGGGTTGATGATGATGATTTTGGTGGTTTTCCTCCAAGGCCACCACCGAGGTCATCCAAGGCTGCTACAATTGTTCTTCGGATGATCAAGAAGTTTGGTGAAGAGTGGCAGACATCTGAACAAGGCTTTCCGGTCCAGTTTTGTAAACATATGCTGTATTTAGTTTGCACCAAGGTCTGTGTCGTAAATTTATGCTATATGATTTCACATGAATTGTCATACAGAAACACATTGAGTTTTTTGGATCGTGCACATCTCTGCGAACAAAAAGCTACGCACAACTGGCAGCTGCGTAAGAAATTACAACTTTAGCTTACAAAAGGATGAGCTGGAAAAGAAAAATCTCATTCTCTATAACTAGCAATTAGCTAAGTTGGTACACCTACGATGGGCATGATATTACTACCTCCAACTCACGGAAATATAATTCCTTACGTCA
This sequence comes from Avena eriantha, assembly GCA_910589775.1. Lineage (NCBI taxonomy): Eukaryota > Viridiplantae > Streptophyta > Magnoliopsida > Poales > Poaceae > Avena > Avena eriantha. Next base: position 16,678,889 of record OU342743.1, read on the forward strand.
CAAGCTACATAATTTCCTTTAATGAAGTTTCCGCGGATGCGATGTACGTATTCTCCTTATGTCACATGGAGTTAATTTTACTCAGCAGAAGGGACATAGTTTCCGCGGATGCGATGTATTCTTCTTACGTCACATGCAGTTATTTTACTCAGCACGATGCGTGTCGCACTGCGCGGACGGGCTAGACCATGTATGTTATGTCGCATGCAACATATAATTACGTTGCCTTAGGACGCACGGACTGACCGAGCCGCACAACGGGGGCAGGGCGCCGTTCGGTGCACAATGGAGGCGGCGGCTGCAGAATAATATTCTGCACCTAGGGAGGCAAATAGCACGACTCTCTCTCTATATATATAGAAAAAATACTTCTTACTTCCGGGTGTAGTTACACCCACGTCGCATATACTACCATACGAAAGTATACATGATACTTTATCAGTTTAAGTATGTTCATATACAACATCTAATATACTTCAAATCAAGTTACGTGAAAAAATGCAAGTGCAGTCTAAGTTTGCACTATATTTCCAAAATACCCTCATTTTTGTACGTAAAATAAGAGTATGTAAAATATTATATATACTACCTCAAAAGTAGTATATATACTACTAAATGGTCTTATAATACTTCATACTATGAGTACATACTTTTCGGTATGATAGATACTGCCTACATGGTTGGAAACACACGTGGGTGTAGTTACACCCGGGAGTAGTATAAATATGTCAATATATATATATATATATATATATACATATATATATATACATATATATATATATATCGACACATAGACTGGAACGAAACTCGTCGAAGGTCGACGTCGGCAATCCCTTGGTCATGATGTCCGCAAATTGCTGAGAGGTCGGCACGTGAAGAACTCGAACATGACCGAGAGCAACCTGCTCACGAATAAAGGGGATGTCCAGCTCGATGTGCTTGGTGCGTCGATGATGAACGGGGTTGGCAGAGAGGTAGACAGCCAAAACATTGTCACAAAACACCACCATGGCCTTGTCGACAGGACATGAGACCTCGGAGAGAAGCTGACGAAGCCACGTGCACTCGGCCACGACGTTAGCCACGGCCCGATACTCGGCCTCGGCACTGGAGCGAGAGACGGTGGGTTGTCGCTTGGAAGACCAAGAGACAAGCAACGAGCCGAGGTAGACGTAGTACCCTGAGGTGGACCACCGCGTGTCAGGGCAGCCAGCCCAGTCCGCGTTCGAGTAGGCGACGATGTCCGTCGATGGCGAGGCGTGCAACGAGAGGCCAAGTGCCATAGTACCGCAGATGTAGCGAAGTATCCGCTTCACTGCTGTCTAGTGGGCGTCTCGAGGAGCATGCATATGCAAGCACACCTTCTGCACGACATATTGCAACTCCGGCCGTGTCAACGTCAAGTACTGTAGAGCGCTGATGATGGAGCGGTAGAACGACGCGTCAGGGGCCAGCGACCCATTGCTAGCCGAAAGCTTGGCCTTCGTGTCGACTGGAGTAGGCGCGGGGTTGCAGTTAAGCATCCCACCGTGCTCGAGGAGCTCATGATCATACATCGCTGATGAAGAAAGAACCCATCCGTGCGCCGAACGACCTCATTGCACGCGGGGCCGGTTTGTCAAGGGGGAAATCATGATGTGTCAAAGTAAAGTCTGGCAAAAGAAAGATCTAAATGCTATGTTTATTTAAAAATTCTTTACAATGTTGATTTAAATCTATTACTACTGTTCTTTTAATTGTTTACAACTAGGCGTATTGAAAAAATGTCTTAGTCATTTCGTAATCACGTAGGTTATCATGTGTTCTGTGCATGTCAAATTTCATGAAGTAGTGGAAAAGATATATTTTGGCTGACATTTTTGAACATGTACATTTTTTTAATAAACTTTGATTACTGATTGCCTGAATCATATGACACATATTATAGCATAATTATATGTAATCTTAGTCGGTCTGAAAATGCATGATGATGGCTCGAGGAGTCGAAACTTGGAGGATATAACTAAAGAAACATAGACCCTTCAGACTGTATGATTTTGCATCCACACCTCCCTAAGATAGTGAAATCATCAAACTCATCATCAAAATTAGTGAGACAAGGGTAATGTATTAGGTGGAAAAGGGCATTGTTCATAAGAAGAAGAAAAGTGTAAAAAATGTGGCAACTGTATTTGAAATTCAAATTTCTTTGAAAATTCTAGCTCTAGTTATTCTTTATTTTATAGAAGGACATCTGAAGCTAAACCACGGTCAAATGGAATAAGTTCTCTCCGTCTTGCCCCCTGTTCCGGTGGTGCTTCTAGGCAGATGGCATTTGGAGAAGACGAGTCAAGTGGCGACGTGGCATTCAACGGGTGATGTGAGGCGCGGTGCCACATCACTGTCCGTACGTCCAGATCGAGGCGAGCCTAGTCACACGAAGCTGTTGCCTGGACGATACATGCAAGAGGAAAGGATTATCAGTTCTTGCGCGCTGACTACGGGACCCGGTATACGACGAGGTCCATCCGACGAGTAGCCGAAAGTTCCTCCCGAAAATTCTACTCCAACGCGAGAGGCATGCATACGTCATACTACGTGTATATACGGAAACAAGTATATGACGTTTCCTCAAAACCAAACAAAAAAGGAACACGTAACTACGCACGTACTAGTCTCTCACGACTTTCTTTGGACGTAATTCAAGCGGCAGAGAAACGAGTTTGGTGTCGGAACTCGGAACCCACGGTCGCGCGGGCCGGGTCGGTCAACCAAGGGAGATGCGGTTGGGTCTAGCCACCACGCGACGCGGGAGCAGCGGGGTGCTTGCTGGCGCTCTCCTGGTATGGTCTGGCTCTGGTTGCAACCGCAAGACCGGGCCAACGCGCGTCACATGGCCGTTGCGGTTCAAGCACAAGGAAAACAGGGACGAGGTGGACAATGCAGCATCAACATGTTTTTCCATTAAGAAGTGGCTTTATTTCAATACTACTCGACCTCTTTGATCAATTTTCAACTGGGTTGCTACGTTGTGCTCTCCTTTGGCAAACAAATACTATACTACTACTCAAAACACTCTTTCGTCATTGCTTATAGATAAAGCAAACATCCATACTAGATCAAATACAACATCCTCTAATTTGCATGACTTCCAGAAACTCGCCGAGGTTTGGGGCCTGCCACTCAGGCCCTAGAGCCTCATGGACGAAGCAAACATAACGTGAGTCTCAGATTCCAAGACCGAACACAAAGGGCACGGGCCATTGCCCGGACAGTGCCGCTTGGCAACCTCAACACCTGAGGGAAGCTAGTCACGTAGCAGTTATTGCACAAAAATATTGATGTTCAACCAAAAAGGGGCCTTCCACAAAGGGGAAGTCCAAGATATTGAGGGCCATGTAGCGGGATATAGTATCCGGGGAGGGGGTAAGAGACAGCGGGAGACTGTCCCGAAGCCCCTCCTAGGCTACTAGCTCCATGGCACACAGGTTGCGCCGGAACTCCAGTCTCCATGATCCCTCATGGAATGCCTCAGCCACGAGAAGCACCGGGTCCGAGCAGATCGCAAAGAGCATGGGGAACACCAACCTTAGAGGTCGCCCGAGGGTGCCCTCTCCATCACCTATGGAGATGGTGATCCCCTTCCTAATCTCGGACAAAATGTCCTTAATGGCTCTCCAAACTAAGAGCATTCCTGACTTTCACAAGCGATAAGAAGCCAACCCGGAGATACTTTGCTTTCACCGGCTGGAGCCAAAGGCCCAGCGCCTGTGAGGATCCGCCAAACCTATCTGGGCATCAGGGTCGCGTTTATGTGTCGCGAACAAATACTACTCAACTCTGTTTCTAATATATCACAAATCTGTTCACGAGAAATCCATTTTTTTAGGCCGTAATATATGTTGCGTCGATCAACATTATTGTGGCTTCTGCGAGTGTATGACACAACTCACAACGCTGACGTGTCAACAATAGAATTTTGTAAGAAGGAAAAAATTACATCACTAAATGTATTGTAAACACGGGGAACCATTTCCTCCTATCCCATGGCTAAGAGCATCTCTAGTAGATCCCGCGTAATCTAAAACCGCAAAAGCCGTTTGCATCGGTAGATCAGAACTGGCAAAATAAACTGCAAATATTTTTTTAAAAATCTTGGCGGTAATCAGATCAACAAGCAGTTCTTTATCACACATACAAAGCGGAAGTTCATCAACATACATACAAACCAAAATCATGCCTCATTTCAGCAAACCACGAACTCGAACTTGAACCCTGGCAGATCTACTACAAACCCTAGCGGGTGATTATGCTAATTGGGGCGTATACAACGTGGAGGGAGACAACACCTCTCTAGTCAGAGTCGTCGTCATAGTCGAGTACGACATAGCCGAAGCGCTCTGCATGACTCCAGCGAACGACCTCGCGAAACTGCGCCTCTTCCTCTTCTTAGGCCTCGCGTCGGGATTGGCCTTGTCCAAAACATCGGCGACAAGCGACTCACAGGAGTTTTGCACCATGGTGAGGACGAGCGGGTTGTCGGCACCGCTCGTCTAACCTTTGTTGGCGTCAACCACGATACCCGCTTGTTGCACCTCCTACTGCTCCAGCTGCGGAGGAAGAACAGTGCAAGCAGGCTCAACCTGTGAGTAGCTTGTAGCCGCGTGCAAGCTGCCGGCCTCCATGTCGTGTACGCTGCGGTAGTTGCTCGTCCCAAGCCACGTTGGAGAAGAGGCGTGCCTCTGGGAGAGTGCTCCATGCCCACGCGGGACCTTCGATATGCGCGCGTGTCTCTCCTCTTCGAACGGCAGCGAGTCGTGATGCGCGGCGAAAGCTCCTCCACAGCAGGGCGAAATGACACCATGATGACCAAAATTGGCCGGCGATTGGCCCACCATTGGTAGATTGGAGGTGCGGGCGCTACAAGATATGGCTTTCGTGGCTGGATTCGGGCGAAGCCAGAGACGTGGCTAGGGTTTCTACGGCTGGGAAATGGGGGAAATGTCTTTGCGGGATCCCGCGAATCGACCCCCTGTACCTGGACATATAGGGTGTGTTTTGTTTTGAGCCATAGCTGGCCTTACCACAAAATTGGCACGCCCGTGACCATCAGCTGTCGTTTGGTTCGTTTCCAAAAATTTGGCTAGCCCAGCCCCGTCTGATGCAGTACAATTTTTAGCCAATGCTTGGGCGTTACGGGAGCGGCGAAATCCATCGCCAAGAAATTGGTCATGCCAGGAGTTGGTAGGGCGTATGTTGGCGCAAACCAAACGTACCCATAGTGGCCACGGGCGGTGATCTGCGGGCACCCGTATAACATTTTTCACGTCGGGCTCATATGTGGAATCTGGTCGAGCCTACTTTTCGACCTAAACGGATAGGACTATTTTACAGGATATGTCAGAGATGCTCTAAAGAAATTCTCAATAAACAAGGCTAGGATGATACAACTCCGCAAAAGATAAGTTGCATTTCACCCAAGATAAAGTTTGACGACAGGTCTATATTGTAAGTACCCGGTACGATTTTAAAATATACGATGTTTTAGCTTTTTTAAAAGAGTATCTATATCTTTTTAGTGTCTAGGTGCACTCCAAAGCTAGATGAATCTACACTGTAAAAGAGATAGGGTGCCGCAAAAAAATCCCCTCCTGCCCCGCACTGCCTCCCCTCGCGAGGCGACCGGGCGGCTGCTCGTCCCTCTGCCCCGAGTCCCTTCTCCCTCCTCTCCCCCTGCTACTGCCGTCGGCGGGCGCCGTCGGGCATTGCCCGGGCGGTGCCGGCGGTGACAGCCCCATCCTTTCCCCGTCGCAGGCGACCTAGCTAGGGAGGGCGCGACCTGTGATGGAGCTCCTCGATCGGCGGTGTTCCGGTGAGCCTGGATGGCAGTGGGACGACAGTGTTGCCCCTTTGCAGCACAGGTGGCATGACTCTGGCCTAAGGATGGCAATTTTACCCATGGGTACGGGTACCCGCGGGTACCGTACCCGCATGGGTAGGGTATGAACACACTTTTATACCCACAGTTAATACCCATACCCTACCCATTAAGTTACGGATACGGGCACGGGTATAGACTTGTACCCATGGATATACCCATACCCTGCCCATTTAAACCGTCGAGTCAAACTTACTTGTAGAGTGTCAACCTATGCGGCCAAGAATCCGAGGGACAAATATGCGATTGCGAATTCTAAACTCGATACTTTCATGTACTCGTCTAATAATACTATTATTAAGTAGAAATAATTGTATTTTTCAAATATATGTTATTGATGAACGTAAAATTGTGAATAATTTGTTTATTATTGGATCTACCCAATGGGTATGGGTATGGGTAAAGTTTTATACCCGCGGGCACGGGTATGGATAAATTTTTGTACCCATTGACTACACGGGTATGGGTATGGTATTGCTCTACCCTGCCCATTGCCATCCTTGGCCACGTGTGGCTCTGGCCATGGTCGGCGACTTCCGGCAAGCCCAGATCTGGGCCCTTTGGGGCCCGATCTGGGTCAGGGCAGGCTAGCTCTAGCCTGGATGCTGCCTCCGGATGGACTACGAGAGGCTAGTGACTGGGGTGGTGTTGTCGATGGCACGCCTGATGCACTGTGGTGGCGGGAACTTCATGGGCCCATCTGGGTTCGGCCAGGTCTATGGCGCTGATCAAGAGGGTGGCGGCGGTGGTAGCGTTCGTGCAACAGCGTGGTGGCGGGGAGTTTACGGCTCCTTCCGGGATCTGGCCGGGTTATCAAACCTGGTGTGTCTTTGGTACCGCGTCCGGTCAGCACCCGCTATTGGCGGTGGAGGACGTCCTCCAGTCGGCTGTTCTGCTACCGCCCTCCGGCTCGAGTGGCTAGGTGTGTTCTTGCAGCTATGTCTGGTCGGCTACCGTCTTCGGCGGTGGAGGTTGTTCCCTCCCGCGTGGCTATGGACCCATCGCCTCTTGTTTACAATTGTCTCGTCTCGATCCATACGGCGTTGCACTGTTTTCCATGGTGAGACGGTGATGGTGATGTCAAGACCGTGGTAGCGCAAGTTGGTGGGTGGCAAGTTCAGTGGAATGCTAAGGACTGTCAAGGGTTGTGGTTGTTTGGGGTCGGGAGAAATCCCTGTCGGTCTGGCCGGCACCAACGTGGTGACTCCTGCGGGCGCCGCCTTTCGTTCTTGAAGGGCATCGGGCGTACCCCTTCCCCGCTCGCCTACGTGTACCGGGAGAAATTCTAGGTCTCGACCGGGCAACAGTGTCATCGTCATCGCATTCCTTCTTGGAGGTGTTGCTTGGTATACGTCAGTCCGGTGGCATAGAGCGCGGTGGGACTCTTCCGGAGGGCGCAACGGTTGCGGATCATCTTTGCTTTTGTCGATCCGACTATGTTGGCTTTAGTTTCTCTTTTTCTCTTGTTCCACTTTTGGGGCTTGCTTGTGTTGTTTCCCCCAGCTGTTGTATCGATGTTGCAATTTGTTGGTTGCTATATTAGTATAGTGGGGTGAAAGTCTAATTCAAAAAAAAAAATCTACACAGTAGAAGAGATCTAAATATACTCTTTTTACAAATCTAAAACATCTTATATTTTGAAATCGGTGGGAGTATAAATTCTCTTGGAAATGCTAGCCCTATACTATGAGAACATCATACTGTATCTGAAATTTTGAGGCTGAACCGCTGCCAGGATGCCTTGAGCGACAAATTACATGTGGGGTTCGATCGATTCCTCGGCATTCGCAATAATCCCGGATCCACTCGTAAAGATCAATTTCCAGCTGATCGACAAGAAGTACAGCTTGGTTCAGAGCTTCGGTTTCAATCTGGAGCGCCGAACCCGTAGACTCCGGTTTACTCAAAGGACAAGTGGACAAACCTCGTCGGTCGGTTTCTCACCCATGAACTTTCCGTTAACTTTGTGTTCCGTGAACAAAGCGAGTTGGTCCGCGCCGCGCCGGATTCATGTTGTGGGCGCGTGCATGCCTCGGTATGGTAGCAACTAGCAAGTGGGGAGGATTCTTCCAGTCCACGGATGACCAGTTCTGATGAACTCCAGCTCGGTGACTTGCGGGCTCGGACCAAACGGGGTCGCTTTGTCGGTTTAATTGATCATTTGATATTTTAATTTGTAGTGTGAATCATTTTGAGGCTTCTTTTGCGAAAATATAGGGTTCTCCTTGAAACAGCATTTTGTCCCGCTATATTAATATGACAGCCACCGAGAGATCCGAAACGAAAGAAAACCATGGGACAGCATCCAAAAGAAAATAAAAGAAGAGAAAAATGGAGACCGAGGCGGATCAACTAAACTCGTTGACCCGCGACCGCTGCGTTCTCCGGAGAAGTACCACCATGCTCCTAGCACCGAATCGTCAAGAAAGTACCACCTTCAAAAAGGAAAGTGACGACGCTGCTGCCCGGACCAGGGTTTCCTCCGACACACAAAGGAAAGTGGACATAGGGTAATCACGACACCATCTAGGAATGAATGGTGCCACCCCCACATCGGTCTCGGGTAAGCCGAAATGATTTCTCTCCAAAAAACCCTATCCACCATCCCATGGCGATCCGTTGCACATGAGCCTCGTGAGGTCGAGGTGTCGAAACCACCAAACTTGTTGCCACTAACATGCGCCACTACGATCACAAAGCCTCCATTGTCGTCTCACCAAAACCGTCGTCATGAGGCCTGCACGACGGGAGACGAATAGTATTTTGACGTGCGACAAGTAGTACCGTAGACGCGCGGAAGGGAATTGCCTCCACCCCTGAAGGCACTAGTCGAACGGGACGAGGGTGCAAGACACACCAGCCCAATTTGGGTCCTGCCGGGCCTAGTGGGCCTGGAAAGCCCTTATGGAGCACACCAGTCCCAACTCCCAAGAGGGTCTGGTCGGGAAAATGTTGGGCTCACAAAGGTCACCGCCACACTACAACAGGTCGGCCGCCGTTGATGCTACACCCTGCCATATCTGCACCACCGCCGCCATCTACAGAACGCACTACGCGTAAAGTAGGCCCGCTCTCCCGACCAAGATGAGGCCCGAAGGGCTATATCTGGGTCGTATGGGCTCTGTGGGTGCGACCCCACAGCACCACGGCTGTGCCGTTGCGTCGCCACCACCCAGTCGGATCCGCCCTACTATCGCCCTGAGAGCATCGCCGCCGGGGAGAAGAGGCCCACCGACCCAGTCTTTGAGAGTGCGAGGAAAGGCAATCTGTCGCCGCCAGCGCCACCGGGGCTTTGCCTGGTATCTCTTGCCGACAGCGTCGACGAGGGAAGAAGGAGGGAGGGGGTTCTGACCAAAGAAGCGGCGGCCCTTACTCGCCTTGGGGACAGCGAGAGGAGCGCGGGGTGGCCGGGGTCCTTTTCCTTGTTAGTCAGGAGCTTTCGAGGCGTTTTTGGACGTTGTTGTTAAAATAACTTGGTTTTTAGATAAAAAATAACGTTTTTTGAGGGTGAGAAAAGCAAAATAACAGTTTATATGACAATAGCTCGGAGTACACGATAGGTTCTCGTACTTGCATTTGGGGTCCGAACGATCTGAGCACGCACTTGCGAAGAAAAAGCTGTCGTGGTCTTCGAGGGCATATGCTCGCCGTTCTAGATTTCGGACCCATACGCAGCCTTTAGTTTTACTCAAAGGCAAAGCGGACGAAAGTCGTCGATCGGTAGTACTGTAGGAGAGACCACTCGGAGAAGAAGCAACGGAGGTGAAAACAAAACGAGTTGGTCCGATCCGCCGCTCGCCGGCCTCTGCTCTCCGCTTCCGCCGCTCCGACCTAGTGTGCCCGTCTGCACTGCACGCCTTGCCTTGGTATGGTACAACTAGCAAGTGGGTGGATTCTTGTGGGCTCCAACTCACTGACCTGTGGGCTCAAACGGCACGGGGTCACCTGTCAGTTGCTGCTGGAGCTGAGCGAAGTCATAATCAGTAGGCCTGGTGTCTGCACACACTGCCTTATGGGGTTAACGTCCATCTGGTTCACATGTCATTGAGTTGGCGTAGTTCACTGTCTAGTGTGGACATAAACACGCCAGCAATGAAAGTATCATACGCCATATTGGCAAAATTCTAATTAGACATGCTAACTAATGATTAAAAAAATATGTTGGTATTATAGGTAGTATGGTATCATAGCACGTAGAACTAAAAAACCTAATTCTAAATAAATCTTGTACACAAATTTACATTGCGATTCTACGAAACAATAAATATACTAAAACTATGATACTAATATATGATACTATGCATTATGGAGACGATATCATATACTATTATCATATACATAATACTAATATATGATACTCCCCATTTTGACTAGTCTTATTTTTTTAGTCGACGCAGCCTAGTAGATGTATCAAGAGCGATTAGCGGGCCCACAGCACGGCATCGAACGGCAAAGGCTGGCCGCTGCATTGCTGGCTGCACCCATCTAGTACTGTGAGCTGGCTTGCTGTCGCCCTCGAGTTGCACAGTGCACCACTCAGAGCAGCTCAGAGCTGAGAGCGTCCAATGCACGTGCTCTTTTTTTCACACGCAAAGTCCTAAATCACCGTAATCAGTTTCTCCAGAGTGCTAATCACCTTCTCAACCGGAAGTGAAGTCTTCTCTCATATGGAGATGCTCACCTAGTGCCACCTTACAAATGGAGGCAGAATAATTATTGGCAAGTAGTGGATACAACTATGAACTTGTGACCCCAAAAAAAGCATAATGAGAAAAAGTCATGTAAACACGATGGAAATATTTCATCCAATCCCAAGTCCAATGAAATTATACGACCTATGTTTCGTAAAATAAGATGTATACATTTTATCAAAAGTCAATCCATGTACTGTAGTTTTTTATAATTTTAGGAAAACTACGAACAATTACAATGCTCTCTTTGTCCAAAATTAGATGTCATGATTTTTTTACACTAAAACACGTCTAGCTATAATTCGCATGTAGACAAATCCGCAACAATAATTCGAAAAAAGTCAAATAGATATAATTAAGGATGTGTCTTTTTTTAGGATACACCCTCGGAGGTGTACCAAACGTATAGAAGAAAGGCCTAGACGGCCAAAACAACGCCAAGAATTAAGGAGGTGTCTAATAAGATTTATTTACCATAGCACTCCCTCCGTTTCAAAATATGATGCGGCCCGTCCTACGGACGCTCCTACATCTACACCAACAAGTCCCCCAAGTGGACCTATGACTCGTGCCCGAGCCAAACTCCTACAAGCTAAGGTGAACTCGCTCCTCTCCTCGTGCCAATTTGATACCTCCTTGGATGGTATGCTACTTCATGCAACTACCCTATGCATCATCAGGTACGAAGCTTCGACACATCACCAAGCACCCAAGGATGGAGAACAAGGAGCAGAGCATGAAGCAGGAGCCGCTGGAGCTGCTCAGACCGGAGTCTCCGGTCTGCGCACACCGGAGTCTCCGGTCCACCAAAGTCTCCGTCCTGAAGACACCGGAGTCTCCGGTCCCACCTCCGGTCTGCCCCTAGAACCGGGCCCTGGGACAATCTGATGGCCCCTCCGGAGGCTGGTCCGGAGACCGACCGGAATCTCCGGTCCAGACCGGAGTCTCCGGTCCACCACACTGGAGTCTCCGGACCGACCGTCGCCAGGCATGAAAAGGCCTTTGGGCCTGCGGCCCATGTAACCCTTAGTCCGTCCAGAACTTGTCGTTTATTCCTGAAGTACTCATGTTTAAGTGGTTGGCCTATATATAGTCCCCCACCTCCATTGTAAACCCTAGGCATGATATTGGAATTAGTGGAAACCTCTTTGTGGATCTGTCTAAGTCTTGCCTCATGCTCCTTGACTAAGGAGCACCTATATCCCCAAACCTCGTTGGAGTTTGCATCGTGCCTCCACGTTGTACAAGGCCTCGGCATCGGTGTCCCTTTGCCTATACGTCAAGATCTCACCGAGTCTCCCATCTCGTCGTGCCGTTTCGAGAGAGAGTCCTCCGCCCGACGCCGATCCTAGGGATTACGCCGGACCGGTCACCGCCGGCGTGAGCTATTGGTGTGTATCGTGGTTTTGTGTGTGTGTGTTCTTCGCGTTCTTCGTGCGTGCGTTCGTCGTGTTCATCCTCCCCTCCTCTCCCAGCACTCCATCCTCGATTTGAAAGGGAATCGTGAAAGATCGGGCCACCCTAGAGGTTTGCCCTCAACATATTGGTATCAAGAGCTTCGTTGCTCACGATTTCCCCCACAAATTTTTCTTCTATCCACCAAAAATTCGAAAATCCCCAAAAAACAGCCCATATTTTCCATTGGATCGATCTCTTGATTTGGAGTGTTATTTGTGGTTTTGATCCGACCAAACCTTGTCTTAGGTGTTGGTCCAGCTTTATCCTGCGTTTTCCCAGCCCAATTTGGCCAATTTTTCGCGGATTTGAGGACCCAAGGCGTGGATTTCCGCTCAAAAACACGAGCAATTCACGATCTAACTCCAGACCGGAGTCTCTGGCCTGCACACCGGAGTCTCCGGCCTACACCGGAGTCTCCGGCCTGGACCGGAGTTTTCGGCCTGAAACCCCAGAGTCTCCGGCCTGACGCCTGATTTTGACAGTTTTGCCTCTAATCTTGCATTGGCTAATTTCTCCTTGTTTGTTTGTGCCCGTGTGCGTGTCATCAACTAAAAACAAGCTTCTACATCGACAACCTCCGCACTCATCGACACCACGGCCCACGAGCATCATCCCGCACCACCGACGCCAAGTTCATCATCACCAACGAAGGTATAACTTGCGTCACCTTGTTAACCCCTATCTTCCTTTGTGTGTACCTATCCCATGAGAGTGGCTTATCTTGTGTTTGCTTGAGCATTGTGCATTTGTCCTTGGATGGTGAGTGTGCAAGAGCAAATCAAGTGTGACTAGGTAGCATCAAGGGAGAGCAAAAAAAAAGATACAAAGAAAAAGCAAAAGAAAAAAAAATAGTCTCCCATTGCCAAAGAGAGTTTCAAAGCTTGTAAGCAAGAGAGAAAGAAGAGCGCCCAAGGCAAGTGCACAAATCCGTTGCTCACTTTTCTTCTTTGCAAACGAGCCACGGTCTCTCCTTGCATTGGCACGACAACGAGCTTAGTCTTCGTTAGGACATTTTGTTTGCTCATTTTCATAGTCGTGTCAATCCCAACTTTCTCCATGTGTGTGTATATAGTCGTAGGTTCCCGTCACCCTTTTGAGTTGTTGACCTTCACCTTTGACTTGAGTTTTGTTGGATTTTACCCACTTTTGACTATCCCTTTTATTTTGGTTGGTTCTTTGGCATTCCACAATCCTAACCTACCACCAACAAGCTTTTGAGAGTTGGTTCTTTCTTTAGTGTGAGTTTTCTTTGCAATTCCACTTTGCACGTTTATAGCTCTCACTTGTGGTTTCTAGTTTGGTGCAATCCCCAAGGTGAGGTACAAGGCTAACACCACCATATTACACTTCCATATACAACACTTGTGTGTCTTGCATGATGGATAGGCACGGTGAGTCGAGCCAACCACCTCCCCAAGAAGAAGATCAAGGTCCGTACATGACGCGCGCAAGTCACTTCATTGTTCGACAAGAGTTCCGTGAACGTTGCCAAGCCCTTGAGACGCGACAAGATGAACAATTTGGCGAGATGCAAGCCGAGTTCAAGAACATCGACAACCGCTTCGATGGCCTCGAAAGGCAAATGCAAGCAATGCATCACAACTTCGGCCACCAAAATGAGTCGCTTCAACGCTCTGTCACCGAAACAAACGACAATCTTCGACGCCTCATCGACGGAATGGCAAGACCACGTTCACGTTCTTCAAGCTCTTCAAGTTCTTCGCGTCGTCATGCTCCTCCTCAACAAGATCTACATCAAAGTGCTCCAAGACGCAATGATGCCCGCGTGGTTGAAGATGGAACCTCTTCGAACTATGTACCTTCCCCACGACACGCCGCAACATCAAGCTATGATGGTGACCTCTCTTCAAGGCCACGAGCAAGGCAAGAAGCACACCGTCATCACGCAAGGGCACTAGTGATCCAACAAGAGCAACCACAAGAGAAACCGCAAGCGCAACCGCAAGTGCAACCACAAGTCTACCACCATCGACCACGACACATACTTGACACAACAAGTGATGACTCCAATTTGGAGAATCAAGCTCGTCATCGACGTGAAGCTCTCCAAGATCCTCCTCCTCGTCATCAACGTCATGAATGTCAACACCGACACCATGGTCATCACGAGGCGCCTCCTCCACCTCAACAAAACTTGGAGCGTCAAGTGATACAAGTTGAGTGACGCCCACCATGTCAAGAGGCTAATGACCATGTTCTTCGCCGTGAAGCCCATGTGCCTAACCAACATCACCAACCAAGAAACGAGCCTCATCTTCATCATCAACCGCGTCAAGAGGCCCCCACCCTCGCCACCCTGAGGCCCAAGCGCCTCAACCACGTCAACAACCGTGCCAAGAGCAAGAGCAAGCTCCTCAACAACAATATCAAGAGCAAGCTCCGCAACAAGGACACGAGAACCAAGTTCCACCTCCCCAACTACAAGATCATCAACAAGGTCACCAAGCTCGTCGCAATGACCGCAACAATGAAGAAACTTTTGGCAAGCTCAAGTTCACAATGCCCAAGTTCACCAGATCCAATGACCCCGAAGAATACCTCTCGTGGGCACTCAAAGTCGACAAGATCTTCCGCATGCACAACTATAGCAACGAGAAGATGGTCGCCATGGCTTCGCTAGAGTTTGATGATTACGCCAACCTTTGGTGGAAACAAGTTCAAGTTGCTCGTGATGCAAGACAAGAACCGCCAATCACAACTTGGCATGACATGAAGGCTCACATGAGATCCCGGTTCGTCTCCGCGCACTACACGCGTGACCTCTTCAACAACCTTCAAGCGCTTCGTCAAGGGACAAAGACCGTGGAAGAGTACTTCGAGGAAATGGAACTCAACTTGATTCGCGCCAACATTGATGAGCGCAGGGAGCAAACAATGGCACGTTTCCTTATTGGCTTGAATCACCCAATCAAGCGCATCATCGAGTTCCAAACATACAACACCATGGTTGAGCTTGTGCACATCGCAACAAAGGCTGAACGTTGATGGCTCAATGCACGGCGCCCAAAAAAATGCTTGATGGCGGTGTTGATGTAGAGCTCGTTGGGAACCCCAAGAGGAAGGTATGATGAGCACAACAACAAGTTTCCCTCAGTTATGAAACCAAGGTTTAATCGAACCAGTAGGAGCAAGGAAACACCTCAAAGGTGTTACTAGCTGAGCTTTGGCAGGGCGCACTACCGGTGCTAGTAGCAACATGGAGACCTGCACAACACAACCACAGAACTTTGTCCCCAACTTGCGCTGAGGTTGTCAATCTCACCGTCTCGTACTCTGGCTCCATATGTCTCCCAGTAAAATAGTGACTTTGGCTTTTGTCCTGTCCAATTCCGAGAATATTCATTTTCTGACTTTCTGGAACCAAAAACAGTAGAAAACAGGCAACTGGCACTGTGGCATCTTGTTAATAGGATAGTCCAAGAAATCATATGAAAAGTACTCCAAAGTGTGGACAAAACATAAGAAAGTAGATAAAACCAAGCATGGAACATCAAAAATTATAGATACATTTGCAATGTATCAGGCAGCCTTCCAACGAAGGCGTAGCAGCCGTCCATGGTGCGTGGCAGCATGCCCTGTGGCCGCGACAGCCTACCAAGGCAGGCGCAATAGCGGAGGAGTCAGGCGCACGGGTGCAGTGTAGATCCTCGATGCCGATGGTTGGAGTAGAGGCGCGGCGATGACGAAGGCGGTAGGCGACTCAATCTGATCTCAGATCGATAAACCAAAAAAGAAAACTGATCAAGAGATCGGA
This sequence comes from Avena eriantha, assembly GCA_910589775.1. Taxonomy (NCBI): domain Eukaryota; kingdom Viridiplantae; phylum Streptophyta; class Magnoliopsida; order Poales; family Poaceae; genus Avena; species Avena eriantha. The sequence continues at coordinate 16,694,733 of OU342743.1, forward strand.
AAAAAGACTTACATGGTAGCCGATCACGGATCAGTGGACGAACCCTGTGTACGGGTTGCGCGGCCCCCGGCGGAGATCATGGAGATCGGCTCGCCGGGGGCGGCGCGGCGCGGAAGTGTGTGCAGCGGCTAGCGTGGTGCCATGGGGACGGCGGCACTAGGGTTTGGGGGCAGGGGAGCCAGCGGCGCTTGGGAGGAGGATCGTGGTTAGGCTGATACCATGTAAGAGAGGGAGAGAGATTGGCGGAATATGTTGGATATATTATTGAGCCTCATGGGCGAGTATATATAGGCGTAGAGAGGATTATCTTGGAGTACGAGTCAAGTTAGGCTAGAGTCCTAACTATCTTAAACTATCATAATAACCGTATCCGTATCATACTCTAACAACATAGTCACATTTTTGCTCCTTTTGTTTATTTTGTTCCAAATAGTTTACAATTTTATTCTCTTTTAGATGTGGTTTGGTCTTTGGGTGATAAAATTGTTGTCGTTGTTGGAGTATTAGGCAGAATTTTCACAATTAATTTCAGAATATAGATCACGACTATAGCAGCTACGATCATGTTAACCTCTAACATACTAGATGTATTAACAAACACGAACATCAGGAGTGCAAATACAAAACCAGCCATAGTATAACAATAGATCAGATCACGGTATACTTACTGATCAGTTGTTGATGAAGACACCATTGGTGCAGCGGTTGCCGTAGCTTATCGAAGAAGACGACGTTGAAGACGAGTCGCCTGTGGATCAGGAGATCGCCTAGGAAGACTCACTGTGATGACAAACTTGAGCAGTCGCGCGGAGCGCTTCCCAAAAATCTTATTCGCCATCTCCCGTACAGGATCGCAAAGGCGAGTGGTTCTGGAGACCCGGTGGCGACGCAAGCAGAGAGGAGGCAAAACCGGCAAAACCGGGAGCGATCCGAATCTACTAACTGTTGACACGTCTGCCAAAACCGCGCCAGTTTTCCCAAGCAGCAAAAATAAAGCTTGGCTTGGCGGGATTCCCACAACCCACAATGCGCGCGTCGTGACGAGACGGGCGAGCGGCGGCGGGCGGGCTGTGCGTGCGTGCGAGCGGCTGTGTCATCGGAGGAGGAGCACGTGTGTAGTTCTCCTCTTCTCGCTCACTTTACTAAGTGGTAAAGCACTCCACCTTATAAGGTAGTGTAACTCTCATTCAACTTTTTATGTGGGACTAAACTTTAGATCCATCTCACATGTGAGTTGCCACCAACTTGGACCAAATCACATGGACTTTAACGTTTATGGAAAATTTGAAATCACACATGAGTCTAAAGTCTTAGCCCATATTTCTAAGAATCCCCAACCAGATCTCAAATGCCCATTTGAAGATTTGTCAATCCTTACTACTTGTTTATATATAAGTGTTTTAGTAGAGACCGTTAAGTTGAACTTCCGCCTAGAATCTTGAGCTACGTCTATCAGCAACTTGAACAATGGATGAACCTTGAATTGCAAGTTTGGTGTCAATAGATTTCACTCAAAATCATAACTAGTACCTGGCTGCCAGTAGCCTACCCCGCGGGTTGGACCATATGCAGTCATCTCGCGTCTCGTTCTCACGGATACGGTTGATGCAATTCTCATAATGCAATATCATATCCACTAAAGTCATCTCTCCATCAAGGTGTAGATGAAGGCAGGAATTTAGACTTTCACTACGCTGGTTGCTTTTCACACCAAGACAAAAACCATCAGCCAGATACGCTATAGCCCACATGCCCCTATTCCTATACATCCTTCTCAACCAAGTTTTGGTTTTCTCCGACTGCCATTTCCTTAAGAACGCTTGCCATCTCTGCTCAAATACGGCTTTCGACGTAGTGTAGTACAACATAGAGCGAAACTCTCCCAAGGACTTACTACTAAGATGGACCTTCATATTTTTTCTCAATATGCCAAGTACATATTCAGTGCTAGACATCTGGAATCTGCGTATTGCCCTAATCATCGCTGAGTCAGCATCCGTGATTACACTCCGAGGCATCTTCTGACACATTGCCTTGAGAAATGTTTGCAACAACCACACATATGTTTCTTCTGTCTCATCGGACACTATGGCACATCCAAAAACAGTAGTCCTCCGGTGATTGTTCAGACCGACAAAAGGTATGAATGGCATACCATAGTGATTCATCTTATATGTGCTGTCAAACACAAGGACATCCCCATAGTCCTCATAGTCCTGTATAGACTGGAAATCACACCAGAACATTCTTTTCAGCCGTCCTTCTTCATCTAAGTCGTAGTAAAAATAAAAGCTTGGGTCCCTCTCCTTTCTGCTAGCCATAATGCCAATGGTCGTGGTAGCATCACCTTTCGCCAGTAGTTTTCTTTTCTCATTGCTGCAAAGGTTGTACATATCCCTCCTGACGTACCCAACACCGCCGTACCATCCACTTTTGCTGATCATGGAGTCCATTATGATCTGCTTCCTAATTCCCGTGGCTCCCATAGCTAATATCTCAGCCTTATGGCACTCTTTTATTTTTCTACGCGACCAAAGAAATGGTACTTCATCCGGTCTTGCTAACACAAGACTGTGATTGGGCTCAAAACTTTCAACGTAGCATACACCAAGTTTTGCATTAAGCTTCACTATCAGGTGATCCTCACACTTGCATCGAGACAGAGCTCTGAGCCTCCGACTTCGTCCCTCCCCAGTCATCAACCTCTTATCATGCTCACCTTCCCTCGAACACAAGTAATGTCTGTAAATCAAATGTTTCGTATGCTTATTGCTATATCTGACCTTGTCATTTCTGATGCTAAATCCATTATCTTTAGCGTAGCTGTTGTAGAATACAAAAGCAGCTTCTTCGCAAGGAAAAATCATCTCATTTATCTTCATCAACATATCCATCTTATCCTCAGCCTTGTAAACATCATTGACATTCCATCTCCCATCATCAACCGGGGCCTACACATGCAGAGCAAAGCAATGAAAACCTAAATAATTTTCTGTTCATCAGACATTTTGTTTTTCACAACAAATATAACCATAAATCGTACCTCCGTAATGTTCACCTCCTTTGACTCCCCAGAATCTGTTCCATCAAAAATAGCACTCTCCATGTCCAACTCACCATAGTAGTCGTACATGTTTTGAAGACCAGCTATTTCCTGCACAAAACAATAACATAATTACTCATACACTAATGGTCATTTACTTCGTTGCTTCACAACTAATTAGTACACTCTATGTATCTCATTAATATATTCCTCGAACAGAGACTCGAAATTGCTTTCCTCCTTATCATTGTCTATGTCCATCTACATAAATTGGTATCATTAATACTGTTTTAACTTTAACCTTAACATAATTTGCTATCCCTAATAATTGAATCAAATAAAATAACTTACATTAATAACATTTGTGCTCACATGCTCAGAGCTATCACCACCATTTGACTTTGAATCTACAGATAATTCTTCACTAGCTGACATAGATTTATCTACCCAATCACCAACACCTTCACTAGAATCATCTGACCCATCTACAGGAAACTCAAACCTAGGTTCTTTCTCTACCTCAAAAATACCTGACCTAGACTCCGCCATTTCCTACAATAGTACATTACTTCAGTACATCAACAAAGAATACAAACAAAAGATATATTAGTCATATTTCTACACATGTCATCATGAATATTGGTCATGAATTTAACGAAGAACGAATCAAACTACCACGCTGGTAGATGTGCCGGCGGAAGAAGCCCACCCCACCGCACTGGTCGATGCGCCTGATGAAGTGGATGAAGAACCGCCCACACGCACGATGGGAGAACCTGACCGTGGTCGGAAGATGAAATGTTCCCAACACCTCGATATGATCGATCGGTGGGGCGGAGCCCCTAACCCTAGGTTGCCCCTAACACAAGCCTCACAGGGAAGAGAGGGTACCCTCCATGATTCTGGAAACCTTATGCGGCCACGAAGTCACCGGAGATGGCAGAGACGACAGGCGCGCGGTTCGTCTGCCGTCCGTCCGCCGGCGGCGCACCGTCGCCTAACTTAATTAGATGCGGGAGAAGCGGCGACTAACAGTTTGAAAACACCGCATGCACGATGTGGGTCAGCAAGGCAGGATCGATCTGGTCACGTGACTTTTTTTCATTTTCAAACGCGCCGTATAGGTACCGTATCTGTACATAAGGGTATATGCGGACTGTATATAGGTTTCGGCGGGCCTAAGATAGAAAAAAGAAAAAACAGATAATAACCCCTCAACTTCACCAGGGGCGGAGCACCGGAGCAGGACTCATGTCCATCGGAGAGGAACTTCGGCGGCAAGGGCTGGTTAAGATATATTTGAGCATCTGCGTGGTTAAGCTATATTTCAGGCGTCCATGGTCGCTGTGAGGGCGCTATTTTCCAGGTTGACGGCAAGGGCAAGGGCGTCGTCGACCAGTTTGCCCGACGAGGGCGAGGGTGTGGTCGACCAGGTTGCCGGCGAGGGGGCTGTCCAGACACGCGACGACGAGGACGTATTCGTCCAGGTTCATGGACTGGGCATCTTCGTGATGTATGGGATGAGTAGTCCGTCCGGTGCTGAGATTTCCATGATCAGTTTCCCTTCGAAGGTGAGATAGTCGTGATTACTTTCCTAATTTTGTTCTCTGCATAATAAACCAGAGAGGTGCGGGGCGTTTGCATTCTGTTGTACGTAGTAGTCCGTTCGGTGTTGTAAATTGCTAAATGCACACCATTGTCTTAGTAGTGGGCTTGGCGTGTGGTGTTAGTCCGGATGTGTACTGTTTGCGGGGTATGTCTAGAAAAATTCTTGTTTGCTTCCTTATAAGTAGTAGTGATAGAGATTGAGAAAAAAGACGCTATGTTTAAGAACGGCATGTTACGGGAATCTACTTACGGATGTACGTGGGTATAACACTTGATCCGCCTTAATTCTGGGAATAACTGCTTAAACATGTACCAATTAAACAATGCCACGGTGTGTCCGTAAACTTTTTCTGTAGAATTATTCTGTAAATGTGTAGCATTACTGCTTTTTTTGTTTGGTTTCGAGGAAACGTCATATACTCCCTGTTTCCGTATATACAAGTATGCATGCCTCCCCGCATTGGAGTATAGAATTCTCAGGAGGAACTCGTGAAATGCGCTTCCTGAAAAATGACAGTGAGATGTGGGTGCTCCTCCTGCATCGGCCCACACGGGACAACGATCGATCACCGACGTATCACGTGTGAGCTTGACACGGCTAGGCACTGACATATGGACCTCGTCGTATACCGGGCCCGCTAGTCTGCACGCAAGATCTGATAATCCTTTCCTCTTGCGTATCGTTCAGACAACAGCTTGGTGTGACTAGGCTCGGCTCGATTTGGACGGACAGCGGCACCGCGCCTCACATCACACGTTGAATGCCGCGTCGCCACCTAACTCCACACAGCCAGCCATAACGAAACCTGCCCATCTTCTCTAAATCCCACCGGCTACAAAGTGCAAGTTTGAGCGTCCATCCTACTAGTGTCGTGCACCATATAGACTCCTCTCTCACCGCTTCGCACGAAACGAGAGGCAAGGCTTGAGCGGCTCTTCCTTCTTACCGGGCCTCTTCCATGGCTCCCTCGCTGGACTAGCTGGTGAGGGATGGCCTGGGGATGGCGTCGGGGTAGCAGTAGGCAGTAGTTTAGGTTGGTTGTTAGGTGCTGTTGGCCCCTTCTGGGCGCTTTGGAGCAGAGCTCAGGGTGGTGGCGGCCTCTCCTGTGCGCTAGCTAGGGTTCTTTGCCTTCCCGCTACTGCTCCTCTGGCCGGTGCTCGTGGTGATGGCGAGGGCAGATGTCTCCGCAAATAAAGTAGGCCTGCTGTGTTGGGAGATTTCTTCCTGCCTCGCAGTTCGTCCTCTTCATGGTTGTGGTGGTAGACAAGAGGATGAGAAGGGCTGGGTAGGAAGTCATCTCCTTCCTCGGCGGGGTGGTGGTGCGCAGCGGGTCTGTGTGCTGGAAGCCTTCTACGGGACTCCCAAGAGAGAGCAGCGAGCCGAAGCTATCCATGGCGGCAGGTGCTGCCCAAGTCTCGGGCGATGCAGCCCGTTCTTCTTCCTCCTAGCTAGAGTGCCTTTAGGGAGGATCTTCCTCGACCTTGCGCAGGGATCCATCGCCGGCGAAGCTCCATTTGGCTTGTTCCCCGGTAGCGACGCTACTCCTGGCGGCGACGGTCTCCTTCCTGCGGCCGCGAGCCCCAGGGACCCGATTGCTTTTTATCTTTTAGTCCCAGGGTCTTGTTTGATTTTGCTGAGGCCTTATCTTTTTATCCTTTGTTTGTAAAAGGCCTCAGTGCAATTTGTACCGACCGCTTTGACTAAATAATGCTTCCAGGGCCTTCGGGCCTTATCCGTTCAAAGAAAAAACAAAGTGCAAGTTTCACGATGCCCATCGACACGAGTCTTTATAGATTTGTTCATTTTCACCACAAGTACAAAGCCCCAAAGGACCGGGACATGATAAAAGTTAAATCGGGATGCCCTGAACCACTGAACGACCACTATTATCGTCAGAACAAGCAGCGGAAGCGTCGATATCGCTGCTCCTTTACATGAGCCGACCAGAACTTTGGCGATGACAGCCGGAAAGTCTTGCACCTAAGAACCCACGCACTAGAGCTGAAGTCGGCACCCTCGAACCCATGGATCGATCCGAAGCTGACACCAAATCACGCTGTCTTGCATGCACGGGGAGAACACACCAAGGTCCACACACCTCCCGGTGGTACCAAGAAGCACCACCGAAACAAGGGCAACAAAAGGGGTCCACACACCTCCCGGTGGTACCAAGAAGCACCACCGAAACAAGGGCAACAAAAGGATGACTTATTCCATTTGACTGCGGTTTAGCTTCAGTTGTCTCTGTCTGTGTCAAATAAAGAATAGCTAGAGCTAGATTTTTCAGCCGAATTTTAACTTCGATATAGTTGCTGCAATTTCACCCTTTTTTCTCTTATGAACATGTTCTTTTCCACCTAATACATTATCCTTGTCTCACTAATTTTGATGATGTTTGTGCAACCAGATCTAGGGCGGTTTAGGTTTTCTCCTTCTCTGCCATTTCCTTCTCGCTGGCGAGCGGATAGCGGCGGAGGAGGCCACTACTTCCATAAATAAAGTTGTTTTGGATGGCAGGGCTGGTTCTCTGCTCCCGGTGTCCTCTCTTCTGCTAGCCGACCGTGGCAGCGGGGGACGAAGAGATGCTGCGGGTGAGCGGTGGGTCATCCTGTTGTTGCCGACCTACTCCTTGTCGTGCTGGAGCAGAGCTAGGAGGTGGCGGCGCGTCCCTCTGTTCGGCGCTCCTATGGTGGGAGCCGGCAGCAGGGGGGAGGGTGCTTGCTTCTCAGGAAATCTGCTCATGCTTCATCGACGGGACTTCATGAATGGCGTCCTTCTTCGGCTCGTGGCCGGCCGTGGCGACGAGGGAGAGTGGCGATAAGGTGCTGGGAAGGTGCTTCTGTGCGGTGAAGATGGTGGCCCGGCTTCCCCGGGCGACTCTGCTTTCTCTCCGGCCAATCCCAAGCGGAGCCCAAGATGGGTAACCGCTACTCTTGGCCTAGATCTAGGCCACGTCGAGCTAGTTGGCCAAGATGGCCAGAGCGTCTTCAACCTCCAGTATGGGAGGCCCTCTCTCTCCCTCAGTCCGGCGTCTTGCGCTGCTGCAAGCCCAAGTGGTGCCGTCCCCGGTGCCTACAATGGTGGCCGGATTCTGAGGCGAGCTATCGACGGCAATCAGGGACTTGATCGCGTTTCTGCGCTAGTTTGTGGGGTGTTTGCTATAAAAGTTATGGACCTTGGTGTGTTTTCCTTTTCTTTTGGATCCCTTCTGTAAGTTGTACACCCCGCTTGCCGTTTTATGCAGAGTCTAGGCACTTAGTGGCCTTTCACGTTAAAAAAAAACTAATTTTGATGATGAGTTAGATGGTTTCACTTTCTTAGGGGGAGCATGCAAAATCATACAATCCCAAGGGTCTATGTTCCTTTAGTTATCCTCAGAGTCTCAACTTCTCGAGCCATCATCATCATGCATGATTACATATAATTATTGCTATAATATGTGTCATATGATTTGGGCAAATAGTAATCAAAGTTTGTTTTCCATCATGGTAGCGAACAACTACCATGATATTTAACGAAATATACATGTTCAAAAATGTCAGCCAAAATAAAACTTGTCCACTACTTCATGAATATTGACATGCACAAAACACACGCTAAGCCACGTGATTACGAAATGACGAGGCATTTTTTCAATACGCCTAGTTGTAAACAATTATAAGTACACTAATAGATTTAAATCAACATTGTAAAGAATTTTTAAATAACATAGTAGCATTTATAACTTTCTTTTTGCCACACTTTACTTTGACACTTAAGAATTCCCCCTTGACAAACCAGGGCCCGCGTGCAATGACCAAAATAGGCCTCTTTTATGTTTTGCTTGAATCGATCGACTGGCGTTCTGTCTCCGCACATGTTTAACTCGTCAAGAACAGAGCAGCCCGGACGGCCCCGAGCAGAGGAGTTTGGCGGCGGCGGAAGATATGGCGGTGGCGGCGGGATTACGGGGTGCACGACCCTCTCATCTCGCTCTGCCCCTGTGCTGAGAGCTAGGGCAGTACCTAGCGACGGAGGGACGTGAGACAGATCAGCAGCAAGCGGCAGCGCCGGCCAACTCCGTCCGCCCCCTCTTCCCATCTCCGGATGATCCGTACGCCCCCTCTGACGGCCCCCTCGGACTTCGTCTTGTGCCCAACACAACATACTGGTGCTAGGATCCACGAGGCACGAGCCCAGCAGTGATCACAGTGCAGTTTTCCAGGCAGATAAGTGTAGACAAACACCCAATTCAGAGAACTCTTGGCTACACCTAGTGAAGCAGCACTACTTGTACACTACAAGATTTCATCCATTGTTTTTCACATGTCGTGGAGGCATTACAACCTGCGATCAGAGCAGCTACAGACATCTCTGCTGAAGTACGATCCAAATTCATTAAAAAGCCTAAATTCTGACTAGCGGAGCGACACTCGTCGCTGAAGACTTGAGTTGATGCGACACATGTCCCTGTCCGGCTCTGTCTCCACTTAGCTTTCAATGTGACGTTCTGTCCGATTATTTCTGCCTCAAGGTATTGGTGGTAAGCCGCAGGCGATACACGTCATGTCAGTGTCGGCTTAACTCTCTTTTCTCGTTCTAGTGTGATTCCTTTCCGCCTAGCGCTAGTCGATCTCCATCTGACTATGCTAGTTGGACTTACTCGATCAACACTTGATCACATAGTGCATGGCCATACTTTTCGAATCACATCACACGAGCGATCCCACAAAATATCTCTCTGTGGCAGAGGGGAAAATTCAATCTTGGTCAAACCATGTCACATAGCTTACTTCCTAGTCGGACCAAGCTTCAACCTTATAGCTGCCAGTCACGGAAGCGCTAGGCAGGCTCAAATTCATCTCTTCCATAACTTGAATCGTGCGAACACCTCAGGTCTAAGGAAGTCATTGCATCTAGCCGGATCGTATGACGTTTACTCATGCCGGCTAGATCTTTGGTCAGTCCGACTAGTGTATCTCTTTCGTGTAGCCAGTGTTAGTCGGATGGCATGTTCATGCCTATGTCAAGTGAAACCTTGAATAGCTGAATTAAATACTAGTTCCCACAAGCCCTATCCAATCCAGTTACATAGCACAATCGGTTTTACATATGAATAACTTACGAATACAATTATACAAAGTCGGAAAGTGGAGCCTCTAGGCACCGTTCCTAACAAGGGCCTCATGCGGAGACCCGAATGATGACACCTTAGCAGCCAAGCCATGACATATCGCGATTAGAGATATCAAGTTACTCTAGCGAGATTAGATCTAAATATTTCTGTTAGGGTATTGTATAAGCACCGCCACTTATAAAGCCATATCGACACTTTGTAACACTATCCCTCGCCTGTGTATATATATAAAGGGGTAGGGATGCCGAGTGGGCCACACTACAAAAATACCCTCATACCCGACGGATTTTTGGGGCGGCACAAGCGAAAAAACCGACAATAGTTGGTTACGCGGCGGATGAGGATTGGTGGCACCATTTTGTCGCGGCGGCCAAATATACGCCATGACCGACATGGCGCCGACACATTTTAGTGCTCTGGTATGTGGCCATATGGAGCGGCGCTTAATAATGACACGTTAGGTGAGCGGTGGCAGATATTTCCCCCGCCGTGGATTTGACTTGAGCACCATATGTCACTAACTGGTGTGGCCCACCACATCCAAGCCTTTCGTTCTAAATAGCGCAACCGCAGTCCACAGTTTATTCATCTCTGACCCTCCCTTGGCGACCTAGCAGAAGCGGTGGCGATGTTTATTCAAGCGAGGTCCCATGTCAACAATCGAGACGCGAAGATAACGATGAGTGCTAAGATCGGCGGAGGATTGGTAAGTTATTCATTCGTTCTCTCTATCGATCAATATCATATCAGGTTTTTGCTCTCATTTTGGTTCTTGGATCTCACGAAATTCAGTTTGGGGTTTTCTCAGCGCGACGTAGTGCTGAAGTGGATCTATGATAGTACATTCGACGGTGTCGAGCTCATAGGACAAGCCCTACATGATCGACTCTAAATTCCTTAAGAACATATATGTGCGTGATGATCGATTCTTGCATTTTTGTATTTACAAGAAGAAGACCACCGCATCCCACTATGCCCTTTGGGCTTTTAGGAAAGGCAGGCCCATAGAACAAGCCCTAGATCTATGTCGCTCTAGTAGTATATAATACAACAACTAGGAGTATCTTCTATCCACGGCGCCACACTTCACTCTCTCTACTCCTAACCTCCCTATGCACCTATTCAGCGCCCTCGACCATGGATGTGCGCACCTCTCCGACGACTTTGACCGCCTGACCGAACGGTCCTCCCTAGTACATTGTTCTTGTGCCCAATTCGTTCCAACATATTAAATCCTGCTGATCTGAAACGGGATTTGTATGTTAGTAATTTTGATCTGAAGATCTCAAAGAAATTGGACTCTGTAGGTTATGAATGTCTAGTATGGAGAAGCACTCTGGCAGATCTTCATTTTGTATCTGTTTGTATTCGAGGTGAAGTGGTGAGCATTGATTTGATCTTCAATAACATGTACGCACACACTATATAGGTTTTCCCATGGTGTCAAATAATATAACATTTCAGGATCATATGCCCGATCCATAGACAAGTACGACAAACGCTATAGGTTTGACCCTTATATCATCATGACTAGACCAAGGATGATGAAGCTGAGACGGATAGTCAGAAGATACAAGCCAACGATCCCTTACTACATTATCACCATGAACAACGACAACATATCCAAAGAAAATATGGTAGCATTCTTACCACAACCTGAAATTATTTATCTCTTTCCTGCAATTGTTGTTAGTACTTAATAGAACCAGTAATTCTTTATTTCTTTATTGCTATAGACGTTAGTACTTAAGAAAACAAGTAATTCTTTATTTCTTTCCTGCTATTGGTGTTAGCACTCAAAATAACCATTAATTCTTTATTTCTTTCCTACTATTGATGTTATCATAACTAGTAATTGTTTCTTTCTTTCCTATTATTGATGATACCACAACCAGTGATTGTTTACCTCTTTCATGTTATTGATGTTAGTACTTAGCACAAACAGTTACATAATCAATGATTGTTTATATCTTTCCTACTATTGATGTTAGTATTTGCACAACCAATAATTGTTTCTTTCTTTTCTACTATTGATGTTACTAGAACCAATAATAGTTTATATCTTTCTATATAGTCCTTTTGGTGCCATTTTGCCATCATATTTCTCATACCTCACAGTCATGAAGAGGGAGACAAGATCAAATATCCAGGTGGCAATGAGACCATCGGAGAAGTTTTTGTGATGCGTGGAAATGATTGTGTTGTCATTTTGACATCAAATTGGGCATAGTGTGTTGTTCAGAAAAAGCTGAAAGAAGAAGATGTTTGTGCGTTCGAGTTTGAGGCAAAGGAGGGCTATTTGGTTGTGGAAGTGCATAAACTCTAAGTTGTCATGAATAGTTAGTTAGTTTTTTTAGTGATGTATGCCAACTAAATTTGGATGAAGTACTTGCATCTTAACTATATATGTGTATCACTATCGTGTGATATGATTTTCTATATATTATGAGTTTTCTGTGATTTTATGTATGTGATCTATATAATAAACATTTTGGCTTAATTATCAATTTATTTATATTTCTATGCACCTACGCATCCATCGAGATATATCAGACCATGTAGTATCTTTGTGCTGTCATCTCACAGCTGTCACAGCATGTACGCAGTGCATCCCTACATGTGTCGCGGCGTAAACACTTTGCTGTCGTGGAAGCGCTAACTAGGCGAATCACGTTGTGTTGCGCCAAAAAATCTGCCGTAGTTCGTGAATCCCGACGTAGTTATCCGTGATGGATTTTTCTGCCGCGATAGTGCAAGCGTGGTGACTAAGGTTCTGCCTCGGAATCTATAAGCGCCAGCACCCGAGCTCCGTGTTGTAGTGACATCTTCACCACAGATCACATTTGATTATCTCTCTCATACCACCGATGTGTAGTGTCTGCACGACACCACCATCCACCATAGGTGAGATCGAGCTTTATCTCAAGATTACCCGAGCATTCTACGATAATCCCAAACACCCACAAACAGGAGTAGGGTTTTTACCGACACTATTCATCTGTGCTTGAACCTATATAAATATCTATATCAGTGTGCTACCATCCTGATCTCCGAGCGTGATCCCTTCGAACATAAATCTACCATCGTAAAATACCTAGACACCAAGCGTGAGGTACATGTGTGTTTCTAGCAAAATGTCAAACCCTAATATTAATTAAATGTTAAGGTCCATTTCCAATTAAAGAAGCAAGCAATAAACAGTACTAACACTTGGGTGTGTGCCCCACACTCTCGAAACCACTGTCAAGATATTTTTTAACACAGTAGCATATATATAATGAACTATAATCCCTTTTGTTGTGAAATATAATTTCAGTTTAGTGCAAGTGTATTAGCGAAGACATACCAAAATTATAAAAAGAACAATTGTACTTAAAGATTTAGCGGTTTCGGTGCAAAGTAGGGTAGAAAGTATACCAACTACAATCTTATTCTGATTTGCACATCTTACATACAAGCTAGCTAGTAAAAATTCAAGGACTCCACAATAACGAAAAGGTGTTGGGTGGCTTCAGTAGATTCAATTTGGGGCTGGAACCAAACTTTTAAAACTAAAATTTGGGGCTGGAACCAAACTTTTAAAACTGAATGAACGTTGCAATATACCAAAAATGAACAAGTAAAAATGTTTAATACAATTGTAGGCTAGTATACATCTGTTCCTCTTAACCCCTAGTAGTAATTACTGTTTAATTTACAATGAGAAGTATTTCACAATGAGCAGTAATTTCGGGAGGGGAGAGTTCTCTATGTTTTCGGAGAAAATTTCGGGAGATAAGTTTAGCTTATAGGGTGTTCGACATAATGCCTATATATATGATGTGTGCAAAGTTTTATTGTTCTAGTTTCTGCTCAACATTGACGACGTGATCCTTGTATTGAAGGAAAGCTTTTGTCATCTTGACCCGCCTGTACAAGCTATGATACTAGGTGTCGGTTATATCAAGGCCATGGATGATCTCATCAGAGCTTTTCCTCAGCTTGAGCCGGTAGTACTAGATGTATGGTCGATGGTATGGTTTGGACTGCTACAGAACTGGCGGCTACTTCTGATGTCGCCATCATTATGCTCTTTGTTGGGCTCTGCTTCAGCTTGTGCATAGACATCAAGGACATGGTCTCCAAGCACTGCACCAAGCACGTCGAATCACGCGGGGCTGACATGGCTGCTGACAAGGATTCCAACTTGGACTTCGTCAATGTCGAGTAGGCCACCCGCTTCGACCTCATCCTGGTGAGGCTTTTCTCCACCAGGGTCGGTCCTAAGATTTTTGGAGCCTGGGGCGAGACAAAAACTTAAGGCCCTTAATATAGACATATTAAAAGCTAAAAAAGTGTTGTCAATAATATTTGAATGCATCAAAAATATGTATGCATATCAAATAGTTTATACATATTACCTTAGAAATTTATTCTAACATTTCTCAATGCAAAAATCACTTATGACAAGGTCGATGTCATCCAATAATTTTTCATAGATGCAAAGTGTTTCCAAACCATTAAATTTCTATTGAGTCATTGTTGACCTCAAACGGTTTTTCAATAATTTTAACTTTGAAAATTTTGTGAAGATTATCTCTTTATTATTGTACCAAGGCAACTACTTCTTTTGCTCTTATTTTAGCATTACCATATGAATATTTTCTTGACGAGAGCTACATAATAACACAAAACACTGAAAAAATTACTCCCCCTAACTGTATTAATGGCCTTAACTTTATGTAGATTTGTATATATCTAATTGAGTATTTAGACTAGATGCATTCATACGTAGACAAAGTTGAGAACATTAATATAGACTGAAGGAAGTACATCAAATGTCAAAGAAAGAAAAGCTATGTATCATGTATACGAAGAGATAAACAGAATAATAATACAGTACAATAATCTCAAATTGGTCAAATCGGAATGACGTACATACGGGGAAGTAGAGCAGTATGGCGATCAGGGGCCTAGGAATTAAAATCGGCAAGAGGACGATCAGAATCGGGAGGAATTTAGGCGACAATCGCTAGAGGATGCAGCTGCGGGATGCCTGATAAGGATATGAAGAGGCGAGTTTTAGTCGATCGATGTTGGACGCCTGCTTTCAGGCGCGATGGGCGAGGTTGCCACGGCCTGCTGGTTCGCTGGTTGCCTCTCTAGGCCAGTATCAACATTCTATACTTAATTTTCTTACGCTGGTCTAGCAGAGTGAAAGTCCAATACATTTTTTTAGCTAGGTGAGATCTTATGGCTGTACGTAGACTTAGCCTAACAAACCTGGGGAGGGGGGCCTAGATTTTTGGGGCCCGGGGTGGGCGCACACCCTGCCCCTCCCCAGGGCCGGCCCTATTCTCCACTCCGCCCCCTCTCCCTTCCCCTGCTTCTAGTTTGTTCGAGCACTCGGCTCGGGTTACAGGGTTAGCCTTTTGATGTCATAGATGTTGTTGTGATGTGTCGGTTTGAACGGCCATTGCCCAGATTCGTGGTTCTTTTGCGGATGTTTTCAGTTCTGTAGCATGTTGTAGTCCCACTGTGTAATTGCAGCTGTAACATATGTATTAGAAGTAGTAGTATATTTGTTCTGAGAAGTAGTTGTATGCATCTTAACTGCATCTGTTTGAGCTCAAATGGAATGCTTGATAGTGGTCGTGAATTGTCTTATTAGCATAGCATGATGTGTGTTTCTATTTTGTCTTATTAGCAGATCATGATGTGTGTTCCCATTTCCTAGCCTCTTACATAACTGATTTATGTTTGCTGTTTTATACTACCAAAAACATAATATGTGGTTGTGACTAGGCGTTTCTGTTTTATTTTGGAGTATCTATTTCAGTACTTGAAACAATACTGTGATTAAATATTACTTGTGATTTAATTTTGTTTTATTTGATCATATCTATCTAACTTGCATTGCTAGATAGGTTGAAATGTGTTGCAATTATCATCAACATTGTATTGTATAGTTGTTGCTTTTTGGTGGCTTGTAGAGCTCTAATGTTAATAATTGAATGCTCTGACAAGAAGACTATTCTAGATTCTATTTGTGCTTAACTACTTTCGTATCTGTCTCTCATAATGTAGTAAGTTACTTGTGGTTTATTTGTTACTCTGTGGTAGTCTTTAATGTGGATTTTATTATGCAATGGTTTGCTCTTACATGCACCTGTAAGAAGTCTACTCTGGGTGATTTTTCTTTGCTTGGTATTTTCTTTTATGCATAATATAATACAATATGATATGATATGTCAACTCAACCTGAAGATAGTAGTATATTTATTGGTAGTGTGTTTCCTATCCTGCTACCATTTCGTTTAAATATAAACTTGTGCCCCACCATGTGCATGACACGATAACTTATTTGTCTGATGCTTTTGTTGGGCTATCCATCTTGCTGTTGTATAGTCTATTCACTATATTATTATCCTTCTTTGTGTGCTTATAGTACTATAATAATGGCAGTTGTTCATGTGTGGTGCTAACCTAAAAATATTAATGTGTTGATAGTGCCTTGCTATACAGCTACTTGTTTTGTTTAAGTATGAACTTCTGCCTACCATGTAGATGATGCAATAACTTCTGCCTTGTTGTTGTATTGTCTGATTCTTCTGTTTTATCTGTCCTGTATTCTGTTTTGCGTCTCAAGTATACCTCCTGATCATCGTCCTTTTACTGGACAGGCTGCGGACTACCTGGACATCAAGGGGCCGCTGGACCTGACCTCCTAGGGGGCCGCCGACATGATCAAGGGAAATACTTCAAAGGAGACATGCAAGACCTTCAACATCAAGAACGACATTACTCCAAAGGAGGTGGAGATCTTGAGGGTTTACTTCCTTAACAACAAGGGGCTCATGATCAAGGGCAAGACTCCTGAGGAGATCCGCAAGACCTTCGGCATCAAGAACAACTTCACCCTAGAGGAGGACGAGATCTCGAGGGTTTACTTCCTGAACTGCAAGGGGCTCCTGGCCGACATAATCAAGGGAAAGACTCCTGAGGAGAGCTGCAGGACCTTCAACATCAAGAACGACTCCACCCTAGAGGAGGAGGAGATCTTGAGGGTTTACTTCTTGAACTGCAAGGGGCTCCTAGCCGACATGATCAATGGCAAGACTCTTGAGGAGATCTGCAAGACCTTCAACATCAAGAACGACTCCACTCTAGAGGAAAAGGAGGATATCGTCTGGAGGGAGAACGAATGGGCCTTCGAGTGAATGTTGCCGTCTTGACAACCATAACTAACTATCTATGTGACCCAAATTCCCAACAAGGAAACCATCTTAGGGCGTGTTTGGTTGGTCGGGCCCAAATTTCTCGATTTTCCTACTTGGCTCGGCAGGTGCTGCATGGGGGAGATTGGGCTTGGGCCAAGTTTGGTAGTTCGTTTGGTTGTCCATATCTAGTTTTCCTGCAATTTTGGCAAGTAGTTTGGTTGGCAACAAAACTGATTTTGTCTCGTTTGATGCAAAAACCTGCATGTTTGGTTGCTCATGCCATAGTGTTGTGCTCACCACTTCTCACAGTTGGTGATGTTACCATGTAATACCAAATAGGCAGCAAACTGAAATAGCAGTTTCAAACAAGCGGTAAATTAAACTAGTAGTACCAAATTACCACCCTAGCTACTAGCAAATATGAGTTCACGATAATGTTACCTAGCTACTAGCAAATGACAGTTCACCATAATATTACCTAGCTACTAGCAAATGATAGTTTAACACCCACATCAGGGGTTGTTCATGGAACACAAGGCCAACACTTCATCAAGAAACCATCAACACTTCATCTTCTTCAGATTCTATAGTTGCATCTCATCGCCCACATGTCGAGCGACCACTGTTGTCTCCTGCTCTTCCAAGCAGCACAATCGTTCTGTGCAACACCATGGCCACCGTCAGTGGCGTTGTCATCAAGGACTACATCTTCCTCAGCCGGGAAGTACACATCGACGCCGAATTGCAAGATCCAATTGTGCAAAATGCAACATGCAAGAAAATGCCGGCTTAACTTGGGTGGGGAAAGAGTGGAAAGGCTTCTAATCAAGGATCTTAAACCTATTCTTTAGAGCAGCAAAAACCCTCTCAACCGTGACTTTAAGGATAGAGTGCCTAAGATTGAAAAGTTCTTCCAGAGTCCTTGGGTAGTTCCTAGCAGAGAACTCATTGAGATGGTTCCTTGTTGACCTAAAGGGTGGCAGAATTCCAGGCTGGCAGGCATACCCGACATCTGCAAGGTAGAATTTTCCATCAGGGAGATTGAGGCCATCAGGTCTGCTAAGGCTGTTAGCCAGAATCATCGCATCGTGGGCAGATCCTTCCCACCCAGTAAGCACATATGTGAACCGGCATTACAAGAATGTTAGCCGGCTGTCTAATACAATCATCCAACACAGAAAAAGATAGAGTTGCTCACCTTGAAAAAGGGGAACCGTCGACCGTTGCCATGTATCTTCGCGGGGATTTGACCAGATGGTGGCTTGATCATATCTTGTCTGAGTTCTCCAACAACATACAACACCTGATGGAAATACCGGAAAATTGTCTCGGTTGATCTCCTCCATGTGTTGTGAATCACTCGGAATCTCTAGTTTTGGCCTAGAACATGAAGAAACAGAGCCACCTGTTCTTCGATACAACAATTGATGTTGTCCTTGAGCAACCCCCTAGACCTAAATGTCTACACAAGATGGTTAAATGGGGCTCTTCTCATGCTAAGCATGGTGATAGCTTCCACATCGTTGTTGTTGTAGATATAGTTCAGATTTGTCATCCTCTCTCTGTCGCGCTGCATCAGGGACCATATTTCACTATCGGCCTATTATTCCTATCAGCCGCTCTTCTGTAGATCAGGAACATCCATGCCTGAATCACAGCGACTAGAGCAGCTGCCTGGATGATAACCTTCAATTGTTGGCCCTAAATGGAGTGGTATTGCTTAAGCACTGTGTATGTACTACCCCAATATCGAGCTCACTACCTAGGTAAACAAGTTGGAGACGAGGCAAGGCTGCGGTTCTTACCTTCATGGTGGTGGACGACGAGGACCTGCCGTAGGCGGATAAGAGGATGGGGGAGAAGTCGGCGCCACAGATCTGCGAGCCAGCAAATGCCAGAGTCGGACAGAAGACGCTCGCCGGTGCCGGAGTGTGCTTAGCAGCTTCTGCCAGAGATCTAAATCGCTGCCGCCGCTGCCCGCCGCACAAGGGGAAAATGGGGAGGAATTTGTCTTCTAGAGGGAGGTGGTATCATAAGAGGGAGGTGCACCTATTTTTCGCGCCATACAGCGCTGCGAATCTTTCGGCTCCTGCCATCTCCCCGCTGCCTCCCCGCGCACGCCGTTCCTCCCCTTGCGCTCGCCAGGGCTTGTCCCGGTGAAAACGCTCGATTTTGGCGTTTCTCCGGAGGCAGGATGAGACCTGCTTTAAGACCCGTGCGGGCCAAATTCCCGGCACGCCGCGAGACACCGAACTGGCTTATTTCTTCCGGCCCGGTGCGAGAAACGAAGATCGGGCCAACCAAACACGCCCTTAGTGCCTGGGAGCAGCTGTCAACTGTTTGTGGTTCGAAAAACTGAGGGTTGTCAGTAGATTCTGGTTTCAGGTTGATCTGGAGGGTCTTTTACCATTCGCTCACATCCTGTCTATAAATATGAAATCCTGATCACACAATGTAGGCACTGCAGATATTGTTTCTTCAGTCGTTGGTTTACAAAATCTCTGGGGAGCAAAAGGTTTCCACATCATCTGCCACTTGCCGAAATATAGACATAAGTTCAATGCACTCAATACTAGTCATTTCTGTTACACGTTTAACATCTGTACCGAGCTTCGTGTACTGACATTTTGCTAGTGTAACTTTTCTGTTTTGGTTTGGACATATCGTCTGCCTCCCATTTCCACCCTTTCCCTTTTTAACTCGATGACCCCGCATGTGACGGAATAGACAAATATTTTTATAGGGGATCCTTACATCCAGGATGCTGATGGCTCAATAGGATCTTGCTCAACATAAAAATTCAGGCAAACAGCAAACATTTTGCCCCTGATATTTCAAATTACCAACTCTTAAACAAGAATCAAGTATACATCAATACTTGGGCGCCTCAACTACATCATCTCCTGTGAAAGGGCACCACAAGTCTACTGGAATAAAGTGTGCCGTTTGACCATGAAAATGGCTAGGCCATCATGGAAGAAAGAGCTGCAATCGAGCAAAGTCTCAAGATCCTAACCCGATTGATTCCATTAAAAAATTGTAAGAACGTAAGATCGATCAGGTACCAGGCCTGACAAATTCTACACGGCGCTCGCCAACGAGGAGATATTACTGCTAATTGTTAAAACGTAAGCCCACCTGAATGGGAAACGCTGCGTACAAACATTGCTTGCAGAAATATCATCAATATTATAAATTCTGATTATTGCTAGTAGCACAAATAATTCATTGCACGCTATTTTGTCGGAGAACATTGAATCATTCAAACCTTTTTTTGTACAACTTCTACGTTTTGGTCAGTTTTGGAAATTCACAACTGAACTCGAGCTCATATGCTCCTGCTCCAATAAAAAAAAAGCAAACAAAATCAAAAAATTCTGAATTTTGTTTATAACGAACATGAGGGTATGTTCTGAATGGATGCAACATTTTGTGTGTGGTGGTCTGTGGAAAAAAAATTGGTACCTTTTGGACCATCCAGATTTGTTGTTTACAGCACTCAGATTTGTCCTTTTCTCACAGAACACTATGTATGTTTTTTTCTAGGATAGATTTTGGGAGCAGTTAGGACACATGTTCATTTTTTAAACTAAAATTTCAGATTTTTTTGATTTTGTTTGCTATTTTTCGCGATCTTATTTTCTAGGCAGGAGCAAATGAGAAAATGCCATGTCCCGTTTTGTTTTTCTCTCGCCATACATGTTTGAAGAATTAGATGAATCAACAAGACCATTACCTTCAAAGAGGGCACACAATAGTTATATTCGCCTAGGTAAGGGGTTCAATTCTCCTTTCTCATCGGCTGTATATTCAACTGTTGAGGAATAATCCATCTGCCCTCCTCCTCGAATCAGGCTTTCGTCTAGCTATATTAAATATAGCAACTGTTTGAGACCGCTGCTGGGCCAGACATCACAACGCTAAAAAAGACAAAGCAAAAAAATGAAAAAACAGAAGAGAAAACAAAGCCGACAATAGTGGCTTGATGAAAACAAGGATGACCCGCAACTATTAAAAATTACCACCATGCTCCTAGCGCACCGAAGCGTCGCGTACCAAGCAGCACCTCTAAGAAGGAAAGCAACGGCAATGACGTTGCTGTCCGGACTGGTCCTAGGGTTTACCGATACGCTACGGGAGGTGGGAGAAGAGATACACCCGGCGCCCTTTAGGAAGGACGGCGACACCCACAGGCATCACCGTGTCGGTGTCTAGACGACAAGGATTTCTCCCGACCTCTCAAAAAACCACACTCCCGGACGTGATGTAGCCCAACACATGGCAATCACCATTGGTCCATATCATGCTACACCAACCATTCCTACAAAGGTGAATTTCTTCCATCTCTTACCTTATGATGGCTATCGTGTGAAGGGGATACTACTTGAGCCAAATACCTATTGTATGGCTAGGACCATGACACCAAGAGGAGACGAGGATGCCGTAGGAGTCAAGACGCCGAAGCAAGAAGCCTGCAAAATAAGATGCAAGAAGCTATTGAACCAGGCCCGGAGTCTCCAGCCAACGACCCCTTAGTCTCCGGCCCGCCGCCCAAGGACTCTAGAAGGACTCCAGGCCCGCGCCTGGAGCTCTCTGTCTGCCTCCCTAGAGACTGGACCGGAGACTGAAGATGACCCCGGAGTCTCCAGCCCTGCACCCCGGAGTCTCCGGGCTGCCACCACTAGGACTCCGGACCAGACTCTAGACCATTGCCTAGAGCTCCCAGTACACCCCCGGAAACTGAGCCGGAGACCGAAGACCCAGCCGGAGCCTCCAACTATCATGGAGTCTCCGGCCCCTAGACCCTGGAGTCTCCGTTGTAAGTGAAATGGGCATGCGCGCCTTGAGTTGGGCCTGGCCCATGTAACGCCCCCAAACTCCTCTTTATGCCTATTTTACCCCTAGCTCGTGGATGGCCTATATATATGCCCCTACTCAATCCTTGAAACCCTAGAGATGATGATGTGGAGGCATGTGCCAAACCCTGGATGGGATCCCCCTCTCTATAGTAAATCTATGAGTAATACAAGGCCTTGGAGTCAGTGCCCTTCTCCAAACCATCAAGGCCCTCCTCAAGTGTTTGCTCTCTCCTTGACGAGGGTTAAACTCATCAATGCCCATTGTTATGGACTTGGGTTTTGGAGAAAGAGGGAGCGCTGGAGGCATCAATCGGCTAGCAAACAAGCACACGAGGATGCAAGGTTTACCCACGTTTAGGCCTCGTAGAGGTCCCTACTCCTGCTTGTCTGCTCTTGGAATTATCGAGGGAGTCGAAAGTTATAGGGGGTGCGCAGATGTAATCTGGCGAGGTTGTGGAAACTAGGGTTGTGATCATCCTCCTTGCTGCCCCCTCCTAGCCTTTATATAGATAGGCTAGGTATCAGGTAGCAGGTCGAGTTGGTTACAAATTAGGGTTTGTCTCTTTTAAACTTTCTATCTTAAGCTCGCCTTGTGCCGCAAGCAGTCGGAGTCTCCGTAGGTCACCTGAATCTTGGATTGGGCCATGGTATCGCTGTAGGATTCTGCTAGATTGGACCGTATATGCCAAGCTTGAGTACTTGTAAGGTAGGCCCATGTCAGTAGCCCCCGAGTGTCTGGTTTAATCGCAGATTCAAGCAGAGACTTATTAAGTCTTTCGAGTGCATATCTAAGCATATTTTCGAATGCTTTAACTTGTGTCATAGGGATTGTTGATATACGTGCCTGATTCATCTGATGTATCGGGATCAGTTAACTGCCTTAGGGAAAAACAACGGAATCTACTCAAACTCGAGTCCCCAGACTCGAATTTAGAAAAGTGCTGGTGTAATTCGACTCGGGCCGCGGAGGTCTTATAGAGTCGAATCCCAGTGTATAAGTGTGAGAACTCGACGTGTCCATCAAGGCTTATTCATCGTACCTATTCAGGTCTTATCTCTGGTAGAGATTGTCTCTGGTAGAGCGCAGCAGATGCGTTGCTAGGCCTTATTCAGGTCTTATCTTCACGCTGTAAGCGCGGCATCCAAATTTTTGTCATCGTGGAGATGATTCGGATGACTCAGGAGACGTAGTCTCTTTGTAGGGAAACATGAGGCGAAGTCGCCAAAGCTTTCAAGTGTGGGTGAATTCAATACACAATGTAATGTATAAGAAAATATCATAGGGTGTGCGGCCAGCGCTCCCTATGGGAGTATCCCCCGAGTGCCTATTCGACTCGTAGACTCGAGTGGGGACTATAAGTATGTTGCGACCGCTATCATCTTTTGCTTGTTTCAGTTGAATGTGCTTTCGGTGCTCCCTATGGGAGTAACCCGAAGTCAACAATCGAATCGTTGATTCGAGTGAAGGGTTTGTGTGAGAAAACATTTCCACATATTACTTGGATGTCATATAAAGTTCCTCGGGTGCGCGGCCAGAGCTCCTGTTAGGAGTAGTCCCCGAGTGCTTGGTCGAGTCGAAGACTCGAGTAAGGACTAGAGTAGTCAAAATATGCTCCTACTGGAGTTAATGATGTCAGTGTTGACGATGAGATGACCTCAGTTGCCTGCGTGAGCGGCTTTGACGGGACGTGACGAGTAGTGAGTCCTATTTTCTGACTTGAATTTGACCAGGCATGCGTAATCTCTGTTTTAACTGTGCCTCCTTGATTCTCGCGTGTAATGGGAGGAGTGGCACGATGGTTCGTGGTTTACCCTTGCCACGCATCGACATCAATTTCTGCCACGCGTCGGGTTGATTTTCTCCTGGCCGTTCGATGGCATCTGTGGTGAGGTTAAGTAGAGGCTCGCCGTGCGGTAATTTCTCCACATCTTCTCCTTGCTCATGCACTTCCGCCATTGCTGCTCTTGCTGTTCCATTGCTCGCATCTCCCTTGCGGCACTGGACCAACTCCATACCTTTCCCATCTACTTCCTGCACTCGTACCGCCAGCGCAAGATGGGCAATAAGAAGGGAGCCTCCACCACTAGATCTACGGATGCCGCTGTTGTGGCCAAGAAGAAAAGCGTCGCCACCATGGGCTCCAGCGCCACCGGAGCTGGGAAGATGGGCCCAGGGACTCGCGTCACCAATGGGTCATGGCGCCCATCCGTCATCAAGCCCTCTGAGCTATTCACCCAGCGCCGGGACGGAGCGCTTTCTGCCGCGGAGGATGACTCTCGCGTTCCCGGGATGAGGTAATCCCCAGTCCTCCTATGGGTTTTCGAGTGATGTTCCTTGCATTCATCATTCGCGGTCTCTCTTCCCCTTCATCCATTTGTTAGGGGTCTTGTTTGTTTCTATGGGGTCTAGCTACACCAGCTGACCCCAAACTCTATCCTCCACATTGCCTGCTTCATTACTCTTTCCGAGTGTTGGCTCGGAATCAAGCCACACTTCGGCCTCTTCAAAAAACTCTTTAAGCTCAAACGTCAATCGGCGTCGGGTTCGGTAGTCTACAGTATAGGAGGCTGCGGGATCCACGTCGACTCCAACGTCACCTAATTCTCCATCAAACTCACTGCGTATGTCCAAGGATGGAGGGAGAAGTGGTTCTATATCCACGACCAGAAGGCCGATGGAGAGCACTACAGACTCGCACCCTTCGATCTGGTGGTGGCCTGCAAGAGGAGGAGGTCCTGGAAAATCACTGTGATGCCCAGCGAAGTCGAGGAAACAAAGCCTCTGTATCAGCGTGTCTACGACCTCGAACAATGCATAGGCAAAGAAGTAGGCGGCGCAGAGCTCATTCGCACTTGGATGCATCGAGTACAGCCTCTGCAAGCCAGGCGCATCCGATGTACTGCTAGATTGGTACTAGTGATGTCACTCGCATCTCTGCAGAGGGCATTTCTTCTGGTAAAGTGGACAGCAGGTTTCGACTGCTGACTAAGTACACCACCAAGGAGGATCTCCCGGGTGACTCAGTCGTTCCTCCATTCTACACCAGCAATCCTCCGCTTGAGGTGGATTTCTCTTTGAAGTTTTCTTGATTTTTGATTGCCTTTTAGGTATTTTTGTACTGATGCTTCTTCTGATTTTAGGACTAGAAGGTGGCCGCCAATTTGCCTCCTCAGCCTGAAGGAATAATTCTGTGCG
Source organism: Avena eriantha (assembly GCA_910589775.1). Classification (NCBI taxonomy): domain Eukaryota; kingdom Viridiplantae; phylum Streptophyta; class Magnoliopsida; order Poales; family Poaceae; genus Avena; species Avena eriantha. The sequence goes on from OU342743.1 coordinate 16,719,755, forward strand.
AAGCGGAGGAAGAGGACGAGTCGGGCTCCACTGTCCCTGTTGGCGAGGAGCAGGAAGCCCCTGAGTCCAATGAGAACGAGACTCACAGATGCTTCATCACTGGCGACGCCAGAGGCTCCTCCTTCTACTATAGAGGAGCCAATCCTTGCCGTGCCCGTGGGCTCCATGGGTCCTCTCTCAAGGAAGAAGCTGAGGTTGCCGAGGGAAACATCGGGAGATTCCTTTGACCTCGAGAATTTTGATGGGTAAGTCTTTATATCCTTGCGAGCTCGTTTTGTCTTTCTCAAGATCTCTTCCTTCTAAATTGGTATTGGATATTTGGCAGTCAAACGGTGTTATCATCCTCCGACGACTGCCAATTTGTCAAGGAGTCCGGAGTCGCAGACTCCATGGACAAGGAAGTGGCGACACAATCTCCTTCTCCTCCGGTGGCGGCCCACTCCGGCGCCAATTCTTCGAGTTCCCCCCACACTGGGGGGCACCATATGGTTGCACAGACGTCGACGCGATAGGAATCTTCGGAGTCCCTGGAGGAACATGTAAGTGTCTCTTGCCGCTGGCAGTCAAATTTTTGCTAATGCTGATGCTTCTTTTCTTTGGTGTAGCCTATCTTGAAGAATTATGCTCGCCTCACCGAGCAGATCGTTTTGCTGGGTCGACAGCATGCTATGCTGGATAACCGCCATCCACCGTCGAGGGTCAGTGTTATACTTTTCTTTTCACTCTTCTTGTGTAGAGGTTGGTGAGCCTCAAGTTTTGCCGTTTTTGTTCCCTGTAGGTGAGCATAATGAACTTCTTCATCACGTCATGTCCCTCGAAAAAGGACTTGCCGCGGCGAAGAAGAAACGCGAAGAGGTAGTCGAAGCTCTGAAGGAGTCGGAAAAGCGCAAGGAAGAGTTTTCTTCCTCCGCCGCTAAGAGGGAAAGTTGTTCGTAGAACAGCTCTTCTCCATCGCGAAACGCTCTCAGGTACTACACTGTCTTACTTGCATTTTCCCAATGTGTTTTTCCTTCATGATGCTGTGCTGATACGTGTTTTCTTCAGATGTCGTCGGCATGAGTTTTGACGCCCAGGCTTTGGCCCACGTGGATGCCTTGGCTGGCGCCGTGGCCGCAGTTGAGGACCGCAACGTCTGCCTCTGAGACACACTTGGAAAGGCCGAGGGCGTGCTGAGTCATCTTCGAGAGGAGATGGCTCCCAAGGCCAATTTAATCGAGAATCTTGATGGCCTGGTGGAGTCCTTCGCAGAGGGCCTCCTGATGGACTTCAAGAATGCGCAGAGTTCAGTTGGCGTGACCATGGCACTTGCAATGGCGCAAGCCCACAGCATGGAGCTGGACCCCAGCGAGATCTCCGAGGTGATGCCGGTCACCGCGGATGGCCAACAGGTAGTGTTTGCTCCCTTCGCTGGTAGTTGCAGTAAATATGGGCCCTGGCTCATTGAAATAGTCGCCAATTACTCGGCGGAGCTGCGGCGAGTGAAGGCGGCCAAGGCTGCGGCATCTGGGCTACTACTGGGAAGTCTGTGGCGTCGGAGACTGTCCCAGATTTGAGGAAGCCCCTGATGTCTATGCACTTCTATTCTTGTATACAGTTGTTGGGCCTCCAAGTGCAGAGGTTTGTAGAACATCAGCAAGTTTTCCCTTAAGTGGATCACCCAAGGTTTATCGAACTCACGGAGGAAGTGGTCAAAGGTATCCCCTCTCAAGCAACCCTGCAATCAAGATACAAGAAGTCTCTTGTGTCCCCAACACACCCAATACACTTGTCAGGTGTATAGGTGCACTAGTTCGGTGAAGAGATAGTGAAATACAAGTGGTATGGATATAAGACAACGGTGCCAGAAAATAGCTTTGATGGCGCGTGGTTGACGTGGGAAGAGACTAAAGGCAATCTAAAATAAAGATGGAAGCAAGCAAACATGTAACAGATCTAGTTGCAAATGGTGTTTCAATGTTTAGAAACAAGGCCTAGGGATCATACTTTCACTAGTGAACACTCTCATATATATATATCTTCTCTTTATGATACTACTCTGAACTACTCTTCGGTTGGACACTCTAATCCATGGTAGGGCTATAACAGCACTCCTCAAAGTTCGCTTTCCCCATCTAGATAACCCCACACTGTCACCTTGAGCGCTAGATGGTTCCATTAAACATCACAATTTCATACAGACATTCAACTCCAAGTATAACTCATAACAAGTATTTGTAACTCTAGCCTAAGTGCCACCACGGTGTGCACGCTGTCACTTTCACACACGTGTGGAGAGTAGAGATCTATTAAAGCACTTGAGTAGCAAGGTAGATCTACTTGATTACAAAGCTCATGATCACAATATGATCATGCATAGAGAGAGATATGAAAACATAGCTACCGATAGAGCCCTTAGCATCGAGGAAGAACTACTCCATCCTCATCATGGGAATCAGCAACAACGATGGATATGGTAGTGGAGATCGATGGAGATGGCTTCGGGGGCACTTTCCCGTCCCAGCAGGGTGCCGGAACAGAGACTTTCTATCCCCTGAATCTCCCCTTCGGTGGTGGTGGCGTTGCGGCACTTTTCATGGCTGGAGGCTGGATATTTAGGGTTTCTGCATCGGAGGTTTCTTATAGGTGAAAGGGCAATGGCAGAGGATGGACCAGGGGCCCACACAACCTGGTGGCGTGGCCAGGGGGACCCGCGCCACCACATGGTGTGGCTAGCCCCTGGCCCCTCTCCATCTCGTCTTCTGGCTCCGTGAGTCTTCCGGTAAAATATCGACTTTGGCTTTTGTCCGGTCCAATTCCGAGAATATTCATTTTCTGACTTTTCTGGAACCAAAAACAGCAGAAAATAGGCAACTGGCACTGTGGCATCTTGTTAATAGGTTAGTCCCAGAAAGTGTATAAAAATACTCTAAAGTATGGACAAAACATAAGAAAGTAGATATAAAACAAGCATGGAACATCAAAACTTATAGATACGTTTGCAACATATCAACATCCCCAAGCTTAACTCCTGCTCTTCCTTGAGTAGGTATGTGATAAAAAGAATAATTTTTTAGGTGACATGCACCATCATAATCTTGATCAAAGTATTTGTAGAACATTGATAGCTGGTTTCATAGTACTTTAACATAGCATGAAAGATATAGTTCTAACAATAAGACATAGCAACTATGTTGTAACATAAAAAGGTACCAACAAAAGATTCATGAATAACAATGCTATGAAAGATGTTTGTTTGTTTCACATAAAGAAAACATAATGAGAATGGTATTCATCTTGTCCCTCATGGAGTAGCAAAACATAAATGCATAGGACACCTTCAAAGTTCATAAGGGTGACTAGATACAAATAGTTCAAGAACAAGCAATATCAAAGTTATGAATCAATCAACAAGTCTTGGGACAATGCACATTAAACTAAGAATGGCCACTATGCTCTCTCAATAGGTTCATAAAGATAGAAGATGGAGACTCAACATAAAATTAAAAGAAAGGCCTTCATAGAAGGAAGCAGGGATTCAAGTCTTATAAAGAGCTTCCAAAAATTATGGTACTTATTAGCTTTCAGCTCTCATTGCCCCTATCATAAGCATCTTGAAGTAATTAAGGTTAAAGTGAACAAACTATGGAGTATATGCTTGACAAATTATAAGTTGGCAATCTCATGTCCCTTGAATATGAGGGTCGCTCCTCATGCTACTCAAGTTCAGTTACTGGTAAGTTCTTGTCATAGTAAGTATATGTGTATCATAGAGAACTGCCAACGAGGTACCCCTTGCCTGATGATACGGAAGAATCCCAATATCAAAATGCCAAGGCAAGAAGACAATAAGCATCTCAGCATCTTCTTATTTACCATGGGAAAATGGTGCTTTTTTCTCTCTTTCCTCTTTTCTCATCTTTTTTTCTTTTTTCTCAATCTCTATCTCTCTTTTTATAAGAAGAATGCTTCATAGATTTCTCATTATGGTTAACTGCAGGTTTCCACCATGATTAGGCATGGATTAGACCAGCGGCCCAGGCGTTTTGCTAACACACATACATAACTCCATGGACTTACAAGCTCCCCTTTCGTTTCACACCGACGACATCCATAAACAAAAGAGCATGATATCAACTGGGTACAATGTACAAGTACAATGTTGAAAGCGTTCCCCATGATAGCATGGTTCTGCTAATTCCCAACGTATAAGTGCAACCATATACAACATAGATGACACAATGGTTCAAGTTTATTAGGGGCAATAAAAGTAAAGTGTGCCATCAAGTTCGTGAGATCTTTAATCACTAATTTTCACATAACAAGTTTAATTCAGAAGGTAGATAAAAACATGAATATACTTGGAATAGCAAATTATAATAGGTTGGTATGGTGGACTCTTTGGAATAACTTGGTTTTATTTGGAGTTGGATGCATGAGTGGAACTCATACTTGGTATGGAGGCTAGCAAAAGACTGGGAGCGACCAACTAAGAGAGCAATAATGGCCATAATCATGCAAAGCGACAAAACATCATTAATTAAAGCATAAAGTGATATTACAAGTCGAAAAATAAATTATCATTGAGGCTATGGTGACTTGGTATAGTCTTAACATGGTGTGAGCATGTGCCAAGTTAACCCAAACAAAGCATCAAAGGAGAATACCACAATATTATGCTTTTGTATGCTAAAACAACGCATGATTCTTTTAAGGCACATTAAGCAATCTCAATTTTTTATAACATGTCATGCTACAGCAATAATCACTAAGCATAAACCCAAAACAATATCAAGCATGACATGAGAAAGTCTAAGTCATAGTCAAAAACAGACTCCTTTTTACCACTTAAGCATGACCTTTCCTACTCTTTTCCAATCCAAATCAACTTTATTTGAAAACTCACAAAGATAATAATAAATAAAGATCAGTGAGCTTGTCTCATGAATCCACAAAGAAGAACTAAAAAGTTCTAAGCTGAAAGCACAATAAAACTAAGGCTAAACACAGTGCTAGCAAAAGAGAACACTCACAAAACAATACGAATGAAAATTAGAGTGTTCTAGGCAATGAAAACGGTGTTTATCTCTATCCAAAAGAAGTGTGCTAGGATCCAACCAACTTATTTCAGCAAACAAAGCAAAATAAAACTAAAAACAAAAACAAAGACGCTCCAAGAACAACACAACAGTGCATGAAACAATAAAAACGAAGTGTCTAGAAAGACCTAAGATTTTTATTGATGAAGAAGGGGATGCCTTGGGCATCCCCAAGCTTTGACGCTTGTACCTCTTGAATATTTCTTGCGGTGCCACGGGGTGGCATCCCCAAGCTTGAGATTTTGTCCATTCTTCATCTCATTACATCAATCTTTCTCTACACCTGAAAATTTTCCTTCATACAAAACTTCACACAATCTTCAGTAGCAACATTAGTGCATTCAAAAGATAATAAACATTTGGATTTAGTTTCAAAACAGAAAAACTTTTATTACAAAAACAAGATACTGTAGCAATTCCTTCAAAAATCTCAATTTCCCAAAGAGAACCCAAAAAGAAATCAATAAAGAGGCAAATGCAAATAATGGCAGAAATCTGTCAAAACAGACCAGCAGGTAAAAACCGATTTTTTCAAAGACCTTTTGTTGCTCAAATCAAAAAGTGTTGAACTAACGAAAGTTATATAACAACCTGGGGCAGAAGCACAAAATATTACAGCTCAATCCGACGTACAGATATTTTTCACGAATTTTTACAGTGAAGCACAAAAATCTGTTTCGGGGCAGCAACTTTCCCAAATCTTACTTCTCTCTCATTCGAGGTTATTCTTGGCACAAAAACCAAACAAAAATGATAAGGAGAGGTTATTACAAGGTAATAACTTTCAAGACTCAAATAAAACTTTTGGGTTATCTCCCAATAAGTACTTTTCTTTAATGCCTTTAAGTTAGGCAAGATAGTTTGAGAAGATGCTCACATAAGAAATATGAATTGAAGTAAAAGAGAGCATCAAGAAGCAAATTCAAAAAACATTTAAGTCTAACCCACTTCCTATGAGAAATAATCTTGTAAAGAAACAAGTCATGAAAGCACAAAGCAACAAGCATAGGAAAGCCAAACAAGTGCAACTTCAAAGTTTTCAACATAAAGAGGGGAAACTTAATATTGTTGAGATACATAAAACCATGTTTCCCTCTCTCATAATAACTTTCAGTAGCATCACGAATAAAATTAACAATATAACTCTCACATAAAACATTCTTATCATGAGCCACATGCATATAATAATTATTACTCTTCATATAAGCATAGTCTTTCTTATTAATCGTAGTGGGAGCAAATTCAACAAAATAGCTATCATTATTATTCTCATCACCATAATCATCAAATATAGGAGGCATATTGTAATCATAATTAATTTTCTCCTTAATAGTAGGTGGACTGAAAATACCATACTCAACATTGTAATCATCATATATCGGAGGTATAGTATCATCAAAGTAAATTTTCTCCTCCGTGCTTAGGGGACTAAAAATATCAGGCTCATCAAAACCAGCTTCCGCAAGCTTAGACTTTTCGATAGCATTAGGAATAATGGTGTTCAAAGAATTCATACTAATAGCATTGCTATTAGCATGCAAAAAAAGTTCCATAGGTTTTTAATTTTCTCTTCAAATACTTCATGTCCTAACTCAAGATAAATACTATAAAGCTCTCTATTTTTTTTTGTTTTCCATTAAGCCTAACTAGTGAAAATAAAAACTAGAAACAAAAAAGATAAAATTACAGAATCTAAAGGAAATAACTTCGAGCACTCACACACCAACAATAGTGCTAGAAGATAGCTTAGTAGCCAGAGGATGTGAGTACCTTTTACCTTACCTCCCCGGCAACGGCGCCAAAAAATAGCTTGATATCTACGCACTTCTATTCTTGTAGACAGTTGTTGGGCCTCCAAGTGCAGAGGTTTGTAGAACAGCAGCAAGTTTTCCCTTAAGTGGATCACCCAAGGTTTATCGAACTCACGGAGGAAGTGGTCAAAGGTATCCCCTCTCAAGCAACCCTGCAATCAAGATACAAGAAGTCTCTTGTGTCCCCAACACACCCAATACACTTGTCAGGTGTATAGGTGCACTAGTTCGGTGAAGAGATAGTGAAATACAAGTGGTATGGATATAAGACAACGGTGCCAGAAAATAGCTTTGATGGCGCGTGGTTGACGTGGGAAGAGACTAAAGGCAATCTGAAATAAAGATGGAAGCAAGCAAACATGTAACAGATATAGTTGTAAACGGTGTTTCAATGTTTAGAAACAAGGCTTAGGGATCATACTTTCGCTAGTGAACACTCTCATATATATATCTTCTCTTTATGATACTACTCTGAACTACTCTTCGGTTGGACACTCTAATCCATGGTAGGGCTATAACAGCACTCCTCAAAGTTCGCTTTCCCCATCTAGATAACCCCACACTGTCACCTTGAGCGCTAGATGGTTCCATTAAACATCACAATTTCATACAGACATTCAACTCCAAGTATAACTCATAACAAGTATTTGTAACTCTAGCCTAAGTGCCACCACGGTGTGCACGCTGTCACTTTCACACACGTGTGGAGAGTAGAGATCTATTAAAGCACTTGAGTAGCAAGGTAGATCTACTTGATTACAAAGCTCATGATCACGCATAGAGAGAGATGAACACATAGCTACCGGTAGAGCCCTTAGCCTCGAGGAAGAACTACTCCCTCATCATGGGAATCAGCAACGGCGATGGAGATGGTGGTGGAGATCGATGGAGATGGCTCCGAGGGCACTTCCCCGTCCCAGCAGGGTGCCGGAACAGAGACTTTATGTCCCCCAAATCTCCCCTTCGGTGGCGGTGGCGCTGCGGAACTTTTCATGGCTGGAGGCTGGATTATTTAGGGTTTCTGCATCGGAGGCTTCTTATAGGAGAAAGGGCGATGTCAGAGGGTGGACCAGAGTCCCACACCACCTGGTGGCTCGGCCAGGGGGACCCGCGCCACCACATGGTGTGGCCAGCCCCTGGCCCCTCTCCGTCTCGTCTTCTGGCTCCGTGAGTCTTTCGGTGAAATATCGACTTTGGCTTTTGTCTGGTCCAATTCCGAGAAGATTCATTTTTTGACTTTTCGGAAACCAAAAACAGCAGAAAACAGGCAACTGGCACTACGGCATCTTGTTAATAGGTTAGTGCCAGAAAGTGTATAAAAATACTCCAAAGTGTGGACGAAATATAAGAAAGTAGATATAAAACAAGCATGGAACATCAAAAATTATAGATACGTTTAGCGTATCAGCCCCCGAAGTCGAAATCAAAAAAGTAGAGCATTCCTTAGCTACCTTATGTAATAGCTTAGCTTTCCTTTTGCTGAACTGTATTTTGTGGGGGTACCCCTTTTGATACTTTGTTGAATTGAGTGCACTCCTTATTGATGTATAGTTGGTCTTATTTGCCTCTTGTTTGGCTATAATAGGGTCCTTCGAGTGGTCCACTTGACTCTCCTCCCACCGATGAAACTGTGGCGCAACCACGTTCAAAAGTGGAGGAGTTGTTGTTGCTTGCGCGACTGCGCAATCGCGTGAAGCAGTTGGAGCGAGAGTTGCCTGTGAGCCGCGGTAACGCGAACGTGTGGAAGTCGATGGCCGAGAAGGCCGGCACGCGCGAGAAGTACCTCCTAGGCAAAGTCTCTCAATTGAATGAGGAATTCAAGTTTTAGCTCTCTAGATTCTTATCTTTTTCTTTAGTCCTTCGTAGCGATGCTTTATCCTTATGCTTTGCTCCGTTTCTTGTAGTTGTTAGCGCTCGTCACCCGCAGGATGAGGGGGATCGAGTTGCCATTCACCTGCATGACCTGACCCAGGAGCAGCTGCAAGCTAGCGGATACTTCTGGGTGGACCATGATCGCACAGTCGCATTGGCGACGCTACAGGATCGTGCATCGTAGGTTCTGTAGTGTTTGAAGAAGGCGCAGTCGTGCCTTAGGCATATTTTTTAGGCGATGTTTCCCCTAGAGGTGGTGTCTTCAAGCTTGCTAGCTTTGCTGGTGAAGTTTCAAAATATCAGTGCAGTCCGCGAGTGCGTATGCCAGCAGTTGGTCACATGTGCCAAAGCTACGTTGGCACTTGTGCGGCTGCATCGTCCAGATGTGGATATCGCAGCTGTTGCGGCTGGTCCGCTGCCTCCGCCAGAAGGGATGACATGGAACATGGTGCCACACTACCAGGCGGTTGATCGGCCAACCGAAGATATCGTCGATTTCTTTGAAGATCAAACAAATGTTCTCCTTTTGCAGCAGTAGAGTAGTTTATACCCTGCACATAGATGTATAAGTGTTGTAAAATTCATACAATTGTGCCAGGTGTGTTTGATACCCGTTAATGTGTAAAGAGCTTGCTAGCTTGTATATTTTTCAAGTGTATTGTAATATGCAGTTCCTTTTCGTTATCCTGACGTGTATTTTATCTCAGCACCTTGTCAACCTGTCAGGTGCGTTGCAGCTAGGTTGGTTTTACCAAGGGTTCGATTGATAGTGCGTCAGCCACTTAGGATACTGTGTTGTTCATGGAATAAGGTGTAAAGAGTGGCACAGCCCCCGAGTGATATGATTGCAAGTAAAAATAGGAAAAAACACAAGGTTTGGGGCACTTAGCTTTATTTATTCGCAGAATATCATGAGGTACAATGTATGGCGAAGTAGCCTGGCTGAATAGCCTTATTTGTAAAGTAAAACATCTAGGGGGTAGAAATGACGCAGCTGCGCGACATTCTAAGGATTGGAGTATGGATTCTGCTCTCTAAATCTTTGAGGCGATAGGCGCCACCTGGGATTACTTAAGTAACACATAAGGTCCTTCCCAAGGGGACTCGAGCTTGAGGTGCCCTTGTTGCTTCAGTCGCAGGACCAGATCTCCTTCAACGAAGGATCTGGGGCGTAGCCTTCTGCTGTGGTAGTTGCGGAGGTTCTGTTGGTAGATCGTGGATCTTTCCGCTGCAATCTCGTGTGCCTCATCGAGGAGGTCGACATAGTCTTCGAGTGCAAGGGTGGACTCTTCCTTGCTGTATGCTACTACCCATGGGGCTTTCTAGCGCACCTCTGCGGGTAGTACCGCCTCGGCACCGTGTACCATGAAGAAAGGAGTGTAGCATGTGGTGCTGTTTGGAGTTGTGCGGAGGCTCCATAGTACTGTTTGTAGCTTGTCTGGCTAGCACCCGGCAGCTTTTTCGAGTGGCCAAGGGAGCCTTTTCTTGATCCCGCCGCAGACGAGGCCGTTGGCCTTTTCGACTTGACCGTTGGTCTGAGGATGTGCCACAGTGGTGTAGCTGATGTTGATCCCCAGTTTCTCGTAGAAGCCCTAGAATTTGTTCGAGGTGAAGTTTGTTCTGTTGTCCATGATGATGCCATGTGTCACCCCGAACCGAAAGACGATGGACTCGAAGAATTTAACGGTGTTGGCTCCTGATTGGTTCGTCACCGGCATGGCCTCAATCCACTTGGTGAACTTGTTGACTGCGACGAGGAGGTAGACGTATCCTCCAGGTGAGGACTTCTGGAGCTTGCTGACCATGTCGAGTCCCCATTGTGCAAAAGGCCAGGCAACAGGTATTGGCCTGAGCTCCACACCAGGTGCGTGCGGCTTGTCCGTGAATCGCTGGCAGGTGTTGCAGCGATGGATAATGTCGTTGGCGTCGTGCATTGCCGTTGCCCAGTAGAATCTAGCTCGTAGAGCTTTGCCGACGAGGGCGTGACTGCCGGCGTGGTGCCCGCAAGTGCCTTCATGTATGTTAAGGAGGATGTCTCTTCTGTCCCCGTTGGAGACGCATCGTTGAAGGACTCATGTGATGTTGCGCTTGTGTAGTTCGCCATTGATGAGGGTGAATGCCTTGGATCGTCGCGCTATATGACGCGCGTCTATCAGGTCATCTGGCAACCTTTTACTGAGCACGTATGTGATGTATGGTTGCGTCCAGGATGGCTCGATCATCATCACCTCCATGGGGCCTTCGAGTCCTGTGTCTAGCTCCATGTTGTCGACTGCCGTTGGCTCGTCGGGTGGCGTAGCCCCCAAGTCCTTTGTCGTGCTGGATTTATGCTCTGGAGCCTTTGGCTTGATGGAGGGCTCACATATGCGCTCTAGAAATACTCCTAGTGGCACTTGGGCGCAGGTGGAGCCAATGTTGGTGAGTATGTCCGCTTCCTCGTTGCTCTCGCGGCCTACATGTCGCAACTCGTAGCCGTCGAAGTCTCCCTCGAGTGCATCGTAGAGGTCGCAGTAGGCAATCATGTTGTCGCTCAGAGCGTCGCACTCGTTCATTGTTTGGTTGACCACTAGTTTGTAGTCACCGTAGATGACGAGTCGGTTGGCGCCGCAGGCTTTTGCCATACGCATCTCGTGTAGGAAGGCTTCATATTTAGCTTTGTTGTTGGAGGCGGTGAACTGCATTCGTAGAACATACCTCATTTTGTCACCTTGAGGCGATGTCAGGATGACGCCTGCGCCAGCTCCCTCCTTGCGCTTGGACCCATCGAAGTGCATTGTTCATAGATATGACATGTCTGGCTTGTCGAGGATCTGGTTTTCCATCTAGTGCATGAGGAAGTCCGGGAGAACTTCTGACTTGATCGCATCACGCTTCTCGTATGTGATGTCTCGTGGAGACAGCTCTATCCCCCAGAGCACGACTCGTCCAGTGGTGTCGGGATTGTGGAGGATGTGCCCAAGCGGGGCGTCGTTCACCATGACGATAGGGTGTTCCTGGAAGTAGTGGCGTAGTCGCCTGGCTGTCATGAAGACACCGTATGCCAACTTCTGATAATGCGGGTAATGATGTTTTGTTGGCGTGAGCACCTCGCTGAGGTAGTAGACTAGGCGGTGTACCCCGTGGACTTTGTTTTGTTCGGCTCTTTCCACTACGAGCATAGGGCTAACCACCTGGTTGGTGACGGAGATGTATAGCAACAACGGCTTGTTGGGAATATGCCCTAGAGGCAATCATGAATGATGATATTCCTGTGTATTCATGAGGTTATGGGCCATGTATGAACTGCTGATATGTATCATCGAATATGTGATTTGATTGTGGAACTACATATTCATGTTGTTCATACTAATTGTCCTTGGTCATTGAGGTTGTGCCGGACACACAACTTAGACCAATGTGAAAGTCGGCAGATGACTAGGTTCCACTTGTCATGGGCATGGAGATGCTATTACGACTTACACGGATTCGGCTAAAGAGTTTAGCGAGTCGGATTGACCCATATTGAGATGCAACGAACAAGTCGTCATTTGCATGTCTCAATCAATGTAATCCTTAGACCTGAGGTTATTGCACAATCCGAGTTGAGGATCTCCGACTTAGGTTCTGCAAAAGCTGTTCCGTCATTGGGCAGTTATAAAGGCGGAGTTCGGGTCGTCTGAGAATCAAGCTGCGTGATGTGAATAACCAAGACGGGATTTTGCCCCTCCATCTGGAGAGATATTCTCTAGGCCCTCTCAGAAGATATGATTCGGAAAGCATGGCCATGCGCGTCTCGGATAAGTGTTAACCGAGGCAGCCGACTAAGAGTTAGTCGGATGAATCACTTATCTCGGATCGAGAAAGAGAGTCGGACTATTTAAGGGATGATGATCATTCGCCTATAGTCCGACAAGGTATATCGTGAGGCAAAAGGGACTCAGATGAAAGTCGCATTGGAAGGTATGTCGTCATGACTTATTGGTACTTGGGAGTTGGCACGTTCTGCTAGGAGCCGCTACCAACTGATCGATCACGAGTGAGACCCAGAATCGTGTCCGGGTTACCATGAGCCTGTCGGGTCACACACTTAAGAGCGGGAGCAAGTTTGGGTTAGACCCAAACAGGAAACCTATTTGGGTTGGACCCAAATAGAGACATGGACTTAGTCAGCAAGTGAGACTTGTAGTGGCTAATATAGGCCTTTTTAGTGAATGGGCCACAAGTGACTGGAGCCCACTTTCACTCCCTATATAAGCTGGGGCGCAGGTGCTTAGAGCACAAGGTTAAGTCACTCCATGTGTTGGAAACCCTAGCTCCAGTCCGTCCTATCGCCGCCGTACCGGACCTAGCAGTCCATCGCCGGCGCTCATCCTCGTATGTGTGGATACCGGCGGAGGTGCTGTACATTCAGCACTTCGACGACCGTGAAGAAGGAACGGATCATGGATCGTGGAACCAGAACGGATCGCGAGGACTGCACTGCACCAAGCGAAGTGCTTCATCAATTCTGCAACTGCGCGTCTAGTGGTAATCTTCATGGCCTTCTACCTGAGCTAGATCTTGGGATCACCGTGTAGGGAAAAAGTTTTGTTTATCTCTACGTGGCCCAACACGGCTCCTTTTCACGGGGTGTCACCAACTCCGGCAAGGTGGACAGTAGACGCTTGAGATCTTCGAATGCTTCTTGTGCTTTGTCTGTCCACTCGAATTTGTCGGCTTTGCTAACAAGTTGGTAGAAGGGCAGTTTCTTTTCACCCATTCAACTGATGAATCGACTGAGCGCCGTGATTTGCCCAGCCAGCTGCTGGACGCCTTTTACGTTCTTCAGCTTTTCCATGGCCAGTATGGCCTTTATTTTCTTCGGGTTGGCCTCGATCCCTCTCGCGGAGATGAGGTACCCGAGCAGCTGCCCAGATGGTATGCTGAAGGTGCATTTGTCCAGATTTAGCTTGATCTGGTAGCGGTCGAGGTTATCGAAGGTCTCGCGGAGATCGTCGAGTAACGAGGCTTCCTCCTTGGTTTTGACAATGATGTCGTCGACATAAACTTGGATGTCGCAACCAAGATGGCTCTTGAGGCAGGCTTGCATACACCGCTGATAGGTGGCTCCTGCGTTTTTCAGCCCGAAAGGCATCGTTGTGTAGCAGAAGACACCAAAAGGCATTATGAACGCCGTTTTCCTCCTGGTCATCCTCCTTCATTCGAATCTGATGATAGCCTGAGTAGGCGTCGAGGAAGCAGAGGTGTTCGCATCCTGTAGTGGAGTCGATTATTTGATCAATTCGTGGCAACGGGAAGTGATCTTTCGGCCAATGCTTATTCAGGGATGTGAAGTCCACACACATCCGCAAGATATCCGTGTCCTTTTTAGGAACAAGCACTGGATTTGTGACCCAGGTGCTTTCCTTGATCTCGCGTATGAATTTAGTGTCGAGGAGTCTGTTGACTTCCATACCGACCGATTTTTCCCTTGGTTCAGACAGTCATCGTATTGTTTGTTTGATTGGCCTTGCGTCAGGATTCACGTTGAGTGAGTGGTCGGCGAATTCCCTGGGAACTCCTGGCATGTCCGCTAGACACCAGGCAAAGATTTCCTAGTGCTCACAGAGGAGTTCGATAAGCGCAAGTTCCTATGTGGGACTCCAGTTGTTGGCGATGAGGGCCATCTTGGTCAGGTCTATTGGGTGGACCTAGACTTTCTTGGTGTGCACCGACATGTCGAAGGATTGGTCGGGTGAGCTTGGCTTGCTCGGGGGAGGCAGACTGTTGTCTGTCGACTCCTTTAACCTCGCCAATTCCTCTTGCATGCCGAAAGACTAGGAAATTTTGTTGAATTCCCTATCGCAGATGTCGGATCTCTTGAAGCTTCCGTTGATTGTGATAGTGCCGTTTGGGCCCGGCATCTTCATCTGCAGATAGGCGTAGTGTGGTACTCCCATGAACCTCACGAACACGACACGTCCAAGGATGAAGTGGTATTGAGAGGGCCAGTCGACAACTTCAAAGTCGATGCACTCTCACCAAAAGTTTTGCGGCATGCCAAAGATGACGTCGATGTTGATCTTTCCCAGGGAGTACACGCCCTTCCCTGGGACAATGCCGTGGAGCGTCATGTCTGAAACTTCCAGACATGTCAGAGGGATCCTCATTGCATGTAGGGTACTCGTGAACATGAGGTTGATGTCGCTTCCGCCGTCCATGAAGATGTGACTCATCTCGAAGCCTCCGATCTGTGCCTCGAGAACTAGGGGACAGTGGCTTGGGCGAGGAACTTGGCGCGGGTGATCGCTCTTGTCGAAGGTGATGCAAGACTCGCTTCCACTAAGGTACTCAGTGGTGGAGGGTGGAGAGTTCATTGCCAGATTGACTTGGCGAGTGATCGATTTCTGCACTCAATTTGAGGGGCGGCCTTTTTGGATCATCCCCATGTTCCCCAGTGGTCGGGGGTATGGCTTTCCTCCGTGGTTCTGTATTGGCACAGCCGCAGGTGGTGGTGGCCTTGGTGGTGGTGGAGGAGCTCCATGAGCCACGACGCTCGGGGCAGCTCCATAGCCTTGGTTAATCGCGTCGCGATTCATCTGGCCCAGGCCTTCGTGAAGCTTGAGGAAATCGCGACATTTCTTTAGGAGGTGGCTAGACTTTTTCTTGCCGTCGTGCTTGTCGATGTAGAAGTGTACGTTGCACAGTCCAGACAATTTGTCCTAGATGGATGTTCCAGGTGCCTCATTGCAAGTGCGGCGCTGCCACACTTGCATGGTCTTTCCGCTATCGCGATATCTGCTACTGCGGTACCTGCTATTGTGGTTGTCGTCACGTTTTTCGGCATAGCCAGCTGCGGCCATATCGACCTCTTCGCGGTCATCGTAGCCACGCATTCGACGTTTTCCTCAGCGATCGCGCCTGCAGCCGAGGTCGTTGTCGTCGTCGGAGTGGACATGGTTTTTTACCGAGTCTTGTCCATCGTCCCACCTATTCGTGATCTCCATCAGGTGGTCGATTGTCTTGGGCTTCGAGTAGCCCAGATCCTCCCTGAGCTCTCTTCGGTGCACGCCGCTATTGAATGCGCCGATTGCGCGATCCTCAGAGATGTCTTCTACAGATTTTTTTATGATGGACCACCTCTGGATATATGAGCTTAGCGGCTCACCCGTCTTCTGGTAGCAGCCGTGCAATTCTTCGATTAATGTGGGCCTTTTGTAGGTGCCCTTGAAATTTTGCATGAAGCTGTAAAATAGCTCTTCCCAGCTACAAATTGATCCACGCAGGAGATTGTTGAGCCATGCACGGCCGACACCTTGCAGTTGTAGCTGGAGGCATTACATCGCCGTGCTCGTGGTTCTGCTGTGTAGCCTGACGGAGGAGATATGATCATCCAGCTAGATCTTCAGGTCTTGTAGGTCGTCAAATTTCGGGTTCTCTGATGGGAGTTTGAACCCCTTAGGCATTCACTTCTGCCTGATGGCTCTGCTGAAGCAGCTGGCGCCACAGAGCTTGATCCCGTCATCCTCCGAGTCAGTCGAACGGGCACGCCTCGCGTCCATCTTGTCGACCTTGCGCTATGTGATGTCATCACGCGCGTCGTAGTCGCGGTCATGCCGCCATGAGCAGCGTCGCTGAGACAAGTCGTGGCTATCATCGCTGGAGGAGGGTGAAGAGTAGCGTTTGGCCAGAGCCTTGCTTTTCTTCAGCTCCGGCGTTGGATCCTTGATGAGGGAAGCTTCGACTAGCCCCAAGCCTGCGATCATAGATTGGTGCATGGCAGCTCACGGATCCCCAGCCGGAGGCTGGTTATGGAGGAGGTACATGGTGGTTACCGTCACCGCCACCTGTGGTGTCTTCGGGAGCACGTTGCCCCGCGTGTCCACCATCATAGATGAGAAGTCAAGGACTCACGCGGCTTCCTCTCGCTCCTTGTCAGTGAGGTGGGCCAGTCGACAACGCTCTTGGCAGCCACATGGTCATTGCCCTTGGAGGAGGATCCTCCCATGGAAGAGAGCTGAGCCTGCTAAAGGCTCGATTCATCCGCCGCCTTTCTGCGCGCATCGAGCTGCGCGATTACTTGCTGTTGGCGCTTGTATTCTTCCTAGAGCAGCCAATGGTAACCCATCAGCATGTCTTGTGATGAGTTAGGGGGCAGGGGATTGCCCTACAGAGCTTCTCGACAGCGGGCCCACTCGTTGTCATTAAGCTTGATCAACACGCGCTCTTCGGTGCACTCATTCGCCGTGAGGTGCGGGTCTCCTTCTGCCCCATTGTTGGTGGACACACCATTGGCGAGACCACCGTTCGTGACTGGGATGCCACCGTTGGACGGACCAGTACCGGTGTTGTCGCGATTGACACTGGTGTCACCTGCATTGATGATGGTGCACATGTAGTGATTGGGGAAGCTTTTGCTTCTGCAGCTTTCAAATCCGGAGCCGTAGGCTCCATCTTCTATGGCCAGATCACCCAGATCAGATTCGCGACTGCTATCACTATCTGTGCTCCCGACTGTTATCAGGGCGTTGAGTTCGCTTAGGGTGCCGATCGGCGGTGGAAACCACGATGTTGGAGCAATCGTGGGAACAGTTGGCTGGTCAGGGAGGCGAAGTGTGCCCAGCTGACCAACTTGGAAGCGTAAGCTCCCGATCGCCAGGCCGATTCCTTCGCCCATGGACTCGAAAGCCGTGTGAGTGGATGGCGTGTGGATGGTGAAGTCGAAGGCACCAAAGAGGAGGCAGATCTCTGCTGTTGCAGAGTTGTAGATTGCAGTTGACGGGGCCAAAGAAACCCCAACATCAGCACTCCCAATTCCCACAGACGGCTCCAATTGATGAGGGTTAAACTCATCAATGCCCATTGTTATGGACTTGGGTTTTGGAGAAGGAGGGAGCGCCAGAGGCATCAATCGGCTAGCAAACAAGCACACAGGGATGCAAGATTTACCGAGGTTCAAGCCTCGTAGAGGTCCCTACTCCTGCTTGTCTGCTCTTGGAATTATTGAGGGATTCGAAAGTTACAGGGGTGCGCAGATGTAATCTGGCGAGGTTGTGGAAACTAGGGTTGTGATCGTCCTCCTCGCCGCCCCCTCCTAGCCTTTATATAGATTGGCTAGGTCTCAGGCAGCAAGTCGAGTCGGTTACAAATTAGGGTTTGTCTCTTTTAAACTTTATATCTTAAGTTCGCCTTGTGCCGCAAGCAGTCGGAGTCTCCGTAGGTCACCCGAATCTTGGATTGGGCCCTAGTATCGCTGTGGGCTTCTGGAAAATTGGACCGTATATGCCAAGCTCGAGTACCTGTAAGGTAGGCCCATGTCACTCCTTGTCAAGGATTCTAGTAGTGCTAGGTCTCTCGCCTTTGGGATTCTACTTGGTTGCTATTCTCTCCCCAATTTGGATACTAGCATCTACTTGTTGATCTCTCCTTCGGTGATTCTACATCAAGGTCTCTCGTCGAGGATTCTATTGAATTAGTTGTTCGAACCAATGGGAGTAAATCGAATAGTGTGTGTTTTGGCGTGCGTTTGTATCTTTACCTTGCATTAGAGTTGTGTTCATCGGGTTTCCCCTCACTCCCCGCATCAAATGCGTGAAGATCGGGCCACCCAAGGGTCAACCACGAATTTGACTTTGTTCGTCCATTTCCACCACAAATTGAATAATACCAAAAATATTGCCCCAAATCGCTTTTGGATCAATCTCTCATTTTGGTGAGTTGATTGTGGTTTTGATCCATAAGAAACTTGTCTTTGGAGTTGGTTTACCATTTACCTGCGTTTCCAAGCCCAATTTGGTCAAATTTTTCTGGATTTGAGGATTGAAGGGCCAGATTTCTTCTAAAAACACGAGTTGTGCGTGGTGTTTGCTATAACACCGGAGTCTCTAGCCCCATAAAAATTCCTCCTTTCATTTTCGACTGATTTCCTCTTGATGTTTGTGTTTCGTGTGCGTGTCTGTCATTCTAACAAAGCTTCCACAACAATGCCTCACGCTCGACATCGACACCATGGAACTCGAACCATCCCTCCACCAACGGTTGCAAGTTCGTCATCACCACAAGGTATAACTTGCACCACTTTCTTCCTTCGTGTGTTACCTAACCTATCGAGAATAGCTCATCTTGTGTCTGTCGAAGCATTGTGCACTTGCTCTTGCATAGTCATAGTGTAGAGGCAATATCAAAATTTGACTCCATAGCATAGAAAGAAAAGAGAAACATAAAAAAAACAAGAAAAAAAGCTTATAAGCAAAAGAAAAAGAGAAACATACCAATGAAAAAGAGAGTCTGAAGCTTTTAAGCAAGAATGCAAGTAAGAGTAAGGCAAGTGTGCAAATCCGTTGCTTCTCCATCTTTGTGCAAATGGGCTATGGTCTCTCCTAGGATTGGCACGACACCGAGCATTAGTCTTTGTTAGGACCAATTTGGTTCGTTGCTCATTTTAATAAGTCGTGCTAGCCACATTAATATCCACCGTGTGTTTATAGTCGTAGGTTCTCGTCACCCTTTTTGACCTTTTCCTTTGACTTTGTTTTTGTTGGAGTTTACCCACTTTTGACAATAACCTTTTCGGTTGGTTGTTCCATTTGCTATCCACCTTTCTAACCTTACACCATAGGCCTTGTGTGTGTGTCTTGTGTATAACTACTTGCTTTGCTCTCGGTAAGAACAACCTTTCCAATTTTTGACTTGGTGAGGCAAGGTAGCACATACCATACCACCAATATCACTCTTCCTTGCAATTGTGGTCATACAACATGTGTAGGGGAATCGGAGCTAGCAGAGATGGAAACTTCAGCAACCAAGATGGTTTCGGCACGTGCCACAACTTATGGGCGCAACACCAAGAATTCCATGCCCAATTTGAGAGGCTTCAGCAAATTGATGAAACTTTTCGAGAGTTCGACTACCATGACTGGCAACGCCAAGTGGAGCATCACGCTCAATTCCAAGCTCTTCACCAAGCTATTTCCAATCTTGGCAACCGTCATGGACATCATTGAAGCTCATCAAGTTCGTCTCATACACGCTCCTCAAGTCTTCATGGCAACGCTTCGTTCTCACACTCACATCATGGAGAACCCCACCACCACAATGGGGAACATCAAGCTCGTCATCGCCATGAACAAGCGGTTGATCCATAAGCTCAACAACCACACCATGCAAGACATCACCGACACCCTGATCATCATGCTCAACCAAAACAACAAGAAGGACATGGTCGCCAACTGCAACAAGAAATGATAGAAGTGCAACCTCAACAAGAAAAAGCATGTCATGGTGAAGACCATTGATAGGATAGGCATCATCACCCACACCATGAACACCATACACATCACATCAATCAAGAACCACAATGGGATACAAGTGATGATGATGAGGATGTGTGTCGTTCTAGACGCAACAATCGTCATGCTCAACCCCACCATCGTCAACAACAACCAATGAATGCCAATGATCCCGATCAAAGGCGTAGAAGAGACTTTGATCATCAAGCTCCTCCCCCACCGCCACCTCGAGACAATCAAGCTCCTCGTCCTCCTCCACCATGTGCACCAAGTGAAGCAAGAATGAGACAAGAACACCACAACTACCACCATGAGCATGAAGAAGCAAGTTTGGGAAGCTCAAAATCTCTATGCCCAAGTTCAAAGGAGAAAAAGATGCCGATGCATACATTGATTGGGAACTCAAGGTTGATAAAATCTTCCGAGTCCACAACTATTCTAAGGACAAGAAAGTTTAAATGGCATCCCTTGACTTTGAGGGCTATCCCAATGTTTGGTGGGAAGATTACCAAAAGCATTGCGAGAAGCAAGATGAAATACCAATTTACACTTGTATGGAGATGAAGGAAGCGATGTACAAGAGATTTGTCCCCGAGCATTATAGACAAGATCTGTTTGACAAGCTACAAAATTTGAGGCAAGGAAGAAGGTCAATTAAATAGTTCTACAAGGAAATGGAGAAGACTATGATGTGAGCCGATGTGAGAGAACTCGAAGAGCAAACAATAGCAAGGTTCCTCAACTGTTTGAGCCGCCCAATAAGGAAAATTGTTGACTTCCAACTATACAAGAACCTCACCGAGCTCCTACATCAAGCTACCAAAGCCAAACGTCACTTGCAAAAACAGAATGCTTATGAGAAAACCAAGGCATACTTTGCTTCCATCAATGCAAATGCCTCCAGCAAGCCAACAACACAAGCACCAAGCCCGTCCAAGCAAGCAAAGACCACGATATCATCCTCCTCCAACACAACATCAGATAGTCAAGTTACTTGCTTCAAGTGTGGAGTGAAGGGCCACAAGTCATATGAGTGCACCAACACAAGAGTTATGCTTGCGGATGAGAATGGCACAATCTGCTCCATGAGTGAAGAGGAATATGAAGCTTTGACTCAAAGAGAAATTGCAAGGGAAGCTGCAATGGAAGAGGATGACACCCTTATATGCGAGCATGATCCCAACCCCTCCCTCATTATAGCTCAAGTCCTAACAACAAACTCCATACCAAGAGAGGACCAATCCCTCAATATCTTCCTAACTCGATCCAGAATTGATGGCAAGTCCATAAAGGTGATAATTGATGGAGGGAGCTGCCACAACCTTGCAAGTGCGGAACTTTGTCAGAAACTCAAGTTACAATGCATGGCGCATCTCCACCCCTATCATGTCAAATGGCTTGATGATAATGGAGCACTGAAGATAACATCCAAGGTCAACGTCTCCTTCAAGATTGGCCCATATGAGGACACCGTCGAGTGTGATGTAGTGCCAATGTACGTGTGTCACATGCTACTCGAGAGACCATGGCAATATGATAGAATAGCTATACATCATGGTAGCACTAACCAATACTCTTTCAAGTGGAACGACAAGACATGCGTGTTCCAACTGATGACGCCAAGCCAAGTTATTGCATCCAACATGACATCTGTACACAAGATAAAGCAAGCTAAGGACCCCTATGAGATGAGTGGTGAGAGAGTGAACCACCATCATGAGAGTGAGAGCCACAAGCCCCAAATGAGTGGAAAAATCATGAGTTCCATGTTGCAAGCCACCAAATGTGAGAAGAGAGATTTGAGTGTGACTCATACTAACAATCCATCACACAATTCCCTCTCTTTGTTATCGGTTTTGCAAGGTACCGAAGATAGACCACTACCTCCAAGGACCATAGTACGAGATCTCCAACCATAACATGATAGCAAGAACATCTAAAAGATCTTCAACATATTTGAACAAGGCTTCAACACCGGTGATCGAAACACATACAAGCTCAAGGCCAAGGGCACACCTCTCTCCTTGCATAATGAAAGAACATCGTCGTGGTCGACTCATTTTCAAGCGGGAGGAGATGATGCAGCCCAACACATGGCAATCACCATTCGTCCACATCATGCTACACCAACCATTCCTACAAAGGTGAATTCCTTCCATCTCTTACCTTCCGATCGCTATCGTGTGAAGAGGATACTACTTGAGCCAAATACCTTTTGTATGAC
Organism: Avena eriantha; assembly: GCA_910589775.1. Taxonomy (NCBI): domain Eukaryota; kingdom Viridiplantae; phylum Streptophyta; class Magnoliopsida; order Poales; family Poaceae; genus Avena; species Avena eriantha. The sequence continues at coordinate 16,741,983 of OU342743.1, forward strand.
TAGGACCATGGCGCCAAGAGGAGACGAGGATGCCGCGGAAGTCAAGACACCGATGAAAGAAGCCTGGAAAAGAAGTTGCTGAACCAGGCCCGGTGTCTTCGCCCTAGACCCCGGAGTCTCCGGCCTGCCGCCCCAAGGACCCCGGACAGGACTCCAGACCCACGCATGTAGCTCTTTGTCTGCCTCCCTAGAGATTGGCCTAGAGACTGAAGATGACCCTAGAATCTTCGTCCCGGCACCCCGGAGTCTCCGGCCTGCCGCCACCAGGACTCCGGACCAAACTCTGGACCATCGCCTGGAGCTCCCAGTATACCCCGGAAACTGAGACGAAGACCGAAGACCCGACCGTACTCTCCAGCCACCCGAGAGTCTCCAGCTCCCAGACCCTGGAGTCTCTAGTGTAAGTGAAACGGGCCTACGTGCCTTGAGTTGGTCCTGGCCCATGTAACGCCCCCAAGCTCCCCTTTATTCCTATTTTACCCCAAGCTCGTGGCTAGCCTATATATATATGCCCCCACTCCCTCCTTGAAACCCTAGAGATGATGATGAATGGAGGCATGTGCCAAACCCTGGATGGGATCCCCCTCTCTATAGTAAATATATGAGTAATACAAGGCCTTGGAGTCGGTGCCCTTCTCCAAGTCATCAATACCCTCCTAAAGTGTTTAGTCTCTCCTTGTCAAGGATTCTAGTAGTGCTAGGTATCTCCCCTTTGGGATTCTACTTGGTTGCTATTCTCTCCCTAATTTGGATTCTACCATCCGCTTGCCGATCTCTCCTTTAGTGATTCTACCGCAAGGTCTCTCGCCGAGGATTCTATTGGATTGGTTGTGCGAACCAACAGGAGAAAATCGAATAGTGTGTGTTTTGGCGTACATTTGTATCTTACCTAGCATTAGAGTTGTGTTCATCAGGTTTCCCCTCACTCTCCGCATCAAATCCATGAAGATCGGGCCACCCAAGGGTCAACCCCAAAAGGGCGCCATGCTCCACCGCGCAGGCCGCCCACTAGCACATGCCACCACAGTCTTGCAGTCATCCCTGCCGTCTCACCATAAGCCACAGTGTGAGACTAGTACGACCGAAAGGGAGGAACTTCGGCAGGAGTCGACGGTATAGTAACACGCGAGAGGGGACTACCTCCACCGCCGGAAGGCGTAGCCGACCGGATATAAAAGCAGGGGCAAACCAGGCCCTCACTGGCCCGGCCTCGCCCAAGTAGGCTCATGAAGCCCCGTCGCCACACTGTAGCAAGGTGTCGCCATCGCCGACCCTAGCATTAGTTCCTACTTCTCTGTCCACCAGTGGATCTGCTGCCACCGCAGATCTCTGCCGCCAAGCAGCAGCGTCATCACCACCATGGTCACTCGGACTTGCTGGACCGCCGCCGGTCTGAGGCACACCCCTTGGGTTAACAACACCAGGCACCACCTTGACAAGCAATGACTCAGGCCAAGACAACCGATAACATGCAACACAAAGGAGCAGACGGTGGATGCCCACAGCAAACAGGGCACCTCCGTGCCGCTGACGAGTCACGCCCGACAGAACATGCCATGGTCTGCCCAGTGGCAACCAACATTGGGCCCGCCTGGCCCAGGGATGGTCCCTGGCCACTCCCGGCCAGGGGAGGTGCACCTGGCCACCCTCGCAGTAACCCAGGTATGGGCCGGCCAAGGCCCCTCAAGCCCAGATTGGGCCCATCCAGGCCCGGATCTGGCAGAACGAGCCCCACCGCCACCGACCACCATGCTGCCCGCTGCGCCGGCTCTCCGGTCATCCCCGCCATGCTCTGCCCATGTGGGAGTCCGCCACCGCCACCAGGACCGAATGGCGCCAGGGTGCATCGCCAGCGTCCGCCACCACCACCGGGTAGAACTGCTGCCACCCACGGCCCTTGCCGCCCTAGAACCAGGTGCGAACCGCCACTCCGTCGCCCGTCGCGCCGTCGCCCGAGCAGATCCGAGTGCCGCCACCTTGCCTTCCGGCGGGAGAGACAAGGTCCAACCCGAGGGTGTTCCCGCGGCCACCCCACCGCGCGAGAGGACGAGAGGGCCTCGCCGTGGCTAGCACGGACGGGGGGCTTTGCCCGGCCACACGAGCGGCGAGGGAGGAGGAGGGGAGGGGGAGAGGCCCGATGGCGAGGATCTAGGGTACCTCCCGGTCGTCGCGCAGGGGCGACGCGGGAGGGCAAAGGGGCGTCCTTTTTTTCTCCTCTTCCAGGCCTCCATCTGCCCTCCTCACCCGACAACCAAATTATTTGGAACTTCTTGAAGAGACAAAAGTAACATATAGCACCAAATAACTTCTAGGTATCTTGCCATCGGTCCATGATCACAAAACAGAACAGAACTTTGGGCCAACTGCCATAGTTCATACTGTTCTTACTAAAGACAAGCGATTTAACAGAAAATTGCTTTGGCAGGTAGCTCGATCGTTAAAAAAATTGAAAACAGCATTTCAAAGTTTCAAAAGGTTTTGAAGAAAATCTAGATGCACATAAGGATGTATACCACAAGCATGTAAAATCTCAATGCAAATACGTTATACTATGGGGTACACAAAAAATGAAAAAGTCCTAACAAATTATGGGGACTTGAAAATATGTACTTAGATCCACCCTTTTGACATTTTTGTGTAGCCTAGAGTACAAAGTTTTCGTATTGAGATTTCACACACTTCTAGTATTACATCTTTAACGACATGAAGGTTTTTTCAGATTATTTTGACATTTTGAAATGCTTTTTTCGATTCTTTTTTCAAAAAAAGAGCTACCTATAGCTCGAGCTCAGAACTGCCGATCTTGATGATGTTAACTGTTCTTCAATGTTTGGTTCTGCAGAGGAGACACCAGCTTCGCTGTTACTGTCCACACCGTGGACTTGCTTATTCTGGTCAAAATACAAACTCCATTTTTCATGCATATAAAGACAAGCTAATATATTTGATATACCACAAAGGCATAAATTGATTGCATGCTCTCCAAGATACCAGCGCCTGCATGAAATCAGATGGGATTAATTAAATAGTATATGCTTATAAGAAGCAAAGAATACAGGGTAATCGTTCTCTCAACACCAAGTATAACAATTAGACGATATACTACTGATCCTATCAGGTAATAGCACATTTATAATTATAAGATATCCTGCAAAATGAATTAAAAAAATTCATAACCATGATAACAGTTTTTACAATGCAATTTAATATCTTATATATTTTCTCCCTCTAGCCTAAAACATAAGGCATGATCCACAAACGTTTGAGAAACAATTGCTTCATTTAAAAATCATATTGATAACTAAATAATTTTGGACATGAATGTAATAACATCAATTTTGATGTCACACAAAAATGCTACTGAAATAAACACTGGACATGCAAGCGCACTAGTAAAAACCAGGCCATTAGCCCCGGTTCGTAAGGACCTTTAGTCCCGGATTGCGAACCGAGACTGCCAAAGCGGAACTAAAGGTCCTGCCTTTAGTCCCGGTTCTATTACGAACCGGGACTAGATGTCCACCACGTGGCCCCGCGAGCCACGCTAGGCTGGAAGACCTTTAGTCCCGGTTCGTAACACGAACCGGAACTAAAGGTTCCCTGCCACGGCAGCGTTTTGGGCCATTTGGCTGCCGCGGCAGGAGATGGGGTTTTAGGGTTTTGTGTTTTTCTTTTCATTTTGTGTTTTGTGTTTAATTATTTTTCATTCTGTGTTTTCATATTAGAAACAAGTTTTCGTATACATACAGAACGCTACTACACAATACTTGTACACATTGATGCATATATATAATATAATTTCTCTTACAAGCATACATGGAGTCCCAACCGGGTCCAGAGCATGTCTATTTGATTACATGGAGATCATTACATGGATGCTTTAGGGTCTATCTAGAGAGAATTCTCCGCATGGGTCTATGACCTCGTCGACAAAAATTCCAGCAAATTCCTCTTGGATTGCTAGTAGGGCGGTTCTCTAGTAGGAGCTTGTCCTGCATCGCGTCCAACTATAAAGAAGGAGATCGTATGAATTAGACTCAACACAACTTTTTGTAATAAAAATAAAGGGTGAATATATTGTTTACTTACTCGAACATTTTTCAAGGGATTCTCAGTAGTGATGCGAATGAACTCGCACACGTAGAATCCACATAGATTAGTCCCCCATGGCTGCCTCACGCACTTTACAAAAATAGAATTCAATCAAATAATAACTCTAGCATGATAAATGCACATAAACTAGAATTAAATAGATGTGCGGACTTAGCTCGTACTACTTACCGAGACCTTGTTCTTGAACCGTTTCCAAACCCTACCCGACAAACAAAATAAATGTACGAGTTAATAACTACTTGATATCCCAGGAAATGAACGAAAGAAACCGATATAGTGCGATAATGGTTAAAATTACCTCTGGAGCATATCGATAATGTTGCGGTAGTCTTCAATGTCTTTGTTTAGTGAGTCCATAATGTGAACTCTTCCCAAGTCAACTGAAATGCTTAGAAGAATCCAGTGGTACCTACGCAAGGTTTACATACGTCAGTAACTCATCATTTACACTAAACATCGAGTAAGCAAAAGTTAATGTGTATAAGAACTCACTTGCCGTCATGGTAAGGAAATAGTATTTCATTACAGAATGCTAGTTCCTGAGAAACCGCAGCAAGTTTTGCTCGGTCTCCAGTGGCTTATCCTTTAGAATAGCTCCATTAACTCGATGTGGGTCAACGAACCCAATTCCGTTGATAGCCTTTCTTTTACATTAGAGAATCTTCGATCTGCATCATTATATATAGCATACAAAAGAATATAGTGAGTATACTTACCGGCAATGAATTGAACAAGCTGAGCTAGAGACTTAATTACATAAATAAAGTAATCACTTACAGACAATAGCAACTGAGGATAGATTTGTCGAGTTCCTTTAGATTGAATAAGTGAAATAATTCTGTAAATTCAATAGGGACCTCGTCTTCAGCGAAGTAATGCTATTTTCGAACTTTCAGTATTAGCCAATGTCACTCTTCTTTTGATGCTTTCATGTACCATTCATGGAATCGTCGCATTTTTGTTGGCATATCCCGAAGCCTCTCAGAACTGACCAGAGGCTCCCCGTGAACAAATTTGGGTGCTACCTCAGCCTTGGGCATATCGCCGTGAATAATGTCATGAATAGACATATTACATTGCTCGGCCAATATCTTAGCCGTTTCCGGATCCATAGGTTCTCCCTCATATAGTTGAGGTTCGGGTATGTGCACCTGGAGCGGGGGGAGCGATTGATTTGCTTGTTTCCCCAGCTGGGGAACGTCTCTTTTGGTTCTTCGGCTACAACTCTATTGTTTTGCTTGTTTCCCCAGCTGGGGGACGTCCGTTCTGATGCTTCCACTACCACTCGATTGTTTTGTTTGTCCCCCTTGCTGGGGAACCTCTTTTGTGATGCTTCCTCTACCGCTTGATCTCTTCTGTTTTAGTGTCTTCTGAAGACATCGTGTATAGTCATCTAGCACATTTAACTGAGCTTGGGATGGCTACATCAGTAATTTGCTAAAGTGCTCCTTGGTTTCCGGTTTTATTTGGACCTCTGGCTCAGGTTGTTTCTTTTTAAAATGAGCATCCACTTCGGCCCGTACGACCGCATCGATCTCCTCATCGGTCAGGTCGTAAGCCCTCTTGGGAGGAACCGGTGGTACTCTTGGGAGAGGCGACAACTGTCGCTTTGGGCGTCGGTTATCGCTCAACGGAGCGGTGCTATTCTTCCGCTTTTGTCCCTTAGTGGGTGGAGGCGGCTGCGTAGATTGAGATGGACTCGTGTTGGGGTCATGGATTGGACTTGGAGGTGGTGGACTTTTACTGGGAGGAGACGGTGCCCTTGGAGGTGGACTTGGAGGTGGACTTTTACTGGGAGGAGACAGTGGCCTTGGAGCTGATGGATTGTTTCTTGGTGGAGAAGGTGGCTTTGGTGTCAAGCTTGGAAACTTGATATATTCTTTTTTCCAAAGAATGAAGCCACTCGTGACTTCTCCCAGTGTCATCTCCCCTTCACCTCTAGGGATGTCAAGTTGTAGTGACTGACACATCGGTTAAACTTCATCCACACCGACACGAGCATAGCCAGCTGGAATCGGATTGCAATGGAAGGTCGCTCCCGGTGCAGAAGGTAAAGCGAAGCCGACTGCCACCTTCATGGATATGTTCTTCAGTTCAACATGCAGCTCACAACTAGTCTTCTCCTTAATTGCATCCACGAGGTACACATCCATTGTTGCCTCATTACCGTGTCCCTCCGTGGAAGCCACGCTGCTTTTCCATTGCGATGGGCCGACCGTACTGTCTGGTGCAGGATCTTGTTGTTGGAGTCCTTTAAGTTCATTAAGCTCATGCCGATGCTCCTGCAGCATGGCTTCAAACCTCACGAACCACTCCGCATCCTCCTCTTTTTGCCGCTTTGTTTTTCTCGCTCGGCTTCTGTACGTGTCAAGGTCCTCAGGAAACCCGATAGCCCATGGACAAGAAGGTCCGAACACTCTTGTTCGTCCAGCCTTTTCAGGATTCCCGAGAGCCTTTTTCAGCTCATCGTTCTCTCTGTCAGGAACAAACTTTCCCTCTTCAACCTCTTTTATCACTTTAATAAGATCATCTTTGGGTCCAGCAACTTCTTTGGCTACAACAATCTCGCTTGTTTCTGGGTCATACGATGCCCCATGCCCGAGTAACCAATTTCTTGACCTCAAGGGCCAACCAGACATAGCTGGAGTGACCCCTTTAGACGCCAGGTCAGCCTCAGCTTTATCCCACTTAGGCATGGCAGTCGTGTAGCCACCTGTGCCCATATGATGGTGATATTTCTTTTTGGCTGCATTTATCTTATTCTTTTCTCACATTGCCACGGCTCGTTCTGAGTTCTTGTATTCCACAAATGCGGCCCAGGTATCCTACTGCATCTGTAGTGGGCCAGTGAATGGAGGAGTTTTTTCTTCAATACATAGTTGTGGTACAATCTTTTCTTACATTCCTTGAATAGTTCGCCCATCTTCTTAAGAGCAAACTGCTTGACTTTCCTCGTCATTTGTTGTGTGACCTCATCAGTCTCCAAGACTGGTAGGGTGAAATGTGTCATGAGAGAATTCCACATCGCATCTCTCGCTCTGTCATCTACAAAACTAGCCCTAGCTGGATCCCTTTTCTTTCCTAGCTTATTCCACTCTCGTGTGGTGATCGGGACGGTGTCTCTAACAATCACTCCGCATTGATGTATAAATGCATTCACAGATTCTTTGGGCTCCAACGGTTGACCCAGCGCAGAGACTAAGTCAATGCTGAAATGGACATCAGCGGGAAACTTTTGTGTCAGGCCTCTTGTCCTTGTAGAAGATTGGCCGGATGCGGAGGTCTAAGAGAAGAAACATTCGTCAGTACATATATACGAATCAATTAGTGCATCTATACTAGTGATCGATCGGTAGAGACTTTATATACCTCGACGGAGTTTGTTATTATTATGGTGTCTTCACCATGGTTATACGAATCAATTAGTGCATCTATACTAGTGATCGATCGGTAGAGACTTTATATACCTCGACGGAGTTTGTTATTATTATGGTGTCTTCACCATGGTTAGCACCATCGTCTCCACCCTCGTCTCCTCCAGACAAATTAAGATACTCAGAGCCATCATAATAAGAACCCCTAGTACCCTCATCTATCATGTTGAGAAGCTCCTCTTCATTCGGTCTACCGTCCATAGCTTAACTAATACAGAAAAGGAATATTGCATTAAGTAAAAGAATATTACAATTGCGACAACTCGGATACAGAAAAAAGATTACGTACTAATAATGAAACAAATTTGCATTAAGATAAAGTTCAATAATATAAGATAAAGTACATTATTAATACATCTCGCTCATAATATAAAGTACATTATTAATACATCTCGCTCCTATCTCGCTCATATCAAACTAGCGAACTCGGCTGTCGTGTTCTGTGCTATGGCAGCTCTGCAGCCAGAGAAGAGGAACCATCACTGGAGAATAGCTCGAGTGAGATCCGTGAACCTATCAGATATTAGAGAACCTAGTCTCCAAAAGATACATATATCGTCGTACGTGCTTGTCCTCCTCCCTGATACGACGACATACCACCTCCTTGGGAGCCGGCTCCCTCTGCACCGCTCCTAGACCTCGTGGACGTCACAAAAGAAGCTCCGGGTCAACGATGATACCCAGATTCCTCACCAAGGTACGAGTCCCGACAGGTAGCACCTCCCAATGCCAACCCGGCGGAGCCCAGGCTCGGACATCTCCGGAACCGACGGAGTCCAGTAGGCTCGGACGAGGAGGAGGCGGCATAACTAAATAATTGCAATAAACAATCATAAAACATAAACAGTAACTAAATCACTAAGTATTGACCTAATAACACTAACCCTAAACCTAACACCCGGGGTGGAGGTGGGGTATTTATACTAACTAATAACTAAATTAACCTAATACTTAACCTATATACTTAACCAATATACTAACTATACACTAACTTAACCTAATACTTAACCTATATACTAAATTAACCTATACACTAAACCTGTATACTAACTATATACTAACTTAACCTAATACTTAACCTATATACTAAATTAACATATATACTTAACCTATATACTAACTTAACCTAATACTTAACCTATATACTAAATTAGCCTAGCCTAATAACTAAATTAACCTATATACTAACTAATATACTAACCTATAATTCTTAACCTAATACTTAACCTATATAGTTAGTATATTTAACCTAATACTTAACCTAATACTAACCTAATACTAAACCTAATCCACACGGGCACGGCGCGCGGCGGCGAGCGTCTCCTCTGGCGCGGGCGACAGTGGCAGTTCGTCTGGGGAAGAAAGGTAGAATCGGGCTCTTTGGGTCGTGGCTCGACCCGGGGTGGGGGTGGGGGTATTTATACCCCCCACCTTTAGCCCCGGGTTGTAATACAAACCGGGACGAAAGGTCCCTCTTTAGTCCCGGTTTGTATTACAACTCGGGGTTAAAGGTGTTTTCGGCCCGCCGCTCTTCCCGCGCGCGTACCCCTTTAGCCCGGTCTAAAGGTGGTTTTTGGCACCAAAAAGAAAAATGGTCTATAGTTTTCAGAAAATTATGTATTATATATCAAAAATTTCAGGAAAAGACGATCTATAATTTAAATCTATTATCATACTTTATTATACAACTTAAATGAAATTATCTATTGTTTAACAAGTATTATATTTAGTACAAATGTTGGAAAAATATAGTTTACTATTTAAAAACAGAAAAACATGTATAATATACCAAAATATTCACAAAAAATAATATACTCATTAGAAATATAATATTTAATACTAAAACTAGTAACTAGGACTAAAACATATTTCGGGGGCCTTTAGTCCCGGTTAGAGCCACTAACCGAGACTAGATATTTCTCGCCATTTCCCGTCACTTGCCGCCATGTTTTCCCGCCATTTTCCCCGCTTCCTGCCATGTTTTCCCGCCATTTCCCCCGCTTCCCGCCATGTTCTTCCGCTATTTCCCTCTATATCTAGACTGACCGCCATGTCCATCCACACATCCACACCTTCTCTCTCACAACAATGGACACCACTTACTGGGCCTTTCTGAAGCTCGAGGAGACCGAGGCGCTGTGCGCCTCCAGCTACCCATGCCCACCGGGGTACCGGCTGCCCGCTGGCTGGATGCTGAGCGCTGGAGGGGTTCCTGTTCCTCCTGTGCCTCAAGGTTCGGCCCGCCAGGCGGCCATCATGAACCACTTCTACCTCGAGCTCACGCCGGAGCAGCGGATGGATCCCCATTGGGATCCCGACAACCTCGACACCTGGAATGCCTTCTTCGCAAACCGGCGGGAAAGGGAGCTCGCTAGGTACGAGGGTGATGGCCCGCACCCCCAGTGAACCACAACGAGGCCGGTCGTCGCCTGTGGTGGGCGAACCGGACTATCACCGGCGTGATGCACTACATCGCCATGGGAGACCATCCTCGCCTGAGGTACCCGCACTTTCACCAGCCGCATAGCCACAAGAATGGTGGTGTTGGTGAAGGCCTAGGGCGTACTGGGGTCGTCATCCAGGATCTCCTCGCGCCCGCGCTGCCGCTTCCATTCAAGGTCTTCACCACGGGGCCCTGCGCTTCCAGGTACCCCGCCACCGGTTACTTCTACTCCGATCTTGTCCTCGAGGACCTCGACTTCGCCATTACTTAGGAAGAAACTGATGTGGTTGCTCAGCAGGAGGAGGAAGACAAGGGCCGCGAGCGCGGCTGCTGGGATGGTGCGTTCATCTACGAGGATGATTTGGATTGGCTATACACCACGCGTCGCCTTGCCGCCGACGAGGTTTCTCCCTCTCCCAATCCAGGGGAGTGTGTGGTTTTCCTTTCCCACTTCTAGCGCGGCTTCGGCCTCCCTGTTTCCGATTTCTTCCATGATTTCATTTCCACTTATCAATTGCAAGCACACCATCTCCCTGCCAATGCCATCACCTCTCTCTCCTCTTTCGCCTCCGGCATAGAGGGGTATGTCGGCCTCTGGCCATCCAAAGAGATGTGGATCAAATTCTTCGGTCTCCGGAAGAATGTCGTTCCGGACAAACATCTCACTCCGACGGAGAAGCATCTGACCCAGTGTGGGGCGGCCTCCATCTCTCCCCGCAAGGGTTCTGCGTTCCCTCGGGTTATCGGGCTCGAGTCTTGCAAGGACTGGGCCCGAACTTTCTTCTATATCCGGAACACCACGGGCGAAGATTTGATCCGGCTCCTCCCCTTCAAGCTTGGAGTCCCGGACACCTCTTTGTGGGAGAACATTTCCAAGCGCCCCACGGCTCTGGCGAACTAGGTTGACCATCGGATCAAGGAGCTGCTCAAGGAGAAACTGCGGGGGGGGGGGGGGGAGGATATCATGATCACCTTCGTTCGTAGCCGGGTCTCCCCCTGCAGAAACGCGCTCATAAGATCTGCTACTTGAGCAGCCCCCTCGATCCCCACCGGACCTCCTCCTTCGAGCTCGATAACTCGGCAGTTTACCGCCGGGTTAAGGCCATTTTCAACGTGGAGAAGGAATTCTCCAAGGCTTGGGATTGGGGGCTTGCGTCTGATACGTCCATAACGTATCTATAATTTTTGATGGTTTTATGCTAATAATATGCTTTTGACACTTCTTTTTATATAAAGTTTATGATTTATTTGGACTAACCTACTAATAGTTGCAAAAGTGCACAATGTTCTTGTTTTATACTTTGATGTGTAGGCATTACCAAAAATACAAGTGGAAACCTTGTTGGAGTCAAATTGAGATTTTTCCAGAAATCTGTCTCAACTCTTTTTGAAGATGGTCACGTTTCGGGTTAAAGACGGCGTCAAACAGAAAACTCTTCAACTATAAAGTTGTTCGAAATTTCACGACAAACGTTCTCGACATAAAATTTGGACGTTACTACCTAGCGGACGTTCTGTGAAATACAAAATCTGGCGGATCAGACAACACGAGTTCCGACCAGGCTAGCTTGTTCCGATCAACCAGGCAAGCTTCTCAGTGACCGGGCGCATGGTTGTGTGCATGGCAAGGGCTAATTAAAATTGATTTAGTCCTAATCAACGCCAATTAAGAACAGTTTAGTTCATAAGCACAAAAAGACAAGAAAGGCTTACGTAGTAGGAACTAATATGAAAATTTGAAATTCAAAATGTTTTTCAAGCTAAACCGTTTATCCGATTCAGAATCCGTTTTCGTTGTTGGTTTAGTTGCGTCGAGATCTTTAAAACTAAATCCCATGTTGATATGTTTCGACGAAAAAAAAATTGACCCAAAAGTTATCCATCGGTAACGCATGAGTTATCCATGCTTCACATGTACGTTATCAATCATATAACACATAATTTACCCACTTGGATAAAAAAAGGTAGATGAGTTTTTGCATGCATTCGAAAAAAGGGGAAATTGCTAACATCATTTGCATTGGGGCGACGCTAGGAGCGAATGTATGTGTATTGTGTATTTTGGTTAATTAATCATTGATTTAGTGCATAAATAGCGTACGTTAAGAAAGGTGTGGAGGTAAGCATAAACCACAAATGTTCACGGGATTTAATACGGGTTCCAAAAATTCAAAATATCGATCAAACCTTTTATCCGATTTCGAATCTGTTTTCACTGTTGGCCCAACTGCATCGAGATCTTCGAGACTAGATCTCATCTTATATGATTTGACAACTTTTTCAGACATAAAAGTTATCCACCTCTAACACGAGAGTTATTCAGACTGTAGCACGTAAATTAACCGACCTCATAATGCATAAGTTTATGTCAACAACAAGATAACCAAACCGGTACAATGTTGGTAGCTATTAGCCAAATGACTGAGTAAGTACATCGATAAATCCATCAGTATTGGGTGGGTAACTATTAGCTAGACTAGACGATAACTATATTAACTTCGTGGTGATAATATACCCTAAACACATGGATAAGTTTATAAGTACTGGGTTGATAACTATATAGTGAACATGGATAACTTCATCATTACCGGATGGGTAACTATTACCTAGACGACACTTCGTGGTGATAAGTATACTCTAAACAGCTAGACAACCAAACCGGTACAATGTTAGTAGCTATTAGCCAAATGACTGAGTAGCTACATCGATAACCGCATCAATATTGTGTTGATAACTATACCCTAAACACATGGATAAATTTATAAGTACAGGTCGGGTTGATAACTATATAGTGAACACATGGATAACTCCATCAGTACTGGGTGGGTAACTATTAGCTAGATGAGATGATAACTATATTGACTTCGCGGTGATAATATACCCTAAACACATGGATAACTTTATAAGTACTGGGTTGATAACTATACAGTGAACACATGGATAACTCTATTAGTATCAAATGGGTAACTATTAGCGAGACGACACTTCGTGGTGATAAGTATACTCTAAACTACTAGATAACCAAACCGATATAATATTAGTAGCTATTAGCCAAATGACCGAGTAACTACATTGATAACCGCATCAATATTGTGTTGATCCACTACCACTGGACGAGACTAGACGAAGAGATCAGGCCATCGCCTCATGGCGAACCATCCACCGACACCACCATGAGGCCCAAAAGACCATGGTTGCCACACCACCCACCGCTGCAGATTTAGCCCTAGCCCAAAAAACGGAGTTGATAAAAGAGAAAAGCGTAATCGGATCAGTTTTATCACATCATGCAAAATTATACTCAAATTCACAAAGTACAAAGTATATATTTTCTGGTACAACTACTTGTGTGCATCTAGCAAAGGACAAACACAACTCCACCATGACATTTTGTGTGGTATAACACTTGTGTGCACCTAGCTGAGAAAGCAAATTGTCATCCTGACCACACACGCGCTGGTGCTTATCTAGTTATCTTCTTCTTCCTTAGTTCTTGTTTCTCTCTCCTGCTGCAATTCACCAAGGCATGCATCCTTGTGACAATTAAATAGTTCTCTTCAAAGAAAATCATATGCACCAATATGCGATTCTCGTCACGGGCATTCCATTTTCCTGTTCAATTTAGCCTATTTATTGTCTCCCATGTCACCAATTTCGTTGCGATTTTATGGCATCGAGGAAGAGCGGCAGTGGCACTGCTCGCCGGAGGAGGCGCGGGTAGTAGGGGAAGCGCCGGTCGCCGGAGATCATATCGGGAATGGAGAGAAGGCGGAAGCAGGCTGGCCGATAGTTGGAGGGCAACGGCGAGGGGGAAGCAACGCCAGCTCCAGCGGCAGGCGAGGCCGGCAGAGACAGAGTGCAAGAACCAGCAACGAGGATACTACAAAGTGCAGGGGGCGGGTCGGGCGGCAGGCGAGGTCGGCGGCAGCCGGTGGACAGGAACACAACCGATGGCCTTTCTCGTCTCGTGTCGTTTACGGAAAATGAGGAAACGACCGAGAGGAGAGGAGCTCATCTAGTCATCCGTTCTAATCGCAATTGATCCGACGACACCCGTCAGCCCGCCGGGTTTGATCATCTACCGACCGTTCTAAAATTTAGCTGATTCCGAGTCCGGACAGGTTTTTTAGGCCCGATTTACTGCAGCCTAAGATGGGGTGACAGGAATCCGAGAAGCTATATAAAGGGAGGAAACCTAATTCGCCCAGGGCATCTTCACCCATGAATTTGCAGCCACCAAAGCCACGTTTTTGTCTCCTCCATGGATCTCATCTCCATGAGGGAGGGCTCCCAAGAAGCAATGAAGGAAGGGGGCTAAGAGCGGTGCTCCCTCATGATACCGGCGGCGAGGAAGGAGTCCCCCACGCCGCCGCCGCCCTCTTCACCATCTTCACCGCCATCACCATCACCTAATCCTCCTAGTATGCAGTGGTTCATCCTCCCACACACCTCTATACCGTCATATGTAAACATGGTGTTTGATGCTATAAGTTATAATCCTATGATCTATGTCATGTTGTAGTTTCTTTGTTCTTAGATTCGATGGTTGAACGTCTTTGGTTCATTAGAGTTCTATGTTGATATGGTGCAGTCCTTCGGTGTACATTATATTTGTGCGCGCATGGATTAAACATCATAGGGTTTGTAGTATGTGTAAAAGGAAGGAGGAGTTCTGCCGGAGTGACAGAAACCTGAGGACGCGAACCGGAACGTTGCACGTATGGGAGTAAGAGGACCATTAAACTTAAGGCTATGGTTGGGGAAACCTTAATGCATTGATTAGTACTTACGGATGTTTGCTAACAATCCAATCATATAGTACATGTAATTCCAAGTAGTGAAGCGCATGTATATTTAGCCTCTCCCACATAGAAAACTGCATCGAAGACAACGAACCTGATCTATTCACTATTTAAACTTGGACAAAGCCACCACAATTACCACCACTATTCCACACTCATGGTTCTGTTAGTTTGGTGTATTTTATTGCTGCAGCAACTAGCTTTACCTTCTTGTTATTTATTATCATGCAAAGCTATCTCTATTACTCGTATTGTTGCTCTAGTTTTATTTCCTAGATAATGCAAACATTTAGTGTGCGTAGAGTTGTATCAGTGGTTGATAGAACTTGAGAGAATATTTATCCTACCTTTAGCTCCTCGTTGGGTTCGACACTCTTACTTATCGAAAAGGTTACACACGATCCCCTATACTTATGGGTTATCAGCGCCCTACACCCGGGACAATCCTCCTCCAAAGGTAAACTTCTTACTTACAGCTTTTCCGGGTCTTCTCGATATGCCGAACAACTTTCTTAACTTAACCCTTGTTGTTTTATTCTCAGCGATTTCTCCAGCAGCCATTGGAAGATGGCCAGGAGCTGGCGAACAAGTGGGTGCCAGACCGCGCCGAGGAGGACGAGGTGGAGCCTGATCCGGAGACCTTTCTGCCCACTTCGAACACTGTCAAACGCACCTCTGGTAAGGCCTCTTCTTTAAGGGATTGGCCGGATAACGATGACTCGGATGTTGAGCTTCTTGAGGTACTTAACCTGGTGCCCATCTCTTACGCTTTCCCGGTTATGTTCGAATATTTAGCTAACCTGACCGGTCAGGTCCACGAGGTTCCCGCTTGCCACAAGTGGTCCGGTCCCTGCTCCCTCCCAAAAGCGCGCGGCTACCTCGGCCGCAATTTCGGAGGCGTTGTCGCCCAAGAAGAGGCAGAAGAAGTCCGGGGTGAAAGCCTCGGCCAAGCCAGCGGCCAAGAGCACGGTCCGGAGGGCACCCAAACCTTGGGCCCCTCCAACCTCGGATGAGTAAGTCTTTCTGCGTTCGCTCTTGGGTTTTTCCATTTCTGCCTTTACCTTTGCTTCTTATCTGTTTTATTTTTCTCTTCTTGACTTGGTGCTCTTTTATTTTCCAGAGCTCCTAGGATCATTCCACAGAGCGGCTCCGGCATTGCCTCTCTGATTCGGAATAGTCCCTCCCCCCCCCCCCCCCCCCCCGCGACGACGACGCTCGCTCGCTCAGCCCTATCCAAGAGGGCTCCACGGCTGCGCCTGATCAGAGCCCTTCTCGTCATGAGGAGGGCAATGTCGGTGCGGGGGTTAGTGGGGCAGCTCAGGATACGGCTATGCCGGATCATCCTAGCTCCTCTTCTCTGGCACCAGTGCCCAGTTTTGAGGTGCCAGTCTCATCAGCACCGCCCCAAACAAGTTTTTCTTCAGCTCCAGTTTCCTCTGAAGCAGCAGCACCAGCACCCGCAGCACCAGCACCAGTAGTACCAACAGCACCAATGTCAGCAGCACCACCAGCACCAGTACCAGCAGCACCACCAGCACCAGCACCAGAAGTAGCACCAGCACTAGCACCAATAGCATTAGCAGCAACAACAATAGCCTCCACTAAGCCTCCAAAGAGGAAAGCTCCATCAACTCCCTCCGGATCAACGGTGTCCATTGCGGACATTTTCCAGCCAGCTTCCCAGGCTCCGTCCAGATCAGCAGCCTCTGATCTTCCGCCGCGTCCCCCATCATCCGGCAAGCTCAAGAAACCTATCGGACCAGCAAAGGGCATCACTTTCGGGTCTCCCGCTGCCGGATCAGAGGGTAGTAGGCAGCTGGTCCTGCATACCAGCCCTGCTGCAGCTCAATATGCAAGGCGAGAATCCCATATCAAAGGCTTGGTGGCGAGTCACTCTCCCAGTGGCGAAAGTTACAGTCCACTGCTCCTGCAGTACGTGAATAACTCGAACAACGCTGAATTTATCGATCCAAAGGATGATCTGCCAAAGAAGTTCGGCCTAGCAGAGTTCAGCGCCCAGATGAACTCCGCCACCAAGGCCATCTCTTTGGCTGGCCGGATGATGGAGGTAGCCCTTTTCTTCTGCTGCAGTACTTTATATGCTTGAGCACTTATAGATATATCGCCTAGTCCCCGAGCCTCCGAGGGAGTAACTTGTTACTCGGTTGGATGCTCCTAGAGAACTCAGTTTTCGTCCTTAGCAATTTTAAATAGTGAAAGTCAGAGCCGGGTTAAGTTCCACTTGGCCTGGATCTTGTAAACTTCGAGTATCCACACACCTAGAGTCGGGTTAAGTTCCACTTGGCCCGGATCTTATAAACTTCTAGTATCCACACACCTAGAGCCGGGTTAAGTTCCACTTGGCCCGGATCTTGTAGACTTCGAATATCCACACATCTAGAGCCGGGTTAAGTTCCACTTGGCCCGGATCTTGTAAACTTTGAATATCCACACACCTAGAGTCGGGTTAAGTTCCACTTGGCCCGGATCTTGCAAACTTTGAATATCCACACACCTAGAGCCGGTTTAAGTTCCACTTGGCCCGGATCTTGTAAACTTTGAATATCCACACACCTAGAGTCGGGTTAAGTTCCTCTTGGCCCAGATCTTGTAGACTTCGAATATCCACACACCTAGAGTCGGGTTAGGTTCCACTTGGCCCGGATCTTGTAGACTTCGAATTATTTTCATTTTGCCTATGAATTAATCATCGTCTTGTTTTTTTCAGATTACCACTAACCGCCGAACTGCTGAGTTCCAGCGCATGCTGGATTCTTACAAAGATGTTCGTGCATGTTATGGCAAGCTCTTGGAGGAGCACCAGAATAAGGGTAATTTTTCTTACTTAAGACTTTTCCTTTTTCCACTTTCGTTCCTTCGAGTTATCTGTGATCCATATTAACTTGTTATCTGAACCATGCAACCGAGGTTGAGGCTGAGAATATTATCATGCAGAAGAATCTGGCTGAAATTCAAGGTAACTTATCTCGTTCACATGATCATTGCACGCTCTTTTCTTGACTCGGTGGATATTCATACTTCGGCTCCGCCGGATTAACCCACTGTTGCAGTTGCTCTTGAAGAAAGCGTACCTATACCTGATATGATGACACATTTTCTCGAACAAGCAGGGAAGCATCAAGCTGGACTGAAGAAGAAGGACGACGAGATAGCTCGGTTGCGCCTCCAGGACTCGGAAATTACTCGGCTGAATGCCGAAATCCAGAGGCTTAAGGACCTCCATAAGTCCGAACTGGAGAAGGCTGACCAGAAGTTTGCCGAGGAAAAAGAGCGTCTAACCACGCAATTTTCCAAGGACTAGAATTTATTGCAGGAAGCCGATGTCAAACTTACGTCGGTGACCTCAGAATACGAGAAACTCCAGGCCCATAGCACCAATGTCCATGCTGAGCTTCAGCGTCTCCTCTTCCAGATTGCCCGTGAGTTCCTTTCCCTTTCTCAACTTTCATTTCTCTGGACTTAGTGCTTCTACTCACTGTTTCCTCTGTTTTGTTCTCAGGTAAATTTCCAGAAGGTGATACTCTTGTTGTTGCTGCTGTAGCCCGGTCCCGCGAGCAACGTGGTATCCCCATAGGCCCTGATGCCGAGCCAATCCCCTATGATACAGAGGACCTGCTGGCGAGCCTCTTCACTCGCATGGAGCTAGTGAAGAACTACGGCGCAGAAATAATGCCGGTGGCAATGCGGATGTTCAACTCCCTCTGGCCCACTGAGCCCACTCCCAAAGGAAATGCGGCTTTCATAGCCAAATTGATGGAGTGTGATACTCAGGTGCACCTGTGGCGAGAATCCGTCGCACGAGCCGGGGCTGACATCACGCTGCAGTTCGTCCTATCATGGTATGAAGGAATAGACTTGGGGCTGCTCACCCGCATGCGCACCGGATCTAAGTGGTCCGAAGATCCGGAGTGCGTTGCGCGTCGCAAATCCTGCGCTAACAAGCTTATCCAGTACTCCTTCTGCCATGCTTGGATCGAGGGGTCGAGCTATCTTGATATTTTTGACGATGAAGTTGCTTCTGAGGGTGAAGAAGACGAGGGAAGCGAGGGCGAGGCCTCCAAACTTGGCAACGAAGCTGAAGATCCGGAGGATGGAGAGGCCAACCCTGAGGATGAGGTCGAGGCTAGCGCCCCGCCCACAAATTCCGAAGTACCTCCTCCTTCGGCCGATGATTCGGCTTCTGCCCCTGCTCCTTGAAAACACTTAACTGTATTTGTCAGATCCCCGGAATGCCGGGTGAAAGTGTATTTAAGTACCTTGGTTTGGTTTTGCTACAATGTGTGTTGTTTGCAACTAAGTTTTCCATGTTGGATTATCGTGGGTGAAGTCCCCGAGTTTCCTTTTCTTGTTCTCCCAATTTTTGACTCGGCTCGCGTCTACCTTGATTCGGTTTTGTGACTTACGAGTCCGAGATTCAATAAATTGATTTAACAATACTTGAAACTTTGAGATTAGCTCAAAATAATCCGGCGTTAGATAAGGTAAACACTGGGTTTGTCTAAATAACAAACGTCGGCTCGCTTAAGTTCTTTTCCTTAGTTGTTTTTCATGTGCTTTGCAATTCCAAACTTGTTCTCTTGCTTGCCATGAAGCCAATTCTTGTTGGACAACAGCAAAGTCGAAGAGTTGGGTTTTTGGTGCTCACACATTACTAATCTGGCTAAGATATAAGCGACTTAACCCAGCCGACATATAAAAATATGAAAGCAAGAAGAACAATTATTATGGCAGTCCCCGAGTTTCTGCTTGGGGTGCCAAAGTTTCATTAACAACCTCATTGCCAACATACATACCGACGTATGAGTAGCTCGGATACATTCACCTCTTTGTCAGGTGTAAAAAGGACGAAGTAGTGCTACATTCCACAGTCGCTTAGATTCCTCTCCAGACATGTCCACCTTATTCTTTTCCTATGGTTGTGCATCAATAAGATAGTAGGAATCATTGTGCAAAGCTTTGCTTACTATGAAAGGTACTTCCCATGGAGGGGATAATTTATGCATGCCAGCAGTGTGCTGCACCAATCGGAGTACCAGATCACCTTCCCAGAAAACTCGGGGGTTTACTTTTCATCTATGGTAGCGTCGGAGATTTTGCTGACATATGGTGGATCTGCACAAGGACAGTTCTCTCACTTCTTCCAGCAGATCAACATCATTTTGCCGGTCTTCGCACACTTCGGCTTCTATGTATTTGGTGACTCTTGGCGAATCATGCTCTATGTCGGCTGGTAATACAGCTTCTGCCCCATATACCAGAAAAAATGGCGTATAGCCTGTTGATCAATTCGGAGTTGTTCTTAAACTCCACAGTACTGCCGGTAGTTCTTATATCCGGCACCCTGCTGATCTTTGCTGTGGCTCTATGAGCCGGGGTTTTATCCTGGACAATACCAGTCCGTTGGATCTTTCCACTTGCCCGTTCGATGCGGGGTGGGCTACTGAGGCTAGATCTAGCCGGATTTTCTTTTCTCGGCGGAACCTCGTGAACGCTCCTTCAGCAAAATTTGTGCCATTATCAGTTATGATACTGTGGGGGTAGCCATGTCTCAGGATTATATCCTTGAGAAACTTCACCGATGTTGCCCCATCACATTTCTTGATTGGCTTCACTTCGATCCATTTAGTGAATTTGTCCACCATAACTAGGATATGGGTCATTCCTCTTTTAGCCGTCTTAAATGGCCCTACCATGTCTAGGCACCATACAGCAAATGGCCAAGTAATGGGGATAGTTTTGAGTTCCGACATTGGCAGATGAGTTTTCATGGTTTCTCACCAAATCTTCTGCTTGCTCCAAAGCACTTGGCCAATAAAATCCATGTCGGAAAGCTTTTGCCACTAATGCTCTTGAAGATGCATGGTGACCACATTCTCCTTGGTGGATATTCCGAAGTATGTCAAGTCCTTTCTCCGGTTTAACACACCGCTGTAGTATTGTGGTTACACTTCTCTTGTATAGTTTGGCATTGCTAATGGTATAGGCTTTTGCCCTTCTCTGGATCTGCCTTGAGAGTATCTCATCACCTAGCAAGATTCCCTCTTTCAGGAAGTCAAATATTGGCTTGGCCCAAGTGGTTATAGCTCGGATTGAGAAATGTTCCTCGTCACTTTCCATTGCATCCACCGACATATCTCCCACCGGGTTTGGCTGACCAGTCCCCGGGTTTGCTGAGTCAGTCCCCGGGTTTGCTGAGGTGCCTCCCCAATCTATTTCCATTCGTGTAGCTTTTGACCCGGAGAATGCCGGGATATAAATTGATTCGGATTCGGGCGATGGAGTAATAGATGGTTTTCTTAAGTGTTCCAAGGCAACATTTGGCGGGATTGATTACCGGGATGAGCCCAACTTAGACAGTATGTCGGCTGCCAAATTTTCAATCCAAGGTATGTGGTGGATGATGACCCACAAGTATAGGGGGTGTATCGTAGTATTTTTTATAAGTAAGAGTGTCGAACCCAACGAGGAGCAGAAGGTGCTGGCTAGTGGTATGGATCAGGAATTCTCTACAAATACTTAGCAAACGGATTTTTAGGGTTTTTCGATAAAGCAAGTAAACAAAGTACGAGTAAAAAAAGACAGTAGGAATAAATGCAGCAAGTGGCCCAATCCTTTATGCAGCAAAGGACAAGCCGGTTGTATTACTTAAGATGACCAAACGTTCTCGAGAACACATGGGAAGACTGTCAAGTGCTTTCGCTTCATATAGTCGATAAATCTTCTTTAGCTTGCTAAGTGTTGTGTGGGTGAACCTGTGCTAATGTACCGCCCCATCCAAGACTAATACATACTTGTGATTATACCCCTTGCAAACATCCATAAGTACAAGAAAGTAATTAAGGTAGAAACCTAACCACAGCTTAAACTCTAAGACCCTTACGTCCCTTGTGCAATGGTTTCCTAACGGGGTTCAGGTTTCTGTCACTCCGGCAACCCCTACGATTAGTAGCCAAATATACAATGCATTCCCCTAGGCCCATATAGGTGAAGTGTCATGTAGTCGACGTTCACATGACACCACTAGAAGAAGTACACCACAACTTAAATAACAATCTATTGAATCTTTCTCAACGCAACTCCACTACTAACAACAAGACTTCTCCCATGTCCTCAAGAACAAAACGAACTACTCATAAGACATCATATGGATCATGATCAGAGATGGAATAATGATGTATAACAATCTGAACATAAACAATAATTCAACGGTTCACTCAATAGCATCAACTACAAAGAGTAATCAACACCGGGAAAGTTTCCCCTATGAACTATGCAAGATTCAACGCAATTGTTACAGTAATATGGAGATGGTGATGAGGGTACTGATGGTGATGATGGTGGTGGTGGTGATGATGATGATCCCGATGAAGTCCATCTTGATGGTGGTGTTGATGGCGACGATCTCCCCTCTCCAGGAAGGAATTCCCCCGGCAGAAATCTGTCTGCCGGAGAGATCTTTCTCTCTCGGTGTTTTCCGGCCCGCAGAGGCGGCGGAATCTTTCTGTGGTCGCTCCTCGAGTCTTAGGGTTTCGTGGGGATGATATACGCCAGAGGGGGGAGGCTGGAGTGGGCCAGGGCGGCCACACCACCTCTAGGCACGGCTTAGGCCTGCCCGCGCCATGGGGTGGTGTGGGCCCCCTGTGGCCCACCTCCACTCCATCTTCTGGCATCCCGAGTCTTCTGAAAAAATAGGATTTTCCGTATATTTTCCCGGATTTTCTGATCTTCGCGAATTTTACCTCCAAACAGCACCTTTTCCATCAGAATCCTAACTGCAGCGGTCCATGCTCCAAAAGTCATCAACCATGCAAAAATAGATGAAATAACATAAGTATCACCTCTCAATACAAAATATATCAATGAATAATAGTGAATTAAGACATAGAATAGTGATGCAAAATGGACGTATCAACTCCCCCCAAGCTTAGACTTCGCTTGTCCCCAAGCGAAACTGAGCTCAATAAACATGACCTCAGGTTTATGGAGTGAAGAGTCGATAAACGAATACGGACAAGAAGCATCACATTCATCAAATATATAGATCATAATAGAAGACAACTCACTATTATATAACTCAACTTGCAATGAGTAAAGGAAACACAATAAAGATACATAAAGTGAATCATAATTGGTAATGGCAAACTTAGCTCTTGGTCGAAGAATAGTTGATAATTTGCTGTAGTTCACAAATAGCTGGTTTTTCAATGATAGCTTTCAAAGTAGTAAACATCAAGATAAGATCAATGTGCAAAACAAGGAACATAAGAAACATGATTGAATAAATCATCATATGAATGAATGAAACACATCAACTCAAAATACTTGTTGAGATAGAAGGGAGTAGGTTTACTGACTCAACTACAAAGTAAAAGAAAGGCCCTTCACAGAGGGAAGCAGGGATTGCAAGTCTCATAAAGAGCTCCCAAAAATTATGATACTTACTAGCTTTCAGCTCTCATTGCCCCTATCATAGGCATCTTTAGGTGATTAAGGTTAAAGTGATCAAAAATGAGGATATGCATTCACAAGTTGTAAGTTGAGAATCTCATGTCCCTTGACTACGAGGGCCGCTCCTCATGCTACTCAAGTTTAGTCACCGGTAAGTTCTTGTCATCGTAAGCATATGTGTATCATAGAGAACCGCCAATGGGGTACCCCTTGCCCGATGATACGGAAGAATCCCCATATCAAAATGACAAGGCAAGCAGACAACAAGTATCGCAACAATCTTCTTATTTACCATGGGAATATGGTGCTTTTTTGTCTCTTTCCTCTTTTCATAATATCTCTTTTTTTCTTTTTCTCTTTTTTCTCAATATGGGACTCTTTTTTTTATAAGAAGAATGCTTCATAGATACTCGTTATGGTTACGCTGCAGGTTTCCACCATGTCAGCATGGATTAGACCAGCGGCCCAGGCGTTTCTCTAACACACATGCATAACTCCATGGACTTACAAGCTCCCCTTTCATTTCACACCGACGACATCCATAGACAAAAGAACATGATATCAACTTGGTACAAAGTACCAGTGCAATGTTGAAAGTGTTCCCCATGACAGCATGGTTCTGCTAATTCACAACTTACAAAGCGCAACCATACACGCAACATAGGTGAGCACAATGGTTCAAGTTTATTAAATGCAAGAAAGTAAAGTGTGCCATCAAGTTCGTGAGAGCTTTAATCACTAATTTTCACATAACAAGTTTAATTTGGGAGGTAGATAAAACAAGAATTTACTTGGAATAGCAATAATTCTACTAGGTAGGTATGGTGGACACAAATGGCAAAGGTTTTGGTTTAAAGGAGGTGGATGCACGAGAAGAATTTCCTCTCAGTACAGGTTTTTGGCTAGCAAGGCTAGGTAGCAAGTATAAGAGTTGAAGGAAACAAACAAACATACAAGTGATAAAGACAAACATGCAATCTTCCTTGGAAGCACAAAAGATCTTAGCTAGAGAATACTAGACTTATGAGCAAATCAAGAAAGAAAGATGATGAAATTATTTTTCTTTAGAGTACTTCTATCTTTTTCTTTCAACTCTCAAAAATAGTGTTGCTACTGACCGAGCCAGGTTTGCCAAAACCAACTAAATTAACTCAATGATCCCAAAGTGATACCAATACTAACAACAAGATCAATCATATAACCACGAATTGAAAACTAACATAAGCTATGCAAAAGAGTGAATGAAAGAACTTCTCATTAATGTTCCATAACGAAAACTCACACCAAGGGATACAAATCTAACGAGAGAGGGGACACTTCCATAATGCAAACCATACTACAAAATAACTCCTCTATTCATGATATGACTCTACTAATAATGTAAAAAGATAGAAGATAGTGATGTGATACCGCGGCACTCCCCCAAGCTTGGAACTAACCAAGGGGATGCCAAACCGGATGACGAGTTACTCCTTCGGTGGTGGTGGTATCCTCTCGATGAGCTCTCTGATAAGTTTCCCCAAGTCCTCAATCTCAAAGGTGAGATTACGAATAAGCTGCGAGTTTTGCTCAATGCGGCTCATGATCATGTCGTGTTGAGAATTCCAGCTCTTGCTATTCTTTCCCCACTCTTCCTCCTTGAAGTCTTCTTTTTCTGCATGGCTAGAACGAGGCAAATCCCAATTGGAGGGTAATTTCTCCTTGGGCATATTCTGGTATTGATGCTCATGGATAAGGGTATGGAAAGGATTCTTGGTGCGTGGAGGAAGTGACCAGGGATCTGAACGGTGATGAGGAGGCTTCCCTCCAGTGGCTGGGTTTGCCACCACTCCAATGCTTGCAATGGTAGTGCCGGTGTGCGGATGTTGGCCTTGCTCCTCTTCACCTTCACTCTTGATCTCCTTCTCCTTCCCGGGGTCTTGGAGGTCTTCCTCCAAGGGCTCCTTCCCTTTATCCTTGGCGGACACCATTGTGCTTATAAGCCTTCAAAGAGTATGTTCTGGCAGAAACAGATCGAATAAAAACACGACGAAAACATGATATACGGACCTCGGGGGATCCGGGGGGTTATATATTACGAAGTTTCATATCAAAAGGAAGGTACTATGAGAAAACGAGTCGGAGGCGGAATCCTGGGTGGCCTCACCACCTGGTGGTGCGGCCGGGGGTGGGCCCGTGCCATGGGGTGGTGTGGGCCACCCCGGCTCCGGTTCCGTCTCTTTTTCGCTTCGAAACTTTCCTTATTGACTGAAAACTGCAAAAATATAGTTGGATTGTATTTTCGCGGAACTTTTCTTACCAGAACTGTTACCTAGTTGGAAACAGACTCTGCAGGTCTCTGAATTTGGTATCTAGTAGATTCTTTCGGAGTCACTACTTGAATAACATCAATATCTTCATCTTCATACACTTATTACTTGAGTCATAAAACCCTTCTCTTCCTTATTACACCATTATCTCCACTTCCTAGAAATTTCTTTCATACAAAACTTCACACAATTCTCATTAGCAACATTAGTATAAGTGAAGTGATAAAACCTTTTGAGTTCAACTTTCAACTGAAAACCATTAAAACAAAAGCTACTGTAGCAACTCCTTCCGAAAACCCAAAAATAATTCAAAAAGGAAATCGAATAAAGAAGCAAATGCAAGATTGGCAAAATCTGTCAAAACAGACCAGCAGGTAAAGATCAATTTTTTTAAAAATCTTCTGTTGCTAAAATCAAAAAGTGCAAAACTAACGAAAGTTAAATAACAACCTGGGGCAGAAGCACAAACAATTACAGTTCAAACCGATATACTGAGATCTCTCACGAATTTTTACGGTGAAGCACAAAAATCTGTTTCGGGACAGCAACTTCCCCAAATCTTACTTCTCTCTCATTAGAGGTTGATCTTGACAGAAAAACCAAACAAAACGGATAAGGAGCGGTTTACCGAAGTAATAACTTCCAAGACTCAAAGAAACAAAAACAAACTAAAAGCAAAAACAAATTAGGTTGTCTCCCATAAAGCTCTTTCTTTCTAGTCATTAAGATGGGCATGATAATTTTGAGGAAGCTCTCATAGGTATATGAATTGAAGCGAAAGAGAGCATTGAGAAGCAAAAACACCCACACATTTAAGTCTAACCCACTTCCTATGCAAGGGGATTTTGTAAACAAACAAGTTATTGAAACCAAAGGCACCTTGCATAAGAAGGCAAAAGAAGTGCAACATAAAAACTTTCAGCATAAAACGAGGAAACTTGATATTATTGAGATGCATAAGAACACTTTTCCCTCTCTCATAATAACTTCCAGTATCATGCATAAACTTAATAATATATATCACAAGGGCCATCATAGCAATGATCACTTATTCTAACAGAAAACACAGGAATACTAGCTCTCATAACACTACTATGTGAAACAATATTAGAGGTATCCTTACAAAGGATAGGGTGTCCCTCTTTTTCATATTTAGTAACAAAGTCTTTCACACTTGCTAGAATAGGTTCATCAACCATTTGTTTATCAGTTTCAACGGCTTTATTCATACTTTCATCTACCATACTAGCCATCATAGAATGTTCCTTTACCTTAACTGGGAAAGGCATTTTCTCAGTATAAGGTTTAGGTAAATCATGATTAGCAGTATAAACTTCAGTATTTCTTGAAGGAACACTCTTAGCAATATCTTTATAAGGTTCATGATACTTATTCCACTTCTTTTTAGGGACTTCAATATAAGAAGCAAAAGCCTTAAAATAAGAAGCAATAGCTTGAGAGTCTAGACCATGAGCATTTTTAATATTTTGAAAGTCATCAGTTCCCATGAAAGATTCAATGCATTCATAATCATAATTTATACCTCACTTTCTACCTTTGTCATTCTCCCAAGCTTCAGCATTGTCTTGAATACGGTCCAGAAGATCCCATTTAGCTTCTTCTTCCATGCGAGTGAATGATCCAGCACAAGAAGCATCCAATAAATCTTTATCATGTAGAGGGAGCCTTGCATAAAAGTTATTGATAATTATATTGTTGGGGAGCTCATGAATGGGGCATTTGAGCATCAGTAACTTCAATCTCCCCCAAGCTTGAGCTGTACTCTCTCCATCAAGAGGCCAAAAGTTGTATATTTGATTCCGATCTTTATGAATCTCACTAGGAGGATAAAACTTTGAATAAAAGAGAGGTACTATTTCCTCCCATTCCAGAGCTTGACCATTCTTCAGCAGCTTATACCAGTCCTCAGCTCTTCCTTTCAGCGATAATGAGAATAACTTCTTCTTAACTTGATCTGTAGTAATACCTGCACACTTGATCAACCCGCATAATTCGTGTATAAAGAGTAAATGATCACCGGGATGGATAGTTCCATCCCCAACATAGTAGTTATCCATAACACGATCAATAATTCTTGTAGGTATTTTGAAAACATCTTTCTCAGAAGGTGGTGGCTTATCTACTACCTTAGCAGTGGTAGTAGCATTACCAAATAAGAAACTCAGCGAATTATCCATAACGAAAATAAAGCAACTAGCAGAAGTAAACAATACTCACAATAGAAGTTTCCTTTACCAGTTCCACTCTCCAATAGCGCTTCACTCCCGGCAACGGCGCCAGAAAATAGTCTTGATGACCCACAAGTATAGGGGGTGTATCGCAGTATTTTCGATAAGTAAGAGTGTCGAGCCCAACGAGAAGCAGAAGGTGCTGGCTAGTGGTATGGATCAGGAATTCTCTGCAAATACTTAGCAAACGGATTTTTAGGGGTTTTCAATAAAGCAAGTAAACAAAGTACGAGGAAATAAAAGACAGTAGGAATAAATGCAGCAAGTGGCCCAATCCTTTATGCAGCAAAGGACAAGCCGGTTGTATAACTTAAGATGACCAAACGTTCTCGAGGACACATGGGAAGACTGTCAAGTGCTTTCGCTTCATATAGTCGATAAATCTTCTTTAGATTGCTAAGTGTTGTGTGGGTGAACCTGTGCTAATGTACCGCCCCATCCAAGACTAATACATACTTGTGATTATACCCCTTACAAACATCCATAAGTACAAGAAAGTAATTAAGGTAGAAACCTAACCATAGCTTTAAAATCTAAGACCCTTACGTCCCTTGTGCAATGGTTTCCTAACGGGGGTTCAAGTTTCTATCACTCCGGCAACCCCTACGATTAGTAGCCAAATACACAATGTATTCCCCTAGGCCCATATAGGTGAAGTGTCATGTAGTCGACGTTCACATGACACTACTAGAAGAAGTACACCACAACTTAAATAACAATCTATTGAATCTTTCTCAACGCAACTCCACTACTAACAACAAGACTTCTCACATGTCCTCAAGAACAAAACGAACTACTCATAAGACATCATATGGATCATGATTAGAGATGGAATAATGATGTATAACAATCTGAACATAAACAATAATTCAACGGTTCACTCAATAGCATCAACTACAAAGAGTAATCAACACCGGGAAAGTTTCCCCTATGAACTATGCAAGATTCAACGCAATTGTTACAGCAATATGGAGATGGTGATGAGGGTGCTGATGGTGATGATGGTGGTGGTGATGATGATGATGATCCCGATGAAGTTCAGCTTGATGGTGGTGTTGATGGCGACGATCTCCCCTCTCCAGGAAGGAATTCCCCCGGCAGAAATCTGTCTGCCGGAGAGATATTTCTCTCTCGGTGTTTTCCGTCCCGCAGAGGCGGCCGAATATTTCTATGGTCGCTCCCCGAGTCTTAGGGTTTCGTGGGGATGACATACGCCAGACGGGAGAGGCTGGAGTGGGCCAGGGCGGCCACACCACCTCCAGGCGCGGCCTAGGCCTGCCCGCGCCATGGGGTTGTGTGGGCCCCATGTGGCCCACCTCCACTCCATCTTTTGGCATCCTGAGTCTTCTGGAAAAACAGGATTTTCCGTATATTTTCCCGGATTTTCTGATCTTCGCGAATTTTGCCTCCAAACAGCACATTTTCCATCAGAATCCTGACTGCAGCGGTCCATGCTCCAAAAGTCATCAACCATGCAAAAATAGATGAAATAACATAAGTATCACCTCTCAATACGAAATATATTAATGAATAATAGTGAATTAAGACATAGAATAGTGATGCAAAATGGACGTATCAGTGGAATTCACATCCCTCGAAGAATCCGCTTATCTTTTGCACATGAAATATGTAAAGGGCCATATTTGCATCCAAGGCGTCCCTGTTGCCAGATACTTGCTGCACCACCAAATTCGAGTCTCCAAAGCATTGTATCCGACGTGTTCCCACTTCTTTTGATACTTTGAGACCATGTACCAGTGCTTCATATTCCGTGACATTATTTGAGGCAGAAGTGGATTTGGAGGACATATTTAAATTGATCTTTCTTGGGCGAGGTAAGCACTACTCTGGCGCCCAGCCCTTCTTTCAATTTCGATCCGTCAAAGTGCATTCGCCAATAATTGTAGTCCGGTAGAGGTGGCTCGTATTGTATCTCGGCCCAGTCCACAAAGAAATCCGCCATAGCCTGCGATTTGATCGCATCTCTTCTGCCAAACTATGGTGCATACGGGGCTAGCTCAATTGCCCATTTTGCTATCCAGCCACTGGCATCTTTGTTACTCATAATCTCTGATATTGGTGCCTCACATATTACCTATATTGGATGTTCCTCAAAGTAGTGTTTGAGTTTT
Source organism: Avena eriantha (assembly GCA_910589775.1). Taxonomy (NCBI): domain Eukaryota; kingdom Viridiplantae; phylum Streptophyta; class Magnoliopsida; order Poales; family Poaceae; genus Avena; species Avena eriantha. Next base: position 16,771,934 of record OU342743.1, read on the forward strand.
TTGGCCGACATATACACGCCATATGCCATCTTTTGATAGTGAGGGTAATTCTGTTTTGAAGCAGATAATACCTTGCTTAGATAATACACTGACCTTTGCACCGACTTTCCTTCTTCTTCGCGCTCCACTACAATTACTGCACTTACGACTTAGTTGGTCGCGGCTACATAGAGCAACATTGGCTCCTTGGGTAGTGGTGCGGCTAGGATTGGTGCAGTAGACAACATCTTTTCCAATTCTCGAAATGCGCTATCCGCTTGTGGCGTCCATGTGAATTTGTCTGCCTTTTTCATTAACTGGTAGAGGGGCAAGGCCTTCTCTCCCAGTCGGCATACGAACCGACTTAATGATGCCAGGCAACTAGTTAACTTCTGCACATCGTTAAGGCATTTTGGCAATTCCATTCTCTCTATAGCCCGGATCTTTGTCGGGTTAGCTTCAATACCTCGACTGGACACCAGAAAACCGAGTATTTTCCTGTGGGCACACCAAAAGTGCATTTCTCCGGGTTAAGATTCATCCGGAACCGTCTCAAGTTCGCGAACATCTACCGGATGTCATCAAGGAGCGTATTGCTTTTCTTAGTTTTTATCACCACATCATCCACATAAACTTGCATGTTTCGACCTATTTGGTCGTGTAAACATTTTTGCATGCATCACTGGTACGTTGCTCCAACATTACGTAATCCAAAGGGCATAGTGCGATAGCAATAAGTCACGTACGGGGTAATAAACACAGTCTTTATTTGATCATCCGGGTTTATGGGGTATCTGGTGGAAACCAGAATACGCATCAATGAATGATAACAGTTCACATCCGGGAGTTGAGTCTATGACTTGATCTATTCTAGGGAGTGGGAATGGATCTTTAGGACACGCCTTGTTCATGTTCACATGCGCCATACCACGGCCACGTTCGGATCATCCTTCTTCTTTTCCACAAGCACCGCATTAGAGAGCCAATCCGGATAGAGTACTTCCATGATAAACCCAGTTGTAAGGAGCCTAGCTATCTCATCCCCAATGACTTTTCTTCTGTCCTCGGCGAAACTTCTGAGAGGTTGCTTTACCGGCTTAGCACCGGGTCTCATGTTCAAAGAGTGCTTGGCCAACTCCCTCGGCACACCTTGCAGATCCTGTGTGGACCAAGCAAAGATATCCTGATTCTCACGGAGGAAGTTGACGAGCTCGCTTTCCTATTTGCTGCTTAACCCGGCACCAATGGTTACGGTGCGCTCTAGGAACTGATTATCGATTGGCACTTTCTTTGTATCCTTGGTTGCTTGGAATTACACGCTTCCATGCGGGTAGGTCAGAGCTGGCATATGTTGTTGTGTGGATTGAGCCAATGCCGCCACTTCCTGTATCCTCCTTTTTTCTTGAGCTATCATGAGTGACTCGGCTAAGTTAGATCTGGCTGAGGCGAACTCGATTGAACGCCTGAAGTCCCCTGACACGGTTATCGCTCTCCTAGGTCCGGGCAACTTCATCTTTAAGTAGCTGATGTGAGTACCTGCCATGAACGCATGCCGAGCAACGCGTGATAGGCGCCCTCTAGATTCACCACTTCGAACTCCAAATTTTTTGTCCGGTAATTATCCCTTGTACCAAACATCACGTCAACCCGGACCTTACCAATTGGCACATAGGAAATTCCCGGCACAATACCGTGAAAGGTGGTCCTTGTGGCTTGTAGCATATTCTCTGATATTCCTAACTTGTGCATGGTATCCTTGTACATGATGTTGATGCTATTGCCGTTGTCAATCAGCACTTTGGAGAACCTCACATTAAGGTTCGGCCTGATGAACGTCGGATCTAGGACTAGCGCATAGGTCCCTGAACTAGGCATGAGCTTCGGGTGTGTGGCACCCCGCTAAAACCACTACTAGAAAATCACGTGTTGTTTTAATTTTGTGCATCATCATGACATCATCATTCATATTTTGTTCTCAATTTTTTTTACTGCAAACTATTTTTGCTAGAAACCTATTTTCGTTTTACTAAAATATCCTTGTGGTTTTATTAAATCTGTTTTACTCTTCTTATTTTTTTCCAACTAAAACAAAATAATATTTTTGGTACGTTATGTGACCACAAATGATTTCTTATTTGACTAAAAATAAAATTAGGCTAAAGGCCCGTCTAAAGTTTAAGCCCAAAACTAGCCCCATCTAGCCTACTTTGGACTAGATAAATATCTCTCTCCACTTCGTCCTCCTCAAACCCTAACCCCAAATCTGAGATCTAGATCTGCCCAAAATTCTCCACCTTTTCCCTTCGCACCTCTTCCAAAAATTGAGTGCCAAATCTGGTAGCCCGCGTGTCTTCTTGATTTATTTCTCACACGCAGCAAGCAGCTCAGTCCATGCAAAAATCAATTGAGCCTCCTGGTGCTTTGTCCAAGAAAATCGATCACGTCTTGGCCATCTATCCATAGCTATTGTAAGCGTGTAGGGTAGCAACATTCCTTGTCTTGGACTCAGAGTGCCCCTGCCACAGGCTTCCATCGCCACCAGATTCCTTACATGCCACCACCGTCCAGCCTCCTCGGGACGGCAGCCGTTCGGCCGGTCACCTGCTGCCTTCGTGCGACGTGGGAGCCAGCTCTAGCCCGCCTCGGGCCTCCCGTCCGCGATTCGTCCCGCGGGAGAAGCTCCACCGACAGCCGCCGCTCGCATCTACCTAGTGAACCGCACCGGCATGGTATGCCCTCCACTCGCCAGTCGACACACGCGCAGGCTTCGGCCCGGGTTCCTGACGGACAGTGACCGACAAGTCTCTCTCACTTTCAGTTGTGCCAACACTGTTTTCCGAGCAGCATCCGGCCGACCAGGTACTGCTTCCGTCTCGGTTTCCATGCCAATCGTTGTTCTGCCTGTTTAGGTCCTAATGAGTTGACTGCGCGAACCATTTGTTCAAGATCTAACACGTTTCCGTTTCGTATCTGGCGATCGTACCTCTGCTTTTGTATGTTGCCGTATACTCCGCCACATCACATGTTCGATGAAATGTCTACTTCAACATGATATATCTTCTTCATCATGTTCGGCTCAGCTTCATTGTACCGCATCGGATCCAGCAGGTCGACGACATCCCCTTGACATGTTCTCCGTTTCGACATGTGTGACCCCTATTTTTTTTAATATACAATATATACCTGTTGCATATAAATTGTTCTTGTCGCATACATGTTGTGTGTGTTTGGTTCGATGATTCACCGAAATTAAATATGGAGTCTATATGCGGACTATTCTAGGCTTATTCCGGACTCCATTTAAATTGCATAGCGAACCGATGCCATGTTTTGCCTTGTTAAGCCAACATTTAAATTGCGGGGTTCTAAACAACTTGAACCGTCTAATTAATTGTCGGGACCCCGGTTCCGCTTAATATTGCCTAGTTGCAACACATCTGTGCCATGCCATGCATCATATCATAAGCATGCCGGATCTTCTGCCGCAGTATTAAATATTGCATCCGGTGTTTCTTCTAGTGTTTGCTTCTTCGCGGATTAGGCCGACGAGTATCGACAAGTTCTCCGGATATGATCCGTCGGCAGTGTTTTCCAGGCGAGCATCTCTCCCCCTTCTATCTATTTTGCATTTATAGTCTTTACTTCCTTCTGTTGATCTATTGCTATCCGTGTCGTGATACTTTAGTTTCCGTATCCCAGTTATACCCCGTGCAGCCTCTATAATGCCTTGGACACCTCCTATTACCTGTGTTTGGTAGATAGCTGGCCTTGCGAGTCATAGTCGCTTGCTCAGGTGTGATCTCGTGTTGTCAAGTACCACAGTTGTTGGAATGCTGACAGATGTTAATGGTGGAGATACTTACCGGTGGAGATGATCATGACTTTAAATACAACTATTAAAAATGCTAGATATAATTAATGCAGAGGCATCGGTGGGCAATAGATGTTATTTGGTTCTTCCACGCTCACTTGTGTCCCGTAGGACCCCGAGTACTTAATACCCGTTCCTTGATTTTTCGCACTATCCACATCCGGGAGGCCTTATGGACCCCCCTGAGCTAGAGCTTGATTCATTTCTATTTCTTGGGGCCACAAGTAGTTTGGAGCTTTATTACTATTATGTACCTATGCCATGCTTTACTGCTTTATTTAAGATTGTGCGTGGAGCACCTGTACTGTTTTGGAACGTGGAATGTTTTCGCGGTATCGACAAGCCCAGTCACACTTTCGGGTTCCCAGTCGTTTACAGCCATTGACACAAACCCTGGGTCCGTTCCGGAGCCGGCCAACTTCGTTGCGGGTAGCTTAGTGGGGTGGCCCCTTGAAATATTTTATGAATCCTGTGATCGCTTTGTCGTGAATGCCTCGTTGGGTTTTGAGTTGGTTTTTCTGAGGTTGATCGATGTGTGTTGCTATTTGTGCACTCCTGCAGGGTAAAACTTTCTGAAAGCCATGTCCACGGTTATGGACGACTTGGAGCACAGTATCTCGATCATAGACAAGCATAACTAAAGTAGTGCTATAAATTTGACTTAATATGTGACTAGTAATTAGCTCAAGTAGAACGGAATGGAGAATAAAAATGCCAACAACTGGTGGATCTGTGGTGAGCTGTGTCATACTATACCTGCCTAGTAAGTATTGCAACTCCAATGGAATGGGATGAAAGTGCCAACAACTGCTGGGTTTTGGGATTTCTCAGGACAAAGATATCTGGCTAGTAAATGTTCCAACTACAACGGAATGATTAATTAAAACTGCCCACTACTTATGCTTCAGGATGACTCATGCTATCTATATCTGATTAGTAATTGCTGCAACTATAATGGAATGAATAAAATTGCCAACTGTGTGATTTCCTTGGTCCGACTTCCTCGTTTGGTCTCGAGGGGGAAATACCAGGATGGGTTTGTTTGGTGTTAGCTTCAGGTTGGATCCGAATAGGTCTTTCCTACCCCTCTCTGATAACCGCTAGATGTCTCGAGTCTCTATAGGTTGTTTAGTGTCGCTGCGCTGCCGCTTCAGCCCACCATACCTATGTAGGCGAGAGCCGCTGAATTCTAGCCTCGCCGTGTACTGGCCTCAGTACTGACGCTCCTTTTTTCCCCCTTTGTCGGCACCCCTTTTTGTTTTAGCAGGTTTGAGATCTACGTCGTTAGCAGGGTTACCCTTCCGGCTTGACCTGGGCAGCGTTATGGACGCCATTGGTTATTCTTCAGGGCTCTTAGCCCCATTTGCATCTTGTCCGTAGTCGGACGCTCTATCGTTTCAAGGTGATTTGGATATTTGTATTGTATATCTGTATTCTTGACTCATGGAGTCGTTGATGTATATAAATCTGTCTGTGGGTCCCATCAAGGACTGATATGTAATGGTATTACTTCGTTTTCCACCCGCACGAAAGTGCCTGGTGAGCGTCCTTGAATCGTTTCTATGCGGGCTTAGCGGAAATCTCTAAAACTTGCATAGGATCGATTTGAGGGTGTTACAGGGTGATCCTTGATACTGCATGTAATCTCCTGATCGGACCAAGGCATATACATCACTACTGCTGGCATTACCGCATTTACCTCCATATGCTGGCGCTGCAAGCTTTTCTGATCAGTTTCTTCCGTGGTAAACACACAGTAGCTTTGATGATGCTCCATGTATTCGTTTCTTCCCCCATTCGCATGGTAGCCTTGATCTTGTTGCTAGTTATTGTTTACTTGATGCACAACATCCCTCCTTTCCTTATTTTCATATCTCGGCGGAGGTGGAGGCAACATTAGTTGCTGTCCATTCCCCCTGTTAGAAATGGCTGCTGAGGTGCTTCATTCCGAGGTACTTCGTTCCGAGGTGCCTGAGCATTCCCTGAACTACCTTGCTCTAGCTTCCTCATCCACTCACACTATCGGGTTGTATGATTCACTAGGCTATTCGGACTTGGCGTATGAAATTTGCAAGGTTGATCCAACATAGACTCGAACATGTACCTCGGACGATCTTTTCGCTCCTGCCATTGCTTTTTCTGCTCTGGGGTCCAAGGCTTCTTCCCCTCGCTCTTCTGTTGCCATTTTTGCCCTCCAGTTTTCTGGTGTTGGCTGGCGCCGGCATTGGGTTGATCTCAGTCCACTGCTGCCACCTGTTGCGAGTTATATCTGTAATCCGGACGCTTGTCCCTTCTCTTTCCTCGGAAATCATTTCTCCTTGATGACCCGGAGCCATCTCGGTTGTAATACTCCTCGTTTGCCTCGCTTGACATTAGTCGGGGTTGAGTCGTATCTCCCAAAGCATATGAATCTGCAACCCGGATCATCTCAGCCAAAGTGGTTGGCATATCTTGTTGCAACCTCTGCCACAACATACTTCCATATCTACAGCCTTGGGCGAACCACGCGATCGCTTGTGATTCAATTACCCCCTCGCATGAATTGCGCATGTTGCACCATCGAGTTAGGAAATCCCGATTTGGCTCATTCGGTCTTTGTCGGCATAACACCAGAATTTGCAGTCGGTTGGGCCTCTTGTAAGTGCTTGAGAAGTTGCTAACAAATAACTCTTCAAAATCCTGCCAGCAGTTAACACTCCCTGGTGGCAAGTTGTTTAGCCAAATTCTCGCTGGTCCTTCCAACATTTGAGGTACATACCTCACTGCCCATCTGAAATTTCCAGTTGCAATCTTGACCACTGCTGTGTAATCAATAAGCCAATCCTTCGGTCTAGTATTACCATCGTAGGTCCTTGTTCCTCTAGCCAACTGGAAGTTCGCCACTAGCGGCTCCTTCATGATCCGGGGCCCAAAGCATGCTGGACCAGGAGGACCTTGTACTTCGATCAGCTCCGACCTATAAATTTTGTCCAGTTTTAGCCTTGCATCGTCTGGCTGCAAGTTTCTGCTTCCCAGCCTCGACCCAATTATATGGTGCTCCGGTCTGGGGTATCTTTCGTTAACCATCACCGAATAACCATCATTGTATCTTTCCTGATACGGACAAGCATTTTGTTGTTGCGCTGCTTGACCTGCACTTCTCTCCTGCCGAGGTGCGCGCTGCTGCTGCTGCCGAGGTACATTTTGTCCTATTCCCACCGGATCACGCTGTCCGGCATTATCGTTGGTAGCGTTCCTTTGACCGGCATTGCCTTGGTCGCGGTTACCTCGGACAGCTTCACCCTGGCTGGTACTGTGACGATCTTCGTCCACTTGCACTGCCTTGCCTTTCCCAGCTCTTACTGGGTCGTATGGGACCATATGTTTGTCTTTTCTCCCGGAGTTTACCACCTCTTCTCTCCGGGGATTGTGACCCGGAGATGATGCGGCTCTGTAGGATTTCACCGAGTTATTTCTAGCCGAATGAACCACGTGCAATGCTCCTGGTGGTGCCGGGTTTGCTTTGTTCATTTCTTCATTTTGCTGGCAAGCGACCCTTAGCAAGTGGTTCACCCTCTCTTGTCGCCTTTCCTGGGCCTCTCCAGTTAGGCCTTCTAATTCGGACGCAGCCGCATTTGCTGCCCCGAGGTTCTTTGCCGGGGTACTGTACCTCTCTAGCCCTCCTGTTACTATCGTGGTTGTCTGACCCGGCCTAGGCTCGTATTCTTTGTCAATCTCAGTAATCAGGTTCCTACCTCGTATTTTCACCCCATCTATGCGGTTTGCCTTCGCATATTCTCTCAAGGTAATGTTCAGGGACTGTTGTAGCTCCGCCACCTTCTTTGTGCTTGCTAACATTTTCTGCCTCGTTTCCTCCAACTCAGCTTGCGCCTGATCCGGGTCTACCACAGGAGCTATTGGCGTTGCTAGGCTATCTATTGCTTGCTAGAGCACATTCTCTGGCCTCTATAATGGTGGAAACCTAGATCTTGCCTGTTTTGGCGTGACTTCCGGCTCTAGCGTCGGGTCCTTGCTTGCTCCTGCGTATGGCGCGGCCATCATGACCTCAACACTGCTAGCGGGACGAGTGATACGCATGCTGCGAGCTGCGCTGAGAAGTGGTTCGCCTCCCTCGATGACGTGCCGCGGATGAACGCATGACTCGTCCACGCCGACGTAGATCTTGTGCGCGCCAAGATTGATGAAGACATTGTTGCACGGAGGGGGACGCCGGCCGAAGCTCCTTGCGTTGTCGCTGACGTAGTCCAACGCTCCAAAGCGCTGAACCAGGCCAGAGATGACATGCTCGCCGGTGCTAGAGATGCTTCTCGTCCTGATTTTCACTCCTGCTAGCACCGCTAGCTAGCATCGCTAGCCCCACGGTGGGCGCCAACTGTCGTGGTGGTGGCACGGCAGATGCCATGGATAGGCTAAAGATGGGGTTAATGAGTGCTAGGGGAATCCAGGGAGGGAAAACGTGGTGATTCCACGTACATATGTTCTTGTATTTCCTCTATCAATGGTGAATACAAGTGCTCCTCGAGCTGTTCCTGAGAAGGAGACTATGTCTCTTACTCCCCACAACCTAGCTCTAGAGTTCTAACTTAGACAGAGAAAATGATCCATCCCTCTCTATGGAGGCCCCGGTGCTCCTTATATAGGGGAGCCCGGGTTACAAAGTTAGGGCACATGTGGCAGCATATTCCCCGAATATGCCCCTTGGTTAAAGCTAGATGCTGCTTTATTCCCTTTAATGGCTCGTCCGGGCTTTGGACGTAACCCAAAGCGTAATCCTTGCCTTTAAACGTCACCAGACACGGGCTACGTCAGCCGACATTGCCCGTGTCATCTTGGTCGCCCCTGTCCCGCTGGTCCCTCCCTCTACTTTGCTTCGCTCACGATACAGCTAACAAAGCCACCTTTTGACCGGCGGGAGATTTCTTCCTTCTCTTGGAAGCCATATGATAGTCCGGCTAGCACGTGGATAATGCGGCTATGAGGGTACCTGCATAATAGATAGGCAAACATGGCCGGCTTATATTTTATGTCGGCCGGGCTAAGGCTAGGGAGATGTTCCACAGGCCGGGTTACTCCGTAGGTCGGCCTGCCTTGAGGTGACCTGGCCAGCACTTGCTTTGACCGTGCCGTACCTCGGCTAACTCGGCCTTTATACCCCGACGTTACCCTACCCGGTGGTACCCCCAACACGAGATGAGACAAACCACAAGCTAGTAGTCAATACAGCTAAGTAGATAACCAGATGACAGTAGAACAACACAACTACAAGATCAAGGAACCAAGTCACAATAAGGATTATAAGAACAACAATAGTAGTAAGTAGAACCATTTAAGCCTAGCAAGGCAACAACCATAGCAACCAAGAATAGAGATTAGTACAAACTACCAACAATTTAAGTAGTGAAGCCAGGGAACAATAGTAAGAACAAACTCACATAATAAAAATGACAATAAGTGAAACATACCTCAAACTTAGGATTCTTTTAAAGAATCAAATGCAGCTAATGAACACGTGCAGTTCATCAAGCTACATAAGTAAACTTGTTAGAAAATCATCTAAGAAACAAATTCAAGATCACTATCATTACTAAGAACAATACTAAAATTCTCAACTTAAAAACAAATGTTTTGCCCAATCTGTCAAGGGAAAATTACCAAAAATGTCCCTTAACCGACATGCCACATTTAGCATATGATATAAACTGATTAGGACACTAGAAGTTAAGATAGAGAGGTAGTATACGAAGCTTACTCACTATATGCAAATAGTGAGGTGACAGCACTAGGTGAATCCTAGAGTACTATAAATAGCACCCAGACCTAACCCCAAAGCTCACAATCCTCAGATCATACCTCATAAGAAACACTCTCAGACCAGAGGTTGAGAGAGAGGAAAACCATCTTTCCACACTCACTATAGAAGGAAAACATATTTCCACACTCACTAGAATTAGGTAGAGAGAGTGGTAACTAAGGTAGCACTTAGACTAGCTAGGACTAGCATCTATGCATCTCCATTGTTAGAGAACCCACCAAGCCATGCCACTAAACTAGTTTGGCAAAGCTTAGTACACATTAGAAAACAATTTAAGAACTAAGTCTTATGATCAATCCCCACATCCCTAAGGATGAAAAGGTTTGATCATAAGATTCACCTAAGGATGAAAAGATTGATCACAGAGAAGAAGCTCTGAATATATTAAACCTACATAAAGAAGTAAATAACATCTAATCAACATACTTATGCTAACAATGAACCAAAGGTTTAGAAATAGCAAAATTACTTAATGAAAACACATTTAAGATTACAAGCTTGGATGAGTATCACAATCATAGACAATTTAAGTAACCAACTAGCAAATGATATCAAGGAAAGACAACTTAACCTAAAGAATGTACTTAAGTTGTGGGTTTTGACCAATCTAGTAACTAGAACACACTTACAGACTTAAGATACTAAGTAAAATTGATAGTAACATTAGAAGTATCATGACAGTATCTAACTAACTATAAATAGGCAAGGATATACAGTATTTAAGATGAAGATGTATCGTATCAGTACTTGATTAAGCTAGGAAGTGACCCTAAGCCAGTACAACATCATCACTACTAAAACTAGAAATACTTAATGGATAGAGTGTCAACTTTAACTAAGCAAGTGTCACATACACGAAAATTCAGTAAAGTACAAAGACCATTTACTTAGTAATAGTTATCATGTTGAGCAGTAGGAATCTAACTAACTACCTAGAGCAACATAGAATGATCTAGAACATTCTAGAAGACTTAGAATGAACCATTATTGAGAGCTAGTATAGTAGAAACCTCAGGACATGAGACTAGCAGTAGAGATAGTTATAGAAAGGGAGGAAGAGTATAGAGAGGAAGGGAATAAAGAACACCTACCTGAATCGCACGGGAGCTTAGCTCACCAAATCCAGAGAGGAAGAAGACGAACCCAGGCGGTATAGGGAGCACCCGGTGATGGGTACCTCGACCTATGCCATCCCAATCGTGTACGGAGAACACCACCGAGGCATACAACACCATCTCCACGGAGAGGGAGAACCGGAGGAGCGCCAGAGCACGGTGACACCATGAATCCGAAACCCTAGGGTTATGCCAGGCCCTAAGAACTATAATTAAGCAAAATCTGAGTGGTAGAAAGGTGGTTCAGAGAGCGCTGGTTCAATTAGAGCCATGGTAGCGGTGGAAGCGGCCAGGAGCAGTTGGGATCGATTAGCGAGACAATGGTGGCGCGGAATTGCCATAGAGGGCATGGATAGAGCGAGTGAGCGTGAGAGAGAGAGAAGAGCAGGCTGGTTCGGTCCGACCAAACCAGGTCAGCCGGTTTTGACCATTTGATCTAACTAGTGGCCCAGGGGCAAAATGATCTTTTCACATTTATTTAAAAGACCAATTAACCAAAAATAACCCTAAGAATTTTCTAAAAATAAAGTAAAATTAGTTCCAAATAGGGAAAATGCAAGGATTCTAAATCCTATTTTTGGAATTATAAAAAATATTTCCAAGTGAGTTATTTGACTTAAATAAATACCTTAAAATTAGTAAAAATATCAAAAATACTTATAAGCCTAAATAATGTTCCTAAAACCCCAAAACTCACAAATTTGAATATGAAGAATTTATATAATGCAGATATATGAAAATTCTAAAGTGAAATTCAAATGGAACTCTAAAAAGAGAAATTCATATAAAATCGTAGCAATTCAAACCAAGGGGATTTAAAAGCAATTGATAATGCGTCGCATAGCATAAATTGCATTGAAACATATTGAATTTTTGAAAGCATTTTCTTTATAGGACAATGATTGCTTTTTATAGAACCCAGGGTCAAGAGTCAACTCAAACCTTCGAACTAAATTATCTCGCAGTTACCAAGCAAGTTCAACCTTGCATATTGGCAAATTAAACCTTTCAAAACTCTTGCAAGTTATATTTAGCAAATACTTTTCCAAAAGTATCACAAATGCTCCTACAAAATAAATTATTCTTTTATGAATAAAATGAATGTAGGTAAATGGAAACCACAATGTGAGATGTTGTGGGAATCGATTCTATTGTACCAAGATAACTTAGAAGTAAACAACAAATGTAGCCGGTTATTCCAAGGCGCCATACAAACCATGTTGACCACAAATCTTGGAATGGGACGAACGAGTTAGAAGTTTTGCTTCGTTCCGTCTAACTTTAGATGACTAAGTTATGTTGTATTTCTTAAGAGGAATTGCAATGGGTTGGAGCCCGTAACATCACCATCTTGTGTTGCAACATGACAACTTTAGTATCTCTGAAAGGATAGCATTTGATTAGTGCGCATTAACCGAGTTTAGTGTAAAGGAAGGAATACGGAATTAGGTAGAGCTCGACATGACTTGGAGAAACTTGGTAACAAGCCACACACCTAAGGAAGTGTCTTATGCCAATAAGTCCAAGGACATTTGTGGAAAAAGTAGAGCACCTCTCGAGAGTGTATAAAAATGTGTCATGATACTTCTTATCTGGGGAATGGATTGCAAACATAGCATAAAAAGAACTTAAGAAAGTTATAACAACATGTGAAAACTGACGGACATAGTTTTTCTATATTAAAAGCAATATTTGCTAAGAAACCAGTTTGAAAACCAAAAAGTAAACCTGGATGCCTCAATCCATGGTTGCACAACCAATTATAGAACTTTTTAAGTATGCTCCTACTCAAATAATCTTATTAAATTCTTGCTAGACTATGAGAATATCGAGAAAGAGGAAAACAATACACAGTGATGACAAAGAGGTCTATTATGAGGAACCAGATCTTTCTGGAGGCATTGAAGGAGACTCTTGCTGCACGTGTACTAAATGGGGTGCGAAACAACCACCAACTGTGGTATGAGCATGTCCTTGTGGATGTAAGAGGGCTTTGTACGGCAGAATTGTGGATGTAAGAGGGCTTTGTACGGCGATTCTGCCGTCCAAGTTTAATGGAACGAATGCGTTCCAGGTAAAAAAAAAATCAGCTGACGACTGTTATGACTTATGAGGCACTAGCATTTGTATTGCTCTGAGAGATATTTGATAGCATGCTTAGGTTGGTACTATTTCCTATTGCCGTTTGTCCTAAATGAGTTATCATTTCTTTGAACTGGGAACTGTAGAGGGAGGAGGCCCCGGCACCAAATAGTATAATACCCCAAAAATATAGGAGGCTGTTACTGCTTTTATGCGAGGTATGTATCTCCAAACTGTAGAGGGAGTGTAAAAAATATAGGAGGCTGTTACTGTTTTTATGCTTTCCAGATGTTGGAGATACATACCATCAATCGTAAGAATTTATTTTTTTTGAACAGGTAAGAATGTTGATGAAACACCTTATTCTGTTTGCTGCTACGTGGCGTTTTTGATGAACTAAACAAACTGACGGTTCTCTTTCAAAAATCAAACCTATAGACCGGTTGGCAAAACGTGCAGAGAGAGCAGCCGCAGACATCCAAATTTAGGAACCCACAAATACTAAGGCTACATTCAGATTAAGGACTGTAAACTTCACTTCCTCCTGCCCCTGAAGCTTCCCACACATCGACATGGCCCATTCGTGTTCAGAACTTCACATATGTTTCTCCACTGCCAAACTCTAGCCTCGTGGTTTTGCCTCCTGATCGATACTTCTTCAATGGCCAAACTCCAGCCTCATAGTTTTGGTCGCTGATGCTTCGAACTATCCGGTAGTGTCTTCATGGGAGTGCACAGGAGTTGTCCTATTTTTTTTTTCCAACATTGTATCCATGTTTCATGTCCATCCCATCAGACACTATAACATCGTAAGATTTCCATGCACCGCATGTTGAAGCTGCAGAGATGTTATCGAATGTCATGTTCCTTTTCGTACGAAGCCAAATATTCATAAATATGAGTATCACTGTTAAGGCTGAAGCAACTTGCTGTTCCAAGGGAAATTCTGAATCCGACTACAGATATCTCAGCTCTATAGATATTTACATGTGCAGTATGGAAACTTGTTTTCTCCCCAATGGATGATAAGAAAAGTGCATCAGGTGTAATCAACTGCATCTTGAAACCATTTTTTCTCCTTTTCGTTCTTAACTACATGTCTTCTGATCCTTGTACCATATTTTATGGAAGAAGAGTTGTTAATTGTAGCACTTCAGTACTTGTACCTGGCAATGCACCTGAATGACGAAAATCTTGCAGTACTTTGGCAATGGCTTTCTTTCCTCAAGGCTAGGAAAGCAGCATTTCCCAACGCCGCAATTATTTCTCTAGCAAAAACAAAAGACACAATCAGTCCATCCAATAGAACATATTAGCACCGACTTTCATATAAAATGTTAACCCAGGCAAACACCGTTCTGAACAGAAGTGAGGATACTAATAAGAGGGGAAATCGGAAAACAAAGAAGATGTGAAGCCAAACAGGAAGTACAAAAATTATGTGGATACTATTGCATTACAATCACATTCTCAACCACCATTCATCTCAAAAGCTATCCATCTTTGTTATTGGATAGGTAATATGGCATTGTAAGTAGTGACTTGAAACTTCAGCATGAGAAATAGTTTTCGGGTTGGATACAAGGTTCTGTACTGTAAAGCTTACTCTAGTTTCAACAGTGAACTATCGGTATTGCAGCAAACTTCAGACAGCCCATTATACTTTTAGGATAACAATTTGACCTCTGATGCATATAAGGTGGTGATATTTTAGCTGAGGAAGAATATATTGTAAAATGCTCAACTTCTTGCGATTTCAACAGCTACAGAGAAGATTGGCAACAAAAGTGTGTCATTAACAATGTTTCTATTTCTTGTGAGTACACTACCAACATTTATTTGTGAGGGTCACTTAGTTCACGGTCAAGAACACACTTTACCTCTTTATTGAACCAATTATATCTCAACTGAGTTTTGATTTGTAGAAGTCTGTTCCAGATTTCTCTCTGTCGATTCATAGACCGAAAGGCAGGTCGTCAGCCCCAATCAACCAGTCTCCACATTCATGATGTGTCTTTCAATAGAAGAACATCTGAGAGTTAAAAGGTCTCTCTGGATGTTATTTTTTAATCTGGTACCACAAATAAATATAACTTAACAAAATTGGAAAGGTACCACAAGGTGTTGTACCATGGCGGAATATATTTCTGAACCTTGCAATCCATCAATTAATCACAAGCACGTTTTCATTTTGAGGATGGCATGTGTGTTCTCCCTGTACAGTACAGCAGATGGATCATCACTGTGGCATATCAATGAAGATTCTGAATCATGGAATTACTTCTAGTATCCCCTTCAGAAACTGTCAATGTAATAAGAATGTATCCTTGTACCAGAATGGTCGGTAATACGTCGAGAGGTAGTTCCCTCTGATCTTACAACCAACGATAATGCCTTGTACCACTGATTCAAGCAATCCTGGGCGTTACTCCTTCTGAGAGATTCTAACTTTGTAATCTCAACATATGAAACTCCTTTCAGTAGAATAACTTTTAGTACCTTGAAAGTTACATCATTTGGTGGTGTGTTCGATACCAACATCTTCTGAAATATTTTCACAGCCTCCTCCATTTTTCCACCAGATATGTACATTTGAATCACAGAATTGTAGCTCAATGCTTGAGTTAGAAGCCCTAAAGCTTGCATTTCCCTAGAAATCCTGTGAGCTTCATCATAGCGAGCAACTTTCTTGTACAAGCACACCATCATCGCATATGAAAATTCATTTGCACTTCCCCTAACCTTCAAATTCTCAAAAATCTCCCGTGCTTCGTTCACCATACAATGATCACTGTAGAGACTAATCATGCAGTTGGATGCATAAAGGTTGGTGTCAGTATCTAATGATTTCAGGAGCTTGTATGTTTCTCGGGCCTCTGCAAGATACCCTGCTTTCGTGTAGAGTTTGATCAAAGAATTATAGATTGAAGCACTCTCACATAGACCAGCTTTTGTCACTAAACCAAAATATGCTGCAGCTTGCTGGACATTTCCAACTTCAGCATATGCATCAATTAAGGTAGAGTAAACATATGCATCCGCGTGGACCTCTGAAGTGATCATTTCTCTAAATAGGCATTCAACCATATGTAAATTGTTATCCTTAGCAAAGCTAGTAATTACCACAGAATACGGAACACAGTCAATCGGCATTTTAGCTGCTTGCATCTTTCTGAAGTAGTAGAGAACTTTCTCTGGCAGTTTGGCAGCTGACAGAAGTTGAATGAGAGAACTGTAAGTCAAGTAATCAGGTAGTACGCCGTACCTCTCCATGCCAACAGCTATCTCACAGGCCTCATCAAGCTTTTCTGCTAACCCATATGCTTTGATCATAACATTGCACACGGAAACACTAAGCATCTTCCTCTCCACGCAACAGATAAAAGCCTTTTCTGCAAGGATTGTGTACCCTTTCTCCCCAAACGCATCAATGTTTGCAGCAAAGCACTCAGAGTCCATCTGATTCTGGAACCTCTCAAACCAACGCCAAGATTGCTCAAGCATGCCAGCATTTACATACATCCTCGTCACAGCTGACTGCGTGTACTCATCGATCACCAGACCACTCATATCCATTTCTTTAATAAGGGCTTCTGCTTTTGTGAGCATTCCCCTGGTAGAGTATCCATACAACAGTGTGCGGCAGCTCACGACATCTGGTACCAAATTTTCAGCCTTCATCTTACAGAAGTAGTACTCTGCAACATCAATTTCATTGATTTCTCTGTACAGCCAGATGAGTATATTGTAAGTCCTAGTGTCAGGGAGGCACTGAAACTCCTCCATCATCCTCACCAAAGAAGCCACCTGCTCCATTCTACGGTGCTTACCCCAAACATGAATCAGTGTGTTGAACGTAACAACACTCGGCGCAACACCTTCTGTCAGCATCTGGTTGAACATATTCGAAACTTTCTCAAGCTGCCCAGCCTTGCCATATGTATCGATCAAGGTGTTATAGGTATACAGATTATATCGACCATGTCCCTCCAACCTTGTTTCTGATTCAGAGGACCATCTTCTGAAGAACATCTCCGCCTTCTCATACTCTCCGGCCATCTTATGGGCGTGAATGACAGTGCTCATGGTGACCTCGTCAGGCACCAACCCCCTCTTGCACATATCCGCGAGCCACAGCAACGCCGCCTTCTCCCTACCCCCTTTGCAGTACACTCCGATCAGCGTGCCATATGTCGCGTTATCTGGCGCCACGCCACAGGAACACATCTCGTGCCAGAGGCCGACGACGAGGTCCCACCGCCTCGCCCGCCCGACCGCGCAGAGCATGACGTTGTAGTGAATCACATTCAATTCGTGACTCCTCTCCCCACGAAACCAGCGAAAGATCTGCATCGCCCGCCTCCAGTCCTTCTGCTCCTTGAGGAGGATGGTCCGCTCCCGGCTGCTCAGCGTGTCCCTCCATGGCCACAACGCCTCGCCAACGTCCCGGACGCGGTCCAGCGCGTCCAGCATCGCCGGGATCGACCCGCCGTAGCCGGCCAGGCTGCGTTTACTCTTTCTCCCTTGGAGGGTGGTCTGCCTGGTGCTGGTGGTGAGCGTGCGTGGAACCACCACCGCACCGGGGTTAGTCTCCACGGCGGTTCTTAGAGGAGCCGAGACCGCGTTGTTCTGGAATGTCAGCCATTTGTCTCTCCGGCTCGCGGCCGGCGCCGACGCCGCGAGGTTCGACGGTGGATTCAGCGGCGGCGGCGGCGCGGGAGCACGGTGGGGGGAGCAGTCGCACGGGCTCAGCATCGTGCCCGGAGCTTATCCGCCCTGAAAAATAGCTAAACCGTGAGCGCTGCCCGGCATTTCGGAGGCCAGCGGGGTTCAGCTAATCGCCGGATAAGAAATCGAGAAGGAATCAGGCTCTTACCTCGAAGACCAGTGGCCGCAGGGGGGTGGAGACAGCAGGAACGCGACGGGGGAGAAGGGGGAAGCGGCGTCACGCGTGAGAGGCGCGGGTGCTTGAGGTACGGCGCGGCGGCGGCCGGCGGCCGGCGGTGGCAGACTAGAGCGGCGCTGGGTCAGCAGGAGTGAGATGGTGGAGTTTCGGGTGGGGATGTGGATGGATGGAGGGAGCTGCGAAATCCCTCTTTCACGGCCAACCGTTACCCTCTCCCTCTTCGTGTCCTGCAAACAAATCTGCCCCAATTTTTCGAAAGCTGCTTCCAAATATTTCGAAAAATATCATGTGGATTTCATCTAGTTAGATGTTTCAAAAGTTTGCCCCAACTTTCAGCAATTTCCTCCGGAACCGAATGCGATAACAGAATGTTGGAGCCACAAGCATGAAAGTTGGTCGAGCGTTGCAGCTGCAGTTTCAGCATTCAAATTCAGACATAATACAATTATTATTACTTTCAGAAGCAACCATGTTCAACAAAAAAGTTACAGACAAAAGTACGTGGCAATGGCACCATCCGAGGATGGCAAGAGAATGGGCCTTATTATCTGACAAAACGCAACAGATAAACAAAATAGGAAGGTAAAAAATTCAAAACATACTTCTTCATATTTATTCAGCAGTACACTCCGGCGTCATCTGTCGGTTGACGAACCATGTCTCCGTGATTCATGAGGATGGAGGATTATCGTTTCTGTCGGCAGGCTTTGTGTCACTACTTGAACCGTCCGATTCGCTGGAGTCTGTGTCCCTACTCTTAGTACCAGAGGAAGTTTGTTCTTCCAGTTTGTACGAGGTCTTCGCCTGAGATTCACTAGAGATACCATTATTGCTTGGTGGGAGATCCCTTTCGTCGGTCTGCTTCTCGGCTTCAGCGGCTGGTGCCTTGCTTTCACCACCTTGAGTTTTGACTTGTGGCTCAGATTCTTGAGAAGTTTTCGGGCTGCTTGCAGATCTGTTGTCTTCCTGGATGCCACCCGGTGCATCTTTAGCATGCTTTTGAGATGCTCCATTCTTCTTCTGATCCATGCTTTGCTTGAGATTCGTCGCGTTGACCTCGTCGGGTCCAATGACCCGTGTCTCTGTTTCTTCAAATTGATTTTCATTGACAGGCTGGTCAGCCTGTTGTTGGTTTCTGGATCCTTCAGCTGCTTGTGTGCTTTCCTTGATCGCTGAAGGCTGTTCATCTCCAGATGTTGAGATCTTCGGGTCTGTAGTTCCCCTGGCTTCAGGAATGCTGCCACCTTTAGATGATCTAGTGTTGGACTGGTCAGTTCGCTGCTGCTGGTTCGGTTTTTCTTCAGTAGATGTTCCTTCAAGGCTCTTTTGAGAAAATGATGATACTAAGTCTTCAGACAGCTGTCCTTTAAGTGCACCATTTTTGGATTGACCAACCACTTGGCTGGCTGAGAGACTGACATTTGGTATTGTATTGGCCTGATCACTTTTGATCGTAGCAGGTTTCCCATCGCTTGACAAATCTAATGAAGCTTCATGTGGAGGCTGAAGTGGATCTGTACCTATAAATTGAGGACGAGTGGTTTCATAGCCGTTAGTTCTGTAAGTAGAGACTCTTGTCCTAACAGTATGTGTGAACTATGAAAACACAATAGCACTGTATATGGTTTATCCATGAACTGATATAAGTTCAATGATCAGGGGTCGTTAGGAGTCTGAAAAAGTGATCCTCCATTGGTGCTATTCAGCCTGATTTCCCACTAGTTTTAATCTACAACTTTGTGAGCTAAAACAGAAATCGTGGTCTACCTGTCATAGGAGGAAGTGGTTTCGCTGACTTGTTGAGAGAAGCATCGGGGCTAAATTTTTGTATTTCTTCTAAAGGACGTGTAGCATCTGAACTTGCGGGCTCTCTCAAGCCTGCTTGTGATCTTTCTCCCACTGAGGAAGTGGTTTGATCAGCATTAGCAACATCTTTCCTTGATATATCAGAGGGAGACAACTGCGGAGACCGAGTTGATTCTTTATCTGCAGTACATCAATGATTAGTATAAACAGTGAAACAATGACTAATTTATATTGTGTAAAAGTTGTCTGATCTAAAAATGGTCCAATAGAAGGTGCATACATTGCCCATACAAGGACTGATTATTTAGCGGATTAAATCTATGTATAGCAGTGGCTGCTCCACGTGGTGAGGTACCTTGCAGAGCATCTGGAGCTGGTGTTGGGCTAGTCATAGGTGTCATGGGTTCTTGATCAGTGGAGGGTGGTCTTGGTGATTTGATATTTTCCAAGAAAACAGCTGGTCCATTCAGAGTTTGTGCAGGCTTCTGTGCCCGTGAGTCACGTAAAGAACTTGTGGCTAGCCCATCATCACTTGTACGACGAGCATCACCACTGATTTGTGCTGAATCAGGCCTTTTCTTTTTGGGCTCGTAAGATCCATTGTCTTCTGCCTCAGTTTCTTCAGTTTGCCTTTCATTGTCCTGTATTGACTGAATGACAGCTTCACCAGCATGTTGTTTGTTTGTGGATCCTTGAGCTGCCTGCATGCTTTCATTGGGTGGTGATGGTTGTATATATCCAGATGTTGTTAAGATGTTAGGGCTTGTAATTTCACGGGCTTCTACGCTGTCATCTTTAGATGATCCAGTGCCGGACTTGTCAGTTTGCTGCTGCTGCTGCTTCGATTTTTCTTCAGGTAATGTTCTTTCGAGGTTCTTTTGAGAAAATGATGATACTAAGTCTCCGGAGAGTGGTCCTTTAACCGCACTATTATCAGATTGGCCAACTGGTTGGCTGCCTGAGAGACTGACATTTGATTTTGTGCTGGCCTGTTCACCTTTTATCATAGTGGGTTTCTCATCGCTTGACAAATCAAAGGAAGCTTCATGTGGAGTCTGAACTGGCTTTGAACCTATAATGTGAGGATAAAGGTTTCATAAACAAGTTTTTTTTTTTGCGAGAGATTGTGGCATTTCATAAACAAGTTGTGCAAGTACAGACTTTTATCCTAGTATTGACTAAGAAGGCAAAATAACGTTGTATATGGTTTATGCCTAAACTGCTATAGATTCAATGAGAAGGGATCACTCATTAGAAGTCTCAACTTCCGAGTTTCTACATTCTCTTCGGTGTTGTTCAGGACGATCTCGCAAGAGTTTTTAACTGCAACTTGGTGGCTAAAACAAAAGGTTGTATACTGAATAAGTCTAGGGCATTACAGTTTTACCTTCCATAGGAAGAAGTGGTTTCTCTGACTTGGCGAGATAAGCATCAGGGCTAAATTCTTGTGTTTTCCCTGAAGGGCGTGTAACATCTGAAGTAGCTGGCTCTCTCAGGCCTGCTTGTGATACATTGGTTCGATCAGCATTAGGAACATCTTTCCTTGATACGGCCGAGGGAGTTAATTGTGGAGAACGAGTTGAATCTTGATCTGCAGTACAACAATGATGCGTGTTAGAAGTGAAACAAGGATTAGTTTATGTTGTGCAAATATTGCCTGATCTACAATTGTCTAGTAGAAGGTGCATACACTGTCCATTCAGTAAAGACTGATTATCTAATGGAGTAATATTAAGTTGACCAGTGACTGCTTCGCATGATGCAGTACCTTGCGGAGCATCTGGAGCTGGAGCTGGGCTAGTCTTAGATGTCGTGAGTTCTTGATCAGTGGAGGGTGGTCTTGGTGACTCCAACTTTTCCAAGAAAACAGTAGGTACATTCAGAGTCCCTGCAGGAGGCTGTTCCTGTGAATCATGTAAGGAGCTTGTGCCTGGCCCATCACCACTGATTGGTGCTGAATCAGGCCTAATCTCTTTGGGCCCACCAGATTCATTGTCTTGTGACTCATTTTCTTGAGTTTTCTTTTTGTTGTCCTGTGTTGATTGAAAGAAAGCTTGGTCAGCCTGTTCTTGGTTTCTGGATCCTTCGGTTGCACGCATGCTTTCCTTGAGTGGTGAAGGCTGTAAATCTCCAGTTGTTTTTATGCTAGGGTTTTCTGTTCCACTGGCTTCTATGCTGTCATCATTAGATAAGCTAGTGCTGGACTGGTCAGTTTGCTGCTTTGATTTTTCTTCAGGTAATGTTCTTTCAAGGTTCTTTTGAGAGAACAATGATACTGACTCTTCAGGGAGCGGTCTTTTAACTGCACTATTTTCAGATTGGCCAACTGCTGGGCTGGCTGAGAGACTGACATTTGATGCTGTGTTGGCCTGCTCACCTTTGATCATAGTGGGTTTCACATCGCTTGGCAAATCAAAGGAAGCTTCATGTGGAGGTTGAACTGGATCTGCACCTATAATTTGAGGACGAGTGGTTTCATGACCGTTAGTTCTGTAAGTAGACTCTTGTCCTAACAGTATATGTATGAACTATGGAGGCGCAATAGCATTGTATATGGTTTATCTACGAACATGTATAAGTTCAATGATCAGGGATTGTTAGGAGTCTGAACTAGTGAGTCCCTACATTATGCATAGGTGCTGCTTAGTCTGATAATGATTTCTAAGAGTTTTTATATGCAACTCTGTGAGCTAAAAAAACTTTGTTAAGTGTTCTACCTATCATAGGAAGAAGTGGTTTCGCCGACTTGGAGAGAGAAGCATCAGGGCTAAATTCTTCTATTTTCTCTGAAGGCAGTGTAGCATTTGAACTTCCAGGCACTATCGGCCCTGTTTGTGGTACATCGGTTTGATTAGCATCAGCAACATCCTTCCTTGATTCAACAGAGGGAGACAGCTGCGGAGACTGAGTTGAACCTTCATCTACCGTACAGAGATGATTTGTGTTAAACAGTGAAACAATGACTAATTTATATTGTGCCAAAATTGCCTGATCTACAGTGATCAAACAAAAGATGCATATACTGATCATACAAGAAAGACTGATTATATAGGGGATTAAATTTTTTTAGCAGTCGCTGCTTCACGTGGTGTTGTACCTTGCAGAGTATCTGGAGCTGGTGCTGGGCTAAGTGGTTTCTCTGACTTGGCGAGATAAGCATCAGGGCTAAATTCTTGTGTTTTCTCTGAAGGGCGTGTAACATCTGAAGTAGCCGGCTCTCTCAGGCCTGCTTGTGATACATTGGTTCGATCAGCATTAGGAACATCTTTCCTTGATACGGCCGAGGGAGGCAATTGTGGAGAACGAGCTGAATCTTGATCTGCAGTACAACAATGATGCGTGTTAAAAGTGAAACAAGGATTAGTTTATGTTGTGCAAATAGTGCTTGATCTACAATTGTCTAGTAAAAGGTGCATACACTGTCCATACAGTAAAGACCGATTATCTAATGGAGTAATATTAAGCTGACCTGTGGCTGCTTCACGTGATGCAGTACCTTGCGGAGCATCTGGAGCTGGAGCTGGGCTAGTCTTAGATGTCGTGAGTTCTTGATCAGTGGAGGGTGGTCTTCGTGACTCCAACTTTTCCAAGAAAACAGCAGGTACATTCAGAGTCCCTGCAGGAGGCTGTTCCTGTGAATCATGTAAGGAGCTTGTGTCTGGCCCATCACCACTGATTGGTGCTGAATCAGGCCTAATCTCTTTGGGCCCGCCAGATTCATTGTCTTGTGACTCATTTTCTTGAGTTTTCTTTTTGTTGTCCTGTGTTGATCGAAAGAAATCTTGGTCAGCCTGTTCTTGGTTTCTGGATCCTTCCGCTGCACGCATGCTTTCCTTGAGTGGTGAAGGCTGTAAATCTCCAGTTGTTTCTATGTTAGGGTTTTTTGTTCCACTGGCTTCTATGGTGTCATCATTAGATAATCTAGTGCTTGACTGGTCAGTTTGCTGCTTTGATTTTTCTTCAGGTAATGTTCTTTCAAGGTTCTTTTGAGAGAACAATGATACTGACTCTTCAGAGAGCGGTCTTTTAACTGCACTATTTTCAGATTGGCCAACTGCTGGGCTGGCTGAGAGACTGACATTTGATGCTATGTTGGCCTTCTCACCTTTGATCATAGTGGGTTTCCCATCGCTTGACAAATCAAAGGGAGCTTCATGTGGAGGTTGAACTGGACCATCAACACTTGTACGATGGGCATCACCAGTGATTGGTGCTGAATCAGGTGTAATGTCCGAGTTTTCTGCTTGGCTAGATGGATGTGGCATCTTTTCATCAACAGCACCACGTGTGTCGCCAGTTGGTCTTTCACGCTTTTCATAAGCACTTCCAGCATGAACTTGTTCTTGGTCCTCATTAGGTGGATTTGCTAATACACTGGCGTGAAGATCAAATGGAGTTTCTTCTTTGTCTGTAGGACTTACTCCTTGTTGACCAATTATTGTCCATGCCTTGTTGGTTTGATCAGGTGGAACAACAATATCCTTTTCTTTTGTTGGCTCAACAGAGAAAGGCCGTTGTGCAGAACGAGCTAAATCTCGAGCTGAAATGCAATAAACAGACTTAATACTGGCAGAATAGTTAATTTGATGCGCCCGATCAACTATAGGTTGCTAAAATTAGTACTGTATTATTTCTCTACACTCAGAGGAAAGAGATTGGTTACCTGACAAAGGGAAGTTGTGTCCATCAGGAGCTATTTCATTGGATGATGTACCAAGCATGGTATCTGGTGCTGATGCTGGGACAACTTTAGGTGACGTGACCTCTTGATTAGCTGAGGGTGGTTTGGAAGACTCAGGTACATCCTCGTTGGATTCAGAGTAGAGTAGAGACTCGTGATGTGGCGGTGACCTAGTTAGTGCAGGTAGCTGCGTCCCTTGAACACGTGAAAATCCCGTAGTTGACTGCTGGCCACTGCTAGGATCAACATCAACACTCATTGGTAGCAAATCACGCTTTGCATCTGAACTTTGTGCTTGATTAGAAGGTGGAGTTGTCTTCTTGTCATGAGAGGCTCCATGCACATCGGGAGGTGATCCCTCATGTGGCTCAGAAGCACGTTGATCATGAGCAACCTGTTCTTCCATTGGAACTGGTTCCTTGTTGTGATCATCATCAAGCACATGTTCCAAAATACCTGGTGCATGCCTAATGTCTTGCTGGCCAGCACCAGTAGACTCTTCTTTTCTTGCTTCAACAACTGGAAGTGGTTCTGCAAAAAGAAGAATTGGATATTGTTGAGGCTCAGGAAATGACCTTAATTGTGGTGAAACCATTAGTTCTGAGGAAGGTTCTTGTCCAATTGTAAGAGTGCTAGAAGGTACACTGTTTCTCCAGATCAGAGAGAGGACACTTTTTATCAAGGTCATGCAGCAGGGATGCATATAAATATATTGAAGAAGAAACTAACGAGAGGATGCATGAGAATCTTTTTTACGGACCAGAATAAGTGATATAGTTAACTCACTGGATTCATGATTGCCAGGACCAACTTCCAGAACTTCCCCTGAAGATTCACCTGTGCCTGGTGCAGGCATTTTGGTTTGATCAGACGCATCAACATGTCCCTCTTCTTTCCTTGATCCAAAAGAGGAACTCAGCTGTGTGTGATGGTCTGAATCTTTATCTGAAATGCAAGAAAGAAACTTAGCATTGACCTTTTTAAAAAAATCAGGTTTCTAATAATTTTCCAGTTATATCTAGCATGATAGAAGGCACATTCTATTGGCCTGATGAAATTAAGACCAAATAATGAATTACCTGATATTTCAAATTTCTCTACATCAGGAGATAATCCACTTGGCGCGGCATGTGGTGTCGGGCCTGTTGTATGTGCCATGGGTTCTTTGACAAAGGCACTATGCAGATCAGGAGTTGGTCCGTCGTGAGGTTTAGAAATGTGTGGAACTTGTTGTTGCCTTGGAATTGACCCAGTGATACGTTGATCCTTGGGAGTGATTTCCTGAAGCATCTGTGGAACATATTGTGAACCTGAAGATGGGTCTTGTTGACTAAAGATCGTTGGTGATGTCTTGGCTTCATTAGGTGCAGCCACAGTAGACTGTTCTTTTGTTGGTTCACTCGAGGAAGGCTTCTGTGTAGGATGAGCAGAATCTTGATCTGAAATTCCAAAAAAGGACGAAAAAACTGTCAGAGCAGTCGATTTTTATGAAGCTTTTCTTGTGTTAAATCATTTACAGACTTGCTAGAAGGTGCACTATTTTCCACAGTAAAGAAAACTAGATTACCTTTCAAGAGTAACTTCTGTCCGGCGGGAGCTACTTCCCCTGGTGCGCTACCAAGATGAGTGTCAGAAGTTAATGCGGAACCCGAAGCTTCTTGATTTATAGATGATGGTTTTGGTGACTTTACTTTGCCTAAGGTATCAGAGGTTACATCTTGGCTGGATTTAGAGTCATAGTCATATGAACCCACGGGAGGTGCTAGTGCTTGAGTTTCTGCATTTTGTTTTGGTAACTGACTGGGTAAAAATCTTGTTGGAGGCTCATCACTGCGGTTTTGTCTGGGATCAGGTTTTAGGTCTGAGCTTTGTGCTTGGCTAGATGGTAGTTTCGTGGTCATTTTATCTATGTCAGTATGAGAATCATGGGTTGGGCCTTCAGATGGTACAAAAGAAGGTTTAGTGCGAGAGACCTGTCCTTGGCTTGGAAATGATTCAACGGTATGATGATCATCAGGAGCAACTTCCTGAAATTTCCCTGAAGCGTGATGGGTATCTGAGGATGGAGATTTTGATGTTCCTGGTTTAGGCGCTATGCCTTGTTGACCAATAGTTTTTTGTGGACCCTTGGTTTGATCATCTGCAGATGAGAACAATGGTTGTGCAGAACGAATTGAGTTTCTGATCTCTTCATTCCTTGGCTCAACAGAGGATGCCTGTTGCGCATCTTGATCTGCAACACAAAGTAGCAGGATGAGTAGTAGCAGAATATTATTTGAAGTAATTTTGGTATCTTCAGGAAGTTTTTATATGCGGTCATCTGTAGGATGGTGCACTTCACAGGCACATTGAAATAACTAATTACCTGGTGAGGCGAATTTCTGTTCATCAGATTTACCACTTTGAGCATCAGAAGGTATATCTTCAGCAGGCACAAAATCTGAGGTTGGAGTCTCTCTCATGTCCTGTGTGTGTTGTTGACCAATGTTTGTTGGCAGTTTCTGTTCAGCTGCAGCAACAATAGTATCTCCTTTCCTGGTCTCAGCTGGGGAACGCTGTTGCACAGAATTAACTGAATCTTGATCTAAAATGTGAGAAGCAATGTCAGTGATAGCAGGATAGGTAGCTCTAAGTATGCTAGAAAGTATACTGTTTCTTGACATGAAAGATGATCTGATTACCTGATGGGGCAAATTTCTTTTCAGCGGGAAATACTTCATTACGTCGATTCTCAGAATTTGTTTCTTGAGCTGCTGTAGGTGATTCTGCACCCTGATCAGGCGAGATTCCTGGCTTATCACCACTGGTGGGACGAACATTACTATCGGCTGGTGTTGAATCAGGCCTATATTCTAAAACTGGTGCTTCACTAGATGGATATTTAGTTATGTCCTTGTCATCTGCAACACCATTAGCATCATGAGAATGAGATGGTCCTTCATGCAGTTCAGTAGAGGATCCAGCATACAAACCTTGTTTTTCACTCGAGACAAATGGCACTGTTAACTCATCAGGGCGATAATTATCAGGAATGGCTTCCTGGAATTTTGCTGAAGGGGTTTGGGTATTTGAGGCTGGAGAGTTACTTGTTCCTGGTGCAGGTGTCATGTCTCTTTCGACAGGGATTGTTTGTGGTGCATGGGGAACTTGTTCATAATGTGGAACACGGGGTGTTGGTGAATCATTGGTGGGAAGATTATCAAGAGTGACTTGCTGGACTGTCCCATGGTAGGCATTTGAGGATGGAACTTGTTTTGTGATTGGTGTAGATGGCCTTGCTTCTTGACGAAAAATAGTCTGTGGTTTCTTAGTTTGATCAGCTGCAGTATCTTCTTTCCTTGATTCAACAGAGGACAGGGGTTGTGCAGCACCAGCTGATTTTTTATCTGAAATTCATGAAGCAAACAATTAGCTTTGACGTTATTTTGATGTTCCTAATCCTCCCTTGGTCAGTTAGAAGGTTCATATTTTACTCAATGCATAAAGAGTAATTAGTCACCTGATGGAGCAAATTTATGTTCAGCAAGTTGGGCCTCGAAAGCTGAAGCTGATCCAGCTGTAGGTCTTATGCCTTCAGTTGAGGATGGCTTGACAAATTTGGTTTTGTCCAACGCATCACTAGGTACACCCTGGGCTGATACAGAGTCACGTGGAGGATCAGAAGGTGTTTGTGTTTGAATTGATTCAGGTCGTTTTGCCCCTTGATCATGTGAAAATCTTTCGACAAGCTCATCACCACTGGTAGGTTGAACATTTACAGGGGTTGCTGTTGAACCGGGCAAAGTGTCTGAAACTTGTGCTTCACTAGCCTGCCATTTTGTCTTGTTGTCACCAGTAGCATCATGAGTCGACAAACTGGCATCGCGAACATCTTCATCGATCATGGCTGAATCATGTTTAGCTTTCAAGGCCTTCCATCTTTCAGCATCATATGTGTCAACAAACTCGTTATCACCAGCGTTACGAGCATCAGGAGTTGCTCTTCTGGTAGGCACTGAAGTAGGACGAGCATGCAGAGTTGGTGCTTGCATTTGCACTGGTTCTCCATCTCGCTCAGTCCTGTCAGCTCCTGCGAATGATGATGGATCCTGCTGAAAATCAGGTGTTTGTGCTCCTGCTGGTGCAGATGGTACCATTCTTTGCTCTCCTTTGACCATCTCATCGGCACCCCGAGCGCCGGGTATTGATTGTTGAATCATTGGTGTTGGCTTTTGATCAATGCTAGACACACCCTGGACATCATCAGCAGAATTAGGAGTTACACCTTGTATTGGCACAGATGTGAGTCGCCATTGATCAATGCTGGATGGTTTGTTAGACATATCTCCATCAGGAGTTAGTTCAGTGGCGCTTTGGACTTCGGAAGTTGGTTCTCGGCCCAATACGAGTGGTGCCCCTTTTGGATTGTCAACAGTATCTCTTTTAACTGGCTCTTCAGTAGTATGGTCATCATGAGCTTTTGCTCTGGTTGGAGTTGAAGGAGTTGATTTCTCATCAGAAGTAGATGGAACGACAGGAGCTTGTTGACGCTTTGGTGTAGAGCCGTCTGCTCTCACACCAGTTGGGAGGATTTGTGGTTGCTGATGGCTGTCTGGTGCAGCAAAATGGCCCTCCTGATAAACAGAAAGTGTTCTCTCCACCTTGGTAGGGCTCCCAGAATCTTCAGGTTGTGCTTTGGTTGATGCATATCGACTTTCCTTGGGAATCTTCCTAAGATGCTCGGATGAAAATACTTTTTCACCCATGATAGCCTGATCATCATCTCCAGCTTCTGCCTGTGATGGTGATGAGCCCAAACCTTTCTGATAAGCAGATGACGATTTCGCTTCTTTGTATGTATCTTGAAGATTTGACTGGAGTTGTGTTGGAGCATCCTTCAGTTGATCAGCAGTTGGTGTTCTATATGATTTTTCGATGCGTTGAGCATCTTGAGCACTCACAGGTTGTGCTGTGGGCAATGTAGAGCCAGGGCCTTTTCTTTCTTCAGCGGTGCCTACAGATTTCTTGCTGGCGCCTTTGACACCTTGTGATGTTTTTGGCTCATCAACGAGCGACTCTTTGGCTCCCCTAGTAGCACTGCGGGGATCTTCAGCTGCTGCCTGCTTTAATGGAGAACTAGCTTGCAGATTATCCAAAGATTGCTCTCTGGATGCAGAATGGGGAATCTTTCTTTCTCCATATGTGTCTTCACCATCTCTGGACACCATTTTCATTGGTGCAGAAATAGTTTCTCTACCTTCCCTGTCTTTATCTCGAGCATCCTCTTCCACTTCTGCTTGCTCTGACAGAGGATGAGCAATTCGAGGAGTGTAAGTAGGTCTTGCTCTGATAGATGATGCAGAATCAGCAACATTTGTTCCGTCAGTGATGTCTTTCGCATCCTCAGCTCCACTTTGCCTTGGCCCAACAGCAGTGTCTACACCTTGCCTAGTGCTATCTTCAACAAAAGGACGAGTCTTGTGGAATTCTGCAATTTTTCTATGAGAATCTTCAGTCCCTTGTCTTGATTGAGTAACAGCTGGTTGCCGAGCACTCAAAGGTTGCTCCCTAGACAACACTGAATCAGCAGGCTTTGAACCTTGAAATGTGCCCCTAGCATCATCAGCAGTTCCCCGCCTAGGTGCTGAAGCAGTGCCTCTAGGTTGCATGTTGGTGTCTTCATCACTTGGAGCATTTCTTTCAGATGGTGGAGTCTCACCGGGACCATCTTCAGTTGCTACTTTCTCTGTTGGAGTAGTTGCAGCTTGTCGAGTATCCGAAGATTGTTCTCTAAGCAACCCAAAATCACTGGCCTTTGTTTCTTCATAAGTTCCTTGAGTATCTTCACCCACCATTTGTCTTGGCTTAAAAACGTTGTCCCTGGAGTGTTTGGCGGTATCTTCAACATCGGAGTGTCTCTGTTTGAATGGTGAAGTTGCACGAGGAGCTTCTGTTGCTTCTTTCTTCCAAGATGGAGCATAATCTCTCTGAGAATCCGAAGGTTGCACTCGTGATGATGCAGAATCAGGACTTTTTGTTTCTTCAAAGGTAACATCTTCTGATTTCTTGGTGGCACCTTTGACACCTTGAGAATGTTTTGCCTCATCAACGAGCGGCGCTCTTGCTACCCTAGTAGCACCATGAGAATCTTCAGCTGCTTCCTGCTTTAATGGAGAACTACCTTGCGGATTATTGAGAAATTGCTCCGTGGACACAGAACGGGGAGTCTTTCTTTCTCCATATGTGCCTTCAGCATCTCTCGACACCATTTTCTTTGGCGCAGAAAAACTTTCTCTACCTTCTCTGTCTTTGTCCTGAGCATCTTCTTCCACTTCTACTTGCTCTGACAGAGGATGGGAAGTTCGTGGAGTGTAAGTAGGTCTTGCTCTGACAGATGATGCAGAATCAGTAACATTTGTTTCTTCAGTGATCTCTTTAGCATCTTCAGCTCCAATTTGCCTTGGCACAAAAACAGTGTCTACACCTTGCCCGGTGCTATCTTCAATAAAAGGACGAGTCTTGTGGAATGCTGAAATTTTGCTAAGAGAATCTTCAGTTTCTTGTCTTGATGGAGTAACAACTGGTTGCCGAGCACCCAAAGGTTTCTCCCTAGATGACACTGAATCAGCCAGATTTGAATCTTGAAATGCACCACTAGCATCTCCAGCAATTGTCCGTCTAGGTGCTGAAGCAGTGCCTCTAGGTTGCGTAGTGGTGTCTTCACCACTTGGAACATTTCTTTCAGATGGTGGAGACACACGGGGACCAACTTCAGTTGCTACTTTCTCTGTTGGAGTAGTTGCGGCTTGCGAAGTATCTGAATATTGTTCTCTAAGCAACCCAAACTCACTGGCCTTTGTTTCTTCATAGGTGCCTTGAGTATCTTGACCAACAATTTTCCTTGGCTTAAAAGGCCCATCGGAGTGTTTGGCGGTGTCTTCAACATCGGAGTGTCTCTGTTTGAATGGCGAAGTTGCACGAGGAGCTTCCATTGCTTCTTTCTTCCAAGATGGAGCATAATCTCTCTGAGAATCCAAAGGTTGCACTCGTGATGATGCAGAATCAGGACTTGTTGTTTCTTCAAAGGTAACTTTTGATTTCTTGGTGTGGCCTTTTACATCAGGGTATCTCTTTTGGAATGATGCACTTGTGTTACGAGCATCAGGGACTTCTTGCTTTTGGAAGGAAGCAGCCGCTCGAGCATCTGAAGGTTGCTCTATGGATGATGTGGAATCAGCAACCTTTGACTCTCTAAAGATATCCTTAGCATCTTGAGCTGCTATAGGTCTTGGCTTAGAAGCAGCCACTCGAGTATCTGAAGGTTGCTTGCTGGTTTCTTCAGCTCTTGGATATCCTTTGGGGGGTGATCGGCTCACACTAAGAGCATTTTCAGCTGCTTGCTTTGATGGAGTAGTTGCAACTCGCCGAGCATCTTGACCTACCATTTTACTTGGCTTAAAGGCAGTGTCTCTAGAATGTTTGGTATCTTCGACATCAGCATATCTTCTTTCTAATGGTGAAGTTGCACCAAGTGGGTCTTCAATTGCATCTTGCTGACGCGAAGGAGCGTCAGTTCCGTCATAATACAAAGGTTGAGCTCGGGATGCTGCAGACTCGGCAAACTTAGTTTCTTCCAACGTTTCTTTAGCATCTCCACCTGCCACTTGTCGTGGCATAGAAGTGTTTTCTTCCACTTCCTTGACGGTGCCTCCAGTGCCAGGATATCTCTTTTCTGTTGGTGCTGCTGTGCTGTGATCATCTACCTGACGCCTTGGGAGAGGAGGAGGAGCTCGCCAAGTATCTGAAGGTGGTTCTCTGGTAGACTTGATGAACTCCTGGGCAGCTGGGTATGGTGCAGTTACACGTCGAGGGCCTTCAGATGCTGCTTGCTTGGCTGGAGGAGCAGCATCTTGTGAAGCATCTTTTCTGTGGTCAGCAGAGACAAACTTTGCCTCGTCAGCATGTTTCTGTGCATAAGGTGGCAGTACACCATCTCTATAATCAGACGATGCTTTGTCCTCAGCGATTCCTCGAACATCAGCAGTTCTTTGCCAAAGCACAGAAGAAACATCTCTTTTCTGATCAGTGTTCAGTGTTCGAGGCGTCATTTCCGGTCCTTGAATCAGTTCCTTATCCATGCTCACTGGTTCTTGAGCAAGAGGATGAGTGCTTACTTGCTCTGAATCTTGTGAAGAGCTATGCTGCACATCTTTGCCAGGTTCTACTTGCTGAGTGGGCATTGAGTAATCAGTTTCTCCCTTTAGATTACTCAAACCAGCTGCAGTACCATGCCATTTCTTAGTCTGAAGTTCTTGGTGAGCTTCAGTTGAACCATGCTTCCCAGGAGAAGTATATGTAGCTTTCTGATCAGTAGATCCGCCGTAAACAGTTTCAGCAGGTCTTTGCGGAATTTGCTCGGTGTAGTGAACAGATTTCTTATCCAGGGTATCAGCATTGGTGGCTGTGTTGTCAGTCCAGAAACCTGACGCGCCAGAATCCTCTTTGGCTGATCTTGGACTGGTTTTGACATGATCAGTGGCATTGCTGGGCCCATCAGTTTCAGAGATCCTGTCTGAAGGTTTTTGTGCAGCGGGTTCAATATAAGGTTCTGCATCATCAGTATGGCTGCTTGCCTCGTAGAAATGAAACACACGGAGGTTATGAGATACTTCATTGGATGAACTTCGCTTGGAGTTACCAGTGAGGTTTCTTTCAGTGGCTTCAGAAGGAAGTGAGACACCTCTAATGTCAGGCTTATCAGCACCGGTTCTTGAAGGATTTTCAGCAGTGGTGGGAGAGGTGGCTGGGATAAAAGAGTTGTTTGTACTTTGAACAGGAATATGAGGATATCCAGGAAGTCTAGGAGTACTTTGGGTGGGGACTGCTGGAGTTTCTTGTTGGGTAGTAAAAATGGTAGTGTGTTTGCTTTGGACAGCTGAAGATTTATGAGGGGTAGGAGTAGATAGTAGTGTCTCGTCAGGGAAAGTTTCAGTAGGAAGAGGTTTCTCCGCTTGGGAAGCCGTGGGAGATGTTGGGATGATACCGACAGGAGGAGGAACCAATATTGTCTGAGATTTTGTGCTGGTTTGCCCCCGGGAGTCTAGACGAAACCGGCGTCTGGTTCTTGGAGGATGCTCTCTCAGCCACTGTCGTTGCTGCTGCTTCTCAAGTTCCTCCTGTTTGCGCTGCTGCTCCACCACTTGTATATCCTTCAGCACCTTCTGCCAAGAATCCCGGGTAGAAATAGCATTCCACCACCTCTGCACATTCTTCCTCGAGTCATACAGGTAGACAAACTTGTCAGATTCTCTGATGTGGTGGGAGTTTGGAAGGTGTACTAGGTCAGCAAGAGTGAACTTGTTCCCAGCAAGGAATTCACTGTCACCCAGCCTTTGCTCGTAAACTTCCAGAACTTCTTCTAGCTTTCTCTTCTGCAAGTCTATATCATCATCTTCTTCAGCAAGGGGAAAGGCCAAGTGGCAGAACAGGGATCTGCTCGGAGGGTTGAAAGCATGCTCTTCATGGTGGAGCCATTGCTCGATGGAAGCCCTCTCAAGGGAATCCTTCCCAAGGAGGAATGGATATCCATGATGTTCATAAGTTTCTGCTACATAGCGGCAGATTTCTCTGGAATCTGGAATTGAAGACAAAAATACATTTTCAATAGAGCGTAAATCAAGTATTACTTTTAAGGCTTGTTTTCAGTAGCAGAAGAAACATACCAGGAGAGTGGAATATAAGATAATGTAGGATAAAGCATGAATGCCGAGAGCAGTTGAAATTTAAATGTCTATTTGAATATTGCTGATAAATTCTCTGTTCATTGGCAAGATAGAGAACAATTCGACTTCACCTACTAGGAGAATCTATAACACAGTGGATGCTCAATTTTGTTATATAACACACTGAATCTATAACAACGACAATATGCATCCTACAGATTTTATGTATGAATTACAGGATGGTTTTCCCTTACAATTAACACATGACTACGGCAACCTAGGATCTTATCTTCCCTTGGCAATGTGACTATTTGTGAAAGAACTTGACGCTGGACAATATTAATCGTACAAAACTGGAAAAATCCATAATATATCATCTACACACTAAAAGGGGTCTAGATACTCTTTTCACAAAGCTAAAACATCTTATATTTTGAAACGGAGGGAGTAGCTTCTAAGAACAAATTACATCAAAAGAAAATAGGAGTGTTTAGCTGATAGGTTGCCCCAAGTTCTATGTTATATCCTGTATATGGAAGTTATATTTCTGGCGTCTGATTTTATGGTAAAGTTAATCAGGATCATAGTTGTTTCAAAGCAAGTGTAGGTCCATAATATTCACTTTGCTGCTTTGGAACATACTATTTGGCAGTCACTCGGGAGAAGCAGGAAGTACTAACTACATTGATTAACTACCTTGGCAGTCCCTCGGGAGAAGCAGGAAGTACTAACTACATTGATTAACTACCATTGCAAAATGAAGGGAGATATGGTATGGTGAGTGATTGAAAATGGAACCTGTGTTGCATCAGAAAGCTCAAGAATAAAATTTGACAAAGCAGACCATCCGGGTTATATTTGTTTCTGATACAGATTCCTAGTTACATCCCAATAAATAACGTATGTCCTTGTAGCAGGCTTTCTAGCAACATTATGTAACTGTAGAAAAGATGATAACAGACATGTAGGACTATACAGGAACGGCAACTGAATTTCATAAATCTGAAACCTTTACCTTCTAAGAAGGTTAGTCCATCATCGAACGGAACTGGAACATGGCTCGATGCCTGTAGAGTGCACAAGAAGAAAATGTAACAATGATATTGAACTGCTTATGGTCTTGGAGAGAAAATGACATGCACAGTTAAGAATTAGAGACACCACGTACCTGAAGTCTGAGCAGGCCCTTGTAAGAGGAGGATGGGTGTCTCTCAACCTCGATATTCTTCTCATACAGGCATGCAAGTACCCTTGACACATCTGGTAAGATCATAGATTTCTCATGATACACCTTCACAATTGGTGCTCCAGTACCAAGCCCTGCCATGGTGGCCAGAGCCTAGGTTAGCAATGCTGACATGATGTGGAGTAGATGTATTAACTCAACAGGACAGGTTCCATGACTCTGTGATGAAGCAAAGAGAAGATGCTTAAAGTGGAAAAGTAGAAAAGGGAAGCGATTCAACAGACCAAAATGAGTAAATATAAGAATGGGCAAGAATGGTTCATAGGAAAAAGAAAAGGCTAAAAGCTAAGCTATGGATCTATCTCCCAAATCATGTTCTGTAACATCAAATTCACCCTAAAAATGCTTTTAGCATTCAACAGCTAGGAAATGGTGACTTTTTTAATTTTAACATCGAAAATTAGAGAAGTACTCCCTCCGTGCAGAAATATAAGACATTTTAGCTTTGTGAAATGAATGTATCTAGACGTCTTTTAGTGTATAGGTTCAATCCGTATACACTAAAAAGCGTCTAGATACATTCGATTCACAAAGCTAAAATGTCTTATATTTCTAAACGGAGGGAGTAGTTCTTCACAAATTCAATAAGCTGTGGGTATTTTATATCATTGCCATGCTTCTTGAGCACAGGCCCGCAGAACACGGATTTTCCAGAGAAATGCAGTCAGGCATTGCAAACAAGACGTCTTGCCACAGAAGTTATTGGTCGGGTAAGGAAGCAAATGAATTCCGAGTTAATATAACTGTAACCATATCATCTTGCATGACTAGCAGAGTTCACATGAACACTGTCAGGATGGTGTGCTTGATAAGGTTTACACCACTTATGACCACAAAAATCACTTTGGACCTATGTAACTGGACAGTAAAATCTGATGCGCAACAGATTTTGAAGTTCATACAGCACACACATTTCATTCCTGGAGTACGACGTGGAAAAGGGACTGCAGCCAAAGCGAAAGCTAAGCACTGTCAGCTGGGTGCCATTTTATTAATCCGGTTGCCCTTTGATCAGAGGAGAGCAGAAAAGTAAGATAGCAACGCAAGTTTAGCATCAGGAGCGTTACCCCCTAGGGAGCATCTTTTGTTCTGGCCCCAATGCAGGGACAAAAATATTGGCACCATGGTGCTGCCAACTTCAGCTCATTTTTGCTTAGAGCAGAGTTGGGCATGCATGTGCCTTGCCATTTCACAAGACAGTAACACGCCATGCACTGATGAGAGCACCAGGATAATATTACACCAAAGGACAACAAAATTGTGAAAGCCTAACAACCATGATAGGCATTTCAAGTTGGGAGCAGCATGTGGAAAGAGATAATCACAATTGAAAGAATCACAGGATGGCCTAAGCTAGGCTTATTATGTCATGTGAGTTACAACCTGTTAGAAGAATCTGATTAAATATAATGTACAGCTTTTGCAAGCACTCTCTTCCTATGTTACACCATGTTGTAGGACCCGGAAGTAATAAGTAGAAAAAAAACTATCTGCGGCAGCCTTATGTGCAAAACCACAGCTGAAAACTCGTCATTCCAGTTCACTGCACAAGACGGCACTGGGGATGCTCAGGAACAGGGACTGATCTTCGCTCGGACCCGTCCAGATACCATGTTCATATGCACCACTTTAGTGTCCTCGCCCCTTCAGAGCCGAAAAGAAGCCCCCCAGGGTTTTCTCCTTGGGTTTTCTATCATGCTCATCTCCAACCTGCACCATCGCTTTCGTAAGAACGTAAATCTTGATGCATTAAAGTAAGGCAGTACGAAGTGTCAGTCACAAACCTCCTCCGCGATTTTCTGAAGAGTTTCTAATATTTCTGAGAAATCTGGCCTTAGAGCAGGGTCCTGCTGCCAACACTTCTGGAGGAGCTCTGCGAGCTTTGCATGAGCATTTTTGGGTATTGTAGGTCTCAATCCCTGAGAAGGAAGCTTGCCATGTTAATAGGATTCGAACGTAATTATATTTTACTTTTGTCTTCCCGTTAGGAGGTAGAAATGTTTAGCAGCAGTCAGAAAATTCATAGGTGGATATTAATGTTTCACTATAATGTCTTTGATCAGGCAAAGTGGCCTGCAAAGCAGTGACACAAGATGGCCCCCTAACATCAATCTGCAGTTTTTGCTAGTGCGCTGGCAAACCTTTTCCTAAAAATAAGTTAACACTGCTTATATCTCAAAATACAGTTATATCATGGAACATAAGAAACTCAAAACAAGTTATGCTATCCGTGTGCATCAGTCCAAAACATATACGAGGATTACTGTCATGGTACTGTGTAGTTGACAAGTTGAGTAAGAATTTCATCTCTGAACATAACAAGAACAAACAAGACTAGGATCATGGAAAAATGACAAGCAATTTTTACCTTCTGAACCACACCTACAGCTGCTTGTAATGGTGTCAGGTACTCATAAGGAATCTGCCAACAATAGATGGATAAACCAATAAACAACTCCATTCAAAACAATGCAATTAACATAATGAATTAATACAGTGGCAGAAGAGTAATGCAAGTACCTTCCCGGTGAGCAGTTCCCACATCAAAATTCCAAAACTAAAAACATCAGCCTTGTGGTCGTAGGGCTTGTGCTCTATAACCTACAATAGATAAATTTTGTAAGGTGATAGACCAGTTGCAGGTATTATTATACGAATTCCCTCTATTAATTGAATTCATTTCTGCTGATAGGTTTCAGTCCCATTTCAATTTACGCTACATCACTATTAAGATAGAGAGGAAGATAAGAAATTTGTTCTGTCGAAAAGGTAGGAGGGAACTATCAGATGAGCTAGTCCTGATTCCCAATGTCACATACAGGTTTAAATGAAACTTTCCCTTTACTGTAAAAATAATATACAAACATAATCACCTCTTCTATCAAATATATGGAACACTAATTTTTTTAACATGTCAAGCACCTTCATGGTAATGAACTCAGAGCAGTGCTTCTGTCTCATCTTTCGAGGTGATTCAGAATATTTGGTCTGAGCTTTCCAGCCAAATGGTGGACTAGTGATACTAAAACTGAAGTTGCAAATATGGTTACTTCTCCATTATGTTTAATCTGGAAAATGAGAAATCATCTAGATTTTGATAAAAATGTAAAATATCATGTACTTGTTCACTGTTTTGGCTGCGGTCAGCCTCTCAAGACATGGAGGTTTTGGCTGCGGTCAGCTTCTCAAGACATGGAGGCCCCTGTGCCCAATTCTAAAACTCAGAAACTGAACCAACTAGAGAGGTGCATAGGCCTTGGGTGCACTAGAGACCAGGTCTCGAGAGCATCCCTGAATCGCATAATGCTGAAGAAAAGAA
This sequence comes from Avena eriantha, assembly GCA_910589775.1. Classification (NCBI taxonomy): domain Eukaryota; kingdom Viridiplantae; phylum Streptophyta; class Magnoliopsida; order Poales; family Poaceae; genus Avena; species Avena eriantha. The sequence continues at coordinate 16,810,452 of OU342743.1, forward strand.
AGCTTCAGTGCTTGGAGACGAAGAGCAAACATGAGAAAAACTGCGACTGCTTCTGCACTGCCACGCATTACCCACTGATGAGCGAAGATCTAAGGAAGGCTAATTCTTGCAGCCTTGTGTACGTCTGATAACATTTTATTTTGGTTTCTCAAATTGCTATCCTTGAGAGGGGGGATACGGCGGTGCCGCATTCCCAGGACTGATGGAAGTTCACAACTGTTGAACCTTGTGGTTTCTTCTTTTTCAACAAAAGGTTAGTGCCACGGTGTTTCCTACACTTCTGATCTGAAAAAATGAACTTGGAGCTCGGGGATTCGGGTTGTCAACTTCTGATGGAAGTATCTACTCTTCACAGCTTATATTCGACATGGGCATTACATGGTAACCAAGTTGGTGATAATGGTAGCATAGTTTATAATAGAGAAATCACCTCTGGAGCCATCCACCGATATGTCCCGGTTTCTGCAGTCATTACTCCAGACTGAACTTTAACACGTGCAACGCCAAAATCGGCGACCTTTACCATCTGTAGAAGGAAACAATCAGTTAGGAAAATTTATCCAATGCATACATCATGAATAATTGAAAGTATCCTCTCTTTCTTTTGTATAGAACATCTAAAGAAGTGAAATCATAACTAGGTGTTTGGGCTAAGATTTACTGAATTTTTTTTCCAAGGACACATACATCATGAATAATTTGGAAGTAGACGACACTCACCCCATTTTCATCCATAAGAAGATTGGCAGTTTTCAGATCCCGGTGAATAATATTATTTTGGTGCAAGTAATTCATGCCTTTTGACACATCAATTGCAACTCCAACTAAGGCAGGGAGCTTGAAGGCACCTTTGTGTTTATGGAGGTAATCGTACACACTCCCACCGGACATAAATTCTGGACGAGTGAAGATAGGTTCAGTAGATATTACTGTTACTAACATAACAAGAAAATGGAACCTTGAAAGGATAGCCTTTTGTTTAATTATACCTGTGACTATGCATAGCCTTGGGGGTTTGGTGCAGGCACCAATAAATTGCACAACGTTCTTGTGGCGAACCTTCCTGAAATCCAAAATGTACTCCATAAACTTACAACAAAACGGAAAAGAACAGCAAAACACTAATGGGAGACATTGATCCATGAGGATGATGCTATTAACATGTAGATATAATTGCATAACTTGCAGTATGAAACATCAATTAATAAGCAAGCAAAGGAGTGACAGAGTAAGATGTTGACAGGTAAATGGAAGCAAGAAACCTTTGTCGTCTTTAGCATCCTACTAGAAGCAAATAATTTTAGAACTGAAAATATGACGACGGAAGCATCTCAGAGACTGAGACTAACAGTTTTAAGCATGTTATTCATCATTATATAACAGAAGAAAGTGAACCATGGCGTAGCCCGGATGGCAAGCATGGGTTGATGCATGCATGCCCGCCTGGGTTCGAGCATCCGTGCTCGCAAAACCAGGTTGTACACACAATTTCTTCTGGAAAAAACAGCACTGAGGGTTTCTTCCCCATAAGCCATTCATCTTTTTTATGACAGAAGAAATAAGACTAAGTAATAAGATGACATAAATACACAGAAGGAAAAAACGCAAGTTTATGTTCAAAAGACTTGGTTTACTGAAATAGCTCGCCAGAATGCCATTATCACTGAAGGCAACAGTTCCTGTAGTACAAGAAATCAGAGCATATGATGTAACAAACCTCATGATATAAACCTCCTGGGCAAATTCACGCTGCATGTCCACATTTACCCTCTCAGGTTTGAGCACTTTAATAGCGACATCTTGACTACAATATGTACCCCGGTAACTGAAAAGAGAAACAGATTAGTTACATTACGACATGAAAGCTCAAAATGGATTTTCGCGATAGACAGGAACAAACACTCACAGATCACCATATGATCCAGATGCTACTTTATTCCCACAATTGAGTAGTTTTACATCAATTTCCCATTCACTGGCACCATCTGTAGGTATTTCAACATGATCAGCAGATGAGTTCTCCACAATCTGCATATTTTCTACTGGAGAAGACCATGAATGATTTGAAGACCATGCTTGTGTCTGTCCAATTCAAACCGAAGGAAAACATGAGCATGAAGAAAACAAGCATGTGACAACTAGGGACTGACTAAATTCAATAAAGTATGTCTCTAATTCACCTCCTCGATCTTGCTGATTTCTTTCTTCACTTCTTCTATTAAAGCCTCTGTTTCCTAAATAAAGAAACAGATAATTAAATGTTAAACTGCAGATAGAAGACAAAATTACAAGTGCAAAGACAAATGAGGTACTTAAATACCTCAGACTGCCAACCAACGACAACAAATACATCTAGTGAGTAGCCATCATTTGTCGAAAACGCGTGTGCTTCTTGAATGTTCAGACCAAGTTCACCGAGCAGACATGTCAGCTGGGGTAGCAAAACACATGATGTCACTAACCAAATAGATCAGATAAATGGTATTTATACAATTTAGACACCATGAAGTTGAAATAATCCAGAAATGTCCCTAAAAGATTGACAAATGTACATAGGTCATGCTTACCTCACTCAGAAGCTTTGGTTTGTCAATGGTAGAGAAGGTGATTTCATGCATGGGTCTGTAAGGCAATCAAATACAAGCAACTTATTGTCTGCAGAAGAGAAAATGGAACACACAAAAGGAGTAAATGCAATAATTAGAATTTCTCATATACCCTATACGGCTATACTGCGTTAACCTACAAGTTACATAATGATTCAACAAGAATATACTGCATGACAATAAAACAGAGGGCGAAGGTAACTAGCAGTGAAGTCTTACCTGTAGGAAGATCGAACATTATCTGAGGTGCTATCATTATCTTGTCCTTGAGACTTACTTGCTTCAAGAGCAAGAGCCTCAAGGTTTGTAGATGAACCAAAGGCAGGAGGAGGATGGATGCTGAACACAAATGGTACGTATTAAAAATGAAGGGAAACTGAACCGAGTAGATATATATATACACTATTTCGCAATACATGGCAACAGGGAAAGATATTGATCATTCCCAATTAGTAAAAAGAATTCAATAACAGGCGCAGGTACCTTTGTTGCCTGTTCAACAGCCTTGAAGCAACTTCCCCTGCAGTGTTTGAATCAGCATCAGTCTGATTCCCATCAAGAATTGGAGATACCTAGTGAATCAAGGCTCTCAAATAAGGATAATGAACAGCAATAGTACATATTTACATATGAATGCAGCTACTTACTATACAGTTAAAAAGGTGCACAACTTGAAAATAAAAGAAAGCATCAGCACTGCCAGCTAACGGGAGAACTTAAGCTATGAATCTGTTTCTAAGTTAAGTGGTTAAAACCAAACAAAATGTGCTACTCTCAAGAGGGAATCGTGAAGGCTTCTTCTAATCTCATTTAGAAAAGGCTCTAGGATCCCATTCACTATTTTCACCTCAATGTTATAATATTATAACAGACTACCACTCCAAATCACCATCAGTCAAGTAAATACCGAGAACTCTTAACAGTGTTTCCATTTATTTAGACCATTCAACGCCCCTAACGTGGCATTTCTCAAATCTCAAATATAGTGGTGGTGGGACACCGATAAGGCTTCTTCTTCTTACAAGTTATTACAATATAAACAACTGTTGTATCAGCAGTAAGAAGAAGTAGTTCGTACAGCTGGCAATATAAACAAGTGTCCTATCAGCAAGCTGTTCCATCCGGAAATGGTAATACAGATACTAACTACTACTCAGTGCCAATGAGCCAATCCTTCGTCGGACACCAATTCAGTGAAGAGTTATAACGTTGCCATTTTCCTGGATGAAAATACATGCTACCACTTACAGAGAACGACTATAATTAACTAAGCTTCTGTGCCAATGGGACGGAGACGAGTCTATAGGAAGCAAACCCCAATTGGGAAAACCGAACCCCCAGCCCACCGAGAGACAGGAAGCTGTTCTATCAGCAAGCTGTTCCATCCAGAAGTGGTAATACTAACTACTACTCAGTGCCAATGAGCCAATCCTTTTGTGTGTTACAAATGTTCCGATTTTCCTGGATGAGAATACACATTACCACTTACGGAGGACGGCACATGAACTAAGCTTTAGCGCTGATGTGACGGAGACGAGTCTATAGGAAGAAATTGCCAATTGAGAAAACCGAACCCCCAGCCGACCGAGAGACCAGCCAGATATGATAATCAGCACACGAGTCAAACCATATACTATAATAGTACTATAACCGAGGAGCACAATCGAAATTGGAGTCGTCTACGGCAGCGATGGAATCAGTTGGCGCTTCTCATTCCTGAAACCGGTCATTCGCGTGGTGGCGAGTAAAGAAAAGAAAGCAGCAGCTCACCTGCACGGCCCGCACCGCGAAGGCCGGGCGCCGCGCCGGATCCTTGGCCAGCTCCAGGAGCCGCTTGTGCGTGAGCACGTCCTCCGCCCTCTCCACGTTCACGTCCATCGCGTAACTGCAAATCGGAAGTCAGTCCGGAGACCCACCGCGTCAAATCAAAATCGACGCGGCCGCATTCGCGCGGCGCCGTCGAACCACCAGAGGGCGCGCGCGCGGACTGTACCGGGCGGGTAGGCGGTTGAAGTGGCTCCAGAGCTCGTCCTCGAACCCGGGGGACTGCCCCTCGGGCACCCCCGCGTCGTGGAGGCGCCTGAGCACCTGCGTGTAGACCTCCAGCTTGTGGCGCTGCTGCTGCTGCTGCTTCCTCGACTGCGCCCCCGACGCGGCCGGCGGCGACGACGACCCCGTCGCCCCGCCTCCGGCCGCCGCCGCCGCGTGGCTACCGCAGCTCTCCGCCGCCTCCTCCACCGCCATGTTATCAGCCCACGCCCACGGCAAATCTAGGTCTGGCCCGATCTCGCGGAATCGGGAGAGCGGGGGAGGGAGCGGAGAGGGGAACCGCAATCGTGCGCCGCGATTTTGGGGAGGGGAGGGGAGGGGAGGGGAGGGAAAATGGAAAGGGGGAGCCGGCCGGCAGGCAGGCCGCGGTGGTGTGGTGGTGAGCAGGGGGAGAGGGAGAGATTTTGCGGATGCTCGTTCGTGGCCACAGTGGTTTTATATACGGGCGAGTTTATCTCGCGACTGTATTGTATTGTATTGAATTGGAAAAACATTTCCCTAAAAATAAATCCAGGTCAATTTCATCCTGTCGGGATTGGGATTTCAGGGCTCGCAGAAATAAAAACGGGCCTGGCTGGCTGCTGCTGTGGCCAATTCGCACTTGGGCTCGCTCGCTCGCCCGGTGCGGCTGCTACTGCTGCGCCACCGGATGTACTGTACTATGTAGGGTATTGGCCCCAATATATTACGGCGAATTATTGTCCGGTTATTCTAATCCTAGCCTAGGCGAAGCTGGTTTGGGCTATTCGAAGCTCGAGAGCCGTTAATCTCGTTTTAATTGAATAGAAAAAGTTTGGTGTCGGCGACCTACTAGAGACGAATATGAAAGTACTCCGGGCCGCCATGAGTTGGGATCAGCTTGCATTTGCATATCAAGTGAAGTTTTGATCGTGACTCTCTTTGCTTCGGCACGAGGCAACCATGTGCTCAAGGCTTTATTCTTTTTTGTTTATTAATTGGTGCGCCTCTTAAGCATTTTTATGACAGTATTTGCGGCTTTGAATGCCTCTTAAGAGAAAAAAAAACGCTTTGAGAGGCCCCCGCGTCGTTCGCCTCGAGCGACACGGGAGGCGAACCCTCAGCGCCGCCAAGGGCCCCTCGTCCTCGCGATTTCCCTCGCCATCGCCGGTGTCTGCTGCCGGGCAAAGCCCGCGTGGCGGAGGCGGTGGCGGGGCTTCCCCTCGCGCCCGGCATGGTCGATGCGGAGGTCTCGGCGCACCGCTTGATCTCGGCTTGGTCATGGTAGTGCTCTGGTCGGCGGCGGCGCAGGTTCCTGCAACGGCGGCTCTCCCCGAGCCGGGTGGCTGTGTCGGTGTGGTTCGTGCTTGTGGCCAGGGTTGGGGCCCTATGCTAGCTCGAACGGGCTGGCAGGGAGGCCACTTCGCCGGTCTGGATCTAGGTTGCGCCCTTTGGGTGCTGGCCACCAGATCCGAGCAGGCCCGGGTGGCTGTTGTGTGTGGGGACTTGTTGGCGTCGGGGGCAAGCATCTGAAGTGGCCGGTGGCGCCTTGTGGTTGCGATGATCTTCCTTCCCCGATCTGTTGGGAGGTGCGTGGAGGTTGGATGTCGGGGCGACGGCCCCGGGCAGGTGGAAGTCGCAGCGCTATGGCGGGGGTCGTGGCTTGGGTGCTGGCTGGTGTTCATGGCCATTAGGGCGGCGTGTCTCTGGCGAGTGACAAATAGTGGAGGTGGGTTGGCAGCTATCTCGGTGGCCGGCCGCACTCGGATTTGGAGGCGGGGTACCTTGTGATGTCTACGCACTTCTATTCTTGTAGACAGTTATTGGGCCTCCAAGTGCAAAGGTTTGTAGAACAGCAGCAAGTTTTCCCTTAAGTGGATCACCCAAGGTTTATCGAACTCAGAGAGGAAGTGATCAAAGGTATTCCCTCTCAAGCAATCCTGCAATCAAGATACAAGAAGTCTTTTGTGTCCCCAACACACCCAATACACTTGGCAGGTGTATATGTGCACTAGTTCGGCGAAGAGATAGTGAAATACAAGTGGTATGGATAATTATAAGTGGTAACGGTGCTAAAAAATAACTTGATGGCGTGGAAAAGACTAAAGGCAAACTAAAATAAAGATGGAAGCAAGCAAATATATAACAGATCTAATAGCAAACAAAGTTTCAATGCTTAGAAACAAGACCTATGGATCATACTTCCGCTAGTGAACACTCTCATATAAATATATTATCTTCATGACACTACGCTGAACTACTCTCCGGTTGGACACTCTAATCGATGGTAGGGCTATAACAGCACACCTCAAAGTAAGCCTTTCCCATCAAGAAAACCCACACTGTCACCTTGAGTACTAGATGAGTCCAACAAACACCACAATTTTATAAAGACATCCAACTCCAAATATAACTCATAACAATTATTTGTAATCTCTAGCCTAAGTGCCACCATGGTGAGCACGCTGTCACTTTCACACACATAGGGAGAGCAGAGATTCATTAAAGCACTTGAGTAGCAGAATAGATCTATAGATTACAAGCTCATGATCTCAATAAGATCATGCATATAGAGAGAGATGAACACATAGCTACCGGTAGAAACCTTGGCCTCGAGAGAGAAGTACTCCCTCCTCATCATGGGAATCAGCAATGGTGATGGAGATGGTGGTGGAGATCGATGGAGATGGCTCCGGGGGCATTTCCCCGTCCCGGCAGGGTGCCGGAACAGAGACTTCATGTCCCCCGAATCTCCCCTTCGGTGGCGGCGGCGCAGCGGAACTTTTTGTGGATTTCTGATTGATGATTTAGGGTTTTGGCTTCGGGAGGCTTCTTATAGGCCAGAGGGCAAGGTCGGTGGGCGGCCAGGGGGCCCACACCATGCCGTAGCGCGGCCTAGGTGGACCCGCGCCTAGGGGTGGTGTGGCCACCCTATGGCCCCTCTCTGACTCTCCTTCTGGCTCCGTGAGTCTTTCAGGAAAATAGTAACTTTCGCTTTTGTCTTGTCCAATTCCGAGAATATTCATTTTCTGACTTCCTAGAACCAAAAACAACAGAAAACAGGCAAACTGGCACTGTGGCATCTTGTTAATAGGTTAGTCCAAGAAAGTCTATGAAAAGTACTCCAAAGTGTGGACAAAACATAAGAAAGTAGATAAAACCAAGCATGGAACATCAAAAATTAGAGATACTCAAGTGATTAAAGTTAAAGTGAACAAACTATGGTGTATATGCTTGACGAAGTATAAGTTAGAAATCTCATGTCCCTTAAATACGAGGGCCTCTCCTCATGCTACTCAAGTTTAGTTACCGGCAAGTTCTTGTTATTGTAAGTACATGTGTATCATAGAGAACCGCCAACGGGTACCCCTTGCCCGATGATACGGAAGAATCCCCATATCAAATGACAAGGCAAGCAGACAACGAGCATCTCAGCAATCTTCTTATTTACCATGGGAATATGGTGCTTTTTTCTCTCTTTCCTCTTCTCATAATCTTTTATTATTATTTTTTCTCTTGTTTTCTCAATACCTGACTCTTTTTTTTATAAAAAGAATGCTTCATAGACAGCTCATTATGGTATGTTGTAGGTTTCCACCATGACAACATGGATTAGACCAGCGGCCCAGGCGTTTCTCTAACACATATACATAACTCCATGGACTTATAAGCTCCCATTTCATTTCACACCGACGACATCCATAGACAAAAGAGCATGATACAACTAGGTACAAAGTACAAGTGCAATGTTAAAAGCGTTCCCCATGACAGCATGGTTCTGCTAATCCCCAACATATAATTGCAAGCATATACAACATAGACGACATAATGGTTTAAGTTTATTAAGGGCAAGAAAAGTAAAGTGTGCCGTCAAGTTCGTGAGAGATTTAATCACTAGTTTTCTCATAACAAGTTTACTTCGGAAGGTAGATAAAAACATGAATATACTTAGAATAGCATATGCTAGTAGGTAGGTATGGTGGACTCTTTGGAATAACTTGGTTTTAGGAGTTGGATGCATGAGTGGAACTCACACTTGGTTGTGGAGGCTAGCAAAAGTCTAGGAGCGACCAACTAAGAGAGCAATAATGGCCATAATCATGCAGAGCGACAAAACATCATTGATCAAAGTATAAAGTGATACTAAAAGTTGAAAACTAAAGGATCATAAAGGCCATGGTGACTTGAGATAGTCATAACATGGTGTGAGCATGCGGCAAGTCAACCCAGATAAAGCATCAAAGGAGAATATCACTATACTATGCTTTAATATGCTAAAACAACGCATGATTCATCCAAGGCACATTAAGCAATCTCAACTATTTATAACAAGTCATGCTACATCAAAGAATACTAAGCATAAAGCCAAAAAAATATCAAGCATGGCATGACAGAGCATAGGCCACAGTCAAAAACGAGCTCTTTTTACCACATAAGCATGAACTTTCCTACTCTTTTCCAAACCAAATCAAACTATTTGCAAACCATTGTATGAAAGAGGGGGTCCAACCAATTTATTCAGAAAACTAAGAAAACCAAGAAAACGAAAAAAACATAACGAAAACGAAAAAGAAGACGCTCCAAGAACAACACAACTGTGCATGAAACAATAAAAATGAAGCGTTTGGAAGAAACCTGGAATTTTTATTGATAAAGAAGGGGATGCCCCCCAAGCTTTGACGCTGGTACTTCTTGGATATTTCTTGGGGTGACACGCTTGGCATCCCCAAGCTTGAGATTTAGTCCATTCTTCATCTCATTACTCATTCCTTCCATACATCTGAAATTTTTTCCTTCATACAAAACTTCACACAATCTTTATTAGCAACATTAGTGCACTTAAGATAAATAAGTCTTAAGGTTCAGTTATAACACCAAATAATCTTCCATTAGAACACTAGATACTGTAGCACTTCCCTCAGAAAGCTCAATTCCCCAAAAGAACTCAAAAAGGAACCAACAAGAAGCAAATGCAGAAAATGGCAGAAATCTGTCAAAACAGACCAGCAGGTAAGACGAATTTTTTCTAAGACCTTCTGTTGCTTAAATCAAAAAGTGTTGAACTAACGAAAGTTAGATAACAACCTGGGGCATAAGCACAAAAATTCACGCATCAAAAGGATGTACAGAGATTTTACACGAATTTTTATGGTGAAGCACAGAAATCTGTGTCGGGACAGCAACTTTCCCAATCATTACTTCTCTCTCATTAGAGGTTACTCTTGAAACAAAAAGCAAATAAAAAGGATAAGGAGCGGTTATTACAGAAGTAATAACTTCCAAGACTCATCTAAAAAATTTGGGTTATCTCCCAATAAGTACTTTTCTTTAACGCCTTTAAATTAGGCATGATAGTTTGAGAAGATGCTCACATAAGACATATGAATTGAAGTAAAAGAGAGCATGAAGAAGCAAATTCAAAACACATTTAAGTCTAACCCACTTTCTACGCATAGGAATCTTGTAAAGAAACAAGTCATGAAAGCACAAAGCAACAAGCATAAGAAAACAAAACAAGTGCAACCTCAAGACTTTCAACATAAAGAGAGGAAACTTAATATTATTGAGATGCATAAAACCTCTCTCATAATAACTTTCAGTAGCATCATAAATAAAATTAACAATATATCTATCACATAAAACATTCTTATCATGAGCCACATGCATAAAAGAATTAATACTCCCCACATAAACATACTCATTCGTATTGATTGTAGTGGGAGCAAATTCAACAAAATAGCTATCATTATTATTTTCATCACCATAATCATCAAATATAGGAGACATATTGTAATCATAATTAATTTCCTCATCAATAGTAGGTGGACTGAAAATATCGTAATCATCATTGCAATCATCATATATTGGAGGTATAGCATCCTCATAAGCAATATAATAGTTTGTTGGGTCCGCAGCATAGAAAACAAAAAAATTCCTACGATGAGAACTATACGCCAAGATCTATCTACTAGATACAGAGCAACGGGTGGACATACATCTATGGAGAACTTACCCTCGAAGACAACGAGTTTTGTTCACGAGTAGTAACTCGTGGTTGATGTAGTCGTACGCTTGCCGATCTCAAGATCGTGTGGAAGTCCGAGCGCCGCAAATCAGCAGCGCATCCGTCCTCGCACACACGTTCAAGCCACCGGACAACCTCCACCTCCTCGCTCCAGCGAATCAGCGGAAGCAACAACTCCTTCCAGACGCAAGGTCACCGGGAACATGTATCTCGCTAATCCGAGACCATGGGGGAATATCTAGAGGGGGAGAGAGATCCTTCACGAGGAGGTGTGAGGATGAAGGAGGAGAGGGGGGCCTTTTATAGGACGAGGGGGGTGACCCCTCACCTTCCCCATTCATGTGGTGGTAACCCCTCCACATTAAAATGCCCCTTTACATTCTCTTTTAAAGTCTCCACTTTAAATGCATTAAATTTCTCCAAATTTAATGCTCTCTCATTTAATAAAACTCTTTTATTATTTTATTCAGAATTTTGTTAATTACTTTAATTAACAAACATTCACATAAAACCCCTTGCAACATTTCAATATCACATGCAGAACCACTTTCTGCAATTTCACCCGAAACAATTCCGGTTTCTATCGAAATAATTCATGTTTCTATCGAAACATTTTCTGCGCTTTGCAAACCTTTTGTCTGGAACATATGTGCTCCTAAATGGTGTCCGGCAACCCTTAAGTGTGTCACCCTACGGTTCGCGAATAATGCAGACATGATTGAGACTCCTCTCAGATCAATAATCAGAAGCGGGACCTGGAGATCCATACTGACTCCTGCATATTCAACGATGACTTCTGTGATCGTGAGAACCTTTAACGCTTGTAATTTAATCCCTTTGTCTCATGATATAATACATGTCCAAGATTCGATCATCTGTATCCAAATACCTAGTTTGATCTCGTTACCGACATGCACTCTTTTCTTGTTCCCGTGATATAACATTCTAGTGATCACATCACTTGCTTGCAAGCTATCTTAATGTGATATCACCGAGAGGGCCCAGAGTATATCTATCCGTCATCGGGATTGACAAATTCCACTCTTGATCCATGAGCCTCAACATAACACCTTCGTAGCACTGAACCCATCTTTATAGTCACCCTGTTATGGTGTGACGTTTGATGTTATCAAGATACTCTTCAAGTGTTAGCAATTAACATGATCTCATGGTCTAAGGATAAAGATTACTTCGTATGATGTTATAGCAATATAAACATAATGACTTGATCGTAATGCTATACTTCGAATGTATGTTCATCACATCATTTCACAAATGTTGTGACCTTGTTATTAACAACATCCAATGTCCATGATCAAGAAACTTTGATCATCTTGTTAATCAACAAGCTAGTCTATAAGAGAGGCATAACTAGGAACCCTTTTTGTTTATTAAACACACATGTATTGATGTTTCCTATCAATACAATTATAGCATGCAAAATAAACATCTATCATATACAAGGAATATACAATAACAACTTTATTATTGCCTCTCAGGGCATATTTCATTCAGTCTCCCACTTGCACTAGAGACAATAATCTAGTTCACATAGTGATAAATCTAACACCTATGGAGTTCTGGTGTTGATCATGTTTTGCCCCAGGGAGTACTTTAGTCAACGGATCTGCTACATTTAGGTCCGTGTGCACTTTACAAATCTTTATATCTCCATCCTTGACATGCTCGCGGATGGAGTGAAACCGGTGCTTAATATGTTTGGAATTCCATTGAGACCTTGGTTCCTTTGCGTTGGCTATGGCTCCATTGTTGTCACAATAGATCACCATCGGGTCCAACGCACTGGGAACCACACCTAGTTCTGTAATGAACTCTTTCATCCAAACTGCCTCCTGCGCTGCTTCTGAAGCAGCAACATATTCCGCCTCCGTTGTTGATCCAGCCACCACAGGTTGTTTGGAACTCCTCCAACTAACTGCTGCTCCGTTCAAGAGAAATACGTATCCGGATTGAGACTTAGAGTCATCTGGATCGGTGTCGACATAACACTTAGCGACTAGCTCTTCTTCACCTCCGTATATAAGAAGCATATTCTTAGCTCTTCTCAAGTACTTGAGGATGTTCTTTACCGCTATCCAGTGTTCCGAACCTGGATCAGATTGGTACCTACTAGTCAAACTAATAGCATGTGGCACATCCGGTCTTGTACATAGCATGGCATACATTATAGAGCCTATGGCCGAGGCATAGGGGATCTTATCCATCATCTCTCTTTCTTCTGCCGTAGCCGGACTTTGAGTCTTACTCAATGTCTTGCCTTGCAACATAGGTAAGAACCCCTTCTTACTTTCGTCCATATTAAACTTCTTTAATATCTTATCAAGGTATGTACTCTGCGATAGCCCGATTAGGCGTCTTGATCTATCTCTATAGATTTTAATGCCTAATATATATGAAGCTTCACCAAGGTCCTTCATCAAAAATTTGCTGTTTAGATAACTTTTAACACTGTTTAAAAGATCTATATCATTTCCAATCAATAATATGTCATCCACATATAATATCAGAAATGCCACATTGCTCCCACTCACTTTCTTGTAAATACAAGCCTCTCCATAAGTTTGGACAAATCCAAACTCTTTGATCACCTCATCAAAGCGGAGATTCCAACTCCGGGAAGCTTGCTTCAGTCCATAGATGGATCGCTGAAGTTTGCACACCTTATCAGCATCCTCAGGATCGACAAAACCCTTTGGTTGTATCATATACAACTCTTCTTCAATATTACCATTGAGGAACGCAGTTTTGACATCCATCTGCCATATTTCATAATCGAAATATGCAGCAATTGCTAACATAATCCTAACCGACTTAAGCATCGCTACGGGAGAGAATGTCTCATCGTAGTCAACTCTTTGAATTTGTCGAAACCCCTTTGCGACAAGTCGAGCCTTATAGATGGTTACATTACCATTAGCACCAGCTTTTCTTTTGAAAATCCATTTATTCTCAACGGCCTTTCGATCGTGAGGTAAGTCCACCAAGGTCCAAACCTGGTTTTCGTACATGGATTCCATCTCGGATTTCATGGCTTCTAGCCATTTGTTGGAATCAGGGCTCATCATCGCTTCTTCATATGTCGCAGGGTCATCTATTTCATCAATCATGAAATTCATAACAGGATTGCCGTACAGTTCAAGAGCTGCACGTGTCCTGCTTGACCTGCGAGGTTCGGTAGTGTCCTCTTTCGGAGTTTCATGATCAATATCATTAGCTCTCTCTTCATTAGGTGAAGTCAACTCCGAAACAACTTCCGGTGTTGCGCTACTCGCCATTTCATGAAGAGAAGGTTCAATAACCTCTTCGAGTTCTACCTTCCGACTACTCACACCTTTCGCGAGAAACTCCTTCTCAAGAAAGGATCCATTCTTGGCAACAAAGACCTTGCCCTCGGATCTGTGATAGAAGGTATACCCAATCGTTTCCTTAGGGTATCCTATGAAGACGCATTTTTCCGCTTTGGGTTCGAGTTTATCCGGTTGAAGTTTCTTCACAATACAAACTTGCAGTACTAATTGGATTAGAAGGGCTATTATTATGGTCTGAGCATTGGAAATTCCAATGACCCACTTCAAAGCAAAGTTCACAAATAAAAGGATAAAGGGCACAAACTTTTTTACCAAGATCATTTAGAGCCCTATACCACATTCTAGTTTTTTCATTCCTGTGGGTGATACAATATTCTTCTTCAACTTGATTACTCTCACAAGGTCTATGTATCCCACAAAAATTAACATGCTTATAAGAAATAGTGCTTTCAGAGGTTTGAGCATGTTTATTGCTATCATTAACAACAATTTTATTTTCCATGCAAGTGTCTTTAAAAGGCTCATGATACATGTCCCACTTTTCTTTAGGAGCATTAATATGAGAAGCAAAGGTTTTAAAACTATCAATAAGAATTTGAGGATCAAGACCATATTTAGCACTAAGCTCTTGAAAAATCAGCAGTTTCAGCAAAAGACTTAATGCAATCATACTCATAGTTTATACCTGGTTCTTTACCTTTGTTGTTATCCCAATCTTCGGTATTGCTTTGAATTGTTTCAAGAAGATCCCACTTAGCTTTGACCTCCTTACTTGTGAAGGATCCCTCTAAGCAAGTGTCTAGATAGTCCTTGTAATGTCCTAAAAGCCTTGTATAGAAATTATTAATAACAATATTACGGGGGAGCTCATGAATGGGACATTTGAGCATTAGTGACTTCAATCTCTCCCATGCTTGGGCGATACTTTCTCCATCATGAGGATGAAAATTATAAATGTAATTCCTATCTTTATGAATTTCATGAGGAGGATAAAATTTAGAGTAAAAAAGAGATTCAAGTTCCTTCCACTCCAAATGATGAGGATCATCTAGTAGCTCATACCACAACCTTACTTTGCCCTTAAGTGAAAAAGAGAATAACTTTTTTTTGACGTGATCTGTTGTAATACCTGCACACTTGAACAATCCGCATAATTCGTGTATAAAGAGCAAATGATCACCGGGATGGACAGTTCCATCTCCAAAATAGTAGTTATCCATAACACGATCAGTAATTTTTATAGGTATTTTAAAGGAGATGCTTTTAGTATGTGGATTTAAAATATCACAAGTGTCATTAGAATTACCACATATGGGAGATAAAGTATCATCAGAGCAAATTTTCTTCTTTAAAGCTGGGAAACTAAAAAAATCATTTTCATAAAAACTAACTTCCCCAGGCTTAGACGTTTCCATAGCATTAGTAACAAAGGTGTTCAAAAGATTCATACTAATAACATTGCTATTAGCATGCAAAGAAAGTTCCATGGGTTTTTTAATTTTCTTTTTAGAAAATTCAAGTTCTAACTTAGGGAAAATACTAAAAAGCTCTCTAATTTTGTTGTTGTTTTTCATTAAGGCTAACTAGCAAAAACAAGAAACAAAAAGACAAAATTGCAGAATCTAAAGGAAATAACTTTGAGCACTCACACCGGAGGATGTGAGTACCTTTTACCTTACCTCCCCGGCAACGGCGCCAGAAAATAGCTTGATGTCTACGCACTTCTATTCTTGTAGACAGTTGTTGGGCCTCCAAGTGCAGAGGTTTGTAGAACATCAGCAAGTTTTCTCTTAAGTGGATCACCCAAGGTTTATCGAACTCAGGGAGGAAGTGGTCAAAGGTATTCCTGCAATCAAGATACAAGAAGTCTCTTGTGTCCCCAACACACCCAATACACTTGTCAGGTGTATAGGTGCACTAGTTCGGCGAAGAGATAGTGAAATACAAGTGGTATGGATAATTATAAGTGGTAACGGTGCTAGAAAATAACTTGATGGCGTGGAAAAGACTAAAGGCAAACTGAAATAAAGATGGAAGCAAGCAAACATGTAACAGATCTAATAGCAAACAAAGTTTCAATGCTTAGAAACAAGGCCCAGGGATCATACTTTCGCTAGTGAACACTCTCATATAAATATATTATATTCATGATACTACGCTGAACTACTCTCCGGTTGGACACTCTAATCGATGATAGGGCTATAACAGCACACCTCAAAGTAAGCCTTTCCCATCTAGAAAACCCACACTGTCACCTTGAGTATTAGATGAGTCCAACAAACACCACAATTTTATAGATTACAAGATCTTGATCTCAATAAGATCATGCATATAGAGAGAGATAAACACATAGCTACCGGTAGAAACCTTAGCCTCTAGAGAGAACTACTCCCTCCTCATCATGGGAATCAGCAATGGTGATGGATATGGCGGTGGAGATCGATGGAGATGGCTCCGGGGGCACTTCCCCATCCCGGCAGGGTGTCGGAACAGAGACTTTCTGTCCCCCGAATCTCCCCTTTAGTGGCGGCGGCGCAGCGGAACTTTTTGTGGATTTCTGATTGATGATTTAGGGTTTTGGCTTCGGGAGGCTTCTTATAGGCTAGAGGGCAAGGTCGGTGGGTGGCCAGGGGGCCCACACCATGCCGTAGCGCGGCCTAGGTGGACCCGCGCCTAGGGGTGGTGTGGCCACCCTATGGCCCCTCTCCGACTCTCCTTCTGGCTCTGTGAGTCTTCCGGGAAAATAGTAACTTTCGCTTTTGTCCCGTCCAATTCCGAGAATATTCATTTTCTGACTTCCTAGAACCAAAAACAGCAGAAAACAGGCAACTGGCACTGTGGCATCTTGTTAATAGGTTAGTCCAATAAAGTCTATGAAAAGTACTCCAAAGTGTGGACAAAACATAAGAAAGTAGATAAAACCAAGCATGGAACATCAAAAATTATAGATACATTTGCAGTGTATCACCTTGCCGAGGCGAAAGCCTGCCTTTTGGCCAACGGTGGCGACGCTCTTGGGCAACGTTCCCTTGTTGAATGCTACCGTTGCGGATATTCCCTTCGTTCCTCCCCAATGCTCCGGGTGAAAACCCAAGATCTCTAGATCGGGTGGTGGCGAAACTCTAGTGTCGTTCTCTTCTTGAAGGCGCCACCTTGGAGTCCACAGTTTGTCTCTCTTTCGGTGGTGGCAGTTGCAGTGGCATTTGTTGGAGGAGGAGTCTGCTTTGGGGGGGGTCTGCTCATCTCGGCGGGGTGCAGCGTGCGTTCGTTCGTCGGCTTGTGTTCTAGGGTAAGCTCTAGCCCGCTGATTTCCGCTTTTCTTGTCGGCCTGGGATAGGGGCCCCTTGAAGGGTTCCGTAGCAGAAAACAAAAAAATTCTATCTACTCGAACACAAATACCAGGATCTATACTATGTAGACATAAGTAACGGAGAAGGAATACAGTATTCGTACCTTTGCAGAATGAGGCACGCCTTACGCAGGAAGGCGTATATTGATGAAGACGAGCAGCACCCCAAGTGTGGTGCCTCCGAAGTTCGTCACACGTCCGGTGTAGGGGACGTCAACCGGGCTCCGATCCAGCCGAGCAGCGGAAGAAGTAGATGCCGGATCGCCAATCACACGACGGTAGTGTGAAGATGGAGAACTCAACTACGAGGTCCTCTCCAATATTACAGGGAAGTCCTCAGCAGATGAGAGAGAGAGAGAGAGAATGAGAGGAATCGGGTCTTCCAAGGGGAAGGGGGGCACACCACCCAGGGGCCAGGTGGGGTGGGACTAATCCCCACACCCGCCGGCCACCTTGGGGCAGCCGCCGGCCCTAGGTGGGCCCCACTGGGGCGGCCCACCAGCCCTAGGCCGGCTGGCCCCCACTCCCTAGGTGCCTTGCCCACTTGGGCCTCCCTTCGAGTGAGGCCCATTAGCAATATAGTGCCTTCAAAAAAAAAATTTAATATTAATTCTCCAATTAACATTTAAATACACATGTTATATTATTCCTTCACTCTGGAACACCTTCCGAACCCCTTTCGATCTCCATCGGATGTTACCAAAACTATTCCGGTTTCTCTCTCTCTCTTTTTCTCATACGATACCTCATCTACCCTAAGCGTCCCTACCCTTAAGCGTGACATCCTTCGGTTCGGAAACACTCCGGACATGATAGAGACCACTCTTATATCAATGATCAACATTGGGACCTGGATGGCCATGTGACCCCCGTGCGTTTCACGAATACAATCGCTCGAACCGTGAGATAGTCGTTCCCCATTCCCTTTGTCACTCGAATTTGTTCGAGACTTGATCTTCGGTATCTGCATACCTTAGTTCGATCTCGTTACCGATGAACTTGTTTTCTCGTTTTCATGTCATTGCATTCCGTGACCCAGTCACATGCTTGCAAGCTTCATTAATGCAATGTCACCGAGATGGCAACATGCATCTGTCCGTTACACAGACTAAACAAATCCTGGTCTTGATATGTACTCCTCTACGCATCCCCTCGGAAAACCTGAGTGGCACATTTTTGGTCACCCTGTTACGAGATGACTCTTGATAACCATCTAAGCTTCTTTCGGAATGGTGATTTGCATTACCTCACAGTCAAAGGATTGGGTTATGAGGTTCTCTGTGTTTTATCATCAATGGTGAATTTTGTAACTAGATCTCATTAAGATATAACGATCGGATGTTTGTCTATCATGTTATTCAACTAATAACATGACCTCATTGTCAGTTGGCATAAATGCCCATGGTCTCGAAACATAGACCATCCTTATGACCAATGAACTAGTTCACTAGAGGTAACTAGAGACACGGTTTGTTTACATACCACACGTGTATTAATATTTTGTATTAACACAGTTATAGCACAATATGAAACGTATTATGAACATACAGGAGAAGTATCAAATAATACACTTTATTATTTGCCTCTAGGGCATAACTCGTTCATCCCTCTGGCCACAATGGTGGAAGGTGAGGCAACACTGCCCTATCGGTCCGAATGGCTTCATCCCCTCGGCATCTTAGTCTCCACAAGTGTTGTGTTGTCGCTGTTTTACGTTGCCGTTGATCTAGCTTCTTCCTTTTTCTCATTGGTCAAGCCGTTGGCTTGTTTCTGTGTGTGTGGGTGCGTTTCTGTAAGCTGGTTCAACACTCTGTATCTTTCGCCAGTTGGCGTCATTAATTTAACGTTGGGTTACGGCCTACCGTTTGGGAATGCCTCTTAAGAGCGTCTCGAACCCCTATAATTTAGATGAGTAAAATGCTCTCTATCTTTTAGAAGAGTAATTTTGCTCCTTAAAAAAGTGAGGTTCCTAGTCGAACTCCTATTCTTAACTCTCTAAAAAATAGTTTTCGGCATAAATGTTGCAACTCTAACCACAATACATAATAACAATATACTCCCTCCGTTCAGAAATAATTGACTTGAATTTGTGTAGATTTGGATGTATCACTAAAATGCGTCTATATACATTCGAATCTAGGCAAACCTAAGTCAATTATTTCTGGACTAGGAAAGTATAATATAAGATTCATATACTCGAAAATATCATCATAATACCCGAAATAGTTTTTCCTACACGATAAATAGTCGTCAAAGTGATATGTAAAAACTATTTAGGCATGCAAGATAAATGTAGTGTTCTAGTTATGCATCAAAGCGCATAACTGGAATGTACCACCTACTCACAGGTGATCATCCCAATCTAGCTTCTCCACTTGTAGTTGAATTGTAGCGCTCATGTATTAATTCCCAAAATGCTTGTATTTGTTGGTTAGCTCCATTCCCAAAGTGCTTGTTGATGTCATACGAAGTACAAATCATTGTCATCATCCTCTGATCATTTTGTTTGTTTCTTCTTCTTCCTCGTAGAGCTAAGAATTTTAAAGAAAGGATAGAAAATGGAACACACTAACTATATAGTGATGTTTTGAAGAAAGAAGAGAAAAGGGGACACAATTCACCTTCTCTCCATGTTCCCAACTGGAGAAGATGGGGACAAGGCATGCTCCGGTGTCAACGCTCCAACAACCTCTGCAATCTCCATAGTGACGTTGTTTCCCAGAGACGGCGGCAACCCTAAAGCCGGCGAGACTCCACGATGCTAGAGGAGGAAGACATACTGATGGTGTGCGGCGGAGCGGATCCGGTCGAAACGCGACGGTGTCGCAGCCTGGGTTCGTTGAATCCGCCGACGACGGCGACATATTTGTGAGCGAAAACCCTAGATCATGCGTGGCCCGATTCTGACGACGACAAGAAGCTACGGTGAAGCGAAGTGCTGCAGAAGGGTCGGTGGAGCCGCCAAAGAGTCGAGGGAGGCGACAGCTAGCCGCCGAGCTAGAAGGCGACGCGATGCGCGTGGGGCGGGGAAATATTTCCTCCATGGGGTCGCGGCTGAGTATCTTTAGGAGTCGTGGAGGCCAATTCCTAAACTTTTTGCTCCTCTAAAGCCGATACAAGTTCGGCTAGGTGCGGTTTAGAGGAGAAAACGAGATTTTTTGCTCAGCTAACCGGTTATAGGGGTTTAGTTAGAAATACTCTAATTAGTATGGTGAGTAGGTAGATTGAGATCAAGAGAGTAATGTAACCTGTGAAAAAAGGAGAGCGGGAGAGGAATGAAATGAAAGCTTGCATCATCACAAGAAGAAACAACCACTAATTTTGTCGGATGGAGAAGAACCATATGGTTCTAGTGATAATTTCACAACTCTAACCCGTTGCCGGCTGACATTTCACGGAACCGATTATTATTGTTTCTACGTTCGCTTCAATTCGATTAACTCGATACATACGAATTTAGAAAAAGTTGAGGCCATTAATATGAGGGAGTAATCTACTTCCATGACCCGTCTGTTGAAAGTTTTGTTGGATTTTTATCCCTCGTAGGGTTTTGGGAGTGATATTCCATGTGGGCCTGGGTCGTCAGCCACCTCACGCCTTCTTTAGTACCTTTTCTAGTACTCCCTCCGTACTAAAATAAGTAATTTGTCATTGTCTAGATTCGAATGTATCTATGTACTAAAATGTGTCTAACCCAAACCACTTATTTGGGACGGAGGGAGTACAAGCTTGAAATTTAACGTGCATTTTACAAGTGGCGACATAACACGTGCATGCAGTTCAACACACACGACTTGGTATAAAAAAAGAAACCGGAACTCTACTAGTAGCACGATTTTGTGCGAGTTCAAAAACCATATTCTGTCCCATGGCGGCAGCTTCCGACGGAATTCAGCTTGGGCAACTTTGTGGTGGCCTGGTGGGGGAGGCCAGAGGCGGGCGGCGGCGGCGAGCCGACGGGGCGAGCGGAAACTCGTAAAAAAAAGGGGGCAGGGGCGAATATGAGGCGTGGGAATATGCCCCCGGCTGGGCGCGGCAGCTGGTAGCCGTGCGTGGTGCGTGTACTTTGTTTGTTGGCGCGTGGATAAGACGGATTGGTCAGCACCCACACCCACCCACAGGGCGCTAACAACTCCAACCTGTCGGACTGCATCAATCTCCCAGCTAGTACTACCGGTAGTTCTTAATCGGTGGACCTTGCTAGCATGTAACCTACCGACTTTTTCCTCTCTTATACCCTCTACTACTAGTAGCTCGTGGCCAGCTTGGAGGATATGCTCTTGGTCTCGAAAACGTTTCTGGGTGGGTATATGCTCTGCGCGAAATGATTTTTCAATACGCCGCCACGCACGCAACCCGGACATATACTACTACTACATGTTTGTGTGTATTTCATCGTATGGTAGTACTAGCTGGTTCGTGTCGCACGTGCTGCTCCAGGATTAAACAAGAGTGCTAGTACATCCATATCCGAGAGCATATCCTGGTATATTATATTATCCCGATCGATCTGCATTGGGCAAGTCAGCGGGTGTCTGACAGCCCTCTTCCTCCCTCGATCGAGTGCTCCCGTTGGGCTGTGAAAGGGAGAAACAAGTTGACGCAGAAAACAAAGAATTAACACGGCCGGTTCGATGGCTTTGGTACCAGCATTAAACGAGTCGAGCTGATCCCCACTCGCTGCCTGATCCAACCCAAGAAACTAAGAGCAAGAACAATAAGAGAGCCGTCAGCTGGCTCTATAGTCATGCCACATCATCTAAAATCAGCATAGGGCCATAGTCATACAATGTGCTAGCTATAAGCCGGCTGTTTCTCCTTGGAGCTTGTGCTGCAGCCGGCCGTATAGGAAGAGCCCGCTTCACTCTCTCTCCTCTCTTTTTTCTCTTCCACGTAGGATTTGAATGACATGAAACATGCTATAGCCTGCTGATTAAAACTTATTGTACTTGCTCTAAGAGCATCTCTAACGAAACACGAAACACGAAACACGAAGCGCGCATGGTAGAACAAACACGAAACACAAACATATAGAACAAAAAATCAAATAAAAACACTGAAAATATAGTTCAGTGTTTGTAGTAAAGCAATAAACTTAAAACATAGTTTTACAACTCATCATCGTCCTCCTAAACTAAACTAGAACTCGTCGTCGTCCTCCTCCTCCTAAACTAGAATGTACGCAGAGTTTGCGCGGCTGCCGCTAATATATTAAGGCGAATTATTGTCCCGCTATTCTAATCCTAGCATAGGCGAAGCTGGTTTGGGCTTCGAAGCTCGGTAGCCGTTAATCGCGTTTTGATTGAATAGAAAAAGTTTGGTGTCATTGACCTACATGCATATGCTACTCCCCCAGTTTAAAAATAAATGGCTTGGATTTGTCTAGATTCAAATGTATCAACACGTTTTAGTGTGTAGATACTAAAAATTGAGTAGATAAATTCGAATCTAGACAAATCCAAGACAGTTATTTCTAGACGCAAGGAGTAGTACTCCGGGTTGCTGTGAGTTGGGATCGGATTGCATTTGCATATTTGCATATCAAGTGAAGTTTTGATTGCGACTCTCTTTGCTTCGCAACGTGGCAACCATGTGCTCAGAGCATTTTTATTCACTTTATTAATTGATGGGCCTCTTAAGGGTTTTTATGACAGGATTTGCGGATTTGAATGCCTCTTAACAACATCTTTAACTGAACTTCTATATTTTAGAGGAGTAAAAAGCGAGGTTTCTAAAAAGTGAGATTTGAATGCCTCTTAACAACATCTTTAACTGAACTTCTATCTTTTAGAAGAGTAATTTTGCTCTTTAAAAAGTGAGGTTTCTAGCCAAACTCTAATTCTTAACTCTCTAAAAAATAGTTTTCGGCATAATTGTTGCAACTCTGAGCACATAAATACATAACAATATATAATATAAGATTCATAATTCATATAGATCGGTAGATTAGTCATACGAATCAATAGCATCATCATAATACCTAACAAATAGGTTTTTTCTACACGAGAGTTAGTGGTCAAAGTGACATATACATATACCAACCATCTAGGCATACATGATAAACCTACTGTTCAAGTCATGCATCAGAGCGCATAACTGGAATGCACCACCTACTCACATATGATCATACCGATCTAACTTCTCCACTTGTAGTTGAATTGTAGCGCTCATGTATTAATTATCAAAATGCTTGTGTTTGTTGGTTACCTCCATTCTATTTGAACAATGTCTCATTAACATGTGCTTATTGATGTCATGTGAAGTACAAATAATTGCATTCATCCTCTGACCATTGTGTTTGTTTCTTGTTCTTCTCGTAGAGCTAAGAATTTTTAGAGAAAGAAGAGAAAATGAAACACATTGGCCATATAGGTGGAAATGGGACAAAACTCACAAAAAGGGGAAAAATCACCTTATGTCCATGTTCTCAACTGGAGAAGATGGAGACATGGCATGCGCCGGTGTCAACACTCCAACGACCTCCGCAATCTCCATAGAGATGATGTTTGCCAGAGACGGCGGCAACCCTAAAGCCCGCGAGACTCCATGGTGCTAGAGGAGGAAGACATGTCGGGAGGTGTGCGGCGGAGTGGGTCTGGCCGAAACACAACAACGTCGCGGTCTAGGTTCATCGAATCCACCGACTGCGACGATAGATTTGTGAGCAGAATCCCTAGATCGCTCGGCCCAATTCTGACGAGGCAGGAAGTGACAGCGAAGCAGAGCGCTACAGGAGGGTCGGCAGAGCCATTGGTGAGTCGGGGGAGGCAACAGCTAGTCGTCAGGTTGGAAGGCATAAGGTGATGCGGCGCCGCAGGGCTGCGTGGTCGCGCGTGGGGGTGGGGAAATATTTGCTCCATGTGGTCCCGACCAAGTATTATTTTTACGAGTCGTGGAGGCCGACTCCTAATTTTTTTGCACCTCTAAAGCCAATACGACTCCGGCTAGGTGTACGTGGTTTAGAGTGCACGTGGTTTAGATTAACTGGTTTTAGGGGTTCGGTTAAAGACTATGGTGAGTACGTAAAGTGAGATCAAGAGAGTAAGGGCATCTCCACTGGATCGACCCAACCCGCTCGAGTGCGTCCGAATGTGTCCGCGCGGACGCGCGGGGCGTGCGTGGCCTCCTAGCGGTGCGACTCATCGGACAAACATGCACGGATCGATCTATCCATGCATCTAATTTGGGTAACACTTGGGTCTGTCCGGACAACGCGGGTGTCAGCCTGTCAGCCGCTCGGGGCCCATATGTAAGTAAAATATTAGTAATTAAACTTGATTTTCATTAGATTAGGCCCTGCTAATTACAAAAAGACACGTTTGAACAAACTTAAAAAAATGGCTGCGACTACTACTGCTGCTGGAGGAGGCCGTCCCTACGGCTACTCGTCGTTGCCACGGCCGCTGTTGCCGCTGCTGCTGGCCTCGTCGATCGCTGCACTAGCCGACTAGATGGCCTCCTGCTAGAGGTGTTCGTGGTAACGGTCACGCGCTCGGCCACGAGCCTCCTTCTTACCGGCCACCTTCGCGCGGTCCGTCGCCGCCGCCCGGTTAGCTAGGGCCTTCTCCATCTCGGCCGCCCAGTGGTCCCTCGTCTCCTGGTTGTCCAGCTCCGCCGCTGTCGCCGCCCTCGTTGCCAAGGGGGCCACCATCGCTGGAGCTCCGTTGGGGCCGTGATCTGCAGGGGGACGACGACCGCCTCGTCCCCCGACCCCTCCTCTGTCACCACCTGATCCACCTCCTCCCCCTCCTCGTCGTCGTCCTCCACCTCCGTCTCGTCCCCGTCGATGAGAGCCCACGCGCTTGCCACCTCAGCGGCTCGTAGCCACGTGCATCTCCTCCTACGCCGGGTCAACGATGTGCTCCGCCGCTTCCATCGCACTACGTGTGGCGAAGCTCGCCATTAACGTCCCATCGCCGGGGTGTCAAGCGGTGACAACGGAGGGATATAGACAGATGGGTCGGGCCGCTGGGCGCGGCTGACCAGATAGGCCGGACCGCGACCCCAAAGCGACCGTTTCCGTCACACGTTTGGGTCGGTCGGGTGGAGATGCCCTAAGGGACCGTGTCTAAAAGAGAGAACGGGAGAGACGGATGAAACCTGGACCATCACAAGAAGCAACTTCACTAGTTTTCTCCGATAAAAAAAAACAGGAACTCTACTAGCACGATTTTGTGCAGGTTCAAAACCATATATTGTGTCCCATGGCAAGCTTCCAACAGGATTGAGCTTCGGCAACTTTGTGAGGCGGCATGAAACCGTAAAGAAAGGCGGATACTACGAGGCTGGGCGCGGCAGCTGGTAGCCGTGCGTGGTGCGTGTACTACTACTTTGTAGGCGCGTGGATAAGACGGATTGGTCAGCACCCACTGACAGTGACAGGGCCCCAACCCCCAACCTGTTCGGACTGCATCAATCAACAGCCTAATCTCCCAGCTAGTACAGTAGTAGTAGTACTAGTAGTAGCAATTCTTAATCGTTGGACCACCATTATTTCGAATGTTAAATTAGTGGACGTTGCTAGCATGTGTATACCGACTGTTTCCCCTACAGCAGCAGCAGTAGTAGTACTAGCTCGTGGTCGGTTTGGAGGATATGCTTTTGGTCTCGAAAACGTTTGTGGGGTATATGCTCTGCGCGAAATGGTTTTTCAGTACGCTGGCAGCGATGCATATACTAGTACATGTGTGCACTCATCATTTCCGAGTAAGTTGCTGGTTCGCGACGCACGTGTTACTCCGGGAATAAACAAGAGTAGTACTGTAATACGTACAGTAGGTACGTCTGAATCGGTAAACAAGTCGATCAGCGGGTGTCTGTTTGAGAGCCTCTTCCTTTTTCTCGATGGAGAGCTCCCATTGGCATTGGGGCGGTGAAGGGAGAGAAGAAGTTGACGCAGAAAACAAAGACTTGAACACGGCCGGTACTCGCTGCCTGATCCAACAGAAGAAACTAGTAGTACTTATAACAGCGACGCGCCAAGATTCGCAGCGACGCTCGGTGCAGTGATATACTACTCCCTCTGTTTCAAATTACTCCGCTGGCGCGTTTACGTAGGTGGGCTAGTACTCCCTCCTTTTGCATTCAAAAAAAGCCTGTGATTTTTAAAATAGATAATATAAAATGTGTACTAAGTATACCAAAAATCTTAGAATTTTTTGATGAAAATAAGAGAGTACAAGCTCACCTAGGTAAGCGTGTGCGCAAAGTAATTTGAAACGGAGGGAGTAATCGGTAGCCGCTCCTGCTTACGTACTCTGGCCCTGCACGTCCTCAGCCACGAGCTGACTCTGGTCCTGCAGTTCGGAAACAGAGCACCTGACGCTGTTAGTTGAGCGAGAGTGGGAGACCACGAGCTCGTCTGGTCGATCTGCCGCTGGTTGCAATTTGCCGATCGATGGAGGCATCTGTGGGAGGGGACGCGGGGAGACCGATGATGATGGCTTTGGAGGATCCCTACCGCAGTAGTACCGCGGCGCGGCGGGTAGGACGATACCTGACGGTGACACCGGTACCTGAGATGGACCGTCGTGGATCCAACAATTTGATTAAAAAAGGTAAAACGTCTTATATTTTCGAACGGAGGGAGTACATACATACATGTGTGAGATTGACCACTGGAGAAATGGCTCGACTAACTGATGTCGTGCGAAACTCGATTGTGTGAGGATCGTTCGTGGCAAAACATCACTACTTCCTCCGATCCAAACTAATGTTCTTAGATTTGTCTAAATTCGCATGTATCTAACATTAAAACATAACTAGATACATTCGAATCTGGATAATTCTGAGAACGTTAATATGCATCAGAGGGAGTACTTTCTTTTTGCGAAATCACAAAACGTGTTTAATTACTATATCGATTTTCTCATGGGCTGTTACGAAGATAGATATGATACATAATTAGGAATCATTGTCACGAAAAGGATATAATCAGGGAATAAAGTAAGTAGAAAATTGAGGCGATGATTTTTGTTGCGAAATTCCATCCACCTATTAATAAACTTCAACATCAATTAAAAAAGATCCAAAAAGTAATAAAATTACAAAGTCGTCACTAAACCACCTTGTGACGACTACAAACTACAGAGCGAGCCGAAGGCGCGCCACCGTACTCGCCCCTCCATCACTGAAACCAGACAAACCTTGTTGTAGTACACAGACAGAAAGTTATCGTGCTAAGACCATAAATGACCAACACACGAGAGCTAGCGGCGCATCCTTGTTCAAAGTGACTAAACGGGACTTTTAAGCATAGTCTCGGATGTCTTATTTTAGAGTTAGGATCTCCTTCTCACTCCAGCATCAACCATCACCAATGATGACAACCGCAGATCGGAAGAGATTGACTTGAAAACAAATAGCCGAACACGAAAAAGGACCAGATCCCAGAAGATCCGCCGCAAACGACTTCACACGGTCTACATCGGGTAGATGCACCATTGGAGCGAACATAGAGCGGGGAGAACCTTATTCTAACATCAAGACGTAGTCGTCGCCACAACTTTCTGAAGAAGACACTACAAAACAGGCTAAACAAAGAAAGGAAAAACTCCTGCCGATGAGAGGTCATGTTCCGCCACGCCTCTAGGGCCGTATGGCCAGCGAAGATAGGAGCGGACCGGTGACGTCGCCGGTGAGGGGGCAGGGGGCACCCTAGATGAGATTTAGCTAGCCCCCCGATCGCCTCTCTCCTGGCGGCTACATACCGGTTCGGGCGTATAATTGATGTGATGATTGGTATTTATTGGATTCCTTTACACCCATTTTCACTTTCTCGATAAATGGTGTTTTCATTAACTTCTGGGAAAATTATTTTTTGTAGGAAACGCACTATATCATCTAAAACCAGCACTTTGAAGAACTATTTTTTAGAAAAAAATAACACACAAGTCTTTTAGAAGTTCAACACCATCTAGATGGCCTCTTTGAGGCGGCTAGAGCGTTCACTCCATAATAAAAGGAAGCGAACGCCCCTGAAGAGGTTTTTCACCTTTCTTGCCTTAAAGCCAGATGTTTTTTTTGGTTATACATGATGCAAAAGCACGAAAATCTGTCTAATGTTTAGTTGAAAATCTGCTAGATGTCGATCATACTCGCTCTATGTCGTACAGATACAAGAAGATTTTTTTTGAAAAGGAGCATATATTAATATCGAAAAATACCAGTTACACCCAGCCTCTGGAACAACGCATCGCCCTAGCGGCCATACGGATGCACACAACTAAAAAAGAGAGAAGAATTAAAAAAAAAGTCCCGCTACAGTGACCCATTCATTGAACCAGTAGTACAACCACCACCAAGACAACACCAGAAGTGCAACTTCTCCAAAAGCGATGCCTCCAAGAAGGGAACAGTGCACAAACACCATCATCGTCCGATCATAGATCTTAGGTTTTCACCCTGAAGAAAGTCCACGCTCTCAAAACAATACTTTCAACAAGGCCATTGCCAGGCACAACCAATTAAGGCCAGACCCTGGGTTCTCACCCTGAAAGGTAGGACTGTGAACATCTCCTATGCAGTCGCCCCCACTCGCATGCCACTGCTCCAAGTCACGAGTCAACAAGCCAATTCCTCATCACCACCCAGACTCAAACCACCATAGTCAGTCCTCAGATATCGGTCTCCATGACATTCTCCGTCAGCACCATGGAACGAGAACATGCCCTATGATATTAACAACCAATAGAGCTTCGAAGCGCACCCTCTAAACCCAAACGGCCAGAAAAAACATGGGTACGCCTGACCGAATACCTTCTGGTCGAGCAATCTCCAGGCATGATGCGTCCATGGGAGTTCACCGACATAGCCTTCCGGAACTCGACACTCCGACCAGATCAATGGAGACACGCATCAAGTAGATCTTCATCTTAGTGTGAGAAGAACCCGAGGACAACCACCTTTATTCAAACCGAGGCGGTAGCCCCCTCGCCACCCGCCGGTAACCTGCAAGATCCGCTGCACCAACCGTACCAGCAACCCTGCGGCTAGGCCAGTAACGAGAGAGATGGCAACGGAGCAGGGTCGACCCCCACCAGATCTGGCCCTACCAACAACGAAGATGACCGGGGAGGCAGCATCGGAGCCCCAGATCTGAAGATCTAGGGTTTCCAACACTAGCCAGCTTGGCCCTGGACTTCCACCGCCGGTCATGGCGCCGCGAGGAGGGACCTCCACCACCACTCCAACCAGGGGCGCCGCCCTGGTCGCTAGCCGTCGTCGAACCGGCCGCATCTGCCCGAGCAGCCATGGCAGTCAACTCCAGCCTCCACCCAGCCCGACCTTTGGTGGCGTGCGGTGGCGCCCCCGGTGTCGCCCTAGGGTGCGACACGGGGGGGAGGGAACTTTTACCCTCACAAGTTCTACGATTGAATTGCCTCGTCAGGTTTCGTCAGGTGCAAAAAGAATGTAATTCATAAAAAAAAAAGTGTCACGTGTAGAGGACTCGCTAGTGAGACTTAGCGAGTTCTGGGACGCATGGGAAGAAGTAGCGAACCCGCTTTGCTAAACATATTTGGTCAGACTTGCTATGATCGCCCCATCCCATGCATGGATGCACTAGGGCTGACTACGGGTAGCAGCTGCACGTAGCTTTCAGAGGTGGCGGTCTCACAGATTAGACTTTAGATCGCCTTCTTCACGTGTTGTGCACTTAGGCACTTATTTCTCTTGCTCTACTGTTGAGAGCCTTGTAATGTTGTACCATGATCTTTAATGCTAATATATCTAGCTTTGTTCAAAAAAAAAAGATTAGACTAGGCATGCGCTCGTTCAAACTGGCTCCTCGGATAAGCGAGGAGGCGCATGTACTTAATTACGATCCTTCCTGATCCTGTATTCCTGTGCCTGCGTCGTGCTCGTGCACGCATCCTCGTCGCCCGACATCCCTTATCCTCTCCACCTGCCGCGCGCGCCTTGTTGGCTGCTGCGCATTAAACGCCACGTGCTCCGTGCCGTTTCTCGCAGCCGGGCCGGTGGTGGCCGCGCCGCCGCACCGGCCAAACGATGTGTTGTTCGTCCGGCCAGGATGAGCACGTACGTACGGCGGGGGAACCGAAGAAGTCGCCCACGCCGGATCATTCTATTTTAAGGATATATACTGGGAGACGTATCGTTTTCATAGAAGGAGGGCTAGAGGCCAGGATCTTACAACGCGCCGAGGTCGAGGCACAGGCGCCGGATCATTCTGATCTGATCCGTGACGAAATCCCCTGGCTGCTCGCGGCACGAACATGCAAGTAGTACACGTCGTTTAGTTCAGACTTTGGGATCAGCGAATGCTGGGACGTACGACAGGAGGAGCACAGAAGATTATACTAGTATCATCAAGGAGATGTGTCTCGATATGATCAAGCTCAGTGTGTTTGGAACGCGGCAGAGGAACTACGTACTCCACGAGACCAACTATCCCAACAAATTAACAACACTCCACTGTCGGTCCAGCCTATCATGGACTCGCGCGCATTCGGCCGACTATCAACTGCCATACTTACTACAACTGAGAGATATACTCCGATACAGAGTAGTACTATACTACTACCTCCGTTTTCAAAATATAACTTTTTTTACAAAGCTAAAACATCTTATATTTTGATACGGGAAGAGGGAGTAGTAGCTATAAAATATACCAAGTCCGTGATCTCTCGATTAGATTAATTAGGACCAGCGCTAAACCATGCACGTGTGTTCCCAGGAAGAAGAAGAAAAGCTTAACAATCCCGAGCAAACACGATACTAGTATTTGACTACTAACAAAAACCAGGCGGTCGATTTGGCATGCCTTTATCGCGTGCTGTGCAGTGCAGCTGGTCATTTCGGTTCGCAAAATAAGCTGACGCGTATTTTACTTGGCTGGCTTCAGAAGACCGGGGTCCTGGAGATGAAGAGTTCCGCGGGCCACTCCCCGGTTATTCTTCTGCTCCGTACGGTACGATAATGGATATCTCAGGTGCCAAGAGCCCATCGACGCTTTCAACTGCAACATGGGCTTACGGATCCCAGCCCGTTCAAACAAAATGGAATATTTTTCTTCTTCACGAGTAGCAGCAGCTGTTGTATATATACGCTGATCCGCCTCTGAAACACCGATCCGACTTGGAAAGCACACATCTCCTGTGATCGCCTAATTAAGTCAGTCGCAAAATAATGCTTACAAAAACGTGCTGCTCTACTGCGGTTGTACTAGTACTATTTCTATGGTGTTTTCTAACTCTATTATTGTGTACCTACAGAAAGTTGTTTAAACACAGAAGCAACCCAACCCAACGAATCAGCCATCAGCTGACCTTCAATTCAATAAAAAAACAACAAAAGGAACAGTGCTTCGGCAAGAACCTGTACTGTACGTGGTTCGTTGGAACTGAACGCTCCCATGATCCCGGAAAGGTTCATTATTCAGCCGTGGAAGTGTACAGCCTAACCATAACAGCGAATCAAAACAAGACCTTATCCCGACGATCATGTTAAGCACGGTCTACTGAACATTATCTCCGAAGACGATCGATGATAAGCATATCGCTGCTGACAGATGATACTAGCATGACACTCGTGACTCCTGGTAAGCTGAAGGGCCGAAACATGCAGAGTTGGATGGATATGGACGCTTTTCCATGATCCCGGCCAGGTTCATCTGATTTGGCACGAGACCTCCGCCTGTTACATGATGCATCATCTGTTGGAGAGTTGGAGTATACTCCCTCTGTTTCACTTCGCGCGCACGCTTACCTAGGTGAGCTTGTACTCTCTCATTTTTCATCAAAAAATTCTGATGATTTTTGGTATACTTAGTACACATTTCATATTATCTATTTTTAAAATCACAGGCTTTTTTTGAATGCAAAAAGAGGGAGTACTAGCCCACCTACATAAGCGCGCCAGCGGAGTAATTTAAAACAGAGGGAGTACTGAGTGACAGTCTGTACTGCCTTTTTCGGTCGAGGCGATTGAGTCGCATGGGAAGATAAGTAATGCAAAGGTTAAGTTCGCGTTTGATGTGTTGTCATATACTCCCTCCATATTAAAATATAAGATGTTTTAGCTTTGTGAGAGAGTGCCTATGATGCTCTCTCAACTCAACTTCAGAACCTCCACCTGGCCACGTTTGGGAGTCCTTCGTCCCCCAAAAGGTGAAGATCTTTGGCTGACTTCTCTCCCTGGACAGGCTCAATACGCGCGAGAATCTGTATAAGAAGACCATTGTTGGCTCTGCGACTTGCCCTAGATGTGGCCACACCATGGAAAGTCAAGACCACCTCTTCTTTATTTGCCCCCACGCCCAGGAGGTATGGAATAAAATCAGTGTTCAGCCTGTTAGGGTAATAGATGCTTGTATTACCAGAGGGCCAAAGGCCAGAATATATAGTACATGTACATGTGCAAATATACAAAAAGCCCCCTAACATATGGGAAACTACAATATACAAATATACTCTAACACCCCCACCTCAAATTCATGGTGGATCCACAACACTGAGTTTGGAGAGTAAGAAATCATGTTGTGCGCGGGTTTGTGCCTTTGTAAAGAAATCTGCCAACTGCAACTCTGAAGACACATAATGGAGCGCAACAACCTGATCCTGCACCTGAGCATGTGTATAAAAAGCATCAACACCAATATGCTTGGTCAGCTCATGCTTGACCGGATCATGTGCAATACTGATAGCACCTGTACTGTCTGACAAAAGTGGAGTGGGTGTCGTAACAGAGACCCCAAAATCTACAAGCAACCACCGTAACCAGGTCACCTCAGCGGTCACCGAAGCCATAGCCCGCAGCTCAGCCTCAACACTCGAACGGGAAACCGCTACCTGTTTCTTCGTCTTCCAAGCAACAAGCGAACCACCAACACGACGATCCGTAGGATCATTCGCCCACGTAGCATCCGAGTAGCACTGGAGCTGGAGAGAGCTAGAACGAGGGAAGAAAAGGCGACGAGTAATCGTGCTACGAAGATAACGAAGGACACGAAGGAGATGACTGTAGTGAACAGTGGTAGGAGCTGAGACAAACTGGCTCAGAATATGAACAGGATAAGAGATATCAGGACGAGTGACAGCAAGATAAACAAGACTCCCAACAAGATGGCGATAACGAGTGGGATCGGGAAGAGGATCACCATCAGTAGGATGAAGCTTAACATTAAGCTCCATAGGAGTCTCAACGCTGCGCTCATCCGCAAGAGCAGCCCAAGCAAGAAGATCCTGAATATACTTTTCCTGAGGGATAGAAAAGCCATCAGAAGTGGAGAAAACCTCAATCCCAAGAAAGTAGCGAAGAGGACCAAGATCAGTCATAAGAAACTGATCACGGAGATGAGCCTTGACAAAGGCAATATACTCAGGATCATCACCAGTAATGATCATATCATCAACAT
This sequence comes from Avena eriantha, assembly GCA_910589775.1. NCBI lineage: Eukaryota > Viridiplantae > Streptophyta > Magnoliopsida > Poales > Poaceae > Avena > Avena eriantha. The sequence goes on from OU342743.1 coordinate 16,844,143, forward strand.
AGAGAAGGAGAAGAGTGCGTCCACGAGGAGAAGTGTGAATAAAAAGCGCTAGATCATGAGAACTAGGAGAGAAACCAGCAGCAGTCACCACAAAGGAAAAGCGCTCAAACCAGGCACGAGGGGCCTGTTTCAGGCCATAAAGAGAACGTCGAAGACGACAAACCATCCCATCGGGAACAGAGTACCCAGGAGGAGGCTGCATATAAACCTCCTCACTCAACTCGCCATTAAAAAAAGCATTCTGAACATCAAGCTGGGACACATACCAGCGTCGAACAGAAGCAACAGCAAGAAGAGTACGCACAATGGTCATATGAGCCACAGGGGCAAAAGTCTCATCATAATCACGGCCGTGTTCCTGCTGAAAACCACGAGCCACAAGACGCGCTTTATAGCGCTCAAGAGATCCATCAGAGCGGGTCTTAATTTTATAGACCCACTTACACGTGATAGGACGAACACCAGAAGGGGGAGAAACAAGATCCCAGGTGCCAGTGCGCTCAAGCGCAACGATCTCCTCAGCCATGGCAAGCTGCCATTCAGGATGACACGCGGCATCCCGATAAGAAGTCGGCTCAGAGACGACAGAGAGACCATACTGACTAGGCGAGTAACGGTCTTGAGCACGACGCTGACGAACAGGCCGTGAAGAAGGAAGCTCATCCGCGGAAGATGACTCATTTGAAGAGGAGGAAGAAGGAACAGCGGATGAAGGGTCCGAAGCCAGAGAACAGGGAGAACTAGGGGAACTAGACGGAGGAGAGGATGGCGCCGACACCAAAGGAGGCGCATCAGAAGGGGGAGATGGAGGAGAAGGGACAGCGGAATGTGTATCTGGAAAAAGAAGAAAAGAGAGATCATCCGTTGGGTAAGTACCAGAGGTGGGGTGAGGATAGAAAGGACGCGTCTCATCGAACGTGACATCACGAGAGATGCGCATCTGACGACCAACGGGGTCCCAACAGCGATAGCCCTTATGCTCATCACTGTAGCCGAGAAAGACACACTCAATAGACTGAGCGGTCAGTTTGGTGCGTTCGCGAGGAGGGAGAAGGACATAGGAAACGCAACCAAATAAACGAAGAGTCGAGTAGTCTGGACAGGTATCAGAGAGACGCTTGAGAGGAATGCCACCCTGAAGAGTAGCAGAAGGCTGGATGTTAATGAGGTAAGCCGCGGATGAGTCATTCGTGGTATTTTACTGGATTACAGGACTCTTACACAACGACATGTCATGACAAATAGCACCTGTTGTATATGCAAATATGTGTAATTAAGATGCCGAGGCTACATCCTAGCACTTGGGCGGTCGATGTTCCTGTGGCTGGCCGCTCGAGTTTCCCATTAGAGGAGGAAGATGGTGGCGCAAACAAAGATCCTACACATACTACTCCCTCCGTTTCAAAATTGATGTCGATAATTTGTCTGTATTCTAAATATAGTACGTAGTTTCGTTCAAATTTTAGTAAATCTGTGACATCTATTTTAGAGAGGGAGGGAACATTATTAGTGAATTATAAGCATGCCTTGGTGCTCGCTGGTAGCTCGAGTAGGATTGAACGGCTCGAGCTGATTGATGATGCATGGTTCCTGTGCTGTGACACCTGCGTTTCATCAGTCCGCCACGCGTGACCCTGACTTTCTTCTTCTCTTGAACCACTCCGCGTCGCATCGCATCTCCTCCGGCCATCCGCAGGTTCCGGCGAGCGCCATTCCTACGTTCCGCTATGAGCGCCGCGCGCCTATTATTGGCCTTTCCCGCAGTTCCTCCGAGATCGTACCACCTCCCTGCTCTGAGGAGGACGCCATGCCACCATGGCAGATCCGATCCGTTCAGCAGGACCATGGCTGGATCCTGGAGTGTCGCCGCACCGGAGACGGGGCTCTCCCTCTTATCCGCCAGCTTCAGCCTAAGCACGAGAAGGAGTCCTTGTCATGCAACTGCACGGATCGTTGTTGACGTTTGCGAGCCCATGGCCCGTCGTCGTGCTGGCTCTTCTTTTGTGGTGGCAGAGCAGGAGGCCAAGTGCAAGTGGGCACGTGTGCTGCTCCTTGTAGAGAGAAGACTAGCTCCTCTGCCCGACGGCCACCTGGAAGAACGCTCGCGCTGTTGTGTTGGCCGAGCGGCGGGGGATGGAGTGGTCGCCGGCGTACGTGCGTGCGTAGGGTGGGGACGAAGTGCATGGCATGGCGTACGTGCTCTGTCCTTTGAGCGGTGAGGCATGTCTACAGGGTCGACCCAACCCGTCCCGGCGCCTCTGAACCCGTCGACGTGGACGCGCGTGACGTGCGCAGAGTCGCAGCGGTACGATCCATCCGTCCCGACATGTCCGGCTCGATCTATCCGTGCATCTAATTTGCGTAACTACTAGGTCGGCCCTGACACGCGCGGGTCGCGGGCGTGTCCTCCGCGCGCGCTAGTAGCCCACCGGCCAGCAACAGACGCAACCGCGCCACCAATTCAGACGTAAAAGTCATGGCACCGATTCAGAGTCGATGACAGAAGGCTCACTAGCGACAGCCTGCGCCATCAATAGCGAAGAGACGACGCACTGGCTGACTGGACGCTTCAATGACGTCTCTTCGGCCTTTGCGTCAACATCCGACGCCGGGTCTTTTTTAACTGGCCGCCCGCGGCAAATTGCTACCACACCACACCACTCCTCCTCCTCCTTTCTGTTCTCTACTACCCTGTAGCTAGCCATGGAATGAAGTTTGGAATGAATCAAAATGAAATGAAGTATTTGGTACAAAATTTCATTTTGAAGAAAACAACATTAAATAACGAGTTTTTCTTGGCAAATTGGCAATTTCCTTGTCAAATTAATGTACATGTGTACATGTCCGTGTTTAACGGTTGATTTGCATATAAAGAGACCCTTAGGGTCTCACAGATAATTCCCACCAAAGTCACCGTTTCACAGTGGTTTCAGCCAAACAACTTCTAACTTTGTCACAGTTCTCAGCTCACCGTAGGTTAGCCATAGTTCACAGTTCACAACAGATTTTTTAGAATCCACAGCTGAACCAAACAGACCCATAGACTGACTTCATTTGGGATTATGCTTCTAGAGAATTTATCTTTTGCGGGGAGAAACTATGGTCGGGCGAAGCTTGTTTGCTGTCTTAAACTGTGAAATGTCTCTACCGTCTCTAAATTTTATATGTGATCTAAATAAGTAGTTTGTAGTATATAATAATAAGATAAAAATGAATAAAAAATATTATAAAATAGTCAAATAAGAAGATACCATAACTTGTACAATTCATTACATGGCAATTTTTTTTAAATAATCGTGAAATTACAATTAGAATAACCCCACAAGCAACTAAACTTTCAAAAGGTTACACCCACGACGGTATTAGAAGAATTGAAGGGTTTTCCCTAACATAAGATGCACTATCCTCATGGATATATGGGCCTTGCTCAATCGTGTCCAAATGGTCATCTTATAGCTTACTATCGTCATGAATGAAGTTAGGGTCGGCTCTATATTTTACCGGGCCCTAGTCAAAATTGACACAGTGGGCCCTAAGACTAATATATGTACTTATATCTAAAAGTGCAGTGTATCTACTTTCACTTACAAATTTTTAAAAATTAACATCTAACCACACACTAAAAAAAGTATATTTTTAAGCACTCAGCCTAAGACACACTCAAAATGTCTAAGATGTATATAAATTATTATTAAGCACCTGAGGAATGTCATATTATGGCAGAAAAAATAAAAGAGTAGCAAAATATAATGAGTATTATTTCCTGCAAGTTTGATTACCTCAAACAATTATTAAATCACCTTTTCTCGATCTAATAAGTTAATTCTCTCAGTTTTATTTTATTCCTTTTGGCAACATCCACTAGTAGAAAAAGAGCCTCTAGAACTGGGCTTTAATCCCAGTTTCCCACCATCATTTAGTCCCCTGTCCCTGCCTCAAGCACTTTAGTCCCGGACTAAAGGCCCCATCCTTTAGTCCCGGTTGGCCACAAACCGGGACTAAATGCCCGCCACATGGCTGCAATCGGGCTAAGGTTGGAGGACTTTTACCAATCGGGACTAAAGGACTCCATGTGACTGCTGTCGTGCGCTGGGGCTGGAGGCCCTACCAACCAGGATTAAATATTTTGTATTTTAGAGTTTATAGGGGTTAGGGTTTAGGGTTTTCCTTTTTCATTTTGTGTTTTCTTTTTCATTTTGTGTTTTCCATTCAATTCTTTTTTATTTCAAACAAATTTTTGTATACATATTCTACGCAACTACATATTGTACATGTTGATGCATATATAATATAATTTCTCTTATGCGCATACATATATATACAATTTGATATATATATATCTATTTAATTACATGAAGATCATTAAATTATAATGAGGCATTAGCGGCAATGGTATTCTCCGGTTTTAGATATGACCTCCCTAATAAAAAATCCTGCCAACTCCTCTTGAATTTCTAGTAGGCGATTCTTTGGTAGGAAGTTTTCCCGCATCTCTCCGGTCTTTAAAGAAGGAGATCAATATGAATATGTGAGTTGTGTGTATATATATCAAATCATCATAAAAAATGGTAAACGAAACTCAACACAATTGATGGTAATAAAATAAAATTGTGAATAGTTTTTAGGTACTTGAAATTGTTGATGATCTCTATGCTGCTCACTGATTGTCAAGTGAATGAACTCGCAAACATAGTATGTACATAAATTAGTCCCCTGTCCCTGCGTCAAGCACTTTACGAGAATAGAATTCAATCAAATAATAATCAGGCATGATAATGGTATTGAAATTATAATTAAAGAGATGCGCAGACCTAGCTAATACTACTTACCGGGGTCCATCGAAAACTCAGTGAATAAAGGAGTTATTAATTAATTGATATAAGAAATGAATGAAGGAGGCCTATATAATGCGGTAATGATTGAAATTACATCTTGAGCATTGAAATCGGGCTCTTGTATTCCTCAAGATTTTTATTTAATGAGTCTATGATATCAACTTTTCCAATATCTACTTGAATGATTAGTAGAATCTAGTGGAAGTTGCACACATTTATATACACAGATATGCATAATTCATCAATTACACTTAACATTGAGTAAGCAAAATAGAACGTGTACAAGACAGTAACACTCACTTGAAGTTGTAAGGAAATAGTATTTCTATAATGGAATTTTTTCTTTTAAAAATATTAGCAACTTAGCCTGTATGTCCTTGGCGTGGTCTCGTATCATAACAAAATTAACGATATATGGGTCAATGAACCTAATGTCATAGATTCTCCCTCTTTTGCATTCGAGAATCTTCATTCAGCATAATAGCATACAAAAAAATAATAGTAAGGATAATTACAGGCAATGAACGAGTTGAGCTAGATACTTAAATTACAGAAATAAATCACTTACAGACAATAGCAACTGATGATAGATTTGTCTAGAGTGTCTTAATTTTATAACTAGAAAAGTTTGTCAAGCATAATACATATCTCGTCATCACGGTATTAACGCTCTTTCTTAACTTCCACCATGAGCATGAGTCGCTCTTCCTTTATGACTCTCATGTACCACTCATGCAATCTTTGTATTTGTGTTGGTACATTCTGGACCTACTCAGGTCTGACTAGAGGACTGATGACCCACAAGTATAGGGAGTGTATCGCAGTATTTTCGATAAGAGTGTCAAACCCAACGAGGAGGAGAATGTGTTGACGAGTGGCTTGGAGTAGGAATTCTCTATAAATACGTAGCAAACGGATTTCTAGGGTTTTTTGATAATGCATGTAAATAAAGTACGAGTAAATAAAAGACAATAAGAATAAATGCAGCAAGTAGCACAATCCTTTCTTTAGCAAAGGACAAGCCGACCTTCCTAGGACTAATACACACTTGTGATTATATCCCTTGCAAGCATCCGCAAGTATAAGAAAATAATTAAGGTAGAAACCTAACCACAGCTTTAAACTCTAAGACCCTGACGTCCCTTGTGCAATGGTTTCCTAACGGGGGTTCAGGTTTTTATCACTCCGGCAACCCCTACGATTAGTAGCCAAATACACAATGCATTCCCCTAGGCCCATATAGGTGAAGTGTCATGTAGTTGACATTCACATGACACCACTAGAAGAAGTACACCACAACTTAAATATCAAACTATTGAATCTTTCTCAACACAATTCCACTACTAATAACATGACTTCTCCCATGTCCTCAAGAACAAAACGAACTAATCACAAGACATCATATGGATCACGATCAGAGATGAAATAATGATATGTAACAATATGAACATAAACAATAATTCAATGGTTCACTCAATAGCATCAACTGCAAGGAGTAATCAACACCGGGAAAGTTTCCCTAAGAACTATGCAAGATTCAACCCAATTGTTACAGCGGTATGAAGTGGTGATGATGGTGCTAGTGGAGATGATGGTGGTGGTGATGATGATGTTGATCCTGATGAAGTTCAGCTTGATGGTGGTGTTGATGGCGACGATCTCCCCTCTCTAGGAAGGAATTCCCCCGGCAGAAATCTGTCTGCCGGAGAGATCTTTATCTCTCGGTGTTTTCTGCCCCGCAGAGGCGGTGGAATCTTTCTGTGATCGCTCCCCGTGTCTTAGGGTTTCGGGAGGATAATATACGCCAGAGGGGAGAGCCAGGGGTGGACCAGGGCGGCCACACCACCTGGTGGCACGGCCTAGTGTGGGCCACACCAGGGGGTGGTGTGGGCCCCCTGTGGCCCATCTCCGCTTCCCCTTCTGGCTTCCTTCGTCTTCTAGAAAAATAGGATTTTCCATGTATTTTCCCGGATTTTTTGATCTTCGCGCATTTTGCCTCCAAACAGCACCTTTTCCATCAGAATCCTGACTGCAGCGGTCCATGCTCCAAAAGTCATCAACCATGCAAAAACAGATGAAATAGCATAAGTATAGTCTCCTAATATGAAATATATCAATGAATAACAGTAAATTATGATATACAATAGTGATGCAAAATGTATGTATCAAGGACATATTTCCATGCTAGATCAACCTTGGTGATATCTGCGCGGCCTATCAATTGAGCAACACTGAGATCAAGGTTGCTAGCAATTTCGTTGTAGTGGTCCTGATCGGCAAGCACCTTGAGAGGGGGGATCGATTGTATTTCATGTTCTCCGAGTTGGGGAACTTTTTCCCGCTTGCACTACTTCTCATCTGCTACATTTGTTCTTTATATGACTTCTGGATACAATGGTCATAGTTTGATGCCATATTAGCCAGATGTGACGATGATCACTCAAGCATGTTCACAAAGTGCTGAATAGTTTTTGTAGGTATATTATCCCTTGGCTGGGGTTGTACCAGTGTAAAATGGCTTTTCACTTTGGCATCCACGACCATTTTGGTTTCCTCATCAGTCATTTCGTAAGCTAACTTGGCAGGAACCTTGTCCTTGGCTTTCTTCATTGTACCTTTGTTCTGAGTAGTACTAATTGATGGAGCGGTGGTCTTCCAATTTTGCCCCTGGGACTTAGTCGACGAGTCGTTTGACGTGCTAGAGATCAAGATGGACTCGCACTGGGGTCCCTCTCGAAGAGGGGTGGACTAGAGGTTGATTTCTACTTGGGGGATTCAGTGGCCTTGGCTCCGAGTCTAGAAACACGATGTTTTTCTTGCCCACTTAGGCACGACACTCTTATAGCCACCTGTCCCCAGAACATGGTGATGTATATTTTTTGCAACATTTGCTTTATTTTTTTCGACATTTGTAGAGCTTCAGACAATGCCTTGTACTCTACAAATTCGTCCTGATTTTTTTTATCTTCTCTAGTGGTCTAGTGAATGATGGAGTCTTTATTTTCTTGATATACTCACTGTATAATTATTTCTCCAAGGTCTGGAATTGTGTGGTCATCTTCTTAAGATCCCACTCCTTGACTTTCTGGGAGATCCGACCATCTTCTGTGGGATCTGGCGCTAGGTTGAAATGTGAGAAGGGCATATCCCAAAGCTGATCTTTTGATCGACATAACAAACTCCAACTACCTTTGGCTTATTCCATTCTCGAGTGGTAATCAGGATGTTGTCCCTAATAATAACTCCGCATTGATTTATAAATAAATGTACGTTCTCTTTGGGAGCAATCAGTTGGTCATCTTCAGCAACTTTGTCGATCATAAACATTTCATGATCGACCAAATTTTTGGTCGGACCTCGTTGCCTTCTGCTAACAGTTTGGCTTGATCCGGAGGGCTAAACAAAGAGAAAGATTTGTTAATATATATATATACAAATCGATTAATGGATCTAGTGATCACTAGAGGCTTAATATACCTCACCGGACTTTTTAAAGATCCAACATTTTCTTCCCCATCATTTATTGTTTGCCCTTCATCTCTTGGTTATAGCTCCATTCCCTCATCGGAGTCGTTCAGATAATGTGAGCCACCATTTTCTCCAGCGACTATAAGGTCGAACAATATCTCTTCATTGTCTCTGCTGTGGTCGTCCACAGCTTAACACCGGGAAATAAGGGCATGCTTATCCTTTTTAAATGGTATGACAAGTGAAATGGTACAGAAATGAAACTCCAGGGCATGATTATCCTCTTTAAATAGGGTCTGAGGGTTGCTGATACATTGCAAATGTATCTATAATTTTTGATGTTCCATGCTTGGTTTTATCCACTTTCTTGTGTTTTGCCCACACTTTGAAGTACTTTTCATATGATTCCTTGGACTAACCTATTAACAAGAGCCACAATGCCAGCTGCATGTTTTTTGCTGTTTTTGGTTCCAGGAAAGTCAGAAAATAAATATTCTTGGAATTGGACGGGACAAAAGCCAAAGTGCCTATTTTTCTGGAAGTCATCAGATGCCAAAATACGAGACGGAGAAGGGCTGGGGGCCGGCCACACCACCTGGCCGTGCGGCCAGGCCTGGCCCGCGCCAGGGGGTGGTCTGGCCAACCCCAGCACCCCCTCGGCCTCTCCTTCCGCATAAGATGCCCTCGGGACGAAAACCCTAAGTACCCGATCAAAAATCCACGAAAGAGTCTGTAGGCGTCGTCATCTCCATCCCTAGATCGAGAGGGATCTGAAGCTCTTCCCGGCACCCTGCCGGAGAGGGGAATTCACCCTGGAGGCCTTCTTCATCACCATGCAAGCCTCCGGTGTGATGCGTGAGTAGTTCATCCTTGGACTACGGATCCATGTAGTAGCTAGATGGCTGGTTCTCCTCCTTTGTGCTTTCATGTCTAGATCTTGTGAGCTCCGTTCATGATCAAGATCATCTCTTTCATGTCTAGAATACGAGACGGAGAAGGGTTGGGGGCCGGCCACACCACTTGGCCGCGCGGCCAGGCCTGGCCCGCGCCAGGGGGTGGTATGATGAGCATAGCATCAAGTTTTCCCTCAGTACGAAACCAAGGTTTAATCGAACCAGTAGGAGCAAGGAAACACCCCAAAGGTGTTGCTAGCTGAACTTTGGCAGGGCGCACTACCGGTGCCAGCAGCAACGTGGAGACCTACACAACACAACCATAGAACTCCGTCCCCAACTTGCAATGAGGTTGTCAATCTCACCGGTTTTGCTGAAAACAAGGGATTAAACGTATCGAATGGAAGAAAGTAATAGTTTGTAGAAAGTAAACACAAAACAATAAATAGTTTTGTAGATTGAATGTAAAAGAAAGGACAGGGGTCCATAGTGCACTAGAGGTGGCTCTCCTTAAGATAGATAACATGTTGGGTGAACAAATTACAGCGTGGCAATTAACAAACATCGAGAAAGCATACATGCATATACTACTCATCTTGACTCCTTTGAGACTTGATTGGGCATTACAACATTATACATAGAGCGCCATCCAACTGCATCTATGACTAATAATCCACCTTCACGTTATCATCCGAACCCCCTCCAGTATTAAGTTGCAAGCAACGGATAATTGCATTATGAATTGCGTGTAAAGTAAACAATACGATTGTTCTATGAACAAAGGATTGTTGTTTTCTCCCTAGTAGCAACAACACATCTAGTACCTTAGAGATTTCTGTCACTTCCCTAGATTACCAAAGGCATGAACCCACTATCGAGCATAAATACTAACTCTTGGATTTGCTAGCATCTACTTGGCCAAGATAGCTACTAATAACAGAAAGCATGCAAGATCACAAATAACAAAAAGATGATAGAATCAATAATCAATCTGAAATAGCATCTCAATATCCATCAGATCCCCGCAAACACAACATGCAGAATTACAAATAGATGATCTTGATCATGAATAGAGCTCACAAGATCTAGACATGATAGCACAAAGGAGGAGAACCAGCCATCTAGCTACTACATGGACCCGTAGTCCAGAGATGAACTACTCACGCATCACACCGGAGGCTTGCATGATGATGAAGAAGGCCTCCAGGGTGAATTCCCCTCTCCGGCAGGGTGCCGGGAAGAGCTTCAGATCCCTCCCAATCTAGAGATGGAGATGACGGCGGCTACACGCTCTTTCATGGATTTTGATCGGGTCCTTAGGGTTTCCGTATTAGAGGCAATATATAGGCGAAAGGAGAGGCCGAGGGGGTGCCTGGGGCGGCCAAACCACCCCCTGGCGCAGGCCAAGCCTGGCCACGTGGCCAGGTGGTGTGGCCGGGCCCCAGCCCCTCTCTGTCTCGTATTCTGGCTCCAGGTATCCCTCGGTGAAAAACTGACTTTGGCTTTTGTCCCGTGCAATTCCGAGAATATTCATTTTCTGACTTTCCTAGAACCAAAAACAGCATAAAATAGGCAGATGGCACTATGGGTCTTGTTAATAGGTTAGTCCAAGAAATCATATGAAAAGTACTCCAAAGTGTGGACAAAACATAAGAAAGTAGATAAAACCAAGCATGGAACATCAAAAATTATAGATACATTTGCAATATATCAACATCCCCAAGCTTAACTCCTGCTCGTCATCGAGTAGGTAAGTGATAAAAAGAAAGAATAATTTTTGAGGTGACATGCACCATCATAAACTTGATCAAAGTATTTGTAAAAAATTCAAAGCTGGGATCATAGTACTTCAATCATAACATGAAAGACAAAGTTCTAGCAATAAGACAAAGAAAGTATGTTGCAACATGAAAAGGCACAAACAAAAGATTCATGAATAACAATGCTTTGCAAGACGTTTGTTTGTTTCACATAAAGAAAACATAGCATAGTGGCATTCAGCTTGTCCCTCATACAGTAGCAAACATAAATGCATAGGACACCTTCAAAGTTCGTAAGAGTGACTAGATACAAATAGTTTAAAACAAGCAATATCAAGGTATGCATCAATCAACAAGTCTTGGGACAATGCACATAGAACTAAGAATGGCCACTATGCTCTCAAAGTAGGTGCATAAAGGTAGAAGGTGGAGACTCAATATATAAGTGGAAGAAAGGCCTTCATAGAAGGAAGCAGAGATTCAAGTTTCATAAAGTGCTTCCAAAAATTATGGTACTTAATAGCTTTCAGCTCTCATTGCCCCTATCATAAGCATCTTGAAGTGATTAAGGTTAAAGTGAACAAACTATGGTGTATATGCTTGACGAAGTATAAGTTAGAAATGTCATGTCCCTTGAATACGAGGGTCGCTCCTCATGCTACTCAAGTTTAGTCACCGGTAAGTTCTTGTCATCGTAAGTACATGTGCATCATAGAGAACCGCCAACGGGGTAACCCTTGCCCGATGATACGGAAGAATCCCCATATCAAAATGACATGGCAAGTAGACAACGAGCATATTAGCAATCTTCTTATTTGCCATGGGAATATGGTGCTTTTTTCTCTCTTTCCTCTTTTCATAAATCTCCCTTTTTTTTCTTTTTTTTTCTCAATATCTGACTCTTTTTTATAAGAAGAATGCTTCATAGATAGCTCATTATGGTTACACTATAGGTTTCCACCATGTCAGCATGGATTAGACCAGCGGCCCACGCGTTTCTCTAACACATATACATAACTGTAGGGGTTCCGCGCATGAAAACAATAAAATTTACACTACGCCCCTGAACCCCTGAAGCTGCCAAGACCTATCTATTAGTAATAAAGTAATGGAAGGGGCTTTTCGCCAACTTACGCTTGAAGACCGAAAAGCGTTGTCAACGCTTAGGAGAGCGTGGTTGATGTAGACGAGCCGAAGCGGACCTCAAGGTCATGATGAAGTCCTTGTGCTCCTTCTTGATCCAACGACTTGAGTGCCTCAAGTGCGACACCTCGCGGGGAGTTACACACGTCTGGTGCCTGACGATGACTCACGCTTCCCCGATCCAGCAGCAGTTGCGGAAGTAGAGCTCCCGGATCCGAATCCCGCAGCGCGGCGGCGCTCCGCGGTAAAGATGTCTCTCGCTCGCGCAGTCCAGACTTGGGACCACGGTCACGAGAGAGAGGGGGAGAGATAAAATATCAATTAGAGGTCCTCCCAAAAGTGGGGAGACCTTTATTGATTATTGGTGTATTTTTCTAGGCCAAATACCCCACTATATATAGGGGGAGGGGAGGTACTACCTCCCTCAAAGTCTTGGGGTGGGACTAAAGCAGAGGAGGGGGGAGGAGGTGGCCGTCGGCCACCTAGTGGGCCCCGCGCGGGGGGCTAGGCCCAGCCGGCCTCCCCCTTGGCCCATCTTCCCTCTCCTTTCCCCTAATGGGCCCTCTCCCTCCGGAATTGGCCCATTAAGCCTTTTTGACCTTTAATTGATTTTCTCTTTATTAAATAATTATGAATAAATGATTGAATCAACATTTAACATTCATTCACACATTATTCAATCTCCGTGACTATGGAACACCTTCCACCTCCACTCCGGACATCCTCCGGACTTACCGAAACCCTTCCGGTTTTCTCCCTTCTCTTCTTTGGTGATTCTACCGATCCTATAAACACTCTCTAAGCATCATCAAGCCCTTAAGCATGATACCCCACGGTTCGGGAACACTCCAGACATGGTCGGGACAATCCCGCACCAATGATCGATAGAGGGACCTGGATGGCCATGTGACCCCTGTGCGTTCCACGAAGATCTTTCGTCGTTTGAACCGGGACAGTCGTGTCTTATTCTCTTTGTCACTCGATACTTGCATTGCCCAAGATCTGATCAATGACATCACCATGTCGTGTTCAATCTCGTTACTGAACAATGCTACTTGACTCGTTCCGACAAGTGATATCCCCGTGATCTAATCACACGTTGCGCAGCTATTGGATATAACTTCTCCGAGTGGGCCCTTGAGTATCTTCCTGTCACATGGATGGACAAAAATCCCGCTCTTGACATATATTGCCTCTAAGGTTTCCTCCGAATACCTGAACACACCTTTATAACCACCGTTTTACCAGATGGCGTTTGATGCTATCTAAGCACTCTCGGGAGACTGTGATTGATATAGCCTCACGGTCTAAGGAATAGTCTACGAGGATCCATTTCTAATCATCGTAACTTGAACTTCGTGACATGATCGGTTCAGGATGTTTAGGTTGGGTATTAATTCATCATCTCATTCTCCGAATGAGATGACCTCATTTCCAACTGGCATAAATGCCACATGATCAGGAAACATGATCATCGGTTGACCAATGAACTAGTGACTAGAGTTTCACTAGGAACCCCTGGTTGTTTGTATATCACACGTGTATTGATGTTTCCACTCAATACAGTTATAGCATGATATAAAACTTAATCATAAACTATATGAAATATGATAATAGTCCTTACTACTATTTGTCTCTAGGGTATATTTCCAACAATAACTCCATGGACTTACAAGCTCCCCTTTCATTTCACACCGATGACATCCATAGACAAAGGAGCATGATATCAACTAGGTACAAAGTACAAGTGAAATGTTGAAAGCTTTCCCCATGACAGCATGGTTCTGCTAATCCCCAACAAATAAGTGCAAGCATATACAACATATACGACACAATGGTTCAAGTTTATTAAGGGCAAGAAAAGTAAAGTGTGCCATCAAGTTCGTGAGAGCTTTAATCACTAGTTTTCTCATAACAAGTTTAATTTGGAAGGTAGACAAAAACATGAATATACTTGGAATAATATATGCTAGTAGGTAGGTATGGTGGACTCTTTGGGATAACTTGGTTTAAGGAGTTGGATGCATGAGTGGAACTCACACTTGGTTACAGAGGCTAGCAAAAGACCGGGAGCGACAAACTAAGAGAGCAATAATGGCCATAATAATGTAGAGCGACAAAACATTATTGATCAAAGCATCAAGTGATACTACAAATTGAAAACTAAAGGATCATAAAGGCTATGGTGACTTGGGATAGTCATAACATGGTGTGAGTATGCGCCAAGTCAATCCAAATAAAGCATCAAAGGAGAATACCACAATACTATGCTTTAATATGCTAAAACAACGCATGATTCTTCCAAGGCACATTAAGCAATCTCAATTGTTTATAACAAGTCATGCTACAGAAAATAATACTAAGCATAAAGCCAAAACAATAAGAAGCATGGCATGACAAAGCATAGGCCACAGTCAAAAACAAGCTCTCTTTACCACTTAAGCATGAACTTTCCTACTCTTTTCCAATCCAAACCAAACTATTTGAAAACCAATGTATGAAAGAGGGGGTCCAACCAATTTATTCATCAAAATAAGAAAACAAAGCAAATGAAAAACCAAAACAAAAACGAAAAAGAAGACGCTCTAAGAAAAACACAACTGTGCATGAAATAATAAAAAGGAAGTGTTTGGAAGAAACCTGGGATTTTTATTGATGAAGAAGGGGATGGCTTGGGCATCCCCAAGCTTTGACGCTTGTACTTCTTGGATATTTCTTGGGGTGACACGCCTGGCATCCCCAAGCTTGAGCTTTAGTCCATCCTTCATCTCATTACTCATTCCTTCCATACACCTGAAATTTTTCCTTCATACAAAACTTCACACAATCTTTATTAGCAACATTAGTGCACTCAAGATAATAAGTCTTTAGGTTCAGTTATAACACCAATAAAACTTCCATTAAAACACTAGCTACTGTATCACTTCCCTCAAAAAGCTCAATTCCCCAAAAGAACTCAAGAAGGAACCAATAAGAAGCAAATGCAGAAAATTGCTGAAATCTGTCAAAACAGACCAGCAGGTAAATACGAATTTTTTCGAAGACCTTCTGTTGCTCAAATCAAAAAGTGTTGAACTAACAAAAGTTAGATAACAACCTGGGACAGAAGCACAAAAATTCGCGCCTCAAAAGGACGTACATAGATTTTACACGAATTTCTACAGTGAAGCACATAAATCTGTTTCGGGACAGCAACTTTCCCAATCATTACTTCTCTCTCATTAGAGGTTACTCTTGGCACAAAAAGCAAATAAAAAGGATAAGGAGAGGTTATTACTGAAGTAATAACTTCCAGTACTCATATAAACTTTTGGGTTATCTCCCAATAAGTACTTTTCTTTAACGCCTTTAAGTTAGGCATGAGAAGCAAGAAAAAGGATCAAGTGTTCTCAAATGAAGAAGCATTAAGATCAATACCAGAAATATCTTCAACAATGCAAGGTATCTCATCCAAATAAGTTCTAGAGGATCCTCTCTCAATGCTCTTTGTTTCACTATTTTCATCAAACGGGTTTTCAGGAACAATCCAATCAAGATTCTTTTCTATGGCTTCATGCATTGCTACAAGTTTAAAGGGTATTGGTATCTTAATTTCCTCCCCATTAGATTCAGTTTTGTTCATATTTTCTCATGTACCAGCAACATCTACACATGAGCCTAGCATATTGAAACATTCAAAGACTTTTCTAGCTTTCTTGGCAACATCATAGAATTCCTTAAGCAAAGTTTCTAGAATAAAATCCCTCTTTTCAGGGTCCTCAATTTCTTTAAGTTTAAGAAACATTACTTGCATTAAGGTGTTAAGGTTAACAAACCTAGCTGCAGCAATTTCATAGTTTGGAGCAAGTTCTGCAAGGGATCTATCCTCAATATCCTCATGTTTACTAACATGATTAAAGAATTCTTCAATATTATCTATTCCAATTATAGAACCACTACCTATTGAAAGGTCTTTCAGGGTGAATTTAGGGATCAACATGGTAAGCTAAGAAAGAGGTAACAACTATAGAAGGACTTAATTTTTGTGTGTTTTTGATAAAGAAACAAGAAAACAAAGCAAAAGTAAACTAAGCAAAACAAAAACAACAAAGTAAAGAGATTGGTTATGAGGGACTCCCCTTGTGAAGATGTCCTTGACTCCCCGGCAATGGCGCCAGAAAAGTAGCTTGATGGCCCAAAATATATCGAGCTCGTTGGGGAACCCCGAAAGGAAGGTATGATGAGCACAACATCAAGTTTTCCCTCAGTACGAAGCCAAGGTTTAATTGAACCAGTAGGAGCAAGGAAACACCCCAAAGGTGTTACTAGCTGAACTTTGGCAGGGCGCACTACCGGTGCCAGCAGCAACGTGGAGACCTGCACAACACAACTGCAGAACTCTGTCCCCAACTTGCGATGAGGTTGTCAATCTCACCGGTTTTGCTGAAAACAAAGGATTAAATGTATCGAATGGATGAAAGTAATAGTTTGCAGAAAGTAAACACAAAGCAGTAACAGTTTGTACATTGTATGTAAAGAAAAAGGACCGGGATCCATAGTTCACTAGAGGTGGCTCTCCTTAAGATAGATAACATGCTGGATGAACAAATTATAGCGGGGCAATTGACAAACATCGAGAAAGCAATACATGCATATACTAATCATCTTGACTCCTTTGAGACTTGATTGGGCATTACAACATTATACATAGAGCGCCATCCAACTGCATCTATGACTAATAATCCACCTTCACGTTATCATCCGAACCCCCTCCAGTATTAAGTTGCAAGCAACGGATAATTGCATTACGAATTGCGTGGAAAGTAAACAATACGATTGTTCTATGAACAAAGGATTGTTGTTTTCTCCCTAGTAGCAACATCACATCTAGTACCTTAGAGATTTCTGTCACTTCCCCAGATTACCAGAGGCATGAAACCACTATCGAGCATAAATACTAACTCTTGGATTTGCTAGCATCTACTTGGCCAAGATAGCTACTAACAATGGAAAGCATGCAAGATCACAAATAACAAAGACATGATAGAATCAATAATCAATCTGAAATAACATCTTAATATCCATCGGATCCCCGCAAACACAACATGCAGAATTACAAATAGATGATCTTGATCATGAACGGAGCTCACAAGATCTAGACATGATAGTACAAAGGAGGAGAACTAGCCATCTAGCTACTACATGGACCCGTAGTCCAGAGATGAACTACTCACGCATCACACCGGTGGCTTGCATGATGATGAAGAAGGCCTCTAGGGTGAATTCCCCTCTCCGGCAGGGTGCCGGGAAGAGCTTCAGACCCCTCCCGATCTAGGGATGGAGATGATGGCGGCTACACACTCTTTCGTATCAGAGGCAATATATAGGCGGAAGGAGAGGCCGAGGGGGTGCCTGGGGCGGCCAGACCACCCCCTGGCGCGGGCCAAGCCTGGCCACGCGGCCAGGTGGTGTGGCCGGGCCCCAGCCCCTCTCTGTCTCGTATTCTGGCTCCAGGTATCCCTCGGTGAAAAACTGACTTTGGCTTTTGTCCCGTCCAATTCTGACAATATTCATTTTCTGACTTTCCTGGAACCAAAAACAGCAGAAAATAGGCAGCTGGCACTGTGGCTATTGTTAATAGGTTAGTCCAAGAAATCATATGAAAAGTACTCCAAAGTGTGGACAAAACATAAGAAAGTAGATAAAACCAAGCATGGAACATCAAAAATTATAGATACATTTGCAATGTATCACACCCTCCTCCTCCTCTTGCAGACGACAACGCCCTCCTCCTCTTGCGGCGGTGCCCTCCTCCTCCTCCTCTTGCGGCGGCAGCAAGCGGGCGGTGGCAAACGAGGGCGATGAGGCGGTGATGACGAGCGACGAGGCGGTGGCGACCAGGAAGACTATCGAGAGGGGAGAGGAGAAGATGTGGGTTATATACCACTACCCTTTAGTCCCGGTTCATGCCACCAACCGGGACTAAAAGACCTTTAGTCTCGGTTGGTGGCACGAACTGGGACTAAAGATATTCTCGGCCACCCATGAAAATGCGCGTGCGAGGCCCACCTTTAGTCCCGGCTGGAATGGGCTTTTGGACTTAATTATTTTATCAGTTTATATTAAATCCCTGTGGGCTCTACATGTCAACTTTTTATCAATTACTGAAATAATTTCCTAAAATGAATAAAACATTTTATCAATGGATTCATTGCAGAATGGACCAATGGATCGACACGATATTGAACCAAATGTACATCCTACTGAAGTAATTGATTCACTCGATGAAGAGGACAGTGAAGTAATTGAACAAGAGGAGAGTGAATCAATTTATTCATTTTATGAAGAGGATAATGAAGTAATTGAATGAGAGGATATTGAAGTAACAGATTCATTGTAGAATAAACTAATGGATCGATAGGAGATTGAATAGATGTACATCCGACTAAAGCAATTTATTCATTGAATGAAGAGGATAATGAATTAATTGAACGAGAGGATATTGAAGCAAAAGTAGAGGCTATGTACGAAAAGTGTTTGTGGATCTTTCTGAGAAAGGCGTATGGAATTACAAGCAACTCGGACGCCGCTGCTGATCGTCAGTTGGTCATCACGTCGGCACCTCTACCGCCACAACCCGAAGAGCAGAAGAACAAAGAGAACAAAAGGAAAAAGAAGATAGTGGACTCCGAGAATATTCAGGAGCAAGAAAAAATATTTGAAATTGAACTACTAATTTGAATTTGTATGATGAATTTGAACTAATGTCAATGTTTGTATTTAATTTGAACTAGTGTGACGCTCACAAGTTTGTATGTTGAATAATCCAATAATATATGTGTTATTGCAAGATTTCTATGGTAATCCACCTAGTTTCTTAGCAATGCTCAGTTCTTCCCTTGGCAGGTGGTCAACAAATGGGGTTTAGCTAGTTCATGTCTTAAATCATAGCAAACGTTGACCAAATGATTCAAAATTTGGCACATATGTGTATCTTTGATTGATCCACCATATGATATTGGAAATTTTGAATTTACTTGTAATCGGCCACATTTCTCATTTTCTAAGTGACTAAATTAAAAAAATAGTTGTAGGGTTAGTTTCATTCAAAAAATAAAAACATAGTGTTATATTACATACAACCTAGCAAAAACAAGAAGAGAAAGAAATATAGAGAAATGGAGTTTTTCTCAAAACTAGTTCTTAGTCTTTTCTTAGAATGAGCTACTAGCTATTATGATACATGGCTTTCTACTCAATCCACCTCCCAAATAACCCATCACAAAATATACTTTGTCTAAATGAGGCCAAATTTGGCACACTTGTGTATATTTGAATTGCAAACAATATCATGTCGATCAAGATGGATTGTTTTATTCAAATAACACATTTTCCATTTTTATGCCAAAAGTTTGAATTTCCCTTACTCATTTTTGGTGCCCTTGTTATACTTAGTTCTACTCAGTTTTCCCCTTTTTTTTCTCAGTTTTCCCTTTTTGCTAAACTTTTCCTCAGTTCCCCCTATCTCTTGTCTCAAACGCTCACAATAGCTCAACCTGCACTCACTTTGGATGGCTCTGATTGGTCGACATGTATGTCACACAGATCTTGGCCAACCACCATTGGATACTTTATGATCCGACGGGCTGGATGTCTCTCTCTACCTATGGACGCACCTACCCTACATGGAGAGGAGAGCCTGACGGGCTAGATGTGTCTCTCCCCCTTTCTCTGTTGCATGTACCTACCAACCCTGCCAGTCGCATCTTCCTCCCCTCCTATCGATGTTCAACGGAGCGGATCTAAGCGTGGCGGTACGAACGACGTGCAACGGCGCAGATCTAAGTGTGGTGGTCCGAACGGCTTGCAATGTCGCATATCTAGGCGTGGCAGTATGAATGGCGTGCAGTGGCACGGATCTAAGCGTGGCGGTCCGAACAACATATGGTGGCACGGATCTAAGCATGGCGGCCCGAACGGCGTGCAGTGGCACGGATCTAAGCGTGGGGTCCGAACGGCATGCGGTGGTGAGGATCTAAGCGTCTAAAATTTCTGAAATGTCTCTGCCTGTCTCACTTCGGTTCACCTCCTCAGATCCGTTGCTGATGAAGGACACCAAGACGGCGGCGGTGCCAACAGTGATTAACGATGCCACAATGATTAAAGACATCATCCACAACATCTTTGCGACGACGCAGATCCAGCGCTCCGACCTCACACATTATACGAGACCACCACGTGAACGCGGTTGTGGAGGATCGGCATCACCAGCCGCTGCCTTGCCGGACCTCTCCACCTTCGAATTCTTCATCCCCATTTATAAGGACTCGTGGCACAGCCTTAAGCTGCCGACTGGGATCAGTTTGCCCGTACAACCTACATCAAGGCCACTTCTTGGAGTGCACATGCTGCGGGGAGATCGGCGTGCTCACCATCAACGACGCGAACGGCGCTACGAGTAGGAGTTTCTAGGGTCCCAATTTTTTATGTTTCAATTTAAAAGTGGCACAAATGCTTCTCGTTAAGGGGGCAAAGGAATCTGATATCAAGTCAATTACTTAACCGTTCCAGGAATGCAAATTAAGTTGCCGATGGTTTAGAGCGTTGAGTGAGTGTCTGGTGTTGGGTTATGACCCTCCGTTTGTGGAGGATATGTTTAAATTTGATTGTAGGGAACCAAAATTTGATTGTAGAGTATATGAGCCCAAGTTTGAAAATATTAGGATAAATTTCATCGAAATATGTATGATATGAATCAAAATTGATATGTATTTGAGCCGTGAGGCCGGTGGATATCATCTAAATCTGATTCATAAGTACTAGTACTTGCTTTGACAATCTTCAATGGGCTTTTGTAAATTTGATCAAAATATTTATGATTTGAATTAAACTTGATATGTATTTGAGCCATGAGGCGGTGTATGTGCTCTAAATCTGATTCATAGGTTGTAGTACTTTCTTTGACAATCTTTAGTGGGCTTGTATAAATTTGATCGAAATATGTATGACGTGAAGCAAAATTGATATGTATTTGAGCCGTGAGGCCGGTGGAGATGCTCTAAAGCTGATTTATAAGTAGTAGTACTCACTTTCACACTCTCCAGCGAGCTAGTATGGTAGCATCAACATTTGCCCAATTATATTGAGCTTCTCCATGGATCTAAGAAATTGTAGGCCAAGAAATACACCTAAATAAATACAATAGGTATCCAAATTACAACACAAGATTGGAGCGAGCTCCGATTCGGGAGGAGGAGAGCGGGGCTGAGAAGGTTCAGCCGGGTGCCGAATCTCACCCCTGAAGGAATTGGCATCCAAGCACCACGCCATGGCCATGACCACACGCCGCTCTGGAGTAGAAGAATGCAACGTCAAGAAGAACGGGGAATGGATGCATTCGCCAATGCTGGAAGTCTACATGGCAGCCACGATGGCAGCGGCATAACAGTAAAAATTGATAGGGGCCCCAACTTGACCCAAAAAGACCCTCTAGGCATTTGGCACGCCAACTATGGGCACCTTGATCCAATGGCAAGCAACTCAGACCCCGCGATGCCTTCTCACGACAACTCTGGGATCGCAAAGTGACTAAATTAGCATGAACTCACAACTATCCATTGAATAATAATTCTACTCTCTAAATTAGCTACCTATTCAATTAATCATTACATGTGCCACCCTTTACCACAACCACATAGTGTAACTGCTGTACAGGGATGACAACTACTAAAACTGCCCACATGAATCTACTTTTCTCCTCTCCCTTCACTTGAAGTTTATGTTTTAGATTTTATACCACTTGATCAAATACGGCAAGATCATTCTCAAGTGTCAACTTCTCCTTGCGAATAAATTCTGAATTCTTCTTTTCTTCCTTGAAAATACGCTTCAGCTCAAATATCAACAGGTTTTTATGGGCCAATTCATCACTTAAATTGACCACCATCTCCTCCAAATCCATCCTCTGGCTACACCACTGGGTTGATTCATCTTGGTATGCAATGTACCACGGATCATCGGCCTCCCTAGCACACTCTAACAATCCCCCAAACAACCCGATTGAAACCACTCCGATAGGCCATGGTGGCACTTCAAATTTAGCAGTAGTTAAAAGAGCAGGAGCTACCTACACTTCTGACAAGGTAGGAGAAGGAGAACATGGCCACTACATGATCGAATCCCTACCCTCGTTGGTGTACCCGCTACGACCAAACATTGAACATTAATTCACACCTGCGATCTCGAGAAAATTACGGGAACCGAATCGATTAGGTGGGCGGGGTAGGAGCAGAGGTCCTACCAATCAATACTTGCAATTGTTGCGATCGTTTGTCGGGCTACAGTGACGGAACAAAATTCCGGTCGTCGTGGGCGGCGAACCTGCGTGCGGTTCGTATTGCCTCGACGAATAATGTGTGCAGACGAAATAAATGCTAGATCCATGGTTGAGGTGCATCGCTGCAGTCCGTCTGACGGTGATGGAGGACAGAGCCGGTGATGCGACGAGGCACCGACAATGGCTGCTCTGTACGCTGGTGGGGTAGGAGCTACTCGGGGCTGGGGTCTGGGAGAGGATGAGCACACGTGTCATACACGACCCACCTTACAATGTTTGGGGAGTAGCTGCTCCGGCCCCACATCACAGCCCCATCGATCATTAGCCGTTGCAGTCCCACAGGGCGGCCCCATTTGTCATTGGATGCATCGGCCACACAATCAGGAAAAAAAGCGGCCCACACGTTAGCAAGAGATGGATGGTTGTTCCAACATGTATCCTGGCCCCACCCGTCAGCACGTAACGGTTGAGGGAGGAAATATCCGTACGCAGCCCCACCAGTCAGCATGTAACGGTCAAGCCATGGACCTGACGGCTTCCCTCCATCCGAGTGTCGGAGAGAGTTTGAGAATAGAGGGAGGGAAAAAGTGAGGAAAAGTTTAGCGACTAGGGAAAACTGAGTACAACTAAGGAACCAAGGACATAAAAATATAAATCCCTAGTTATATTGGGTAATATCCATCACATCATTCACTAATTATTCGAAAAGGCTAGAAAAGGGCGCGCTCCTGGGAGGTTGCGCCGCGTCGCTACTACTGCCTGCACGTGGCAGGTGTGGAATGCCTCATGCGCTATACCGGCCTTCTCCCGTGCGACATGTGGTGGATACGGAGAGGGTCGCGGATCTTTTTTCCTTTCCTTTTTTGTAGATTTGAACATGAAAACTACGATATCTTTTAAACGGAGAGTCCAAATCAATATCCGTTTTCACAGCCTTGCTAGTCACGTCCAGATCTTCAACACTAGATCCATTATTGATATATTTTGACGAACTTTTTTCTCGTACTACCTTTGATGCGTAGGTTGCACTGCCTTTTGGTCCAATGCAGGATAACTTCGGTTGCAATGCATGACACGGTATCCTGGCAGTGCACTGCCTTGTTGTACTGTGTTGCACTACCTAAAGTCGTAGTGCAATGCGCAATGTCCTGGTAGTACACCGTCCATGCACTGCCTTGTTATACTGCGATGCACTGGCTAAGGTCGCAGTGCACTGCGTGATGTTCTGGCAGTGCACCACTGATGCACTGCCTTGTTCTTCTATGTTCAACTGCCTTCGAACGCAGTGCACTGCGCACTGTCTAGGCAGTGCACCCTCCATGCACTGCCTTGTTGTTCTGTGTTGCACTGCCTTAGTTCGCAGTGTACTGCGCGGTGTCCTGTCAGTGTACTGCCTCGTTGTACTGCCTTGCACTGCCTCCGGTCGCAGTGCACTGCGCGGTGTCTAGGCAGTGCACTACGCACCGTCCATGTAATGTCTTGTTGTACTGTGTTGCACTGCCTAAGGTCGCAGTGTACTGCACAGTGTTCTTGCAGTGCACGGTCTATGCACCGCCTTGTTGTACTGCGTTACACTTCTTTCGGTCGACAGTACACGAGTTGCACCGCTCATGCACTGTCTTATTGCATTGTGTTGAACTGTCTTTGGTCGTGTGCACTGCATGAGCATCTAGCCACGTGTCGGGCTGTCGTGTAGCCGGAAATACACGCGTTGCCGAGCGGCCAAAAATACGGGCGGGTGAACTTCCACACACCACGTGTCGGACTGCCGTGCGGCCGGAAATACACGCGCTGCCGAGCAGCCACGCGCACTTCCTAGAGAGCGCGCTCCCGTTAGTCGTCCTCCTAATTATTATTATGACTTCATTGTCAATTTGCATAAAAGCTCCATGATCAGGAACCTTGATCATCAGTGTCCAATTAACTAGTTGTATAGATGATACTAGGGACCTTTGGTTTGTTTGTATACCATAAATGTATCAATGTTTCCGATTAATACAGTTATAGCATGGTATAAAACTTATTATAAACTAATGAGATATGATAATAAACAATATTTTATTATTTCCTCTAGGGCATATCTACTCTAGGGCATATCTACTTCAGTCGTTGCCTCGACATCGTTCCACATGGAGCCTCTTTGCTTTGAGCCCCACTGAATCCTGCTCTAAGAGCCACCGATGCTACCCTCCCTCCCCTAGCTACACTCGCCACCCTAGCCCCATATCATCTCAGTTCTCGCTGATCCTCTCCTAGAGATCGACCTCCCCTCTCTCCAACCATAGCCACGACGCCCTCCTCTGGCCTTCTCCATGAGCCCGTTGCACTCGCACCACCCTCTTCTTCTTCTGGCCAGCGCACGCCACCAAGCTGACCCAAACTTTCTTGCCTCGACACCGTCACACGCGTCTCCTCTCTGTCATGAGCCATGTTTGTCTCATGCTTTGAGCGGCGCCACGTGTGGCCATGTTACACTTCTCCTGTTGTCGCCTCCTCCGACAACACGAGCTTCCGTCGCCTAGAGCACGTCCTTATGTTCAAGCTCCACGCAGATCCACGCCTCCGACCTCCAGGCAACCAGCATCGCTCGGGACCATGAGCCCCTGTTATTGCATTTTTCTAAACATGGCACAACTACTAGTAACGTGTATCCCTCATGCTACCGGTATGTCCAACTATTAGTAGCGTTTATGCGGGGCACACTACACGTAATTATTACAAGTGACACATTACTAGTAGCGTACCGCACGCTACTAGTAGCAAAAAGGAAACATACTAGTAGGTGTTTCCTACTAGTGCATGTGGAGAAATATGTATGTTTTAAACATAGCATACATATATAGGATATCTTCAAAAAAAGGTTGGATGCTTCTTATAAGTTTGTTGAACTAAACATATGTTAATTTTATGCAAAAACTTGCTTTGTGTACATAATGCAATATGATACATCAAGTACAAGCTGAAATCTCCCAAGATATCTAGTAAATTTGTTTGTGAAAATGGAGGAAGCTACAAAAATCTTGAAAAACATTATTCTTATTTAAGTTGTTAAAATGATAAGAACCAAAAATATGCAAATTATTTGTCCCCATAGACGAAATCAATATATGGCGTTGATGCTTATACGATCTACTAGCAAGTAAAAGATTCATCATGTGCATAATCATTATGGCCTTGTTTAATGATATAATGACCATTATCCAAGGAATAGAAGGAGTGGCTCATGAAATTTTCTAAACCTACACAACAAATGACAAATTAATGGCTTCTATCTTATACGTATCATGATAATCACTTGAAACATCCAAATTTTCTATGAAAAACTTTAGCATCAACTATTAATAGCTCATATCTAATGTATATTTTCTTCCACACCCAAATCCTTGTAAATTAGTTCCATTAAACTAGAAGGATGTATGTTTTCATCTTCACCCATGTAAGAATTTTCCAAGTTGGATGCATCTTCCCCATGTTCGCTTCATGAATCGGGCGTGGATTGAATCAAGGAACTATTGCCAAGGTCTTGTCTTTATCCTCTTCCATTTCTACCTAACATGGTTCAGAAAAATAAAAATACCACTAGGAATAGCAGCAAGTAGCTTAGGAATTTATCTAAGCTTTCGTGTACCACATATCCTTCCGTATCAAGTTTAGTTTTTTACATGAAAGCTTGGAAACATTCTCAAGCTACCTTCTAAATATATTCCTAGTGGAATTTTAAGTTTTTGTATAACCATGCTCGACAAACACGTAAGAGGAGAAAAACAAGACCTTGGTGATAGTGCCTTATTCCAATCATGACATATTCATAAAACACATAGAGGGAAGATGTGTCCAAACTGGAAAATTCTTACATGGATGAACTTGAAAACATAAATCATCATAGTTTATTGGAATTAACCTACTATGATTCAGGTCTGAAAGAAAATATGCATTAGATATGAGGTATTTTAGTTGATGATAAAGTTATTTTTATACAAAATTTACATTTTTCAATTGATCGATTATCGTGATACATTACTCCCTCTATTTCAAAATATAAGATGTTTTAGCCTTTTTCTAAAACGCATATATCTAAACACCTTTAAGTGTGTAGGTTCAGAGGAAAATAAGTGAACCTACACACCAAAAGGCATCTAGATACATGTGTTTCAGAGAAATCTAAAACATCTCATATTTTTAAATGGAGGGAGTACTAGCTAGAATCATTAATTCATCATTTGTTGTGTAGGTTCAGGAAATTTCAGGAGGCACTCCTCCTCTTCCTTAGAGAATGGTGATTGCAGCAGTAAAAATGCAATACTGATTCTACACCCGATTAAGCTTTACCTGCGAATAGATCATATATCCATCAACATCATACATGGACTTCCTCTACTCGGGAAAATACTTCGGATATTTCTGGTTCTTATATTATTAACGAGTTGACTCAGAATGATGTTTGTCAAGACTTTTTAAATTTCCTCATTTTCCATCAACAAATTTATAGGGTCTCTTAGCAATCCAGGCTTGTAGTTGATATATAACATTGCATTATGTGTGCAAAGCAAGTTTATGCATAAAATTAGGATATACTTGATTTAACAAAATTTAGAAGAAGCATCTAACATTTCTCTAAAGATACCCTCTCTATATATGCTCTTAGGAAAACATCCATATTTATCCAGATGCATATCAACACAAACCTAGTTACATGATAGAGGAATGCACACATATGCCATGGGGGAATCCGACAATACATCATGGACTCAAATATGAGCAACTTATTTTCTAAATCAACAATCCCAAGATATTCACACATAGGTTTATCATGCAAAACATTTTTTCTAAAGTTGATGATTCCTGACAATAAGAAAAACATCGTACAAAGTTTATAGGGTTACCACCGAATTTTCAAAACCATGTCGATGTAAATAAATTATGTTTTGAACTTTGACCTATCACATAACCATATGGTTGTATAAAGATAAATGGACCTAAAAGTGGACAACTTCTGTATGTTAGTAAATTGCTAATACTATATGTTACTTTCTTTGAAAGAAAGTTGAAAGTATTCTTGCCCCCAACCTCGTAATATTCTTATCCATTTTGGTTCCAAAGTTAAGTATGCTTGATTTTTTTTGGAGAAACATATGATTGGCATTTGAGAAGACAAGGATGTACCAACCGAGCAACATTTCCTACCCAAAAAACATGTACAATAATAGTACTGATTCAAAGCAAGTCACCAGTAAGACTAAAATGGAAATATTTTCGGGTAGTTCAATTTTATATTGACTTGATCACATTTAAAAGTTAAGATTTTTCTGCCAACTCAATCATGGAGTATGTTGGACAATAAGAACATCTAGGAAGCATAGTACCTTATTGGTGTTCATGTTGTAGAACGACATTCTGGTAACTCATCCATAAATAAGTTAGTACATCCTCAAGTGCAATTCAGTAATTTCCTCACTAACCCCCAGAAGGGATTTCCTGGTGTTCATGTTTTTAATTGACCTGCTGAACTTTGGCAACTCCTTGTTTCAAGTCAAAATCTCCAGGATCATCCGTGGTGCTAGAAACAAATGCAAACCCCATAGTTGTTGGGCGTCCTCTTTGAGAACATCTCACATTGTTCTTGATATAAAAATCACCGCTACAAGGAAATTTAGTTGTGATCCAGAATCACATCACCTCAAAGAATTGACAAGAATTATATTTTAATTTTAGTTTCAAATAAAATGGCATAACACTATATAAAATAATGATATCGATATATCAAAGTGGAATCATGAATCGGTCAAATTTATATCCCCATCAATTTCCTTTAGAATCCATCCATTTATTGTTCAATCCGCATTTCTTTTAGGATCCATCCATTTCTTGTTCAATCCGCATTTCTTTTAGGATCCATTCATTTCTTGTTCAATCCGCATTATCGCATAAGAATCGTAAAAAAGGAAGGACTACGATTTGAGCTTTGTAGGTTGCGGACCCAGGTTCGAGTGCTTACAAGCTCAAATAAATCAAGGAGCATGCTAGCCGGTGGCGACACACATATGCATGTCTGTGAGGCGGCACCCCCATCTCTTACATGCATGCTTTTCTTATTTTTAATTTTAAAAATGTTCTATATCTCAAACTGGTAACCTGATTAATGATCCATTTTCATCCTTACTTTTCTCGCGGTAAGATCTTTAAAACTAAATCCTATATCAGTATGTTTCGACAACATTTTTTACCACCAATTGATAAGATTAAAATATAACTTGTTTGTCGGTATGTCATATTCTTGCTAGGTTAAGTAATTTTTAGATTGTTGTCACATATTTGGCAAATTATGTGCCGTTTAGTTGCCATACTAAAAAAAGTTGTTTGTCGGTATCGTGTACATAACTCTATACAGATGATGCAGTGTTGCGTGCTACTATTTTTTCTACAATATCACATCTTAGTTTTTGGACACATTTCAAGTCCTGCTCTTTAACCATGGAGATCATTGTGATGTCTAAGAATATATAGAACATTACCAATAACTACATGTCAATGTTTTCTGCTAATCTGACAACCATGGCCACATAATCTGGCAAGTGACGCGATGAAAAAAAAATCATCAAAACATAAGAACATGGAATCTAGTTTTAAAGCGCCTAGACGAAGTCGATCGTCAAAACAGGTCACTATTTGGATTAACGTTTAAGAGATAAAATCGTTTTAAAATTATGGATTTAATAGTTAATGGGATGATTTCAGCTCTAGAAGACGCATGCATGCATATGCTCCTCCCTTTAGGGGAGCGGCATGCAAATCCTCCCACAGCACGTCTTTGCATTTGGTGCCGCGCTTGCATAGATTTTTGCATCGATCAATCAAATAATTTTGTACCAATACAAGCAAGATCTTCAGAGGTGGCTAAAAACGTATCGCCTATGGAATCCAAGTATGGTGGTGACCTTGAAGGATATGTCATCGGAAGAAGCGGACTACCAGGTGGTGCCATGGTAGAGCCACACCTTGAAGTTTGACTCCGCATGCACCGTCGTGTACTGGTGACTCCTACCAGTTGGTAGGCCGTGCGAGCGACACCACTTCTGCTCCGGTGCTCCTCCCTTGTCTAATCTTAAACACAAGAACGGCTAAGATTACTCCGTACCTCTTCATAATTAAGGGTATGAAGGTCATTAGTTAATATTTGTTAAGTCTAATTCTAATAAGACCTGTAGACGTCCTTGTGTTCTATACGGCTGTATCTGTTTTTAGTCGAAAAATTCAACTGTATCCGTACGCCCACGGTGGCATGTTGTCGTCAGGCCCTGTTCATGGTGCCTTCGGCGTTGGAGCCGAGGAGCCGCGGTGCGCCTTCAACTCTGGCAGCTGGCACCAGGGGTTGCACACACTCAGTCTGCGTGTTTGGTTTCCGGCCAGTTCAGCCGTCAATCTAAACAACTTTGCATTCTTACGCACAGAAAGTCCAAGAATCAAATCAGTAAGACTAAAATGAATAACAATTGACGCTAAAATCTAAAAGACAACCGTTAATTGCCCTCATTAATATCGTGCATACATTCGAGTCAATCACGATCACCCCTGATTTCAAAGAATTAATCACGCATGCATTGGGATTAGTCATGTATGCATCGTGGTCTAATGATAACAGGGAGAGGAGGAGCCACGCTTTTTTGCATGGAGTTAATCAAACATTAATTACCGCAGCAAGCTTATTCTTGGTTAATGTGTTTAGATCGTAACACATTTAATTAAAATATAGCAATTGATATAACATGACTATATTACCCTTTCAAGTTCCCGGAGGGAGGAGCATGGAAGCAGGAGCCGAGCGACACAAATATGAGGAGGGAGGACGAGGGAGGACATGCGATGACACATAGACCGGTGACAGAGCTAGAACACTAGACTTGTGATTTGGAGACGCTAGGGTCATTTTGGTGTCATGCCTCGGGCGATAGGCTATGTATTTTATGGCGCGATGGTGATTAGCTATGGGAGAAGTGTGGAGGATGGGCGTTGTGCCGCTAAACATGGGAAATAGGTGAACTATTGGATTTTCAAGATAGACGGACAAGATTAGTTAGATCAGCCCCTCTTGGTCTTATTTGTTAAATTAGCGGTGATGACTACAAGTTGGGATGGTATTTGGGCGCTCGTGGGAGCTTGTGTTCGTTATTACCAAAAGTGTGACTATAATATCTCTTAAAAGGAAGTTGATAAGATGGGAACGAAGTTGTGATCATCTCATCTCCAGCAATGTTACTACTCCCTCGGTCTCAAAATGGATGTCGGATTTTTTTTCTTCTAAATTTGGATGTATCTATATACTAAATAGTATCCAGATACAACTAAATTTAGATAAATTTGCGACATCTATTTTGAAACGGAGGGAGTACTTAATTCAACGGAAAATCCGGAAGAACCTATAGCTGACTCTGTTGATCGAACCGAGCTATCAATCACATTACACAGAAGTCGCATGTGGATCAAACAAAACCCGGAGACGAAGCTATAGTCGTCGGCCTGGAATTGACATTGCTAGTTCACTTCAGCATGGATCCGTTCAAATCCATGTTTCCTGATAAGGTGAAGGGTTAGGTGAGACGATGCACATTGACATGTCGTGACACTTGAGCATGCATATGCGTGCGTACTATAGTGACGTTGCAAATTTTCAGGGCGACGACCGAGTTATAGGCAGTTGAACCTCAAACGGTTATAGCGTAGGTGATTCTGGCGATTTCGCTGGCAACGGTATGCATCAGAGTGGTCATGTCACCGATGTGCTGACAAAAAATTGCGACTTGTGAAACTCCTACTGTTCAGAAAATGTTTCAATTTCAGTTAGTATTAGGCTTTGTGTTAAAAAGAAGGCAAACAGTCTCACCAGTCTCAAAGCACTACGTGTGGTGTTAAAAATTTGCATGATAGCGTGCCATGTGGCATTAATCAGTAGTGTGATCGATGACCAACGGTGAAATGTGTGTAATTGGTCTTGCATGTTCCAAACTAAGCCAACGAATCCAGGGTCAGGTTAGGTTTTTCTCGATGGCCGTTTGAACGCGCACACGGGGTCAGGTTACTTTCTCAACGTAGGAAACAGGTTCGTGCACGTTTTGAAAATCTCAATTCCTAACCGCAGTGTGTCGATCAAGTGGGATGTTACCTACTTTCTCAACGTGGTATACTATCGAGTAACGATTGCAACATGTTCGGATAACGTCCCTATTATAAACAGGAACGGGCACTGTTCCGTTGACATGCTCTAGTAGCTCGATCTGATATCGTTGATAAGTTCTCAACTTTGTCTAAATTCGGATGAATCTAGTCTAAATTATTAACTAGATATATCCGAATCTAGATAAAGTTGAGAACAATAGTATAGGTCGGAGGGAGTAGTACAAAAACATCTTATTTTGCGAGAGACTAGTATGTGGATAGAAAATTAGAAACAATTAATACAACTAAGCTCACATACAGTAATACTATGTTTACTGACGACTTGCTATGAGGCACGGCCATGAGGGGGCGTGAGCGGGGCGGCCGCCCCGGGCTCTAGGATCAGGGGGCCCCGCGTGGTATGGTATACTAACTAGCCAATATAGGAAGAGTTCATGCGCCGTCATGATTAGAGCAGGTCAAGATCAGTTTGTCTCTCATATACCATCGTGTGTTTAAGGGAGACGAAGGGCAAATTATTACAACAAAGATTTTCTAAAGTTAACTTCATGTGAATGTGAAGTAGTGCTGATATCAGCATGACGCCAGCCACGTGTTGTCCAGAAAAATTGAAACATTTTTGAAACTTATGAAATTTTTGTACTGTTCATAGCCTGTTTCAATATTTCAATAATGTGTTTCAATGTTTCAATTAGTGACATCAGCATGACGTCATCCATGTGTAGGCTGGAAAAAAACTAGACAAATGCACCAAATCTCA
Organism: Avena eriantha; assembly: GCA_910589775.1. Classification (NCBI taxonomy): domain Eukaryota; kingdom Viridiplantae; phylum Streptophyta; class Magnoliopsida; order Poales; family Poaceae; genus Avena; species Avena eriantha. The sequence goes on from OU342743.1 coordinate 16,876,488, forward strand.
AAGCAAAAAAAGAGAGTAGATATGACTACTTCACATAAAGTTAACTTTAGAAAAGATTTTCCGCAAATCATTACCCCTGCTGATTTCAAGTGGGCTGATACTTGGGCTTTACTTCCTTTGTTGCTTGAGTTTTTTTTTGTTTTTTGCTTTTGCCCTGGCCTTTTATCCATTCATGTTAACCATGAGAGTATCAAGTTGGGTGGGGCCGGTGACTGCGGAAAATCAATTCATTTGTCATTCCATATCGCTGATTACTCTAGTCATTTTTCATCAATTACTCTAATTATTTCCATTTTAAAAAGTACTATCATATGTAACAAAAATGAACAATAGTCATGAGCATTTAAACAATGTAATGAGCATTTAAACAAGTAAGGAATAACCGCAGTCGAGGCGTAGCGCGATGGACTATAGAGCCTAGGCGGTGCAAGGCAACTGATAGAGGATCGTACTAATTGGGCGATAGTGGCATCCAACACCCTGAAAATATCCGTTATGAACTAGAAGTTACAAAATTTTAGTTTTGTTTTGTTTGAAGAATTTTTCACATAGTATGCATACAACTTTGGTGTCAATATTGTTAATTCATTAACATAAATATATGCATTAAGAGCCCAAGTTTTTAAGCTCGCCCCGGGCCCTTGAAATCCTAGGACCGGCCCTGCTTGCTATGGAAACCTGTTTACGAACATGTGTGGCTGATTCTGCTTGGTCATGGCTTGAATCTGCGGAGGAACCGTTTCAATATGGGCCAATTGGGTGATGCCACAACTTGTCTCTAATCCTATCCTGTAAAATCATTCGGTAAGTGTAGCATTACTGGCTCACACATATCACCTCTCGCAGATTTTTGTGTTCTTAGATCAGATAATAGGGTTAAAATTTTCTCAACAACAACAATATATATGGTTGTTTCACTTGAGTTAATGAATCATACATGGACTAAATTGTTGTGTCCACGGTGATCTAAAATCAACGCTTCTCGATAGCAAGATCCTAAGATACATCGAGCGGCGATGTAAAAATATGCTAAGATTAATAAATGATTAATTGCATGAAAGAGATCATAATAAACAATGGCATATCTTAAAAAAAGTACCTCGTTGCCTTTTCAGTTTAAACTCTCATATGAAACATTGGGGTGATCTGGAAATATTGTGGAGCTAGCATGGATTTGAGTTATGTGGCACGCCGTCAAAGTAGCTATATGACTCTTGATGATTGTAGAAACACTTAATGAAACAATATATCAAATTTTATAAAATAAAAGAAGAAATTGTGCCTAAAGTACCTGGTATTTGACATGGTCTTTTGATTTGGATTTGACGTCCAAAGATCCAAGCAAGGCTAAATGCTCAGTGCCTATGAAATGGATCCTAGGATCTCCATCGGGTATGTTTAGAGCTTCAGGTAAGATTAGAGCTTTGGGTTTATTCAGGGCATCTAAATATGACAACTTCAAATACAAAAATTGCCATTGGATGCACATTATAATTGACATAAGTAGAATAAGGATGTGAGTGAATTAACATCTGGTATACGAATAGATGGACTTAAGGCAAGCTATGGGCACGTTCTGCAACTTTGGACATGATATGCTTTGCTTTTTCTGTATTCTGCAATTCCTTGGCTGGGGCAATCAACAATGAAACAACACCAGTCCACTAAACGAATTATGGGGGCATCCACTAAAGTAGGTTAGACCTAGTTATATTTAGGGACATTGTTGGGGAAAGATAGATGCTAAGAACAAGGATCACAAATGATCGGCAAAATTCTACCTCATCCTTGTTTTCACAATAAATACCTTAATAGTATGTTTGGCAGTTTTGGCACCTCTAGTGTTCCATTTGAAGTATCCACTCTGTGTACCTGCCACATAGTGAGATATTTTGGCATGTGCCCTACGATAATACCCTGAAGGGTATCGAACTTGATATTGTTCACCCATCCCTGCTTCTTCTCACTTAGATTTTCCATGAGTTCAAGAATCAAGCGAGGAGAAAACAGTAACCTGGAACCTATAACAAATATTTGACATGTCAAATACACGTGAAAAAACATATACCTCAAAATGATGAGAGACTCTGCCTCGTAGAAAGAAAACCTATTGTACCTTATTCTGATGTTCTAATATCTCATCATTTTCCACCTCAGTATAACTAGGACCATCACCAAAACTCAAAGATTTTCGTTTTCAAATATCTTAGGGTCAAAGTGGTTTTTACATGCGTCTTGGGAAGAAACATGACTCAATTTCCTTACAAATGTCCTAGGGGATCTATATGTGTAACATGATGTAATGTTAATTGCATCTTCTTGCAATTCCTCTTCGTCCATCAAAGTAATGCATCAAGCATAGTAGAAGAAAACATTATTTGGACAAGTCCTTTGCTTTATCGCCCCTTGGGTCAAATTATGCAAAAAGGATAATTTCTATACTGGAGTAAACAGAAGGAATGGTGAAAGATTGGATGCATGCATGGAATGCATCTTTACCCAAAAAGGAAAATTTCTAGAGTGGAGTAAACAGAAGAAATACCTTAATTTTTTTTCCATGAATCAAACTACGTCGGGGGAATTTAGGAGGATGAACTGTGATTTGGAAATGGCAAAGAAAGAACGAGGGGATGGGGAAAGGCAACCGTGGATGGAAGTAAGGCATCATGTGTCGATGTGAGGATGCAAGGAGGGAGAGAGGCGCTAGTAGACGAGAGGACGGCAACATGCGGGGCTAGAACGACGAGCGGAAGAGGGGAACACAGCCTAAGGGCGATTTTTTGCCAGATCTAGATCTAGATCTGGATCTAGAGGTGATGCAGGGGAGTTTGGGTTTCAAGTAAGGAGACTGGTCTAGGAGGAGGGAGCACGGGGGATATATAGTGGCAAAGTTGCATATCGACACGTCATCGGGAAATGTTGCCTCATAGTGCAATGTCGTGGCAGATTTGCCGGGTCTAGTGCGTGCTAGCTAGGAAGGTCTCCTTCATTGACCTGCTCGAATCTCAAAGAATCCGGTGATATAGATAGTGTCGAGACGTCGACTTATAGAGGGGTTGTATTTATCTGAATTATGATGATGATGTCCACCGTGTGTACCAAAAAGGAAACAAAATGAGGAAGTAAAGCACACATGTGTATTAACATAAATCCCGACCTTCTCTCTAAGCATGAAGAAAGCATGTTTTTCTCCACAGATGGTGTCATCGGTGTGCACTGCCCACTCTAAATCCCTAATCTCTCACGTCCATGCTCTACCTTGCCCTCTGCCATAGTAGAAGGAGAAAATGTATAGAAGTCCAACGAAAAAATGCCAAAATAACACAATATAATTACCATTTACACTAATAATGACAAAGTCCAAAGGACTGCCCCACCCCCTATGGTGTGCCACGTGGCCAGGCACACATGGCGTCAGCCTATACACACCCATGAATCCACCATCACTAGTGCTCTCCCAAGACAAATTGTAGAGTGCAGAGCTCATTGGGCGGTAAGACCTGTTGTATATTTCTCAAACGTACAAAAATGAAATTCAAATTTCAGGAGTGAATATTTCAAATAAGATTTTTTTTGCAAGGAGTGCCCCCGAAGGGGCTGGAAGCATCACATATATTCCAAACGGTGGATGTTACAAAGGATTACAAAGGACCCTAGAAAGTAAGTAATAACACATAGGTCCTTGGCATTTGTAGAAAAGACCTCACTGAAAGAAATCAAACTCCAAACCGAGCCTTCCCATTCTTCACCACCGAGCCGAAGGTCAGGCATGCCGCCGCATGCGCAGGGGCGGGGACGACAGTTGCTCTCGCACAAACAAGGTATGCGGCAGCTAACCTCGAAAGGGGCCTCACAAAGGAGGTTGAATATTGGTTGGAACCCTTCACCGGCTTTTGGATAGGCTAAGAAACATTGGCCTTGGATGTCGGACGACTGTAACCCGCCGCGAAGGTGATGCTCGAGAAAATTCCTTGCCAACTCCATTGTTGTCTAACACTGCTACTCACCCAGTTGAATTCTCCATTTTTCGCAACCACTACGATGGTTGGAGGAGGAAGACGAAAGGATCAAAAGAGTCCTGCAACAAACAGATCTTTACAGCGCTGACAAAGCTAGTCGGCCCGCCAGGCTCACCACACCTGCCACGGGTGGGAGGAGGCAGGCAAAGAAAATTGGTCTAGGAAGATCCCAAAGGCCGAAGCACCAATCCGAAGCAGGGGCGAGAGCGTCGCCGTTCCCCCTCCCTTGCCGCCACGACCAACCAAGGGGGATACGACAACAAAAACCAGCAGGATGTGACACCGCTCCTCCTCGCCTCCACGGCCGGCCAGGAGCACCGCCACAGCTCCACCTCCCTCGATCTGGAGAAGGGCAACACCACACTTTATTCCGCTCCCGGCCACCTCTTCCAACCCCGCACCAGAGGAAGAAGTGGCATGCCGCTAGAAGCCGTGCGAGGACGCCGGAGGCAACGGAGCCAACAAGCGACAAGCTCGATGCGGGCGGCCGGTGCCCACCTTGCTTCCCCTGTCACCACGGCCGGCCGAAGAAGGGGACCACCTCCGCCCAGCGAAGCCACTCCAGGGAGAGGTCTTATTGGATGCAATATTTCAAATTAGGCGACATGTATTTTGATGCTAACTTCAGAACCTTTATTTTCTTGAGAGATACATAGAAGTTACAAGCAATACATATACTATATGAAATTATGAATACAATAGTCACGCATCTATTTGGAAACCAAATTAAGACTTGTAAACATCACGGGAGAACATTTGGAACGAATCAACAAAAGTCAGTGAAAACTTCTCGTGTTTGCTCGGTTATGAATGATCGATGGTACGTGTATGTGGTCGATTTGCGATGTCGTCGTGCGCTCACGCAGCGGGCGTACCGCCAGCGGCGGCCCCGCCGACAGTGGCCCCGGCGCCTACCGCAGCACTGGCCCCGACGCCTACAGTTGCACCGGCACCTGCGCCAACGGCGGCAGCCCCTCCGAGGAGCGTGTGGGGGGCGCCGCCGCAGGCTTCGTTGCACATCTTGACGCAGGCGGGGTCCTGCTTGCCGTTGGCGCAGCGCTCGTCGCAGTCGTCGTAGCAGCCGTACGCGCTGGCCGCCGGCATTGACGCGGCCGCCACCACGGCGACGACGAGGAACAGCGCCACGGCCGCGGTCTTGCTCTGGTGTACCATTGCCTCTCTGCAGCCGGCCGTGGACAGGTTAGCGCGGTTGGAATCGACGAAGGGTTAGCTGAGGATTCCCTCTTGGCCGCGATGATGGAAGACAGGAATGGCGTCGCCGGGCTTTTATGTAGGGACGACGACCGGAGACGGTGTGAGGCCATGCAAGCTCCGCGGTCGACCTGCGGTGCCGATCGGTTGAAATGCATGCATGCATGCATGCCGATGCCGCAGTGTTCGCGTCACCATCAATTGCTCACGTATTGACCGGTCAGATACTCAGATACTGTTTTAGGAGCTAGAGAAATACCCCTGATGAATTTTCAAGACCATACCGCTCACTACAGAAAACAGTCGAGGCGGCACAACACCATATTACCGTCAGCGTCGGCGTAGCCCCTCGGCACACGAAGGCCTCGGCACAGCCCCTCGGCCGTCGACGTAGAAGATCGCCCTCGGCATAGTGCTTGACGCGCGCCCCACAATGTCAGGCGATGGCCATTCGATAATGGCATAGGCCTGGAGCTAAGCGGACGGCCAGGCCATCGGCACAGGCCTAGATTATTTCAATTTTTATTTTTTTTTCATTTTTTTCAAATTTTATTTAACTCGTTAATCTCACATGAATATTTTTAATTCTAAGTACACTTAATCTCAAGTAAAATTACACTCGTAATCAAACTTCCCGACCAGTCACCCAACTCTAGCCCTAGCACGCTTAACTCCTAAGTTCCTTCCACATGAGCTTCCCACAAATAAATTAGAACTTCTTGTCAATAATATGATATCAATCCTATTAACCATTAGACTATAATATTAGACGTCTTTATTTTTTACATTCCATATAATTATTTAAGTAAACAACAATGAATTAGTAATAATAATCTTGAATACAAATAAAAATAATTATTTTTATTTATTTTTCCTTTTCCCATTTAATATTGAATAATTTATATCTACAAATCCGTAAATCGTAATTCGATAAATAATATATCTAAATCGATCGAAAAAATGAGAGGAATGCAAATATGACATCCCTATCATATAATTATGTATCATATCTTTTTAACACTAGACCAACCGAAACTATGTCAGGATTCATGAAACACCCCGTTTTTGGCACTCGGAAAATAGAAAATAGCTTTTTGGTGCGATGAAAAGGAAACCTTGAATTGGATCTCTGATCAAATAGCATGTTGTGAACCTAAAAATGATTTTTTCAAAAAATCATGAGTATCAGATCATGTACCTATAGTTCAAATCTGACTCACTTCCTACCGATTCGGCATGAATTTTTCTTTTTCATGAGGGATGGACGGAAAGGTTTGAGATATCCTGGTTGGGACATTATCCATGCAAGGTGATATGGGCACGATATGCGCGAGGGAGGAGCGGGAGGTAGGCGCAAGGGAGATCATCAAGAAGAAGGAACGTTCAATTCGGATAGACAGAAGTCCTAAAATTGAAACGGACGTGAATTCCTCATACGAACTCCGAATCAAGAAAATAAGCACTTGTTGGATAGATAATTCCAAGATCTTTCCAATGAGTACTTCCATGTCTCAAGACCCCGGATAATCCGGCCCCCACACCCCGGATAATTCGGCGCTGCTTCGGAGATTCTGCTAATCCGGCCCCGCGACGTTCTGTATGGCCCCCGGATAATCTGGCCCACTTAGACCGGATAATCTGGCCCTATAAGTTCCCATCCGATCCGGACGGACCAACTTGTATCAGACACGTTTTTGTTTCGCGTCGTTTGGATGTTCCGGCTGTCATATAAGCCCTGGAACGCCCTTTAGATTAGGGTTAGCTAGAAATTGAGTGTAAAACTATTGTGTGAGTTGCTTGGTGAGCATCCCTCCGGGGACGGTGATGTCGTGTTATCTATCGTATTGATATTGTCGTGGAGTTTCTTGTGTTCATCAAGGATTATCGTGTTTTGGTTTGAGGCGTGGTGATTTTCGCCACGTTGCTTGCTGGATTCGTTCCTCTTCATCAGGTGACGTTCATTGGCGTTGTTGGAAGAACCTATCTAGGCTACTCGCTGTGAAAGATCGGGACAAAACTATAGGATCATCGGCTTGATCTGTATCATGTGGTATCAGAGCACCAGGTTGCTCATGGCGAGATTGTGTTGATTGATCGGCTGAGTGTGTTCTTGGTGGAGATCAGAGAGTTGTGGCGGTGCAGATTGGATCTCGACGTCCGTGCACCGGAGTGTCCGACGGTTTCCTCCTGGAGTATCCCTCCAACACCGGACAATTCGGCCCTGATTTTTGTTGTTGTTGTTGTGCAGTTATGCTAGGAAGCATGCCGTTGTGTCAGGGTGATTTTTTGGCAAACGGTGCAGTTCTGGGAAGAGATCTGGTGATGTGTACAATGATTATCTCGACATCTTGCGTGGTGTAGTATGTGATGATTCTCAAATCAGTTGGACACTGGTCCATATGGCGACATATGAGGAATATGAGTCGTGGGAACGTCATATGCAAGATGGTTTTTACAGATGTGATACATACGAGTATTCGGATAATCCTACACGTATGGGTCTTGCATTACGACGTGTAGATGAGGAGATAGCTCGTTGGTGGGATAAAGAGGTGCGTGAGAAGGATATTGTTGATGCAACTTGGAAGTACTTCAATAATTTTTTGCGTGGTTGTTTTATGCCTCCTCGTCGTAAGGTATTTTGTACCAAGCCCATGAAAGGAGTCCAGCAGTCGCCCAAGGTTGCAGTTATGTCTATTCCATCTCATGTAAAGGAGGGTCCAGTGGTTGTTCCAGTGCAAACGGTCAGCGTGGCAGTGCCTGTTGTTGCCAAGACTATTGTGTGTGCTGAAACTACAGTGGAGGATATTGTACCATTGAGTGAGCTGAATTTGCAACTCAAGAAAGTACAAGGCGATGCTTGCATAACACTTGATAGAGGCCAGCGTTGGAATTTATTTCAGGCGCAGTGTATGATCAAAGGCAAAGCATGCAAGTTGATTGTTGATGGAGAGAGCTGTACTAATGGCATTAGCAAAGCAATGGTGGCAGCGTTGGGGTTGTCCACATGGCGTATACCTGAACCTAAGCATCTACAGTGGTTAAATAGCTGTGGTATGGTGAAGGTAACTCATAAGGTGCGTGTGCCATTTACAGTTGGTGATTATGTTGATGAGATTGAGTGCGATGTGTTGCCATTGGAGGTACGTGGGCTATTACTTGGTCGTCCATGGCAGTATGATCGCAACGCTACACATGTTGGACGAGCAAATACATATTCTTTTGTGCATGGTGGCAAACAGCAGACTTTGAAACCTATGCAGGATGATCACATAAAGTCTGATGTAGAGATGTTGGTACATAAGGAGAAGGTGCGCAAGGTTAAGCCAAAATCTTGGCTAGCTAAGGTGCAGGATGGAGAGCATGATGCACAGTGCGACAATGTTGATATTGCTTCAGCTATTCCTGTAGATGACAAGCTAGTAGAACTTGTTAGTGACAAGCCAGTTGAAGTGCATCCTCTTATTGCTGAGAGGAAGGATGTTGCAGCATGTGTTCAGAAGGTTGTTTGTGTTGACACAGGTGTTCAGACGGATGATAGTTGTGCTCCTGATGTTCCAGTGCATGAGGTGAAGTGGGGTAACAAGAACAGTTTTGCTAGCACACCTGTGAGGCATTTTGTTGGGACTGTTGCGGATGCATAGAGGCAAGGATGGACATGTTCGTCAGTTGTGTGGTCCAGGCATTACTCATCTTATGCCAGGTCGTGCAAAGAAGGTCCATGTTCAGCAACCACGAGTTCCAACAAGAGTTGAGAAGAAGAAGACGGTGGTACCTAGGTCAAAGCTCGTATGGAGACGCAAGGAGGTGCAGGCGCCAGGGGCTATTTCAAGTCAAGCACGCCGAGAGGGAGGTTGCGGAGTGGAAGGCAGGCAAGAATTGAAGATGGCGAAGACGCGTGAAGTGATTGTTCATATCACGCCACCTTTCCGACCCGACCCGCAAGCGTTGGAGACAACGCTTCTTGAAGGGGGGGATGATGATATGGGCACGATATGCGCGAGGGAGGAGCGGGAGGTAGGTGCAAGGGAGATCATCAAGAAGAAGGAACGTTCAATTCGGACAGACAGAAGTCCTAAAATTGAAACATACGTGAATTCCTCATACGAACTCCGAATCAAGCAAATAAGCACTTGTTGGATAGATACTTCCAAGATCTTTCCAATGAGTACTTCCACGTCTCAAGACCCCGAATAATCCGGCCCCCACACCCCGGATAATCCGGCCCTGCTTCGGAGATTCTGCTAAGGACTTCGTGCGCGACGTTCTGTACGGCCCCCGGATAATCCAGCCCACTTAGACCGGATAATCCGGCCCTGTAAGTTTCCATCCGATCCGGACAGACCAACTTGTATCAGACACATTTTTGTTTCACGTCGTTTGGACGTTCCGGCTGTCATATAAGCCCTGGAACGCCCTTTAGATTAGGGTTAGCTAAAAATTGAGTCTAAAACTATTGTGTGAGTTGCTTGGTGAGCATCCCTCTGGGGACGCCGATGCCGTGTTATCTATCGTATTGATATTGTCGCGAAGGTTCTTGTGTTCATCAAGGATTGTCGTGTTTTGGTTTGAGGCATGGTGATTTTCTCCACGTTGCTTGCTGGATTCGTTCCTCTTCTTCACGTGACGTTCATTGGCGTTGTTGGAAGATTTCCTATCTAGGTTACTCGCTGTGAAAGTTCGGGACAAAACTATAGGATCATCGGCTTGATCTATATCACAAGGTGGTCTAGTATTTTGGAAAAATGGGGTGATTCTATTTTAAAACTTTCATTTAGTGGTTGCTTCACAAAACATCTCCTTTTTTGCACTTGGAAAATGAAAAATGGCTTTTTGGTATAACGAAAACGAAAACTTCCTCCTGCAACATTGTTCACCATAACATGATGCACATGCGTGCACAATATGGGAAAATTATCGCAAGCTATGCCACAATTCTGACCATAACATCGGTTATTTGACCTGAAAGCTAGGAAACCTCGATTGAGATAGGTCATTTTGTGAAGATTTTTCTAAGACACAATCAATATACCAAGTTTGGTATTTTTCCTTGAAACTATGTCACATAATATGACACCATGCGAAGGTTTTGCATTGTTTCGATCTTTTTGAATTTTTTATGCCCATTTTAAACTATCGTCAAACTTTCTAAATCGGCGGGCATGAACATTCTTAGCTTGGGGCTGAGTCTCGCTAAACTTGCATTGTATATGTGTGATGAAATAGTATATTATGAACCTAAAAATGATTTTTCCGAAAAATCATGAGCATCAGATCATGTACATGTAGTTGAAATCTGACTCACTTCCTACAGATTCGGCAGAAATTTGTCTTTTTCACGAGGGGTGGACAAAAAGGTTTGAGATATCCCGGTTGGGAAATTGTCTATGCAAGGTGGTCTAGTATTTTTGAAAAATGGGGTGGTACCATTTTAAAAGTTTCATTTGGTGGTTGCTTCACAAAACACCCCATTTTTTGCCCTTGGAAAATAAAAAAAATGGCTTTTTGGTGCGACGAAAAAGAAAACTTTCTCCTGCAATATTGTTCACCATCTCATGATGCATATGCGTGCATAATATGAACACATTATCGCAAACTATACCATGATTCTGGCCATAATATTGGTCATTTGACCTGAAAGCCAGGAAATCTCGATTGAGATAGCTCATTTTGTGAAGGTGTTTTTGAGACACAATCAATATGCCAAGTTTAGTATTTTTCCTTGCAACTATGTCACATAATATGACGCCACGCAAAGATTTTGTATTTTTTTGATCGTTTTTGAATTTTTTATGCCCATTTCAAACTATCGTCAAACTTTCTAAATCAGCGGGCATGAAGATTCTTAGCTCGGGTCTGAGTCTTGCTAAACTTGCATTGGATCTATGATGAAATAGCATATTGTGAACCTAAAAATGTTTTGCCAAAAAATCATGAGCGTTAGACTCACTTCCTACCGATTCGGCAGGAATTTGTCTTTTTCACAAGGGGTGGACAAAAAGGTTTGACATACCCCGGTTGGGATATTGTCCATACAAGGTAGTCTAGTATTTTTTAAAAATGGGGTGGTACCATTTTAAAACTTTCATTTGGTGGTTGCTTCACAAAACACCCCATTTTTGCACTTGGAAAATAAAAAATAGCTCTTTGGTGCGATGAAAAGGAAAACTTCCTCCTGCAACATTGTTCACCATCTGAGGATGCATATTTGTCCATAATATGGGCACATTATCGCAAACTATACCATGATTCTAGTCATAACATTGTCATTTGATCTGAAAGCCAGGAAATCTCGATTGAGATAGGTCATTTTGTGAAGGTGTTTTTGAGACACAATCAATATACCAAGTTTGATATTTTTCCTCGCAACTATGTCACATAATATGACACCACACGAAGGTTTTACATAGTTTCGATCGATTTTGAATTTTTTATACCCATTTTAAACTATCGTCAAACTTTCTAAATTAGCGGGCATGAAGATTCTTAGATCAGGGTTGGGTCTCGCTAAACTTGCATTGGATCTCTGATTAAATAGCATATTATGAACCTAGAAATGATTGTTCCAAAAAATTATGAGCATAAGATCATGTAACTGTAGTTCAAATCTGACTCGCTTCTTCCCAATTTGGCAGAAATTTGTCTTTTTCACGAGAGGTGGACAGAAAGGTTTGAGATACCCTGGTTGAAACATTGTCCATGCAATGTGGTCTACTATTTTTGAAAAATGGGGTGGTACCATTTTGAAACTTTTATTCGGTGGTTGCATCACAAAACACCCCATTTTGGGCACTCGAAAAATAAAAAATGGCTATTTGGTGCGACGAAATGGAAAACTTTCTCCTGCAATATTGTTCACCATCCCATGATGCGCATACATGCATAATATGGACACATTATCGTAAACTATGCCGCGATTCTGGCCATAACATTAGTGATTTGACCTGAAAGCCACGAAATCTCGATTTAGATAGGTCATTTTGAGAAGGTTTATTTGAGACACAATGAAACCCTAGGAAGTGGGACCCGAATATCTACCCCTATAGCCTTATTCGTACGAGGGTTGACCAATATAAGTTTCTACTAGTTTAGATTTATTTAGGTCATATCTACATAGAAAACTTAGGTTGAGACTAGGATTCCACGTGTTGCCCTCCGTTTGATCCGTAGCGGGAGTTTCAAACCACAGTTTGAGTTGTTTTCGAAGTGTTACCGCATGCGCGTGAAGTGTCTTTCACCCAAATTGTTCATGTATTCTAGGGCAACACATAAGTTTTCGTGGAATTCTGGCATTCAGGTGGTCATTTTCGAGCGACGAGAATCGCGATGATGGAGACCGTTATTCAAACGGTAAAATGCCTACAATTGGAGTAAAAAATATATCAACATTAAATTATTGGGAGTAATAAATAAATTGGTATAAAATATATGGCTAAAATTAAATGGAAATAAAAATCTGGAGGCCTACGCCGACGGCCCATCCATCGGCACAGACCAACCAATTTCGCCCAAAGAGCTACGCTGACGGCCAGGCCGTCGGCACAGCCTGGGCTTCCTAACGCTGTTCTTGCCGCCGTGCCAGAACTGGGGCTATGTCGAGGGCCACCGTCGGCACAGTCTTCTCTGCTACGCCGACGGCCGGGCTTCACCAAGGGCTACCCTCGGCACCTTCCTCTACGCCGACGGCCGGGCTGGGCGGCTGGCCGGGGAGGCCGCTACGCCGATGGCCCTGACATTTGGCCGTAGGCGTAGCCGGCCGGCCGGCCGTCGGTGTCTTCCATTTCTCCTCTAGTGACTATTCGCACAAGAAAAATACATACCAGTAGTCTCTCCATTTCAAAATAGATATCACATATTTGTCTAAATTTGGATGTATCTAGGTACTACCTCCATCCCAGAGGTTAAGGCTATATATATTTTTTTTTCAAAAATCAAACTACATAAAGTTTGACCAAGTTTTTAGAAAAAAAAGTTAGTATATAAATACATTCAAATTTTGGTAAAATCGCAACCTCTGTTTTGAGATGGAGGGAGTAGTATAAATGGCCATCATCGTAAGCTTTGACAGTGTTTGTTACCAGCGGGGGCTCGTTTGTGAGGGATGAGTTGGCAACTTATTTGCACAAGTTTGCTAAGATGCACGTGGGTTCCACCCGCCAGCCTCACATATCCTCATCCTCCTCGCTCTGAGTTCGGCTCTCACTAATTCTCCCACTACCGCTCCATTCGGCTCCCGTGAGCATGCCCCACATTCCGTCGCCGGCAACTGCCCCTCCGGCCTCCTCAAGGTCCTCGCGTCACAGCTAGAGCGCTGACCTATAAGATTTCGTGAAAGAGAAAACACTATATTAGGAATTAAAAACCTCCCTTTGGTTGGTAATAAGGAAAAGCAATACTTAAGAGAACATCAATCATTCATTCTCCACATGTTCCATTCGTGAGATAAATTTGGAACGCCGTTAGATGTGCAACATGTTATAATTGGTAGTTCATTAATGCTTTGAAACTGTTTTAGTGTTTTGTGTTGCGAAATTCCGAAATTCCACCAATCTATTGATAATCATCAACAGCAGTACAAAAAGACTTACAAGTAATAGAAATTATAAATAGATCATTGGACCACCTAGCGACGACTACAGACACTAGCACGAGCCGAAGGCGCGCCGCCGTCCTCGCCCCTCCATCACCGGAGCCGGGCAAAGCTTGTCGTAATAGAGCTTGTTGAAGTAGACAGACAGGAAGTCGTCGTGCTAAGGTTCCATAGGACAAACACACTAGAGCAGTAACCATCGTCGAAGATGTCAACCGTAGATTGGAAGAGACTGACCTCAAACTACACCAATGAATACGGAAAACGACCGGATCCCAAGAGATCCGCCGGACACATGACTCCACGCGCCCTCCGCCGGCGCTAGATGCATCACCGGAGCGAGGATAGGGCGGGGAGGACCTTATTCTGACTTCATGACGTAGCCGCCGCCTCAACATCCTGAAGAAGATACTGAAAAAAAGGCTAAACAGAAAACGAGAACCTCCCGCCGGCGAGAGGCCGTGGTCCGCCACGCCTCCAAGGCCCTAAGGCCACCGGAGATAGAGCGGACCGGTGGCGTTGCCGGCGAGGGGAGGGAACCCTAGATGGGTTTGGCTTTTCTCTTCGTGGTCGCCTAGGGGCTCCCAGGTATGTATTCGAGTTCTTTCTTAAACTGTTTTAGTGTTTGGCAGAAAAGTTTTAATCCTAAAAAGAGAAGGTTGTTAAATTTTTGGGTTGCATAATTTTTCTGGGGTATTTCGTATGTGAGAAACATGGCATGTTTTGGAAAAGAAATAGCCTCGAGGGCTTGACAAAACTGAAGAAGTAGCAAGGACAGGTTCAGGAGGAGGGAAAGGCTGGAACTTACTATGAGAGATAGAATAACTAGCATTGTCATCCATTAAGTGTATTGCACTTTTCTTACCCTTCGTTCATTCAACGGTTTAATTTTCTTTGATGGTGAATAACCTTTTTAGCACCTTCTTCCATAAATATTCTACGAGTGGTTATAGAAGGAATTATACCTTTCAAGCATCGAAAAAATATCACAAAGCCTTACGACGAACCATGAGAACCCTCAGTTTATTTTATTCCTTCTCCGAATGTAAGAACTTATAATAACAGGGAACTTATTTGTTTCATATAAAAATTCATAATGTAGTTGCTCTATTAGGTGTTAGTTTTGAAGTGGTGTTTTTTGAAACCATAGCCACAATAATTGTTGTTTTTTTTAATTTTCTCCGCATGCGTCGAATATTAGTGTATGAGTTAGGTTACAATTGGACGTGTGTTGTATTGTTGATAGATTATGAGTAGTACTAGAGTAGGACTCTAACTCTCAAGGCCTCCTCTATTTTTATACTGATCGGTCAGATGTGCCGTCCTAGGGTACAAAATGCCACGAGTGTGAAGATAGATGTTTTTGAGGAAATAATTATCTGAAGGACACGGTGAACATTTGTTAAAACTGACGGAAGAGATCAAAAGTAATAGTCCTTCCGTCTGAAAATAAGTTTTCGATTTGTCTATATTCACGTATCTATAGACATAGCGAGTACTATACGGTATGACCTCTCTCCGTCTTGACCCAAACTTTCCTTGTCGAGGACTCGCCAGGATCTTGCTGGCATGCACCAAAGCTGGTTCGAATACGGCCAAAGCTAATCGCAGATCGCCCGTGTCGAACCTGTTTTTTTTTTTTTGTGTGTGTATTATCTATCTATTTTTTTTCGAAAATTCCACCGATCTATTAGTAATCATCAACAGTAGTACAAAAAGACCTAAAACTAATAAAAATTACAAATAGGTCGATGGATCACCTAGCGAAAACTACAAACATTAGCACGAGCGGAAGACGCGTCGTCATCATCGCCCCTCCATCACCGGAGCCGGGCAAAGCTTGCCGTAGTAGAGCTTGCTGCAGTAGACAGACGAGAAGTCGTCGTGCTAAGATCCCAAAGAACCAGCGCACTAAAGCAGCAACCATCGCCAATGATGACATCCGTAGATTGGAAAAAGCTGACCTGAAATTAACACAAAAAATGACTAGATCCTAGGAGATCAGCCGGACACACAACTCTACGCGCTCTCCGTCGGTGCTAGGCGCACCACCGGAGCGAGGATAGAGCGGGAGGACTTTATTCTGACTTCGGGATGTAGCCGTCGCCTCAACATACCAAAAAAGACACGAGAAAATAGCCTAAACGAAGAACAAAAAACCTCCCGCCAGCGAGAGGCCATGGTCCGCCACACCTCCAAGACCCTAAGACCATCAGAGATGGAGCGGACCGACCCTAGATGGGTTTTTCACGACCGCCTCTTATCTCCTAGGAGCCGCACGTACCGGTTGGTAGGTCATGAATCAGTATCTATCTATCTATCTATCTATCTATCTATCTATACCTAATAATAAAGGATGAATTATTTCTTGCAGTTCAACTTTTTTTGACCTTGCCATGGCTGATTTTCTGATCGCACACGACGGGACATGCTGAAGCTTTTTCTAGCTGGGCCGGTTCGTGTGTCATGGGCTGCTTAAAAAAAGCTTAGTTCGACCGTCGCTGATTTTTGTTTCTGATCGCATGCATTTTTGGGTTAAAAAAGAGTCCCACCTGCTGCTTTACAATGAGTATAATCTACGCTAAAAATTCTCAGGTAGTATCAGCAAGCGGCAACAAGGATGATTAGTAGGAAATCAAATGATCAAGTGGGATAAAATTCCCCATGTGCTGATGGGCAGAGGATTAAACAGGACTGAGGAAAAGTGGGTTGTTGCATTCTTAAATGAAATGAAGGAGTATGGTTGGACGTTGGGAGGACGCACAGTCATGCCTGACTCGATGGATTACCTATTTCAGGTCGGTAGGAAAAAATCTTGGGAGAGATAAGGTCCATAGAGAAGCTGAGCGAGAGGGACGTATCGTGCACCGAAATAGGTCTGCTATCGTCCGGCTGGGCCAAGTGGGCCTCGTGGGCATGCCATGTTTAAAGGGTTTTCTGATTTTTTAAAATTCAATCGATGGCTAAAATAAATTTTCCTAATTCTTTCATTTTTTTCCTAATTCTGTCTGATCTATTTAAAACGGTCATCCTGTTTTAATTGGTTTGCTCCGATTTATTTGTTTCCGTTCATGTCTTCATTGGCTCAATGGCAAATCAAAGCTGACTGCATGCAGTTACTAGAAACAAGATTTGACCTGTCTATTATCTCAGCAGAAAAACTCGGGTTGGCAGTTTTTTCTATTTTTGAAATAAATCCAGGTGAATTTAGATCAGAAATTTGTTTTGTCCCATTAACAAAAAAATCGAGTAGTCAAATTCTCTAGGGTAATATTAGATTTCCGCGACCTTTTTCCCCTCGATGTAACGCACGGACATTTTTCTATTATCTACAAGGTCGACAAGATGTTCTTTCGCTGCAACGCGTGGATATTTTGCTAGTACTATTAAAAAGATTCACGTGGATTTTCTGTCTGCCGTCAAATCGGACGCCCGCTCTCCCATCGATCCCCTTCTCGCATAGGAAGCAAGCGGACGCATCGACGGGCGGCGGGAATACAAGAAGGTCGTGGAGTTGCCGGATCTTGCGGTGGCGACAACAGGCGGCAAGGAGAAGAGATCGCCTCCGCGCTCCTACGCAGCATTGCCCCCTTGAATCCCGATCTGGTGCTGCTGTAGGCCGCCCCAGTCATCAAGGGAAGACAGGCGGCGCCCATGCTTTCGATTTTTGGTCGAAAAATCGAGACCTCGCGGCTACCCGGACCTGGGTTGTGGCGGGCAACGAAATCCAGTGCCTCGCGACCAACATGGTGCTGGCTTAAAGAATCGGTCCAAGGCTATCCTGTTTGGGTATTTCTATCGAAATCCCCTTTATGGGTGTTAGACTCGATTTGGCGAGCTAGCTCAAAAGCAACTACACCTTGCGGGACAATCAATCAGGTTCATGTTGCATGCTTGCACACCAAGCCGTCCCTAGATTTTTCTTCTAGACCAAACAATCCAGCTTAGGCTTCCAAATTACAATTTCTCTTGATTTGATACAGAATTTGGTGCCCAGTTTGATTTTTTGGGAGAAATTAAGAGACAAGGAGCTAGAGAACAAAGCCAGATCACGACGCCCTCCATCTCCAATTCGAGATTCACTAGACAATATAGGGAAGAAGATGGTCAGCGGGTGGTCACCATGGATGGATACAATGCCGACAAGAAGTGGATGCCGTTTATAGTATAGCGCGTACCTCGAGCTCCTGCTGGACAGGGAGGCCACCTCTGCTTCTACCAAAGAAGCTAAGATGCTGCTATGCAGATTGCAAAAGGCAGAAAAAAACAGAGAGAAAAAGAGATCATCGGGCGTGAGGGGGATATAAGATGAAGAGATGCGGTTGTCAATTCTATATTTCACGCAAGAGGGTATCCTCTTTGAAATTGGGGGTTTACACTACTTTGTGGTGACAGTGAAAAATAAAAATGAGACAATAAGAGAGTGAAAGATAATTATTACGACGGCGTTTTAAGTGGAGGCAACTTTCTTGTATACGGAGTTTGTTTGGACCAACGACCACTAAAAATGCTCGCAAGCGACGACTTCGTCGAAAACCTAGTTAGGCCGCCGGGGAATTACTTGCTGCACGCATGCGACCTCCCTTGTACATCACGCGTCAGCACATCTCTTTTGTCATCTTAGTTTGTCGATGGTCTAACCCGACATTCAGAAAGTTTTACCCAAGCTTAACTCACCTAGATTTCAAAAGAAGAAAAATCAAATATCCTTTGTCACTTGTTCCTCCAACATGATCATGAAAAAATTTAACAACCATGCATCTGAATCCGACATCTACTGAAATACCGACTTAGGTCACTGTAGAAAGGTTTTGATAATAATATAGTAACATCTTGTCCGCAAAAAATATGGTAATATCTTAGCTACCACAATGAACGAAAATTAAAAGAAACTTGTAGTTGTAAATAGCACAAAGATACTTAAAGCCGTTTACATTATACTAGTACAAAACCGGTGCTCCGCTACGGTGTCACAATTAAATTGAATAAACATTATTTTAGTAGCAGCCTCCTTCCTTTTATTGCTTTAAATTAAGAGCAAACTGAATTGTTTATAAAAACTTATTTTGAAGTTAAGAAGATAAGGGTACAAGCCCGTGGACCAAGCTAGTCACAGAAGACACAACACACCCAAACACGCCTGTAGACTCACACTGGACCAACACACGCACACCAGCCGCTAGCTACACACGTCACGCCCAAGGCCCAACAAACACGCTACGCGCGCCTCCCGCACCAGTCCTCTATTGATCCCCAGCCCAGCGCCGCGCCGTCGATCCCGTGAGCCCCGCCTCCAATTCTTCTCTCCCCGGTCGCCATGTGGCCATGCTGCCGCCTCCCAAGCCGTTCTCCGCGCGCCGCCTGCGTCCCGTCCACGAGCTCTGCCGCCAGCAAGCTTCGCAACGCCTCCCTGCGACCTCGACGTCCAGCGCCGCCTCTCCCTTGTTCTCGACCTCGTCCGCCCCAATCTCGCCGTGTGCCGCTGCACATCCGCGAGCTCGCCGCCTCTGCCACTTGCGCGTCGCCGGCCATGTCCTCTCTCTGTCCCCCATCGCTTGCTGCTGTAGTGGCCGTCGCTGGCCAGGCCCAGCGCCGCTGCGCCTCCCCCGGGCTCCGCCGCCCTCTCCTATCTCCCTCCTCGCGCACACACGCACGCCCGTTCGCGATGCGCCTCTGACCCGCCGCCGCTTGCTGCTGTCGTGGCCTCCGCTGCGCCTCCCCTAGCTCCGCCGCTCTCTCCTATCTCTAATCTCTCACCGCCGCGGTGCCCCCTATTCTCTCTCACGAGCCCCCGACCTTGCGTCAAAGCTCGCCCAATCTCGCGCTGCAGTGCTGAGACAGACGGGAGAAAACGTTTCGGTGGCACCGGTGTTTATATGTATTTTTTGGAGGGTAAAACCGTTTAAATAAAAAGCTAGTTTTTTTATGGCAAAGCTTACCGTTTTATTACTGATAACTGTTGGGGAACTCGCCCATTACAAGCACTAGATTTAGGGGTACGCCTTGGCGCACGACCTCGTCAGCTTCGGGCTGATGATAAATGTAGTGCGAAACACCAATTAAAAAGTTAGTATTAGTCGACAGAGAAGACAATAAGTGAAGTGCAGTATATAGATACAATTCTCAGATAATAGTAGCTACATACACCAACAAAACGGAGTCTTACCAAAAATGGTATAATATATGTATCTGCATTGTGAGAAAAATATCAGTATTTATGGGAATGTATTAACCTAAGATGATAATTAGTTGTTTCTAAGTTGAGCAATTAGGACTGTTATAAACGATTTGGCAACCGCTATATTAACCATACATGGCAACCGCTATATTAACCATACATGAAAATCTGTTATGAGTAAGTGGTAAGTGTAGAACATATATAAATTGGTGGTTCGAAAAGAAACAAAAAACAACCTCGAGCACGAAGGAATGACAAAAGCAATATCCACATAAGTTGCACAAAGGAACTGCTGCAACAGGAACCTACTTCATATGTCCAGGCCAATTACAGAAGGAAGAACATGGTCTTGAGAGGACACCGCACAACCAACAAGAAATAAACACCTAATAGCTACTTGCATCACCCAAAGCTGACATTCCTGCAAAGGAAAATATAAATTAACCAACAACTAAATTGAAGCTAAATCAAACAAATGGTAAATAACAAAAGGCTTGATTCAGGTTCAACCAACATGGACAAGTCCTTCTGAAAATAAAAGGGAAATCCAAATCCACATCCCTGGAAGCTCTCCAAAAAGGAAAGGCAGCCAGATACAGATCTATCACATCGAGCAACCTTCCCACTGGTTATTTGGTATTGTCATCTATCAGACATAAGTGAGGCCTTACATGGAAGTAAAAGACCATCTCAGATAGCCAATGATGATTTTCCTGTAAACGTCTTGGGAGTAGAGCTTGCAATGCCCGTGGTGCTCACAAATGGCACCTGGTTTCATGGGCAAGTCAGCCTGGTTACCTGAGTACCTCTTACGATATTATTGTTAGACCTACACTTCTTTAATCTGAGCGTGAAAAGAATTCACAAGTCGGGTGATGAGCTAACACCCTACGAACAATTTAAACAGAATATGAGGATATGAACTATGAAGTGGTTATGTACATGAAATGGTCTGACATAGAAGAAGAGAGGCCACCTCTTGTATGTTGAAGCCGTGCCAGATATTGCCATTGATCTTCTGGCTATTTAGCAACAGATGAAGGAAGCTAACATAAGAATGTGCATGGAATTAAGGAAAGGTACATCGAATATACATATGCATGAGCAGACATGTAAAGCAATTAATTAGGGACAAAATTTAGACAATTTGTTGAGGTAAAAAAGATACCTCTAAAACAATATAGCTAGGAACATATGTTAGCTTTCTTATGTCTAGTTTGCAATATTATTTACATGCTTTTCCTTTGTTTGGAACACAAAATTTATATGGTTAAATGTCCTTGTATATTCCATATATGTTGGTACTATATACATAAGAAAAGGTAAACTCAAATAAAATTTGGAGTGTACCTATATGAGTTATCAGCAACATTTACTCGAGTGTAGCAGTATCGGTATACACATGTGGAAAGTAAGCATAAGTATAATTGGAATCTCAGTTCAGGAAGGGGAATCCTCGAATAGAGCTAGCTGTAGAGATGAATTCCTATGATCTTTGTGGTCACTGCAGAGTAGGTCCTAGAATGCACCGAATAAAGTAAATGATACATTTATTTTGTGAAATACCCTTGGGGCCTCCCAATTATACCTTTAGTTACAAAAAATATAACTGCAGATTGTCGCTTCCAATGTTCAGCCTATACTTAACGAGCTACCAGACGAATAGCAGGTTAATCCATCTTTACATAAGAAATAAACATATCCATATGAATTCTAGAAAGCACACTATATATTGCTTGTCACTGATTTTTCTAGCATACTATTTTCTTGTCATCAGAATAGCAAGAAAGAACATGATGCAGCCAAAGCTTATACGATGCCCACTTATCCAAAGATATTATTCACAAATTTTGACAAGTTGTGTATTTAAAGAAATGAGACAGCTAGCATATAATAAATGGTATTGTCGATCTGGATGCAGTGAGGTGTGCAACCATATATGTATCATAAAAATATAATTTTGTACATATGCGAATAGAAGAGGAGAATGTCAATAGAAGATTGGAAAAACTCAGATCGCTGAACTGGTGTCTTAATATATAGGTAGTGACTGGAATGGGGGGAATACCTCTGCCATTATCGATTGTTGAGAGTAAACGACGGGTGTGCATTAGCAAAGAGCATTGTCCTTGATATTCGCCCTTCCGGAGAACACTTGTTGATTCACCTACATAATTTTAAAATTAGCTAACAACTTAGCATTATAGGAAATCATATCCAGAACCTGAAGAACAGGGTTGTGCCATGCTTCCTTAATAATAACCAAGAATATATAATATAACAGCACATTTGTGATGAAAGCTTAACCATAAATGCACAGAACGAACTACATATATGAACACACTTTACTTCATCAATTCCGACTCATTGCATGAATGATCAAATGGAAATTAATCAATGGTGTTAAAGCGATGTTAGCAACAGATTGAGTTCACCTTTCCAAGAAGGGACACAGATCACAGGTGAGCCACTTGAGCACATGCTTAACTAAATAGGCATCAACAATAGATCACACCGATGCAGAAAAATAATACTCCACTCATCTTAATGATTACTAATTTTGTTCTCACAAGAATCAACCCCATTCAGACCTTAATGCGAAGCATCTATTAGACAACAACATATAGCACAATATATTCCAAATTAAGCCATGAATTTCAGCCCAAAATATTTTTTTTCCTCAAAATCGGACTGGACAGAGGATTGGAAAAAAGTGGCATCACAAAATATCATCTTACCTTGCACGGAAGCCATGTATTCAGGAGAACAAGAAAGAGAGCTGATTTGGGTGACCTCGTCTACTTCCACTCATCACCTTTCTCTTCTTATCTTCCTCCCACCTTCTATTTCAACTCCTTGCAGAGAAATCGAAAAAAAATCAACACATGAAAAAAAATAGAACACAAGAGACGAAGGATCTTGAAGCTGGAGCATCTACACTCAGTGGAGGAGGCAGCAATGAACACGGAGCTCCTGCGCAGCCCCGTTCCCTCCTCATACTCCACCACTGCACGAGAATAGGAGGTTCCCTCGAGGATCCAGAGAGGGGAGCGGCACACCCGGCCTCTGTGGTGGCTGCTGCACATGTATAAGACAAGCCGCAAGCTGACCTGCGGGCGCCGGCCTCTGTGTGTCCATCGTGCGCGAAGAACAGGGCGCAGTGGACGTGCTCTGGCCCGCTTCCTTCATCCCTGCGGGCAAATTTCCTGCTGCTCCTCCCAAGCCGGACGCCGGTTTCCATCTGGGCGCCCTTCAACCAGCCCCCATGACAAAGTGTGTGGCGGTGACGCTACTCCTGGCGATGGTGATGATGGATCTCAACCCGAGAAAGGAGCGGCCGTGGCAGCACACCAGAGAGGAAACGGCGGAGACGAGGGAAGGCAGCACATGAGGGGATAGAAGGAGGAGGTGGGCGAGGGAATTGGGAGGAACCCATGCGCGAGGCCATTGGGGGATGGCGGCTAGGGTTTTCCTGAGCCTGGGTGCATTTTATCCTGCGCTCGATGAAAATGAACGAATGGACACGATTTGATGATGGAGGGATCGGATGGCTGAATAAATCAGATTTTTGTGATGCCTCCCAGGACCCCCACCGTTTATAGGTTAAACTAGATCATGATGGCACGCGTTGCTGCGCCCGTCTATTTGTGCAATAGAATAACAGTAACATGACATGGCATTTGAATGTTAATTTACATATTGGTCAGTTCAAAGAGGTCTCAATTATTGGCCAGTTGAAAGAGGACTTTATTATGTATGGAGCTAAGTAGTATACACCATGAAGAACATGCCAAAAACAAATCGTAATAGAATGTTTGACGCACAAGCACTGGTGCAAATGAGTGTCTAAATCTGAATACATCAATATAAAGTGCAACACTTAGCCTACATATGTCCCGAGTTAAGAAGGTTTATCTAATGCCAAGTTGTGTGGTTGTATAGTAACATATTCAGAATCTGCATGGTGCAAAGAATCTTGTTGCAGTGATACACCAGATGAAAAATCAAGCAAGTGCAGTTTCTTATTTTTGTAACATATTTAGAATCTGCATGGTGCAAAGAATCTTGTTGCAGTGATACACCAGATGAAAAATCAAGCACGTGCAGTTTCTTATTTTTGATTCTGGAATAGATGAAAGAAACACTCAATAATCGATATGTCAAATGGGGGCTCAGTTCTTAGAGAGGAAGAAAACATTGTAACAAGTCATATAGTTTGATCGAAAATAGACGATGTAATTTAGGAACTAACCTGGCCAGCAGCCATTGTTAATACCGAGTGTGAAAGCCAGCTGAACTAAAATTAACCATTCGCCGATATTTAACAGAAACAAAGGAGCTGAATCAGGATGGACACAACCTACGTACAAAGAATTTGATATCTAGTTTAGAAAGGGTCAAAATTGGTATGTAAATAAAATGGGATTTCACAGAACAAAGAATCTACCCGGTAGAGCACCTTTGGACCTGAAATTTTTTATCGGGTAGAAGTAGTATGGAGAGAAACTAAGACAAAATATTTTATAGGACAGGCTAGTACTGTACAATCATCATTCGCCGTCAATTTATGCATGACGGCTGCCATTAGGGGATAGCAAGAACTAAAAATTGGGACGGTCTACAATCGGGGGCATGGACATCAATGACAAACAGACACAGGCTAACTGCCGAATTCGCATGGGAGATCGATGTCCCGCTCCAGGTACCAGCCCGTGCTCGATCGAATCAGACGGACCGTCGCATCAGCATATCAAATCGTGTCGGTAGAAGCACCCAGTATTCAGCGTTCGCTGGGATCTAACGCATGGTCAAATGGATTGCATTGACCGCTATCTTCCCTGCCGAATCGTGTCAGTCCAAGCCCCAATCCTCCACGCTCAATCGGATCGGCTGCACTATCAAATTTCCTGTGTCCTCCCCACGCGGAATCGTGTCGGCAAAAGTCCCCAATCCTCTCCGTTTTTGTTTCGCTTTGGTACCAGGTAAATAAAATCGATTGGAACTAACAGGCTGCATTCGGGTCCAGTTAACCGGAGGAAGGCTACTTGATACGTAGAGGAGCGTCCCCAAGCGATACTCGGCCCAGGCGGGATGTGAAGAAAATCCAACGACCAGAAAGAGACAGATGACATGATCCGATGGCCACAGACGCAAAGTTCATGAGATTGCTCCCTCTTGTTCCGGTTATAATATCCCTAATAGAGATAGGATATCAGAGTCTCACACATTCATCATTCCAGGCTCACAACCTGAGCCTACCTTAGCTAGTTCATGGCCAGCAGAATTAGCACTACGTTTACATGCAGTAATAGAACAAAGGAAGAATCAGTTGCGACATTGTAGCTTGAGGTTCTTTATAACCGGTGCCACAGGGGAGAAATCTTCCCCTGGATTGTTCATAGCAAACATCACCAGTTATGCATCTGTTTCACCGCTGGCATCTTCCAAATCCCAAGCCACCATTGATCTCCATTCCCTCCCAGTGACAAGGGAACACTCGAACTTGACTCCCCTTCCCTCTGGCTATCCCTAGCTACCAAGTCGTGGTGTAGCTTATATGCTTGTTTAACCGAGTGCTTCCCTTGTGAATAAAAGTGCCATGCATAGAAGTCTACAGCCCCCTCCCGTATGGCATAGCTAAAATCATATCCGCCTCATCCCATCTGAACGTGTCAATGACAAGTTGTTCGTCCCTTGTTCTCGTCTCTGGGCTTATTAACTCCCTCACGCGTGATAGCAGACAACCATTGTGGGGCGTAGCAATCTTCCTGCACCACAACTTCGGAATCCACGCATCCTCCCAGATGTTTACTTGCGTACCATCTTCGATTTGCCGAATGACACCATTTTTCACCAGCTCAATTCCGTGAAGTATACTGCGCCATGCATACAAAATCCCCGGCCCACCCTGTGCATCAAGCACATTACGATTTGGGTAGTACTTGGCGCGTAGGACCTGAGCACACAAACTTTCCGGGTGTTGTAGAAACCTCCACGCCTGCCTAGATAGCATGGCAAGATTGAAGCTATGCAGATCACGGAATCCGAGCACTCCTTCTCCCGTAGGTAGGATAAGTTTTTGCCACCCAACCCAATGGATTTTGTTTCCCTTCTTTGGCTCCACCAGAATCTCGCAACCATCGAGCTAATTTCATCACAGAAGCTTTTAGTTAGATAAAAACAAGACATTGCATAAGTGGGAATAGCCTGGGCTATAGCTTTAATCAAGATCTCTT
Source organism: Avena eriantha (assembly GCA_910589775.1). Taxonomy (NCBI): domain Eukaryota; kingdom Viridiplantae; phylum Streptophyta; class Magnoliopsida; order Poales; family Poaceae; genus Avena; species Avena eriantha. The sequence continues at coordinate 16,902,723 of OU342743.1, forward strand.
TCCCATCTTTCAACAAGATCTTTTCCTTCCAACCTTGAATTCTTTTCCAAATTTTGTCTTTCAAATATTGGAAAGTCCTCTTCTTTGATCGCCCCACATACACCGGTAATCCCAGATACCGTTCATTCCACGCTTCAGAGTGTATATCAAGCGCACTCTTCACTTCCTCCCTTAACCCATGAGTGGTATTCGCACTAAACATGATCAAAGATTTTTCCAAATTTATGCATTGACCAGAAACATTTTCATACAAGTTTAAGATCCTTCTCAACTCAGCCGCTTCCTGCCCGCCTGCTTTCATCAACAGCACCGAATCATCGACAAAGAACAGATGAGTAATACTCGGTGCAGCCTAACATATTTTCACTCCACTTAAGCATCCCGACGCTCTGCATCCTGAATCAATGCCGACAAACCTTCCGCGCAGATAACAAAAAGGTAGAGGGATAGTGGGTCCCCCTGCCGCAAGCCTCTCGTTGGGGAGAATTGCTCTAAATAGTTGCCATTCACCTTAAGCCGGTACTTAACTGTTGTGACACATTTCATAATGAGATCCACCCACACCTGGGAGAATCCCATTCTCTCCATCATAGCTTTCAAAAATTCCCATTCAACGCGATCGTAGGCTTTACTCATATCCGCCTTCACCGCTACAAATTTAGCTCCGCTCTTCTTATTGAAGAGGAAATGAGAGACCTCGTATGCTAGAAGCATATTATCCGTGATTAACCTCCCAGGAACAAAGGCGCTTTGATTAGGAGATATGACATGCGGGAGCAACACCTTGAGCCTATTTGGAAGCACCTTTGACACTAGGTTGTATAGAACATTACACAGGCTAATAGGCCTCAGATCCTTTATTCTTGATGGGTCTTTGACCTTGGGAATCAGAACCACATACGTGTCATTCCAACCCACCGGCATATCACCACCACGCAGTACCCTTAGTACCTCATCCACCACCTCCTCGCCCGTAAACTGCCAGTGCTTCTTATATACCAAAGAAGGCATGCCGTCCAGGCCAGGTGCCTTTAGGTCTCCAATGCTATCAAGGGCAATTTTAACTTTGGCTGCCGAGAAATCCGAGGTCAGACTCTCGTTCATGTCCAGGGTGACGCTAGGCTGTACCACGTTGATGAGCTCACTCAAGCGATTCCCAGCGGCACTGCTGAACAGCTCCTAAAAATAAGATGAAACATAGTTAGTTAAAGCCCTATCTTCCTTCACTACCTCCACATCCTCCTTTCTTAACTCCTTGATAAAATTTCTCTTCTTCCTTTCCGAAGCATATGTGTGGAAATACTTCGTGTTCCTAACCCCATCCGTCAACCACCACACGTGCGCCCTCTGCTTCAATTTTGTATTCTTCATATCTTCCAACAACGCCAGCTCCTCCCTAAGTTTCCCTTCCTCCTCCACCTTTTCATCCGAAACAGTCCTACGACGACAAACCTCTAGCTCCTTTTTGTGTTTTTATCTTCTTTCGAGATCTCCAATGGCTACTCTACTCCAGGATTGCAAAGAGCCCGCCACCTTCTTCAGAGCTGCAGCCACACCTTCGCTCCTTCCCTCCATAGTCTCCTTCCATGCATCCTCTATAACAGCAGAGCATTCCTCCTCATGCAACCAACTAGCTTCAGATCTGAACCGATACTCCCCCTCCGCACCACATCCTCAGACGATAATTGGTCTTTGATACGAGTGTCGTGGGTCACCGTTAGCCACCTTAAAATTTGGAAACTTCTCAGCCCACTCCACGCCGCCCACCGCCCGATCGAGCCTTTCACATATATAACATGTTGGAGGTGTTCCGATGCCCCCAAGAGCTTCTTCCTGCGGAAACCTAATCCGCGGGCCTCAGATCGTCTACCCCCCTAGACTTTCTTCTGACAGGGGTAGCCCGGTATAGCCCTCTCCTGCTTTGCTCTTGGTTAGGTCATGTGACGATGTAAAACCATGTTTGGGAACATGTAGTGACAAGATCTACCCCAGTTTCACCGAAACGGAGAGTTCCCCCCTAATAGTTAGATTACAGACACTTCGTTTTTAGGGGACAACACATGTCTGTGAAGGGGGTCACACTTGGGAACCAGGTTTAGGAGGTTTGGGCACTCTATGAAGCATCCTCAATAAAAACCTATGCAAATAGCAAATAAAAAGATCACCGAGATGCTCATTCTCTGCTCGCCTTGTCATTTTGATTATGGGATAACTCCTGTATCATGTGCAAGGGGTACCCCGTTGGCGGTTCTCTATGATACATATGTACTTACAATGACAAGAGCTTACTTGTGACTGAAGTTGAGTAGCATGAGGTTCGGTACTCGTAAGTAAGGGGCATGAGATTTCAACTTATAACTTGTCAAGCATATCCTCTTAGTTGTGTCACTTTAACTTTAATCACCTAAAGATGCTTATGATAGGGGCAATGAGAGATGAAAGCTAATAAGTACCATAAATTTTGGAAGCTCTTTATGAGACTTGAATCCCTGCTTCCTTCCAAAAAGGACTTTCTTTTACTTTTATGTTGAGTCTCCATCTTCTATCTTTATACACCTATTAAGAGAGCATAGTGCCCATTCTTAGTTTAATGTGCATTGTCCCAAGACTTGTTGATTGATACATAACTTTGATATTGCTTGTTCTTAAACTATTTGTATCTAGTCACCCTTATGAACTTTGAAGGTGTCCTATGCATTTATCTTTTGCTACTCTATGAGGGACAAGCCGAATACCATTCTCATTATGCTTTCCTTATGTGAAACAAACAAACATCTTGCAATGCATTGTTATTCATGAATCTTTTGTTTGTGCCTTGTTATTTTACAACATAGTTTCTATGTCTTATTGTTAGAACTCTATCTTTCATGATTCGTGTTTAGAGTATCTTAATCCCAGCTATCAATGCTTTTACAATAATGATGATCAAGGTTGTGTTGTCTGCATGTCACATCAAAAGTTATACTGTTTTGATCGTTTACCTACTCGAGGACAAGCAGGAACTAAACTTGGGGATGTTGATACGTCCATAACGTATCTATAATTTTTGATGGTTTTATAATTTTTGATGGTTTTATGCTAATAATATGCTTTTGACACTCCTTTTTTTAATAAATTTTATAATTTATTTGAACTAACCTACTAATAGTTGCAAAAGTGCACAATGTTCTTGTTTTACACTTTGATGTGTAGTAATTACCAAGAATACAAGTGAAAACCTTGTTGGAGTCAAATTGGGATTTTTCCAGAAATCTGTCTTAGAACTCGTTTTGAAGATGGTCACGTTTTGGGTCGAAGACGGTGTCAAACGGAAAACTCTTCAACTACAAAGTTTTTGAAAATTTCGCGGCAAACGTTCTGAACATAAAATTTAGCTGATTTCGAGTCCGGACGGGCCTTTTAGGCCCGATTTACTGCAGCACAAGATGGGGTGACGGGAATCCGAGAAGCTATATAAAGGGAGGAAACCTAATTCGCCCAGACCAAAGCCACGTTTTTGCCTCCCCATGGATCCCATCTCCATGGGGGAGGGCTCCCAAGAACCCATGAAGGAAGGGGGCTAAGGGGCGGTGCTCCCCCATGATACCGGTGGCGGGGAAGGAGTCCCCCGCGCCGTCGCCACTGGCGCCGCCGCCCTCTTCACCATCTTCACCGCCATCTCCATCACCTAATACTCCTGGTATGCAGTGGTTCATCTTCCCACACACCTCTGTACCGTCCTATGTAAACATGGTGTTTGATGCTATAAGTTATAATTCTATGATCTATGTCATGTTTGCGTAGTTTCTTTGTTCGTAGATTGAATGGTTGAACGTCTTTGGTTCATTATAGTTGTATGTTGATATGGTACAGTCCTTTGGTGTCTATTATATTTGTGCGCGCATGGATTAAACATCATAGAGTTTGTAGTATGTGTAAGAGGAAGGGGGAAGTTCTGCCGGAGTGACAGAAACTTGAGGACACAAACCAGAACGTTGCATGTATGGGAGTAAGAGGACCATTAAACTTAAGACTATGGTTGGGGAAACCTTCATGCATTGATTAGCACTTACGGATGTTTGCTAACAATCCAGTCATATAGTACATGTAATTCCAAGTAGTGAAGCGCATGTATATTTAGCCTCTCCCACATAGAAAACTGCATCGAAGACGCTGAACCCGATCTTTTCTCTATTTAAACTTGGACAAAGCCACCACAATTACCACCACTATTCCACACTCATGGTTCTGTTAGTTTAGTGTATTTTATTGTTGTAGCAACTAGCTTTACTTTATTGTTATTTATTATCATGCAAAGCTATCTCTATTACTCGTATTGTTGCTCTAGTTTTATTTCCTAGATAATACAAACGTTTAGTGTGCGTAGAGTTGTATCAGTGATTGATAGAACTTTAGAGAATATTTATCCTACCTTTAGCTTCTCGTTGGGTTCGACACTCTTACTTATCGAAAATGCTACACACGATCCCCTATACTTGTGGGTTATCAGTCATCCACTTAAGGGAAACTTGCTACTGTTTTACAAACCTCTTCACTTGGAGGCCCAACAACTGTCTACAAGAATAGAAGTGCGTAGACATCACACCACCACGCAGTACCCTCAGTACCTCATCCACCACCTCCTTGCCCATAAACTGCCAGTGCTTTTTATATACCAAAGAAGGCATGCCGTCCGGGCTAGGTGCCTTTAGGTCTCCAATGCTATCAAGGGCAATTTTAACTTCGGCTGCCAAGAAATCCGAGGTGAGACTCTCGTTCATGTCCAACGTGACGCTGGGCTATCCACGTTGATGAGCTCACTCAAGCGATTCCCAGCGGCGCTGCTGAACAGCTCCTGAAAATAAGATGAAACATAGTTAGTTAAAGCCCTATCTTCCTTCACTACCTCCCCATCCTCCTTTCTTAACTCCTTGATAAAATTTCTCTTCTTCCTTTCCAAAGCATATGTGTGGAAATACTTCATGTTCCTATCCCCATCCGTCAACCACCACACGTGCGCCCTCTGCTTCCATTTTGTATTCTTCATATCTTCCAACAACTCCAGCTCCTCCCTAAGTTTCCCTTCCTCCTCCACCTTTTCATCCGAAACAGTCCTACGACGACAAACCTCTAGCTCTTTTTTTGTGTTTTTATCTTCTTTTCGAGATCTCAAATGGCTACTCTACTCCAGGATTGCAAAGAGCCCGCCACCTTCTTCCGAGCTGCAGCCACACCTTCGCCCCTTCCCTCCATACTCTCCTTCCACGCATCCTCTATAACATTAGATCATTCCTCCTCATGCAACCAACTAGCTTCAAATCTGAACCGATACTCTCCCATCTGCACCACATCCTCAGACTCCAAGGAGACGATAACCGGTCTATGATTCGAGTGTCGTGGGTCACCGTTAACCACCTTTAAATTTGGGAACTTCTCAGCCCACTCCATGTTGCCCACCGCCTGATCGAGCCTTTCACATATATAACATGTTGCCTGGCGGCAATTATTCCTCCAAGTGAATTTGTCTCCTTCATAGCCAAGATCCTCCAATTCACACACATCCAAAGCTTCTCTGAACAAATCCATACACCCTTGGGGCCGAGCCTCCCCACCCACCTTCTCATCGGCCGTAAGAATCTCATTGAAGTCCCCCAAGCATAGCCATGGGCGACCATCTTGGTGGTGCTGCTATAGAATCTTCAATAGCTTCCACGTTTCGACCTTGTGGTCCGCCTAGGATTCCCCATAGATCCCCGTTAGCCTCCATTCTTCACCATCTGCCCCCGCACGTCCACATCCAAATGCCTCCTCCCAAAAGACAGAAGAGAAACATCCACCTCCCTCTTCCAGAACATCGCAACCCCCCTACTCCTTCCTTATGCTTTCTTCACACTCATGTTAGGGAGCCCTAACATCCACCTAACTTCTCCATCTCCTTCTCATCAAGCTTCGTTTCTGCCAAGAACAAAATATCCGGATCCTCCACCCTCTTGAGGTCCAAGAGGCCCTGAACTGCCGGGTCATTGTCGAGCCCCCGACAGTTAACACCTACGAGTTTCATTGCGTCCGGCGAGGCTGATCAATCAGCCTGGCCGATATCTCAAAAGCATTCTGGTATGTTGCACCATCTATCTCCATGCCATCAACCTTCGTCTTATTCCTTTCTTCTCTTCCTCACTGTCCTGAGCACCTATCTTCACTCCCACATTCTTCACCTGCACTTCCGAACTATCCTCCCCTCTCCTACTCACCGGCGGTTTCTTTTTATACTTTATCAGTTCCAGCCCTCCAGTGACCTTAGCGCCAGCAATAATGCTCCCTTCCGCACCCATTTGCGAACCAGCTGACATCTCCAACACCTCCTTGCTTCCTGCAGTCCCCTTTACCTCCGGAACCTCCTTTACCTTTGTTCCAGCTTCATTCACCACAATCAAATAAATAAAAAGCTAGTTGACAGAAGTGATCCGTCCTTTATTATTATTACTATATAGATAAGTAAAGCAATGTTGAATTATAGTTTTTTTCTCACATTACATTCTAAGCAATATAGATTTTCTTAATTTTTAAATATTATTTGGCTATCGTTCTATATATTATATGCATGGATTTCATTTGTATTACGTCTATCAAACCGACAATGATATTATTAGGACAGCTGTAGCAAGCGCACGGGCCATTTAGCTAGCGGTTGATTACAACTTGTAAAGCTAGGAATATGCTAAGACTAGTATGTTGAATCAGAGTCGGACATGGATACTAATGCGAGCCGGGTCGGGATCAATCCAAATATCGTGCCTGCCGCGGCTGACACTTCCGTTGACATACCCCTCGGTTGGCACGAAAGTAAGGAGACCGAGGCCACCACGCGTTCTCGCCGTGAAGCTATCCATCTTCGAAACGAGACACGCGCGAGGAAGACCTGGTTGGTGGTGCCACCACTCGCGATGGCCATGGACCACGAGCCGGCGGACTCCATGAGCGGCGGTGGCGGATCTTCTAGCGCCGGTAGCGGCAGCGACGAAGCTGTGGCGGCAGCGGAACAACTGAAATCCGAGGAAGACCGACGGCGCAAGGGGAAAATGTTGGCCGTGGACGAGAACCCTCTCCAACTCCAACCTCCGGTCGAGAAGCTCATGGGCGACGCCATCCGGTTCGGCGGGAGAACCCAATCCCACACGGACATCTTGACAGCCGTGAAAGACAGCGTGTTCGACGACATCGCCATCGTCAGCGACAAGCTCCGCGCCATCCTCCGTGGTCTCGGCGCCGTTAACCCTGTCCGCGTCTACACGAAGGAGATGTCGCTCGCTGACAGAGATAACGATCAGAACCGCCTCCTCATGTCATGCAAGGATACTAAGAAGAAAAGTAAAAAGCGCAGCCGTGATGACGACCATTGTAAGTCGACACGTTTTGAGAGTATCTTCTCGGTGAAGGAGCTAGACCTAGTGAACCAGCCAGAGCAGCGTCAGAGAGACGAGGAGGAGCACGGAGAAAGTAACAATGGCGAGAAGAAGAGGAAGAAGAAGAAGCGGACAAGCAAGGAGAAGGAGGATGCGGAGGCGGCGAAACCTGGTCTGGACGTGCAGGCGTACGACCGGAACGGCGAGGTGTACCGTCTCAAGTGCAGGTTTCTGACGAGCAACGTTGCCTACCGGATGATCGGCAAAGGATGGACACACTTCCTGAGGAACAACAATCTGCTCGTCGAGAAACCGGTGGACAAGAAAAGGAGAAAGGGCAAGAAGCTGTCGCCAAGAGAAGAAGGCAGCGAGGGCGGCCAGAGCAGCTCGCCTTCCCAGGATGGCAATGGCGGCCGAACAAAGCGGAAGATCGACAATGTCCGCATCGAGATGTGGGTGTTCCGCTCCCGGGAGCTGGAGCTGGGATGCACCGACCAGGCGCAGGGCGCGCTGGGGATGGTCTTGCTGCACTACCGGGAAGAAGACGGGGCCGATCAGCATGTCGACGTCGTCGGCCGCGCTGGAGCCGCCGAGGTGCCGTGTGGATCTGAAGATGTCGTGGAAACCAAAGGTCCAGATCACCAGGATGCGGCGATGCCGGACGCTGTAGGCGGCGAGGGTGCGCACGACATGGTCATGGCGGAGCCCGATGACGTGCCGGAGATGGCATTGCCCGTCGTCGTCGTGGATGCGGCGATGCCGGACGTGGGCGAGGGTGCGCAGGACATGGTCATGGCGGAGCCCGATGACATGCCGCCGGAGATGGCGTTGCCCGTCGCCGTCGTGGATGCGGTTGGTCCTCAGGGCAAGGAAGAGGCTCTCTGGGACATGGGTGGCTTGCCGTCGTCGCAGATTGAGTTGGAGGCTGCCGAAGGACTGGTGCTCTTGAGAACCCGTGGGGAAAAGATGTTCAAAGTGGACAGCGGCGCAGGCTGCTGCGTCTCCGCACTTAGCTAAGATAGGGCCCAAATTTTAATTTCAGTTTACTAGCTAGCTACGGCCCCAAACGCATTTGTTGCAGCTCCAGTCCGCGGAAGTATATACTCCTTCCGGCTTAGTCGTATAACTTTTTTGAAAAGTCAAGCCATGTAAAGTTTGATCAAATCTTTAGAGAAAACTATTAAATACTATTATATTATATAAATACCATGTGAAATTTGTTTTATGATGTATAAAAGATATGGATTACGTAGTGTAAATATTAAAAAAATTCTCTAAAAACTTGGTCAAACTTTAGTTGGTTTGACTTTTGAAAAAAGTTATGTGCCTTAAGCCTTGGAACGGAGGTAGTATATGTTAGTTGTTAGCACAGCCACTGCCGCCGAGTACTTTCCGACGACGCCAACGACGAAGTTCCGACGAGACAAGCACGTACCGCATGTACAACACAACAGCGAAGCAAGCTAGCCTTGATCGATTGATTTAGCTAGCAGCAACACAATTCATACACGCGGAGAAACATACTGATTGCTACACGCACATCTCGTGCGTGTCTTTCTTTCACAATTATTTCTGTCTCACACTTGATTACAGGGGTTACGTACATGTATATATAGTTGTTTTGTTGTATCTAGCCTAATAGAATTAGGACTCCTAATTCTTCTTAATCGGCTACACAAAACCTACTCGGATACGACTCCGTATACACGCATACAGTGATTATTGCTAACAATCACCCCCTAAGCACTGTGTGCACCGTTTCACATCCACCCGGGTTCCAAATGCGCCAGCTGCTCCTCGCGGACGTCATCCACGGCATTGTTTTTGCCGCTCTCTTTCTCAGCACCCATGTCACCGATTTTGCTTTTTCCGGCTTCTCCATGGCTTCATGTTGACCCTCCTTGTCCGCGCCCTTCTTTTCCGCGTCCTCCTTATCGTTGTCATCCATGATCGTGCCTTCAGTCTTCATCGGTTCCTTGATGAACAACCAGTGCCTTTCGTAGTTCATCTTCACCGGATTATTTATCATCTGAAGTATCTCCTTCGGATAGTAGTCTAACACGCCTCGCATGCGTGCTCGCGTCGGTCGTAGTCGCTTCATCTCCAGTGCAGTCGGAGGTGTCCCAACATACTCTTCTGCGCCCGACAACGCGCTTGTTTCTTCAGTTTCTGAACCTTGTGTGCCTCCACGTAGAGCTCCTGGAGTCAACAGCTCTACATGCAGCATATCCTGCATGCCTATTTGTGAGTCAATTTCTTGACTCGCCACTATGTTACATGGCCCTTGCACTTCTGGGCACTCCTTTGCCCCAAGCTCTTTATGTGGATCATCACCTCCTTGTACTAGCACATGATGAGCTATACGTAACACCACTTGGTCCATATGGAGCTGCTTCCTCCATTTCTTCTGGCCACGGACTAACCTTTGCTCTAGACTCTTTTCCTTCTGGGAGAATCCCTAGTACTTCTGGCCTGGCGTCCATGCCTGGAGCACCCCCTAGGCCTTCAACGTCTTCTGGGCCCGAACTTGCTAACAAGAATAAGCTTGGTTGATTCATATTTTCTTCATACTCAAGATCCCACGTGACGTGAAAAGTTGGATATCCCGGTTCATTGGATCCCCAATTTCATGACTCGCCTTCCTCAAAGATTACGTCGCCCCTGACAACCACCTTATTGGTATAAGGATTGCACAAGCGGTATTCCTTTGAGCTTTCATAGCCCGTCATGATCATTGGATCATTGGAGTCCTCTGCTCCACCAATTTACTCTTATGGTCGGACTCCGTCTTGACATGCGCCACACACCCAAAAGTGCGAAGATGATCAACCGATGGCTTTCTCCAATACCATGCTTCATACGGAGTCATACCAAGCATACTCCTGGTTGGTGTCCTATTCAGCAAATAGACCGCCGTGTTGACCGCCTCACCCCAGAACTTTCCTGGAAAGACTTTGCTTTTCATCATGCTCCTCGCCAAGGCCACCACGGTTTTATATTCACCCCCCAAGCTGTGCGTAGGGATTTTTGCTTCCCCTCCGCCTTGACCTCTCCGGCTTCCTTGATCTTCTCGAATGCATGTAGAGCTTGATCCTTACTTTTCAGCAACACAATCCACATGTATTGACTGTGATCATCCACCACAAGCATGAAGAATTCATTGCCGGACGGGGTTACCGGTGAAATTGGACCGCATACACCGCCATGAACGAGTCCCAAAGCTTCACTTGCCTGAACCATGGCTTCACGTGGCAATGGGGCACTCCGTTCCTCGTGATCCACACACGGTAGATCGTGATCCACTTGCGCCACAATCTCCGTAGCCGGTGATGGAGGATCCTCCTCATCCTTCAGCTCAGTTACTTCGAGCATCATCATCATCATCGGTCCATCATCTCCTTCCTGGGCGATGAGAGCCCTCTCCTTCAGCGGTTTCTTGCAATTCTTCTTGAAGTGACCGAGCTCGCCGCAGTTATGACATCTTACTTTCTTGATGTCAAACTTCCTCCGCGGCGGAGCGTCGTCCTCGTCCTCCCCTGCGATATACTTTTTCGCTGGGCGAGAAGCTTCTTTATCACTCCTGCTTTCGGATCCTTGATCGCCCTTTTCTTTGGCGACCACCGCCTGCCACTGGGCACGGGTAAGCATCACGTGCTCTTCCGGTACCGCATCACCGTACGTGATCTTCATCCGCTCGTCATGAGCCTTCAATCGTCCAACCAGATCATTCGTCGTGAGAGTCTTGAGATCAACGCACTGCTCGATCGCCGACACAACGGACAAGTAACGTGGCGGCGCCGCGCGAAGGAAACGCCGAACGACTGAGATCTCTTCGAGCTTCTCGCCGAGCGCGCGAATCCCATGGACCAAACTGGCTACCCTCGAGGCAAACGCGTCCAGCGTCTCGTCTCCTCCCATCTCCAGATTCTCGTACTTCTTCTGCAAGGTTTGTAGGGTTGCCTCGCGGACACGCTCGTGCCCAAGATTTAGCGTCTTGAGTGCCTCCCACGCCTCCTTTGTAGATTTCTTCGAGATCAGGTGCTGCATCACGTCCGCCGGCATCACCGAGCCAATGGCCGTGAGTACCTGCCGGTCCTTGCGGTACTTCGACGCGCCCTTCTTGAACTCGTCGCCGCTGGGATCGACAACCTCCCATAGATCATTGGACTCTAGCGCCCACTCCATCTGGGTCGCCCACATCGTGTAGTTGTCGCGGTTGTACCGCGGGTACCGTGTCATCACCTGCGCAGCAAATCCTTTAATTGCACCGGAATACTCGCCCACATCCATCGTCGTTGTGACCTCCCGTTACGAGGAGATCCTTCACGAGGCTCTGATACCAATTGTTAGCATAGCCCCTGCCGCCGAGTACTTTCCGACGACGCCAACGACGAAGTTCCGGCGAGACAAGCACGTACCGCACGTACAACACAACAGCGAAGCAAGCTAGCCTTGATCGATTGATTTAGCTAGCAGCAACACAATTCATACACGCGGAGAAACAAATTGATTGCTACACGCACATCTCGTGCGTGTCTTTCTTTCACAATTATTTCTGTCTCACACTTGATTACAAGGGCTACGTACATGTATATATAGTAGTTTTGTTGTATCTAGCCTAATAGAATTAGGACTCCTAATTTTTACCTTAATCGGCTACACAAAACCTACTCGGATACGACGCCGTATACACGCATACAGTGATTATTGCTAACATTAGTTCAGTGCCAGCAGGAAAGATAGCATTTGAAACAAACATGGGCAAACCCCGTGGTTAATTTTGGTTATGTAGTAGTTTCATGTTGCCCCCCGGGATTGCTGAAAATTTCACTTGAAAGCTCAAACTTCGATAAGCAGAATTGCCAAAAGTATACAAGGATTCGCATTTCCTATCGTCTAAAATGTGCAACCACTTAATTTCTCTTCCACAAAAAATCAAAGCTGCTTCTTCTTAATAAGTAGTTTGGCCTTTCAGTCTGGCCACTTCTTAATGTATTTACAAGCTCTTGCATGGTTCGTTAAAAAATGACACTAGAGATGGAGAGTGATAAGCCTAAATCTGTTGCTTGCTGTAAGTATTTTCCTTGTGAACACAGATATGTGAGGTTCAAACCCATGAAAATGTCGTTTTTGACGCATGATTTCTTTCATTTTGGATGTTAGACTGACCGATGATCATTGACGTACACTGCTAGCGATTTAATAAAAGACTGATGTTCCTTTAGCTCGGTTTTTTTGATGGGAAAAGTCGAGCAGTTTTTTCATGGTTTTCACTACGGGAAAAACTTTCTTTTCCGTGTGGCAAAACCACACGGCAAAGGAGACAAGAAACACGGCAAAGAGGCTTTGCCGTGTGTCTCCAGCACAAGACACGCAAAGGCTTTGCCGTGTGTCTGGCAAGCGTACACGGCACAGTAAAGTAACTTCACGGTTCCGTCCGTTTGACGGAGCCAGAGGGACTTTGCTGTGTTTTCGCTTTGCCGTGTGTTTTGGTCCTTTGCCGTGTCCATATCCTTTTGCCGTGTGCCTTTTCTGTGCCGTGTGTTGTGCCTTTGCTGTGTGTCCTTTGGGAGTTACCACACGGCAACGAATGCCGCTTTGCCGTGTGCCGCAGCTGAAGAGCACATGGCAAAGACTGTCCCTTTGCCTTGTGCCTCTTCTAGGTGGAACACGGCAAAGGGCTGTCTGCCCAGCGTCTGCTGCACAGGCTGCTGCCACCTGTCCGCCTTTGCCGTGTGTATAACACACGGCAAAGTGACCATTTGGCACTTTGTCGTGTGTATACACATGGCAAAGGGCCCAGGTTTTTTTACTTTTTCTCTGTTTTTTTTCATTTCCTGCATTTGAAAACACATAATGTATATATTTGATCATATAGATCATCACCAACACATAATACATGTATATGATCATAAGATCATCACCAACACCAAAATAACAATAATATGATCATATATCATCACAAACACTACCAAAATCATATCATCATCACCACACAAGCAACAATGCAAACTTCACAAGAACAAGTGCATAAGCCATTCACAAATATTACAAGTTTATTCTTCTTCCCACCCACAAGACCATCACCGCCAAGTGCTCCACAAGCTCATGCTCCGAATCCATCGTGATATCCTACAAGTTTAAGAAAAGTACGTCAATATGGCAAGTAAAATCATGAATATGTACAAGTTTCTAGACAAGTTGATGGCAATGGCAATTACATGGAATTTTGACAAGTCTCATGGCCAAGTACATCACTATGACAAGTAAATTCATGACAAGGCTAAATTTTCTATAAGTCTCATGGCAAGGTGATGAAAATGACAAGTACAATTTGAGAATGGCATATAATTATCTACAAGTGTCATGGCAAGGCTAAATTTTCTACTACTGTGATGGCATGACTAAATTTTCTACAAGTGTGATGGCATGACTAAATTTTCTACAAGTGTAGGAGAACTAACCGTGATGCACACATGATGGCCACAACCTCAAAGACCTCCTACAAGGTAAAAAGCACAATCATGAGACTCTCACAATCGATTTCCAAGTGTATCGAGTACCGATATCGAGTGATGCACAAGGTCAAGTGTAGGAGAACTAACCTGGAGGACTCTGATCCAGCCTCCGGATGATCGACGGATTGTTGATGGTGAAAGGTGACTGGTTGTTTGATCCACCGTCTGACCCACCAGGCGGCGCCTGGTTGTTCGACCCACCAGGCGGCATCAAATTGGCCAACTACACGACGGGAAATTGTGAGCATTAGACAATAAGAAAATATTGAAAATTACGAGCATTAGACAATAAAGACATGTGATCACTTACCCACGGGAAGGCGAAAGGAGGAGTAGAAAGAGACCCTGGTGGAGCAGTCATGAGCATTTGGTTTGCCATCCACTGCGTCATCTGCTGTTGCTGCTCCAGCATCGCCTGCTGCTGCTCCAGCTGTAGCTGCTGCTGCTCGGCCGCCTCTCTGCTTGCCCTCTCAGTGGCCATATCCTCCTACGTCGTGTAGCCGTGATGTCATTAACATTGCAATGTATAGTAAAACAAAGATGACTGAGGAAGAATAACATACCCGTAACTGGTTAACAGCTATAACCGAAGGACATGGACAGGTCTCTACGGCAGGCATGGAGCTCGTCCTGCCACGCCGGATCTGGCGCATAGATGGAACGGTCCTAGGGTCGACGGACCCGTCAGCAATCCATAGGCGGCCATTCCTCTGGCCCTGTCCCTGCTGGGCCGGATAGTTGTGTATTCATGGATATGGAAGCGATACCCATTCACGTCATAAGCATTGAACATGTCGACTGAATGGTTAAAGCCCCTAGCAATATTTCTTAGCTCGGGTTGCATATGTTTGTCAGTATTTGCCTACAAGTTAGAACGAGAAGTTTAGCACGAGAAGTTGGATGGAATAGTACCAACCCACAGAACCAGCTGATGAAACCGAAACCACCACCCTTATCGAATAGATCATGCTCCTCTTTCGGGTTAGGATCCCTAACTGGATTCTTCCAATATGCACGCTTGAACCGTCTATACCAATTTAAAAAGATGAGTTAGGCACGAACATAGGAGCAATTGTTTGCGAAAATCTAAAGGGTGAGCACTTACTCAATGTACGGCTTCAGTTCATCCATGGTGTTCAAGACATACGACTGGATCAACTCCCGCTCAGGTTTTTTCATTATGAAATTCTTCGTGCCACTTGATTTGCCACCAAGCCCTCTGAAGATGCTAAGCTTGGGTACATCCTCAGGGTTGGCGGCATTGTAACGGGAGACTGGGTTGTGCTTTGTGGGAATGTTGGCATCATAGTGCTTGGTGGTGAAGTTTGCAACCTCCTCATTAAGGACTGACTTAGCTATGGATGCCTTGATCTTGCATTTATTGCCTGTTTTTGTACGAAGCCTCTGTGTTACTCTCTCCGGTGGATACTGCCAACGGGCCCACACAGGTCCCCCTTCAAAGCCTCGTCCGCGATATGCAAGATCATATGTTGCATCAGATTGAAGAACCCTAGCGGAAGGAGCATCTCTAGATCACAAAGCAACTGGGGTGCTTGTTCATGTAGATTCTCAACCACTTTACGGTCTAACTCCCTAGCACAAATCTGGCGGAAGAAAAAGCTCAACTTCGACAGCACTCGCCAAGTCTCCTTATCGACATAGCCTCGAATCATCACCGGCATTATTCGCTCAAGCCATACGTGGTAGTCATGACTCTTGAGCCCTTGTACTTGCAACGTTTGCATGTTCGCACCCCTCATCCAGTTGGCTGCGTACCCATCAGGGAAAAACAAACTTTGCGTGATCCACTGAAATATCTCCCTTTTTTGGGGCTTTGTTGGGCAGAACGAAGCCTTTGGCTTAGACCACCCTTTTCTGCCGTTGGTTCCGAGGGGCTGCATTTTCAACTTTGGCCTATCGCACCATTGTTCTTGATCAATTCGAGCCTTGATGTTATCCTTCGACTTCTCAGTTTGCATTATGGTGTTCCAAAGGGCCTCGCCGATATTATTTTCGGTGTGCATTACATCAATGTTATGCATGAGCTCGAGATCCTCAAAGTAAGGGAGCTTCCATAAGCATGGAATGTGGGTCCACTGGTGCGTGTCCCCATATCCCACGAAACCATTCCCATCACGCTTAGGCTGGAGAGCTTCTAACTCAGCCTTGATTTCCTTTCCCGTCTTCAGACGTGGCTTTGGATCATGGACAACACGACCTTTCTGAACCTCTTTTCATCATTCCTGTATGGATGATTCGGCTCAAGGAACTTTCGATGTTCATCAAAGCAGGAATACTTGCCTCCCTTCGACAGCCAGAAGAAAGTTAGATCCTGTATGCA
This sequence comes from Avena eriantha, assembly GCA_910589775.1. Taxonomy (NCBI): domain Eukaryota; kingdom Viridiplantae; phylum Streptophyta; class Magnoliopsida; order Poales; family Poaceae; genus Avena; species Avena eriantha. The sequence continues at coordinate 16,918,964 of OU342743.1, forward strand.
CACTGGGCAAGGCCACTTCCCATGCGTACACCAGCCGCAGAACAACACACATGCTGGTAGGTCATGCAGGGAGGTGTGGTACCAAACATACATATCGAAGTGCTCCTTGTTTGCGGCGTCATATGTTCGGATCCCGCGACCTTCCCAGCCACAAAACAAGTCATCCACCAGCGGTTCTAGATACACATTCATGTTCTTACCAGGGTATTTCGGTCCGGGGATTATCATCGACACAAACATGTTCTCTGGTCTCATGAAGACGCCAGGGGGGAGGTTCAGGGGAATAACAAACACTGGCCAACAGCTGTATACTGCAGCCGACATACCATATGGATTGAACCCATCGGTTGATATGGCAACTGCTACGCTCCTCTTGTCACCGGCTTTCTCAGGATATTTCTTGACAAAGTTCTTCCATGCACTACCATCCGACGGATATATCATCTTGTCGGTGTATCTATTCCCTTCTACTGCCCACTGCATCTACTGGGCAGTATCCTCGGTCATGAAGAGCCGTTGGATCCTCGGTAGCACTGGAAGATACCGGAGGATGTTTTGGGCAACCCCGGTCTGCCTCTTCTGACCATCACCATCGGGATCGACCTCAAAGTACCTAGAGGATTTGAAGTGGATACAATAATTTGTCTTAGCATGCTCCTTTCTGAATAGCATGCATCCCTGCGGGCAAGCATGTATCGGCTCATATGACATCTTAAGGTCACGGAGGAGTTTGGTTGAATAGTAGAAGTTCTCTGGCAAGAGGTGCCCTTTCGGCAGAATGCTGCCAACAATGGCGAGCATATCATCGAAGTCATCTCTGGTCAAGTTCCTGTGGCTCTTGAAGGCCAAAAGGCGAGCGATGGCGTCCCGTTGGCTAACATCTGTATGAGGCAAACAAAGTCTCGTAGTACTTTGCCGTGTTTTCCTCTGGCTCCTCACTTGTCTCCGCCTCCTGAGGTGTCTCCGCCTCTACATGAGGGCTTTCAGGCGCATTAGCATTCACAAAGTTCTCTATGCACCTATCAAAACCAGCATCAAATTCCCCCCTTGGCTGACTTTGCTTCTGACTCTGCCGTGACTCCCTCCTAGCACGTTTCGCTAACTTTTCACCATGGAAATTCTAAGTCTTGTAGGAAGGTGTGAACCCATAATTGACCAGGTGCCTACTAACATCATCCTTCAAATGTGTATTCAGGTTCTTGCATCTTGTATAGGGGCAGAAAATTTTTCTGGGTCTGGTGGGGACAGCAAACGCTCGGTTCACGAAGTCCTCGGCCTTTTCTTTCCATTCCATGGTAAAGTCCCACTTACTGACATAGCCCTCATACATCCAGTCACGATTCTCCATCCTCTAATCAGTACCAAAACAGACATATACAATGCTTTCAATTAATCATGCGATATAAATAAATCTGGTATTAGTTCGGTTAATTTTAGCAAACATAAATTTTACGTCATGCATATATCCACCTATCTCTCTAATAGGTAAAGAGGGTCCTAGCAACCGCCGGATCCGTAGATTGAGTATGTTCTCCCTGCTCTACCCTGATCCAAGACAGAATTTCGGCAGCACCTCCCCGCTGCTCTCCCGATACACGTCTCGACAAAAAGCCGAGAGGGATGTGCATCAGGAGAACAACGGGGAGGCGCTGCCGAAATCCTGTCTCCGACCGAAGTAGAACAGGAAAAACATACCCAACTACGCATCCGCCGGCTGTCCCGATAAATTCCATAAGAGTTACGGTTCATAATATGCGAGACCACTAATGCATATTTATCTGCGTAACCCTTACGGCCGGGAAGAGACGCCTAGGTAAGGTGACAGACTTGGTGATCTAGACATGAAAATAACCCTAGGTATAAGAGAGGAGAACATATTTTTAGCCTCGAAGCGTGATCGAGAGGTGAAGAAGATCAGCGACCCTCCCGTGAGATGCCCTACGCCGTCAACAGACCTACCCTCAAACTCAACACATATCCTGCACGAAGAGAGAATAATTACTAATATACACATGCATCCACCCGCCTCCACTCCCTATCGTTGTCGGTACAAGATTCAAGGAAACATAAAGATTCTGTCTGCGCATGGTGGAATACGCAAACTTTCTACCCGACATCGATTATTAGTCGCAAGCATTGCTAATCGCAGCCAGCGAATATCATCATCTCCTTCCTCTCTCTCGCCTCCGCCTCTGCCTCTGCTCCTTCCAGATTTGACTAATATCGCCCTACCTACCTAGCATCGCCCCTAGCATCGCCCCCTAGCACCGCCTCCGCCCTACCTACCTAGCATCGTCCTACCTACCTACAAGTCGATAACCACACGCCACCTACCTAGCATCGCCCCCTAGCACCGCCTCCGCCCTACCTACCTAGCATCGCCCTACCTACCTACAAGTCGATAACCACACGCCACCTACCTAGCATCGCCCCCTAGCACCGCCTCCGCCCTAATTAGCAATGAACTGAAAAAAGAAAAAAATCGACTTACCTACACCGGTGGAGGAGATGGGTGACGACGAGGTGGAGGAGGGGAGCCGCCAGACGGAGCTCCTCCCGCCCACGGGAGCTGGCCAGCCCTCTGCCTACCAAGAGCAACCAGCGCAGCGACCGGGGTGACGCAGCGACACGCGAGGTTAGGGCGGCGCAGTTGACCGTGGGCGGGGTGGATAGAGGCGGGCTCGGGGCTGGGAGAGATGGGGGAGGGGCCGGCCGGCAAGGTGAGGGGCGGCGGCAGGGTGTGGGGCAGTGGCGGGGTGCGGGGCGGCGGCGGGGTGTGGGTTGCAGGGCGGCGGCGGGGTAGATAGGGGCGGGCTCGGGGCTGGGAGAGATGGGGGAGGGGCCGGCCGGCGAGGTGCGGGGCGGCGGCGGGGTGCGGGGCGGTGGCGGGGTGCGGGTTGCAGGGCAGCAGCGGGGTGCGAGCGGGTAGGTGAGGACGAGAGCGCGCGGGTAGGTGAGGTCGAGAGCGCGTGGGTAGGTGAGGACGAGAGCGCGCCTGTGTGGATAAGGTCAGGGGGCCCTTTGTCGTGTACCTCCCGAAAACACACGGAAAAGGTGTCTTTGCCGTGTACCTTTCGAAAACACACGGCAAAGGAGCCTTTTCCGTGTACCTTTCGAAAACACACGGCAAAGGAGCCTTTGCCGTGTGTTTCCCTTTGACGTTTGCTTTTAGTAATTTCTTATTTTTTTCCATTTTTTCTTTCAATTCTATTAATTTGAAATTTTTAGAGTACTTTTTGTTAACTATTTGTTAGTATTAGTTGTGACAATGTGTATACATGTAATTTTTTGCAATATGACAATGTGTTAGAAGAAAGTCTAGGGGGTTGAAGATCCGAGGCCCGCGGATCAGGGTTCCGCAGGAAGAAGCGCTTCGGGGCATCGGAACACCACCACACCATGCATGTGACCCTAGCATGTGTAATGAAGTGTGGTGGCATGCTCAAAACTCCTAAACCTGGTTCCCAAGTGTGACCCCCTTCACAGACATGCGTTGTCCCCTAAAAAAAAGTGTTTGCAATCTGAGTATTAGGGGGAAACTCCCCGTTTCGGTGAAACCGGGGTAGATCTTGTCACAACATGTTCCCAAACATGGTTTTACATCATCACATGACCTAACGAAGCCTAAAACAAGTGAGAGCTACACCGGGCTACCCCTGTCAGAAGAAAGTCTAGGGGGGCAGAAGATCCGAGTCCCGCGGATCAGGCTTTCGTAGGAAGAAACACTTCGGGGCATCGGAACACCTCCAAACAATGCATGTGACCCTAGCATGTGTAATGAAGTGTGGTGGCATGCTCAAAACTCCTAAACCTGGTTCCCAAGTGTGACCCCCTTCGCAGACATGCGATGTCCCCTAAAAACGAAGTTTCTTCAATCTGACTATTAGGGGGAAACTCCCCGTTTCGGTGAAACCGGGGTAGATCTTGTCACAACATGTTCCCAAACATGGTTTTACATCATCACATGACCTAACCAAGCCTAAAACAAAAGAGGGCTACACCGGGCTACCCCTGTCAGAAGAAAGTCTAGGGGGTAGACGATCCGAGGCCCGCGAATCAGGGTTCCGCAGGAAGAAGCGCTTCGGGGCATCAGAGCACCTCCAAACCATGCATGTGACCCTAGCATGTGTAATGAAGTGTGGTGGCATTCTCAAAACTTCTAAACCTGGTTCCCAAGTGTGACCCCCTTCGCAGACATGCGATGTCCCCTAAAAACAAAGTTTCTTCAATCTGACTATTACGGGGAAACTCCCCGTTTCGGTGAAACCGGGGTAGATCTTGTCACAACATGTTCCCAAACATGGTTTTACATAATCACATGACCTAACCAAGCCTAAAACAAGAGAGGGCTACACCGGGCTACCCATGTTAGAAGAAAGTGTAGGGGGTAGGCGATCCGAGGCCCACGGATCAGGGTTCCGTAGGAAGAAGCGCTTCGGGGTATCGGAACACCTCCAAACCATGCATGTGACCCTAGAATGTGTAATGAAGTGTGGTGGAATTATCAAAACTCCTAAACCTGGTTCCCAAGTGTGACCCCCTTCGCAGACATGCGCTATCCCCTAAAAACAAAGTGTCTGCAATCTGAGTATTATAATAGGGGGAAACTCACTGTTTCGGTGAAACCGGGTAGATCTTGTCACAACATGTTCCCAAACATGGTTTTACATCATCACATGACCTAACCAAGCCTAAAACAAAAGAGGGCTACACCGGGCTACCCTTGTTAGAAGAAAGTCCAAGGGGGTAGACGATTTGAGGGCCGCGGATCAGGGTTCCGAAGGAAGAAGCGCTGCGGGGGATCGGAACACCTCCAAACCATGCATGTGACCCTAGCATGTGCAATGAAGTGTGGTGGAATGCTCAAAAATCCTAAACATGGTTCCCAAGTGTGACCCCCCTCGCAGACATGCGCTGTCCCCTAAAAACAAAGTGTCTGCAATCTGAGTATTAGGGGGAAACTCCCCGTTTCGGTGAAACCGGGGTAGATCTTGTCATAACATGTTCCCAAACATGGTTTTACATCATCACATGAACTAACCAAGCCTAAAATAAGTGAGAGCTACACCGGGCTACCCCTGTCAGAAGATAGTCTAGGGGGGTAGACGATCCGAGGCCCACGGATCAGGGTTCCGCAGGAAGAAGCACTTCGGGGCATCGGAACACCTCAAAACCATGCATGTGACCCTAGAATGTGTAATGAAGTGTGGTGGCATGCTCAAAACTCCTAAACCTGGTTCCCAAGTCTGACCCCCTTCGCAGACATGCGATGTCCCCTAAAAACAAAGTGTCTGCAATCTGAGTATTAGGGGGAAACTCCCGTTTCGGTGAAACCGGGATAGATCTTGTCACAACATGTCACCAAACATGGTTTTACATAATCACGTGACCTAACCAAGCCTAAAACATGTGAGAGCTACACCGGGCTACCCCTGTCATAAGAAAGTCTAGGGGTCTAGACGATCTGAGGCCCGCGGATCAGGGTTTAGCAGGAAGAAGCGCTTCGGGGCATCGGAACACCTCAAAACCATTCATGTGACCCTCTCATGTGTAATGAAGTGTGGTGGCATGATCAAAACTCCTAAACCTGGTTCCCAAGTGTGACCCCCTTCGTAGACATGTGCTATCCCCTAAAAACAAAGTGTCTGCAATCTGAGTATTAGGGGGAAACTCCCCGTGTCGGTGAAACCGGGGTAGATTTGTCACAACATGTTCTCAAACATGGTTTTACATCATCACATGACCTAACCAAGCCTAATACAAGTGAGAGCTACATCGGGCTACCCCTGTCAGAAGAAAGTCTAGGGGAGTAGACGATCCGAGGCCCGCGGATCAGGGTTCCCCAGGAAGAAGCGCTTCGGGGCATCGGAACACCTCCAAATCATGCATGTGACCCTAGAATGTGTAATGAAGTGTGGTTGCATGCTCAAAACTCCAAAACTTGGTTCCTAAGTGTGACCCCCTTCGCAGACATGCGTTGTCCCCTAAAAACAAAGTGTCTGCAATCTAAGTATTAGGGGGAAACTCCCGTTTCGGTGAAACCGAGGTAGATCTTGTCACAACATGTTCCCAAACATGGTTTTACATCATCACATGACCTAACAAAGCCTAAAACAAGTGAGAGCTACACCGGGCTACCCATGTCAGAAGAAAGTCTAGGGGGGGTAGACGATCTGAGGCCCGCGGATCAGGGTTCCGCAGGAAGAAGCGCTTCGGGGCATCGGAACACCTCAAAACCATGCATGTGACCCTAGAATGTGTAATGAAGTGTAGTGGCATGCTCAAAACTCCTAAACCTGGTTCCCAAGTTTGACCCCCTTCGCAGACATGCGATGTCCCCTAAAAACAAAGTGTCTGCAATCTGAGTATTATAATAGGGGGAAACTCCCTGTTTCGGTGAAACCAGGGTAGATCTTGTCACAACATGTTCCCAAACATGGTTTTACATCATCACATGACCTAACCAAGCCTAAAACAAGTGAGAGCTACACCAGGCTACCCCTGTCAGAAGAAAGTCTAGGGGGGTAGACGATTCGAGGCCCGCGGATCAGGGTTCCGCAGGAAGAAGCGCTTCGGGGCATCGGAACACATCCAAACCATGCATGTGACCCTAGCATGTTTAATGCAGTGTGGTGGCATGCTCAAAACTCCTAAACCTGGTTCCCAAGTGTGACCCCCTTTGCAGACATGCGTTATCCCCTAAAAACAAAGTGTTTGCAATCTGAGTATTATAATAGGGGGAAACTTATTTCGGTGAAACCAGGGTAGATCTTGTCACAACATGTTCCCAAACATGGTTTTACATCATCACATGACCTAACCAAGCCTAAAACAAGTGAGAGCTACACCGGGCTAACCCTGTCAGAAGAAAGTCTAGGGGGGTACACGATCCGAGGCCCGCGGATCAGGGTTCCGCAGGAAGAAGCGCTTCGGGGCATCGGAACACCTCAAAACCATGCATGCGACCCTAGAATGTGTAATGAAGTGTGGTGGTATGCTCAAAACTCCTAAACCTGGTTCCCAAGTTTGACCCCCTTCGCAGACATGCGATGTCCCCTAGAAACAAAGTGTCTGCAATCTGAGTATTAGGGGGAAACTCCCGTTTCGGTGAAACTAGGATAGATCTTGTCACAACATGTTACCAAACATGGTTTTACATCATCACGTGACCTAACCAAGCCTAAAACATGTGAGAGCTACACCGGGCTACCCCTGTCAGAAGAAAGTCTAGAGGGGTAGACGATCTCAGGCCCGCGGATCAGGGTTCAGCAGGAAGAAGCGCTTCGGGGCATCGGAACACCTCCAAACCATGCATGTGACCATAGCATGTGTAATGAAGTGTGGTGGCATGATCAAAACTCCTAAACCTGGTTCCCAAGTGTGACCCCCTTCGTAGACATTTGCTATCCCCTAAAAACAAAGTGTCTGTAATCTGAGTATTATAATAGGGGGAAATCCCCGTGTCGGTGAAACCGGGGTAGATCTTGTCACAACATGTTCTCAAACATGGTTTTACATCATCACATGACCTAACCAAGCCTAATACAAGTGAGAGCTACACCGGGCTACCCCTGTCAGAAGAAAGTCTAGGGGAGTAGACGATCCGAGGCCCGTGGATCAGGGTTCCGCAGGAAGAAGCGCTTCGGGGCATCGGAACACATCCAAACCATGCATGTGACCCTAGCATGTTTAATGCAGTGTGGTGGCATGCTCAAAACTCCTAAACCTGGTTCCCAAGTGTGACCCCCTTTGCAGACATGCGTTATCCCCTAAAAACAAAGTGTTTGCAATCTGAGTATTATAATAGGGGGAAACTCCCCGTTTCGGTGAAACCAGGGTAGATCTTGTCACAACATGTTCCCAAACATGGTTTTACATCATCACATGACCTAACCAAGCCTAAAACAAGTGAGAGCTACACCAGGCTACCCCTGTCAGAAGAAATTCTAGGGGGGTAGACGATTCGAGGCCCGCGGATCAAGGTTCCGAAGGAAGAAGTGCTTCGGGGCATCGGAACACATCCAAACCATGCATGTGACCCTAGCATGTTTAATGCAGTGTGGTGGCATGCTCAAAACTCCTAAACCTGGTTCCCAAGTGTGACCCCCTTTGAAGACATGCGATATCCCCTAAAACAAAGTGTTTGCAATCTGAGTATTATAATAGGGGAAACTCCCCGTTTCGGTGAAACCAGGGTAGATCTTGTCACAACATGTTCCCAAACATGGTTTAACATCATCACATGACCTAACCAAGCCTAAAACAAGTGAGAGCTACACCGGGCTACCCCTGTCAGAAGAAAGTCTAGGTGGGGTAGACGATCCGAGGTCCGCGGATCAGGGTTCCGTAGGAAGAAGCGCTTCGGGGCATCGGAACACCACCACACCATGCATGTGACCCTAGCATGTGTAATGAAGTGTGGTGGCATGCTCAAAACTCCTAAACCTGGTTCCCGAGTGTGACCCCCTTCACAGACATGCGTTGTCCCCTAAAAACAAAGGGTTTGCAATCTGAGTATTAGGGGGAAACTCCCCGTTTCGGTGAAACCGGGGTAGATCTTGTCACAACATGTTCCCAAACATGGTTTTACATCATCACATGACCTAACGAAGCCTAAAACAAGTGAGAGCTACACCGGGCTACCCCTGTCAAAAGAAAGTCTAGGGGGGCAGAAGATCCGAGGCCCGCGGATCACGATTCCGTAGGAAGAAACACTTCGGGGCATCGGAACACTTCCAAACAATGCATGTGACCCTAGCATGTGTAATGAAGTGTGGTGGCATTCTCAAAACTCTGAAACCTGGTTCCCAAGTGTGACCCCCTTCGCAGACATGAGCTATCCCCTAAAAACAAAGTGTTTGCAATCTGAGTATTATAATAGGGGGAAACTCCCAGTTTCGGTGAAACCGAGGTAGATATTGTCACAACATGTTCCAAAACATGGTTTTACATCATCACATGACCTAACGAAGCCTAAAACATGTGAGAGCTACACCGGGCTACCCCTCTCAGAAGAAAGTCTAGGGGAGTAGACGATCCGAGGCCCGCGGATCACGGTTCCGCAGGAAGAAGCGCTTCGGGGTATCAGAACACCTCCAACCCATGCATGTGACCCTAGCATGTGTAATTAAGTGTGGTGGCATGCTCAAAACTCCTAAACCTGGTTCCCAAGTGTGACCCCCTTCGCAGACATGCGATGTCCCCTAAAAACCAAGTGTCCGCAATGTGAGTATTAGGGGGAAACTCCCCGTTTCGGTGAAACCGGGGTAGATCTTGTCACAGCATGTTACCAAACATGGTTTTACATCATAACATGACCTAACCAAGCCTAAAACAAGTGAGAGCTACACCGGGCTACCCCTATCAAAAGAAAGTCTAGGGGGGTAGACGATCTGAGGCCCGCGGATCAGGGTTCCGCAGGAAGAAGCGCTTCGGGGCATCGGAACACATACAAACCATGCATGTGACCCTAGCATGTGTAATGAAGTGTGGTGGCATTCTCGAAACTCCTAAACCTGGTTCCCAAGGTTGACCCCCTTCGCAGACATGCGTTGTCCCATAAAAACAAAATTTCTGCAATCTGACTATTAGGGGGAACTCCCCGTTTCGGTGAAACCGGGGTAGATCTTGTCTCAAAATGTTCCCAAACATGGTTTTACATCATCACATGACCTAACCAAGCCTAAAAAAATAGAGGGCTACACCGGGCTACCCCTGTCAGAAGAAAGTCTAGGGGGTAGATGATCCGAGGCCCGCGGATCAGGGTTCCGCAGGAAGAACCGCTTCGGGGCATCGGAACACCTCCAAACCATGCATGTGACCCTAGCATGTGTAATGAAGTGTGGTGGCATGCTCAAAACTCCTAAAACTGGTTCCCAAGTGTGACCCCCTTCGCAGACATGCGTTGTCCCCTAAAAACAAAGTGTCTGCAATCTGAGTATTATAATAGGGGGAAACTCCCCGTTTCGGTGAAACTGGGGTAGATCTTGTCACAACACGTTCCCAAACATGGTTTTACATCATCACATGACCTAACCAAGAGCAAAATAAGATAGGGCTACACCGGGCTACCCCTGTCAGAAGAAAGTCTAGGGGGGTAAACGATCCGAGGCCCGCGGATCAGGGCTCCGCAGGAAGAAGTGCTTCGGGGCGTCGGAACACATCCGAACCATGCATGTGACCCTAGCATGTGTAATTAAGTGTGGTGTCATGCTCAAAACTCCTAAACCTGGTTCCCAAGTCTGACCCCCTTCGCAGACATGCGCTGTCCCATAAATAGGAAGTTTCTGCAATCTGACTATGAGGGGGAAACTCCCCGTTTCGGTGAAACCGGGGTAGATCTTGTCACAACATGTTCCCAAACATGGGTTTACATCATCACATGACCTAACCAAGCCTAAAACAAGAGAGGGCTACACCGGGCTACCCCTGTCAGAAGAAAGTCTAGGAGGGTAGACGATCCGAGGCCCGCGGATCAGGGTTCCGCAGGAAGAAGCACTTCGGGGCATCGGAACACCTCCAAACCATGCATGTGACCCTAGCATGTGTAACGAAGTGTGGTGGCATGCTAAAAACTCCTAAACCTGGTTCCCAAGTGTGACCCCCTTTGTAGACATGCGCTATCCCCTAAAAACAAAGTGTCTGCAATCTGAGTATTATAATAGGGGGAAACTCCCTGTTTCGGTGAAACCGGGGTAGATCTTGTCACAACATGTTCCCAAACATGGTTTTACATCATCACAAGACCTAACCAAGAGCAAAACAAGAGAGGGCTACACCGGGCTACCCCTGTTAGAAGAAAGTCTAGGGGGGTAGACGATCTGAGGCCCGCGGATCAAGGTTCCACAGGAAGAAGCGCTTCGGGGCATCAGAACACATCCAAACCATGCATGTAACCCTAGCATGTGTAATGAAGTGTGGTGGCATGCTCAAAACTCCTAAACCTGGTTCCCAAGTGTGACCCCCTTCGCAGACATGCGCTGTCCCATAAATACGAAGTTTCTGCAATCTGACTATTAGGAGGAAACTCCCCGTTTCGGTGAAACCGGGGTAGATCTTGTCACAACACGTTCCCAAACATGGTTTTACATCATCCCATGACATAACCAAGAGCAACCCATTTTTCAAAAATATTACACCACCTTACATGGAAAATGTCCCAACCGGGTATTCGTAAAACTTTCCCATCCACCCCTCATGAAAAAGACAATTTTTGCCGAATCGGCAGGAAATGGGTTAGATATGAACTGCAGGTACATGATCTGATGCTAATGTTTTTTGTAAAAATCATTTTTAGGTTGACAATATGATGTTTCTTCAGAGATCCAATGCAAGTTTAGCCAGGCTCAGCCCTGAACTAAGAATCTTCGTACTCGTCATTGTGAACATAGTTTGGTGGAGGTAAGAAATAAAAAAAGTTTCTTTGCCGTGTATAGATCACAAAGCACATGGCAAAGGCATGTATTTGCCGTGTGTCTAACTGTAGGGATACATGGCAGAGTACCACCGTCAGCCACCGTTAGTAGGCTCGCCTGGGTGGGCTGTGGGCCCCACCTCTTTGTCGTGTGACTGGCTTTGCCGTGTGCCGCGTTTTGTCTTTGCCGTGTGTCTTTTGGTTGCCGTGTGTCTTTCTTTTTTCTTTGCCGTGTTCCTTTTATTTGCCATGTGTTTATCAGGAATGTACCATGTGGGTTGTCTTTGCCATGTGCTTCTGGACACCCTCACGGCAGAGAAAAGCTTTGCCGTGTTCCTAGGCATTTAGCACACGGCAAAGGATGGGGCGACGACAACGAAATTTTTTCCCGTAGTGTTTGTATCCATCGAATTTTTGCCATGTAGACCATTTGTTGCAACAAAATTGGATTCCTCCAAATTATTTCCTAAATATTCATTCATAGACTATTTTGGATATAATTGTATTTTTCATTCATTCAAACATCTTGCTCCAATTTATGTTTTCTCTAGGTATTGCCAAATACTCTTTGATGCAAACTCCGGTTTGCAATTCTAAATGATTTGGGAGCACATAGTATTCCAATCGCATGAAAAACAATGCCACCTTTTAGTGTAATATGTATTTATCAGTTGGTATGTAATAATATCAGCTAAACCTGATATTACAACTTAAAACCATGTGTTGTTTCTAATATTGTCTTCCTCCTATGCAAATGCCCTTGGAACTTTCTAAAAATTGTGTTGAAAAAATGACAGAACTTCGTTAGGGTATGTTGAACATCATGTGTTTTTTTGAAACTATCATTTTCATGTTGGTGGCATGGCCCGTCGTATAGAGATTCACAAAATACATTTTCCTCTTTTTTCACCAAGACATTTTATGGGGCCAAGCTTCTATTGAGTGTCATCAGTTGTTCTTCCTACCCTATGATTTCTATAGCTTTAAGTCGTGCGTTCTCACTATCTTTTGTTTTGTCATTCATGTTCAACAACATCCCTAGTATGCTATCACACACATTCTTCTCTACAAGCACCACATTGATGGAATGTCGAATGTTCTTCCGGTAAGGTAAGTCCCAAAATATCGATTTGTTCTTGTAGATTAGGTTTTCCTTCTTCTTGGGAGGCTCTTCTATAATTATGTCTTTTCCATTTTCCTTTTCCTTGCCTTTTACTTTGCGTTTGTGTTTGACTGTGCCTTTTTCCTTTTCCAAGAAAAACTTTCAGGTGTTTAACCATTGCATAGATCTGAGTGGTAATCAAATTAGAGGAGCCAAGTCTTTCCCATCGGTATTATCAAATTTGTCACACATACTACGATATTTATGTTTCCTTAGCAGAAACCTATGGTGTGGAATGTACACATTCTTCCTACAGTTATAGAAATACCGATATGCTGGGTTGTTTTGGCACTAGACAAACCCATTGGGCCCTTTGATAGTCTGATCAGATGAGTTACCTAAGGCCGGATAATCATTGATGGTAATGAATAACATGCACCTAAGGGTAAAGTCGTTCTTCAAAATCCCATCATATATTTCTACTCCTTTAATCCAAACTAAACTTTTCCCTACGCCTTCCCGGGAGCGGCGGGTAGGAAGGACGCCTTACGATACGATCGCGCTATATCCACGTGCAAGAGAAAAGATATGTTCTTGGAACACTAAATGATAGGCCGACTCTTAGATTCATGTCGTTCGATGGTACAACATACCGAAAAAGTTTGCTAAACCATCATTCGAGAAAGACTGAAAAGAATAAAGATTAGACGTATGCTTTTCATACAACACGAGGTGTGAAATGTTGATACTTTATTATATAAATACATACTTATGTATAGGTAGATGAGAGTAACGAATAAATAGGGAGATTACTTTAACGATTGTCTAATAAATAACAAGTACCATAGAAACTCTACATATAGAAGGCGTTCAAATAGACTCCAAATCAATCGGACTGGATATCACTGAAGTCGCTAACTATAATAGGATAGTTAAATTCTGGTAGGAGCATCCGTTTCCGCGGCCGCGGGTCATCGCTCAACTCATTGTACGAGTTCACGTCAAATTCTAAAGGCGAGCAGTAAAGTACACTACCATTTAGCTTTTTCTCGGCCTCCACTAAACTACGCTTGGTGGGGGCACATAGAGGAACGTAGCTTTCGTGGATGAGCTGCAAGTAATCGTGCCGTGCGACATCGATAGCATCGATCGATGCCACGTATCCTCTGCTCAACTCTATCGGAGAATCTTTTCTGGTCTTCATTTTCTTTTTAAGTCGTAGTACTCGAGACTTTTGCCGCTTGATCTCTGCTTCTACCGTTCTATATTTTGTGTACGTGTAGTCATGTAGATGCACATGTTGTAATTTTTCAACGTAGCCTATGGCATAGTACGCAACGTCGTCTTCGGCAACTTCAATACTAAAACTGGTTCCGCTCAATGTGTGACGAGCTTGAGGACCTCCAGGAGTCGAGCATGACGTATGCAAGACACATTTTGCCACAGATTCCCCTGGAATGGCGAATCAGTGTCTATAGGTAGGCGTGGGAAGAGCCCACTGTTAGATAGCCATATACGGTTGTTATGGTAGTTTAGATAGAGTTATGATCTGTTTACGTACAATCCTAACTTGACATGTACTCCAAGATAATCTACTGTATGCCTATATATACTCGCCCACGAGGCTCAATAATATATCAATCATATTCCGCCAAACTCATACTCTTTCATGTTATCAGCCTAATCGGTCCAAACCCTAGCCGCATGCTTCCGCCGCACCGCCCCCGGGGGGATCGATCTCCATGATCTCCATCGGGGGCCACGCAATCCGTCGCAGGGTTTGTCCACTGATCTGTGATCGACTGCCCCAGTGAGTCTTTTCGGATCTATTAAATCGGTTATTCTCTCCGCCGGTCACTTGGCCAGTCTTCTTTTTTTGCTTTACAGATCATAGATCGGATTAAGTTGTCCACCGCCATCATCATCACCGCGCCTCTACTCCAACCATCGGCGTTGATGATCTGCACCACGCCCGTGCGCGTACCTCCTCTGTTGCCTGCCTCGGCAGGCTGTCGCGTCCCACACACCTCGGTGGGCTGCTATGCTGCGGTGATCCAGCATACCACTGCATGCGTAGTATACTATAGTCGTTGACATGACATCCGCAGAACACTATTCTCTAAATATCACACCCCTGAGAGTGGTACAATAGAAACATTGTGGGTCCAAATTACAAACATACACACTTCATTATTATTACAATACCAGAAGTTTGAGACTTCAAGTAATTCAAACTTACAAACCCAAATAACTTATTTCATAAGTTCAACGGAAGAACGAAAAAACATAACGGTAATAAAGACGTGAGTTCAACAGTTTATTCTATAGGGTTCGTGCTGCTCGGCTCAACCTAGGTAACTACGCTCCGGCCTGAAACCTACTCTGACTCATTGTGTTCAGCTCCATAGTGTATCCCGTAGTCTACCCCTTCGATTCCACCAGACAGATCCGGCTCTTCATAGTAGACGCCAGTCTTGACCTCCGTAGCATACACCTGGTCATTCTCCTGACCCTCAAACTATAGCAAGGGGTTCAAAGGAAAGGGTGAGTACCATCGTTACCCAGCAAGGTCACTATATGCAAGGTGGGAAGTTTGATGCTCTAACTACCACCTCGGACTATAAGTCCTTGGTACTACGCAGTTTTGATAAACATTTCTTCAAATATTGATTTTATTATCAAAAACTATACCCATCAGTCTTCACAGGTTGACCAGAACTTCATGGAGTTCCTTTCCTGTTGCGTTCGTAGCTCCTTCCCGGAACAAGGAGTAACATGTCATAATTCTTACACTCTGCAGAGGTGCGTTGCTTTACCCATAAGAGACCAAATCCTTGTTGCACAACCGGGCGTACTTTCCTGTCCACAATTTTTTGATGTGGGGCCCAGTAGATGATCCAAGCCAATCACTGCCCCCTTCATGACCCCACATGTCCCCTTGATGTACGCCATGCCCACATCTTGAATTACGGCAATGGTTAGTACAGACCGTTAGATGCCAGAACTATCGTGGGATGTTAAGGGTTCTAACCCATATGCTACATATCCTCTACAAATTACCAATTAATGCACGCTCCGAGGATAACAACCACGACCTGGCCATCTGGATGCATGCGAGAGAAGAAGGTACAACTGACTTCTCCGTCCTATTCCAAATCTTATGGTTAATGTGTAATATACGGCGCTAGAATCACTGATGTCATGGGTTATTAAGTCCTAGTTGTTTTGCAATTGGAATCTTAGATTCTCCTGCAACTCTTAGTATTTATCATCACTTAGGATGACAATAGCATTTCACTTGTTTGAGAAAATACTTATTTACTGTCTCTTTTAGAACATAGGTGATAACACACAATTTTCAAATACTTTCATAAAGACTCTTCAAAGGACATGAGCAAGTGATGAACTTGCCTTGTGACTGCAAGGTAGTGAAGTCGGATACTTCCACTTGACCTTGAGCTCCGGTTTCTACAGAAACCATTATTGCCCGGTATGGACAATATTTAAAGAAGCAATATGCAATGCATAGCAATGTCATGCAATGATTTATTAGCTTCCTTCTTTGCTTGATTTACTCACCTTATAATGGTTTTATGTTTCTTTTGATTAATAAAAGAAAAGTATAATTCAAGAATCATTAAGTTCATATTGTCTTGATATTTAGAATTTTTATAATAACTAGTAATATTTTAAGAGTTAAAAATGAATTTATTTAATTTTTAACTCTTTTAATTTTTTAAATAAAATTCCTTTAAGGAAATAAAACTTTATTTTTATCACAATTGATTTATTTTTACAAAAATACAAACTACTATTTTTCTATAATAGTACTTCCCTTTTGAATCTTAAAAATGAATTTTATTCAATTTTAAGTGTTTTCTATATTTTTATAAAATTCCAGAAGGTATATATATAATTTTAATAATAGATATATATTTAATTGCTTAAAATTACTATCTAGTATTTTTATTGGATAGAGGATATTTTTGTGATTTCATAAATATATTATGTGTATTTTTAGGATTTTATTTATTTTTCTAGAGCCTAATTTGTCTCAGGGATATATTTGTAATTAGGTATTTTATATAGGTCCCTCTTTTAAAGCACAAGCCTGGCCCACTAGGCTAGCCCGACCCGACCCGCTTGGGCTAGACAAAAAGCCCTAAGTAGTACTGGGATGCCTACAACCGGCCCAGTACCACTCACTCGCTCTCTCTCTTCTCTCTCTCACGTAACCCTCTCTGGCCGCTCGATGTCGTCGCCACTAGTGATTCCGGCCGCCCCAGGCCGCCGTGTCTGTTGCTGCGGTGCAAGACGACATAGATGATGCCGCTGCTCGACGTTGTCCCGTTCAAATCAATCGGACTGGACATCACTGAAGTCGCTAACTATAATAGGATAGTCAAATTCTGGTAGGAGCATCCGTTTCCGCGGCCGCAGGTCATCGCTCGACTCATTGTACGGGTTCACGTCAAATTTCTAAAGGCGAGTAGTAAAGTACACTACCATTTAGCTTTTTCTCGGGCTCCGCTAAACTACGCTTGGCGGGGGGACATAGAGGAATGTAGCTCTCATGGATGAGCTGCAAGTAATCATGCCGTGCGACATCGATAGCATCGATCGATGCCACGTATCCTCTGCTCAACTCTATCGGAGAATCTTTTCTAGTCTTCGCTTTCTTTTTAAGTCGTAGTACTCGAGACTTTTGCCGCTTGATTTCTGCTTCTACCGTTCTATATTTTGTGTACGTGTAGTCCTGTAGATGCACATGTTGTAATTTTTCAATGTAGCCTATGGCATAGTACGCAACGTCGTCTTCGGCAACTTCAATACTAAAACTGGTTCCGCTCAATGTGGGAGGAGCTTGAGGACCCCAGGAGTCGAGCATGACGTATGCAAGACACATTTTGCCACAGGTTCTCCTGGAATGGCGAAGCAGTGTCTATAGGTAGGCGTGGGAAGAGCCCACTGTTAGAATATTGATGTCTACGCACTTCTATTCTTGTAGACAGTTGTTGGGCCTCCAAGTGCAGATGTTTGTAGAACATCAGCAAGTTTTCCCTTAAATGGATCACCCAAGGTTTATCGAACTCAGGGAGGGAGTGGTCAAAGGTATTCCCTCTCAAGCAATCCTGCAATCAAGATACAAGAAGTCTCTTGTGTCCCCAACACACCAAATACACTTGTCAGGTGTATAGGTGCACTAGTTCGGCGAAAAGATAGTGAAATACAAGTGGTATGGATAATTATAAGTGGTAACGGTTATGGAAGATAGCTTGATGGCGTGGAAGAGACTAAAAGTAAACTGAAATAAAGATGGAAGCAAGCAAACATGTAACAGATCTAAATGCAAACGGTGTATCAATGCTTAGAAACAAGGCCTAGGGATCATACTTTCACTAGTGAACACTCTCATACAAATATGTTCTCTTTATGATACTACTCTTAACTACTCTCCGGTTGAACACTCTAATCGATGGTAGGGCTATAACAACACACCTCAAAGTTCATCTTTCCCATCTATAAAACCCCACATTGCCACCTTGAGTACTAGATGAGTCCAACAAATACCACAATTTCATAAAGACATCCAACTCCAAATATAACTCATAACAAGTATTTGTAATCTCTAGCCTAAGTGCCACCATGGTGAGCACGCTGTCACTTTCACACACATGGGGAGAGCAGAGATCTATTAAAGCACTTGAGTAGCAAGGTAGATCTACTTGATTACAAAGCTCATGATCACAATATGATCATGCATAGAGAGAGAGAGATGAACACATAGCTACCGGTAGAACCCTTAGCCTCGAGGAAGAACTACTCCCTCTTCATCATGGGAATTAGCAATGGTGATGGAGATGGTGGTGGAGATCGATGGAGATGGCTCTAGGGGCACTCCCCCGTCCCGGCAGGGTGCCGGAACAGAGACTTTCTGTCCCCTGAATCTCCCCTTCAGTGGCGGCGGCGCTGCGGAATTTTTCGTGGCTCGAGGCTTGATTATCTAGGGTTTATGTCTCGGGAGGCTTCTTATAGGCCAAAGGGAAGGTCGGTGGGCGTCCAGGGGGCCCACACCATGCCCTGGCGCGGCCTGGGGGCACCCGCGCCATGGGGTGGTGTGGCCACCCTGTGGCCCCTCTCCGACTCTCCTTCTGGCTTCGTGAGTCTTCCGGGAAAATATCAACTCTGGCTTTTGTCCGGTCCAATTCCAAATTGATTTTCTGACTTTCCTGGAACCAAAAACAGCAGAAAACAGGCAACTGGCACTGTGGCATCTTGTTAATACGTTAGTCCAAGAAATCATATGAAAAGTACTCCAAAGTGTGGACAAAACATAAGAAAGTAGATAAAACCAAGCATGGAACATCAAAAATTATAGATACATTTGCAATGTATCAACATCCCCAAGCTTAACTCCTGCTCGTCCTCGAGTAGGTAAGTGATAAAAAGAAAGAATAATTTTTGAGGTGACATACACCATCATAAACTTGATCAAAGTATTTGTAAAATCGAAGCTGGGATCATAGTACTTCAATCATAACATGAAAGACAAAGTTCTAGCAATAACACAAAGCAACTATGTTGCAACATGAAAAGGCACAAACAAAAGATTCATGAATAACAATGCTTTGCAAGACGTTTGTTTGTTTCACATAAAGAAAACATAGCATAGTAGCATTCAGCTTGTCCCTCATAGAGTAGCAAACATAAATGCATAGGACACCTTCAAAGTTCATAAGAGTGACTAGATACAAATAGTTTAAAACAAGCGATATCAAGTTATGCATCAATCAAATAGTCTTGGGACAATGCACATAGAACTAAGAATGGCCACTATGCTCTCAAAGTAGGTGCATAAAGGTAGAAGGTGGAGACTCAATATAATGCTGGAAGAAAGGCCTTCATAGAAGGAAGTAGAGATTCAAGTTTCATAAAGAGCTTCCAAAAATTATGGTACTTATAGCTTTCAACTCTCATTGCCCCTATCATAAGCATCTTGAAGGTGATTAAGGTTAAAGTGACAGAACTAAGATTATATGCTTGACAAGTTATAAACCGAAATCTCATGCCCCTTACTTACGAAGACCGAACCTCATGCTACTCAACTTTAGTCACAAGTAAGCTCTTGTCATTGTAAGTACATGTGTATCATAAAGAACCGCCAACGGGGTACCCCTTGCACATGATATAGGAGCTATCCCATAATCAAAATGACAAGGCAAGCAGACAATGAGCATCTCAGCGATCTTTTTATTTGCTATTTGCATAGGTTTTTATTGAGGATGCTTCATAGAATGCTCATTATGGTGATGCTGCAAGTTTCCACCATGATTAGGCATGGATTAGGCTAGCGGCCCAGGCGTTTCTCTAACACATATACAAAGTCCATGATCTTATAAGTTCCACTTTTATTTCACACCGCCGGGATCCATAAGCAAAAGAACATGATATCAACGGGGTACAAAGTACAAGTGCAATGTTGAAAGCGTTCCCCATGATACATGGTTCTTCTAATTTCAACTTATAAAGCGCAAGCATATATGCAACAAAGAAGTACCCAATGGTTCAAGTTTATTAGATGCAAAAAAGTAAAGTGTGCCATCAAGTTCATGAGAGCTTTAATCACTAGTTTTCTCATAACAAGTTTAATTTGGAAGGTAAACAAAAGCATGAATATACTTGGAATAGCATAAGCTAGTAGGTAGGTATGGTGGACTCTTTGGAATAACTTGATTTAGGGAGTTGGATGCATGAGTGGAACTCATACTTTGTTGTGGAGGCTAGCAAAAGACTGGGAGCGACAAACTAAGAGAGCAATAATGGCCATAATCATGCAGAGCGACAAAACATCCTTGATCAAAGCATAAAGTGATACTACAAATTGAAAACTAAAGGATCATCAAGGCTATAGTGACTTGGAATAGTCATAACATGGTGTGAGCATGCAACAAGTCAACCCAAATAAAGCATCAAAGGAAAATACCACTATACTATGCTTTAATATGCTAAAACAACGCATGATTCATCCAAGGCACATTAAGAAATCTCAATTGTTTATAACAAGTCATGCTACAGCAAAGAATACTAAGCATAAAGCCAAAACAATATCAAGCATGGCATGACAAAGCATAGGCCACAGTCAAAAACAAGCTCTTTTTACCACATAAGTATGAACTTTCCTACTCTTTTCCAAACCAAACCAAACTATTTGCAAACCAATGTATGAAAGAGGGGGTCCAACCAATTTATTCAGAAAACTAAGCAAACCAACCAAACGAAAAACCAAAACGAAAATGAAAAAGAAGACGCTCCATGAACAACACAACTGTGCATGAAACGATAAAAATGAAGCATTTGGAAGAAACCTGGGATTTTTATTGATGAAGAGGGGGATGCCTTGGGTATCCCCAAGCTTTGACACTTGTACTTCTTGGATATTTCTTGGGGTGACACGCGTGGCATCCCCAAGCTTGAGCTTTAGTCCATCCTTCATCGGATTACTCATTCCTTCTAGACACCTGAAATTTTTCCTCCATACAAAACTTCACACAATCTTTATTAGCAACATTAGTGCACTCAAGATAATAAGTCTTTAGGTTCAGTTCCAACACCAATAAAACTTCCATTATAACACAAGCTACTGTAGCACTTCCCTCAAAAAGCTCAATTCCCCAAAGAGAACTCAAAAAGGAACCAACAAGAAGCAAATGCAAATGATGGCAGAAATCTGTCAAAACAGACCAGCAAGTAAAGACGAATTTTTTCGAAGACCTTCTGTTGCTCAAATCAAAAAGTGTTGAAATAACAAAAGTTAAATAACAACCTGGGGCAGAAGCAAAAAATGCACGCCTCAAAAGGACATACGGAGATTTTACACGAATTTTTACGGTGAAGCACAGAAATCTATTTCGGGACAGCAACTTTCCCAATCATTACTTCTCTCTCATTAGAGGTTACTCTTGGCACAAAAAGCAAATAAAAAGGATAAGGAGCGGTTATTACTGAAGTAATATCTAAAACTTTTGGGTTATCTCCCAATAATTACTTCTGTTTAACGCCTTTAAGTTAGTCATGATAGTTTGAGAAGATGCTCAGATAAGAAATATGAATTTAAGTAAAAGAGAGCATCAAGAAGCAAATTCAAAGCACATTTAAGTCTAACCCACTTCCTATGCATAGGAATCTTGTAAAGAAACAAGTCATGAAAGCACAAAGCAACAAGCATAGGAAAGCAAAACAAGTGCAGGTTCAAAATTTTCGACATAAAGAGGGCAAACTTAATATTGTTGAGACACATAAAACCATGTTTCCCTCTCTCATAATAACTTTCAGTAGCATCATGAATAAAACTAACAATATAACTATCACAAGAAACATCCTTATCATGAGCCACATGCATATAATAATTATTACTCTCCACATAAGCATAGTCATTCTTATTAATTGTAGTGGGAGCAAATTCAACAAAATAGCTATCATTATTATTCTCATCACCATAATCATCAAATATAGGAGGCATATTGTAATCATAATCAATTTTATCCTCAATAGTAGGTGGACTGAAAATATCATATTCATCATTGTAATCATCATATATTGGAGGCATAGTATCATCAAAGTAAATTTTCTCCTCCGTGCTTGGGGGACTAAAAAGATCATTTTCATAAAAACTAGCTTCCCCAAGCTTAGACTTTTCCATAGCATTAGCAATAATGGTGTCCAAAGAATTCATACTAACAACATTTCTATTAGCATGCAAATAAAGTTCCATAGGTTTTTTAATTTTCTCTTCAAACACTTCATGTCCTAACTCAAGATAAATACTATAAAGCTCTCTAATTTTGTTGTTGTTTTCCATTAAGCCCTAACTAGTGAAAACAAGAAAAGACAAAATTGCAGAATCTAAAGGAAATAACTTCGAGCACCCACACCGGAGGATGTGAGTACCTTTTACCTTAACTCCCTGGCAACGGCGCCAGAAAATAGGCGTTTGCCGTGGGAGGTTCTTGTTCTTTAATCCTCCGGTGTGAATACCTTTTACCTTACCTTCCCGGTAACAGCGCCAGAAAATAGCTTGATGTCTATGCACTTCTATTCTTGTAGACAGTTGTTGGGCCTCCAAGTGCAGAGGTTTGTAGAACAGCAGCAAGTTTTCCCTTAAGTGGATCACCCAAGGTTTATCGAACTCAGGGAGGAAGTGGTCAAAGGTATTCCCTCTCAAGCAATCCTGCAATCAAGATACAAGAAGTCTCTTGTGTCCCCAACACACCAAATACACTTTTCAGGTGTATATGTGCACTAGTTCAGCGAAGAGATCGTGAAATACAAGTGGTATGGATAACTATAAGTGGTAACGGTGATAGAAGATAGCTTGATGGCGTGGAAGAGACTAAAAGCAAACTGAAATAAAGATGGAAGCAAGCAAACATGTAACAGATCTAAATGCAAATGGTGTATCAATGCTTAGAAACAAGGCCTAGGGATCATACTTTCACTAGTGAACACTCTCATACAAATATCTTCTCTTTATGATACTAATCTTAACTACTCTCCGGTTGAACACTCTAATCGATGGTAGGGCTATAACAACACACCTCAAAGTTCATCTTTCCCAACTAGAAAACCCCACACTGTCACCTTGAGTACTAGATGAGTCCAACAAACACCACAATTTCATAAAGACATCCAACTCCAAATATAACTCATAACAAGTATTTGTAATCTCTAGCCTAAGTGCCACCATGGTGAGCACGCTGTCACTTTCACACACATGGGGAGAGTAGAGATCTATTAAAGCACTTGAGTAGCAAGGTAGATCTACTTGATTACAAAGCTCATGATCACAATATGATCATGCATAGAGAGAGAGAGATGAACACATAGCTACCGGTAGAACCCTTAGCCTCGAGGAAGAACTACTCCCTCTTCATCATGGGAATCAGCAATGGTGATGGAGATGGTGGTGGAGATCGATGGGGATGGCTCCGGGGGCACAACTTCCCCGTCCCGGCAGGGTGCCGGAACAGAGCCTTTCTGTCCCCTGAATCTCCCCTTAGGTGGCGGCGGCGCTGCGGAATTTTTCGTGGCGGGAGGCTTGATTATCTAGGGTTTATGTCTCGGGAGGATTCTTATAGGCCAGAGGGCAAGGTCGGTGGACGACCAGGGGGCCCACACCATGCCCTGGCACGACCTAGGGGCACTCGCGCCATGGGGTGGTGTGGCCACCCTGTGGCCCCTCTCCGACTCTCCTTCTGGCTCCGTGAGTCTTCTGGGAAATATCAACTTTGGCTTTTGTACGGTCCAATTCCGAGAATATTGATTTTATGACTTTCCTGGAACCAAAAACAGCAGAAAACAGGCAACTGGCACGGTGGCATCTTGTTAATAGGTTAGTCCAAGAAATCATATGAAAAGTACTCCAAAGTGTGGACAAAACATAAGAAAGTAGATAAAACCAAGTATGGAACATCAAAAATTATAGATACATTTTCAATGTATCAAGTATTAGCGATATACGGTTGTTATGGTAGTTTAGATAGAGTTATGATCTGTTTACGTACAATCCTAACTTGACTTGTACTCCAAGATAATCTCCTGTACGCCTATAGATACTCGCCCACGAGGCTCAATAATATATCCATCATATTCTGCCAAACTCATACTCTTTCATGTTATCAGCCTAATCGGTCCAAACCCTAGCCCCATGCTTCCGCCGCGCCCCCCCGGGGGGATCAATCTCCATGATCTCCATCGGGGGCCACGTAATCCGTCGCAGGGTTCGTCCACCGATCTGTGATCGACTGCCCTGGTGAGTCTTTTCAAATCTATTAAATCAGTTATTCTCTCCGCCGGTCACTTGGCCAGTCTTCTTTTTTTGGTTTACCGATAGTAGATCAGATTGAGTTGTCCACTGCCGTCATCATCACCGCGCCTCTACTCCAACCATCAGCATTGATGATCTGCACTGCGCCCGTGTGCATACCCCCTCTGCTGCCTGCCTCGGCAGGCTGTCGCGTCCCACACACCTTGGCGGGCTGCTATGCTGCGGTGACCCAACATACCACTACATGTGTAGTATACTATAGTCGTTGACATGACATCCGTAGAACACTATTCTGTAAATATCACACCCCTCAGAGTGGTACAACAGAAACATTGCGGGTCCAAATTACAAGCATACACACTTCATTATTATTACAATACCAGAAGTTCGAGACTTCAAGTAATTCAAACTTACAAACCAAAATAATTTATTTCATAAGTTCAACGGAAGAACGAAAAAACATAACGGTAATAAAGACGTGAGTTCAACAGCTTATTCTATAGGGTTCGTGCTGCTCGGCTCAACCTAGGTAACTACGCTCCGACCTAAAACCTACTCTAACTCGTTGTGTTTAGCTCCATAGTGTATCCCGTAGTCCACCCCTTCGATTCCACCGGACAGATCCGGCTCTTCATAGTAGACGCCAGGCTTGACCTCCGTAGCATACACCTGTTCATTCTCCTGGCCCTCAAAGTCTAGCAAGGGGTTTAAAGGAAAGGGTCAGTAACATCATTACCCAGCAAGTTCATTATATGCAAGGTGGGAAGTTTGATGCTCTAACTACCACCTCGGACTATAAGTCCTTGGTACTACGCAGTTTTGATAAACATTTCTTTAAAGATTGATTTTATTATCAAAAACTATACCCATCAGCCTTCACAGGTTGACCAGAACTTCATGGAGTTCCTTTCCTGCTGCGTTCGTAGCTCCTTCCCGGAACAAGGAGTAACATGTCACAATTCTTACACTCTGCAGAGGTGCGTTGCTTTACCCATAAGAGACCAAATCCTTGTTGCACAACCGGGCGTACTTTCCTGTCCACAATTTTGTGATGTGGGGCCCAGTAGTTGATCCAAGCCAATCACTGCCCCCTTCATGACCCCGCATGTCCCCTTGATGTACGCCATGCCCACATCTTGAATTACGGCAATGGTTAGTACAGACCGTCAGATGCTAGAACTATCGTGGGACGTTGAGGGTTCTCACCCATATGCTGCATATCCTCTACGAATTACCAATTAATGCACGCTATGAGGATAGCAGCCGCGACCTGGCCATCCGGATGCATGCGAGAGGAAGAAGGTACATCTGACTTCTCCGTCCCATTCCAAATCTTATGGTTAACGCGTAATATACGGCGCTAGAATCACTGATGTCATGGGTTATTAAGTCCTAGTTGTTTTGCAATTGGAATCTTAGATTCTCCTGCAATTCTTAGTATTTATCATCACTTAGGATGATAATAGCATTTCATTTGTTTGGGAAAATACTTATTTACTGTCTCTTTTAGAACATAGGTGATAACACACAATTTTGAAATACTTTCATAAAGACTCTTCAAAGGACATGAGCAAGTGATGAACTTGCCTTGTGACTGCAAGGTAGTGAAGTCGGATACTTCCACTTGACCTTGAGCTCCGGTTTCTATAGAAAACCATTATTGCCGGGTACGGACAATATTTAAAGAAGGAATATGCAATGCATAGCAATGCCATGCAATGATTTATTATATTCTTTGCGTGTTTTACCCACCTTATAATGGTTTTATGTTTCTTTTGATTAATAAAAGAAAAGTATAATTCAAGAATCATTAAGTTCATATTGTCTGGATATTTAGAATTTTTATAATAAGTAGTATTATTTTAAGAGTTTAAAAATGAATTTATTTAATTTTTAACGCTTTTAATTTTTTAACTAAAATTCCTTGAAGGAAATAAAGCTTTATTTTTAGCACAATTGATTTATTTTTCAAAAATACAAACTAGTATTTTTCTATAATAGTACTTCCCTTTTGAATCTTAAAAATGAATTTTATTCAATTTTAAGTGTTTTGTATATTTTTATAAAATTCCACAAGGTATATATATAATTTTAATAATAGATCTATATTTAATTGCTTAAAATTACTATCTAGTATTTTTATTGGATAGAGGATATTTTTGTGATTTCATAAATATATTATGTGTATTTTTAGGATTTTTATTTATTTTTCTAGAGCCTAAATTATCTCAGGGATATATTTGTAATTAGGTATTTTATATAGGTCCTTCTTTTAAAGGACGAGCCTGGCCCACTAGGCTGCCCCGGCCCGGCCCGACCCGCTTGGGCTGGACAAAAAGCCCTGGGTAGTACTGGGATGCCTACACCCCGCCCAGTACCACTCACTCTCTCTCTCTTCTCTCTCGCGCGTGACCCTCTCTGGGCGCTCGATGTCGTCGCCGCCGGTGATTCCGGCCGCCCTAGGCCGTCGTGTCTGTTGCCGTGGTGCAAGACGACATAGATGATTCCGCTGCTCGACGCTGTCCCGTTCGATCTAGCGCTGGCGCCCTCCGCTAGCCGCGCTAACTCCCTCCTCGTGGCTAGGGTTTGGGTCCGCCATGCTCTGGTGCTCCCTCGTTGATGTTGTGGTGCTCCCTCGCTGATGCTATGGTGCTCGTGGAGCCGCTCTTCCATGGTCGCTACTGCCGTGTGCAGGCACGGGTTGCAGCGCCCCCTCGGGTGCTCCCGGTGCCGCCACCTCTCTGTCGCCGGCCTCCTCTCTGCTTCCTGTTCGATAACTTTATGAGGACCTCGAGTAAGTGCTCTAATCTTCTCTCTGTGCTTTACCTTTCCCCTATCCCATGCCATGTGGTCACTTGCAATGGATTTCCCATTTAGGGTTCATCCCTAAATTTGTAGGGTTCACTCCCCCTACAATGGTGATTTAGCATAACTCTAGGGTTAATCTTTCCTATGCTAATCATTTGATGTTGATCTACTGTTAGTGTAGTTTCAATCTCTATTGAGCATGTTTATTACTCTGTTCTCTATTAGAGAACACTCTGCTGATCATGCTTTTGTTACCCTGTTCTCTGTCATAAAACTCTCTATATAAGCATGTTTAGTTTAATGTGGATGCCCAAATTGTTGTGGTTGTGGATTTACTCCTATGGAGTTGAGTTGAGATGCTTTCTGTACTGATGCTTGGTTAATTGTTTACTTGTGAAGCACTGATGTGTTCAGTCTCAGGATTTAATCATGTTACTGTGTAAATTTAAAGTTACTATTGCTAGTCCCTGCTCTGTGATTAATAAGAAGATGATTTATAAAGAGATGATTCCTATATGCTTATAGGAAAATGATTAAACTTAGTGGTTTTTGTATAGTGTGTCCTAGTGATAGACAGTGTTGATCTTTACTGTCTTTTCTAAAATAATGTGTCTATATATGATTCCTAAATCATTTAGGAAGATGATTATCTTTGTTGAAGAGAATATGCTTGAGCTTGTACTCAAGCAAACATGAACCTGCTAGGTACAGAGGTGCTACCCTTCTAGGAGTGTGCCCTGTACCAGCAGCTATGATGTGCATCTATCTAGTTAAAACTATATCATAGGATCAGTGATGCTGGTCTGAGACCCTGCCTGTGCAAGAACACATGTTTTATCTGGTTGTTTATTATCTGTTGTCCAATATGTCCACTTATCATGTGCTTGCAAGAAAATGTATGTGTAAGATGGAAAATGATTAGATCTAAATTTTGGGATATACCCTGGTAACCTTGTTTTGATGTTTCCTTCTACTTCTGGCTTGTGGTAGCCCTGGATTTGTGTTGGCTGCCTCTTGGACTTGTCTTGCTCCTTCTGGTGTTGTTGCTCTTGTGTGGCCTTGCTGTCCAGCTAATACACCCCCTCCTCAAGTCACCATCTTTGCTGGTGATTTCCTGGGTTTTCTGTGGTGGAAAGTTGTTTGATCTAATGATATGGTTGCAAGATCTGGTTCTATTCTTGGATGTGCTGGTGAGAAACTGTGGTTGGCTTGCTTGCGAAGTGAATAGCAAAGCTGGCTTTCCTCTACGCTGTTGTGATTTGAACTTCCTCCTTTGGTCTCTATTGCCGACACCTCAATGCATGCATTTAGATGTGTGAGCTGCTTCAATGTTTGCTTTGGCTGTGGATGAGATCAAGTAACTATGGTTTAAACTTCCCCATCCTTTTACTATTACTTAACCTGGTGAAACTTACCAATATTCCATTTGGCTTATAATGTGGTACTGAAGCTATTTGCTTAAAAGAACAGATACTACACTTTGGTGAAACTTGCCCCTTTCAATTACTCTATGATGTAATATGAACAGTGCACTTCACTGTTCACCACTGAGAGTAAAACTAATTAACTAATCTTTTGTTTCTATTTGAGTGGTTTATTTATTTTGCAGGAACAAAATCTGGATTGTCAAGACTTAGTATAGGAATAGATAGGTAGTGTAGATTCTTATTGTAATCTCCTTTTATTCTTTTCGTAAAGAATCTTGTAACAATATTTCTATGATTTAATAAAGACTCATGTTATTGGACTATATTCTTTGTAATTTTCTATCTGGTTGTAAATATCTTCATTTGTAATCTTATTATGGAATAAAGAAAAGAAACAAGAATTCATTTCTTATTTGAATTTACTTGTCTGAAATTCATATTGTTGTTTAATATATCTATAATATCAAAGAATGTTAATACTTATTTTCGAAAACCACTTAATGATTTTAACTTCTAATTTTCAAATATTATTCAAATGATTTGAATTTCAAATATGAATTAAAAATATTTCCCCCTAAAACACAATAATACATAAAGGTCATGTCAAAATTTGTAGCAATCACTTCAGAGAGCTATTCCTACCTCTAGATAGTGAAAGAAACTCTGATCTCTTTAGATTTTTGTTTGGCGAAAAATTTACCCCGATTTTACAGATGAATGCATGCATATGCACAAATTCTTATTTTTACCCTTTGTTGGTTCCTAAATGTTGGGGTGTTGCATATGCCTTCCTCGATAGGCTGCTGCGGCCGCCCCCTTGGATTGTTTTCGCTGTCATCGCCCGGGACTTCACCAACAACGCCACCATCGACTCCAGTTTATGCATTGTCAATGCCATGGCGCATACGGCGCACTGTCGGTCTGATCAACCGATCTCACGTCCTTCTACGCCAAGCACATCCCCGAGCACGCGCCTACCCTCGATCGAGCTACGAGTTAGCGTTGTGTCGCCCCTTCGGGCCGAAGCGCCACCGCTTTTGGTCCATGCTACCGACTTCCCAACGCGCCTTCCTTGGCGTGTACGTCGTTGGTGGTCTCCCAGCCGTTGGACTGACTTGCGCCTTGCAGCTATGCCGCCCCAACGGGTCACAGCATCGCTCCACACAGTCTACATCGCCGTCCGTGCGCACCGACGCCCTAGGCTATCTCCACACCACCTCCACGGTGCAGGTCGCCTACATCCGTGCATGGTCTTCATCACATCTGATTCTTCTGCGCCTACATTGAGTACCGTCGCCGCGCCAATCTAGGCGTCCAACATGACCACTCCAGGCCACCATTGGTTTCACCACCTTCTACGTCTTCATCCCTACCCTTGCGTGCCCGGTATTAGCAACACCGGTGCGTGCCTTCGTCCCCGATGCGTCCCCGAGCCTAGCAATCTCGGATCGGTGCCTCGTCTTCGTCGGTCTCGACAAAGTCTCCTTTGGTGTTGACACCTTTCTCTATGATTGCCTCGACCGCGTCACCGACAAGCTCTTCTTTGCGTACCCGGTTCTGGCAAAACCGAAATGCGCGTTCTTCCCCGACATGTGCCTAGTTCTGGCAAAAATATGGCGACACCTCGTCCTCGATAGCACAGACTACATCGACTTCGGCATTGACACCCCTCGGCAAGCTGTCACGGCCCCACGGCAAGCCTCCATGGACCCTCGGCAAGCTACCGCGGCCCCACAACGACTGCCTCGATGCGTCTATGTCATCCTCCTTGCGCACTATGCGCATGCGGCTTCCTCGACATCGGCATCCCCGACCACGACATTGACCATAGCGACCCCTCGCAACGTCTACCTGACCTCGGCAATGCCTCAAGCTCTCGGCTTCCTCGACATCGGCACAAGGGCTATCACCTCGCCTGAGCATCTCACCAGCTTCCTCTAAAGTCCAAGCTACCGCGATGCGACACCGTCCACGACGTTCCCGCTCGGACAGCGGGGAATATCAGCCTACTTGATGCTACTTTGGTTTATCTCAGTCTGACCGTTTGCGATGTTCCATTTGTTCACGACGCTACCGCTATGACTGCGGGGGAGTGTTAGAGTATTAGGCATATACAATTGTTATGGTAGTTTAGATAGAGTTAGGATATGTTTACACACAATACTAACTTGACTTGTACTCCAAGACAATTCCCTGTACGTCTATATATACTCGCCTATGAGGCTCAATAATATATCAATCATATTCCGCGAAACTCATACTCTTTCAACATCATTTGTTGCAACAGAAAGCACGATCGAATTATGATGCTCTTTGGCGCTAGCTGTAAAAGAACATACATGTTATATGCAATATAATTCGTTCCACCGGAAGTAAGAATCGCAAAATAGAAAACCCAGACTAGCGTTGTGCCGCGCTCGTAGACGAACCGGCTTCCCACATTTTTTACGAACACTCTTGTGTAGAATCATGTTCACCATATTTTTAGTCTAATAGGAAACTTGAGACTTCAAAAATAACGGTGAAGCGAGTCAAGAATGCAAACGCGGTAACGACAATACCTCACCTCTACTACAACGATGTACACACGTAAAGCGGAAAAAATAAGCGAACAACTGTCTTGACAGAGCTACCTAAAAATGGAAAACAACGCATACACGAAGGTGTAAGAAACAAAGCAATCATATACAGACCAATGGAAATACTTATTAGAGAGCGGGGGCTGATATGTGTACATACAGTGGCGGATCTAGAATTGGGGCAAGACCCGGGCCAAAAATTAAGAAAAAGAAAATCTTACAATAGAGCAAATTATTTTTGGTAGAATTGTGAAGATGGACTTATATTTTCAAATCCGTTCAAGAACATAGATAAGTGGCAACTAAATACTAACAATAGTGGCACGGTGACGACCAAAAACTAGAGATACTAGTATAGGGATACTGGATTTGAGGAGCTTTTTGGGTATGAGCATTTGGATTTGTTAATTGGTTCAATTTTAAATCAATACATAAAACGTTTCATCTTGTGTTCCTTAAACATGAAATCAATTCAATTACAAATAAACCCAACTATGTAATTAGTGTATCTAATTGAACTAGTGATACAATTACCTAGCTGGAGGGAGCCGATAGAGTCCATGCGAGGAGCTACAGCAGAGAAGGCAGAGCTCTAGTCACACAGCAATCGGTCGGCGCCGGCTCACAAACGCGCAGCTGATGATTAGAGGAGGGCGGGCAGGAGATGCAGAAATAGGAGGCTGTGGCCAGGTAGGGCAAGCCAGCGACGGGCGGGCGGCGGCAGACAAGCAGGGGCGTATGGACAGTCGAAGAGGCGAGATCCGGTGTCCGGGAAGCGAGGGAGGCCGGTGGACGGGTGCGGCAAGTGGCCTGGTGGCGTGGGCATGGCAGTACGCTCATGCCGCGGCAGCGAGAGGAACGCGAGCAATAGGACGGGAGGCTAAGAACGAGTAGGGCCAGACCTGGGCCACGCCCTAGGCAAAATTCGTTTTGTTATAAATGATAGGGTGAAAATTTTACTGCGACCCGGGCCATGGCCCTGGTTGCCATGTGTCTAGATGCGCCTCTTAAAAAGCCGGTGAGACCGTCGGTTCAGGTTTTTTCGAACCACCGAACCGGTCTGGTTTTTAAAACTATGCTAGTCGCCGATGCCCTTGCTTGTCCGATCGCTGACACCCCTGCTTGCCCAGCCACTCTGCCCCCTGCTTGTATGACTTCCGCTCGCACGTGCCCTACCGTGCCCTATCGTCGCCGCCGCCAACTACTCGCCCGCTGTTTCTTTGCGCCGCCAAGAACGGGATGTGAGGGAGAGGACATAGTACGCGGGGTAGCGATAGGGTTCGGGTCGGGTGGAATGTGTGGGTTTTTTCGGTCAGAGAGGGATTAGAGATGAGGGAACGGAGAGGTTCCACCGATTCGGTGGAACGGGATGATTCCGCATCCAGGGCGAATATTCGGTTTTCAGGAACTGGTCCGTCCTATTCTTTCCTACCATCTGATAAGAAATATGGGTGCCAGGTGCAGAACCATCCCATTACATTTTACCTTTTTTTTCCTGAGGGTGTCCCGTTACATTTTACTTGGTGGCACCGACCGAACACATTCTAAATGGGTCGTCGTGTGGCCTGAGATGCCGTCCTATAGGAGCTCCCGTGCTTCGTCAAGGGCGTGGGTTTGGCTTCGTAGCAGGCTGCTTGTGTTAGGGCCTCCTCTGGGGTGGTGAGTCTCCATTCTCCCGTCGTTCCCGTTATCTTTCTCTGGCTTTTTCATCAATTTGTATCTCATCTAGTAGAGTATTCCCTCCGTCCTAAAATAGATATCGCAAATTTGTTTAAATTTAAATATATATGAATACTATTTAATACTAGATACATTCAAATTTAAATAAACTTGCGACATCTATTTGGAGATGGAGAAACTACAAAATATCTTTTACTCCTTCGTATTTTCTGTCCTTTTGTTTTTTCACAAAAAACCACGAGAACTTTGTCGCGATATCTCATAGCACAAGCGAAGACAAGGGAACGAAGACAAGGAAACAGGACCGTGATGTCTTGTTTCGTACCTACTGCAAACCAAAAAGTTCAATTAAATTTGACATCGGGGCATTTGTCGAGGGATTTGATTCGGGTACATACTATTCCTTCCGTTCCAAGACATAAGGTCTATATTTTTTTTGAAAACTCAATCTACAGAGTTTGACCAAACTTTTTGTATAAACAATCAAGAACTATGATATTATATAAATACCACGTGAAAATATGTTTCATGATGTATCCAAGGATATATATTTCATATTATAAATATTAATATATTTTTGCTAATAACTTGATCAAACTTACATAGTTTGCTTTTTCAAAAAATTATAGGCCTTAAGCCTTATAACGGAGGTAGTAGTAAGCTAGCGACGTGATCCGACAAGGGAAGCAGCATACCGTGCTAGCTAGGGAAGGTTGGGTTTAATCTCGAGGGTACTAGGGGAGGCTGTCTAGGAAGGTTGTCAAAAAGAAAAAAGACAATACAATAGTATTATCAGGCATAGTTTTAAAAACAGGACTGGTCAGTGAACCGGTATGACGACTGGTTCACTGGTTTGCTGGTCGTACCACCGGTTTAATTGGTTCGATGGCGATAAAAAACGTTCTTTTTATCAAAATTTAAGCAAATTTTGGAACAAAATAACCATAAAAGTATATATAATGTATATTTTAATATGTAATCACAAAAACATGGTGTGTTGAAGTTGCTATTGGGCTTTACGTGTTGCTATTTATGCCAACATAAGGTTCACGAGTTCGATTCCTCTAGTAAACATCTTTTTTTTCCTTTTTTTTGCTGTTTGGACTAGTGCCTCTTAAAAACCGGTGAATCCACCGGTTTAGATTATTTTTGGTTAAACCAGCGAACAGGTCCATTTTTTGAAACATGCTACTAGGTAAGAACATTTTCTAGCATGAATGCTAGTTACAGGTACCAGTAGCTTTGTAAAAGAAGTGTATCTAGACACTAGATATACTGCTTTCACCAAGCTAAAACATTTTATATTTTAAAACGGAGAGAGTGTATGGATCCGTCGTTCTTTGGACATTTCTGCTGGCACAATTCCCTTTTCTAGTTTGTGGATGTTTTGTCTTGCTTCAGAGTAGTATTTATATATTATTTCGTGTGGTTACTTTCTTGATTGTAACGTAATGTTTGGCCGTGTGATATGCCTAAAACAAATGTTTCCTGGTGTACCACTACCAGCAAAGAAAGCTTGTCGTCTAGTTTTATCCTCGTATATTCAATACTCCTGCGTGGCTGCATGTCATGTTTTTCTTCTTCTTCCAACGTGTATCCCGATGTTTCGGAATGCATCTGATAATAGGATAAATGCAGAATCCACCAACACAATAAATGATGGATCCATTATTACGTATATATAGTACTACTACTACTACTACTACTAACATTTCTCCTAAAATTGATTAAAACACCTCGTTGACATACCGTGCATTACTAGTACAACACACCATATACATATGTACGTATAAAACAACAAAAAATACTCGCATGCATGCACACACACGCAAAACTGAATGGGATATGGTTATGCTTAATTTGATCATTTAATTACACAATAATGCGGTAGCTGCTTAGTCGTGGTTACTGATCCATGGAGTAGCAGCACTGCTTGAATGTCTCCAGGTTGTGCTCGAAGACCGGGACGAAGGCGTCGACGCTGCCGTCGCCGAGGTAGGACGGCACGAGGAAGAGCATCCCCTCCATCGGGAAGTAAGACGGCATGAAGTAGCTCGGACCCCCCGAGCCAAAGTCCAGCTCGTAGAATGGCAACGTCAGCCAGCTGTCCACCTCCAGGTCCGGACACAGCACGTCGTGCAGCACCGCGGTCTTCTCCAGCCCCTCCCGCTCCACGGCGCCTGAGCTCGCGAAGTCGACGAGCGACTGGAAGTACGCGCCGTCCACCCGCGCCACGGCGTCGTGGATCACCTGGGCGGCGTGCTTCAGCGGCCGGTTTAAAAGGTCACCGGCCGTGGCGCGCGGGAACGCCCAGAGCACCAGGTTGCCGAAGTAGCCCGGCGGCGCGGCCAGACGCCGCCGCCCATCGACGGAGATGCGGATGGTGGATGTCTCGTGGGGACCCAGGCCCCGCGCCCGCGCCATGGTGCGCCAGAGGTGGGCCATGGTGGTCTCGAACCGGCTGAACGGGCGGCCCCGCCCCTCCGACGCCTTGGCGCGCAGCCCGGCGATGAAGTCCTTGGTGAAATGCGCCTTGTGGATGACCACGTTATCAGCGCCGTGGTGCTCGTGGCTGGAGTTGGTTGCTGCCGGACGGTGGTACTCCACGCCGCGGTGCTCGAACTCGACGAGCAGCGAGTCGCGCGGGCGGAAGAGGCCGGGGTGGTTGTGGGGCGGCGGCAGGGACTGGCCGACGCGGGCATCATGAAGCCCGCGCGCGGCGCGGCCCCATGCGACGAGGAAGTCGCTGGTGGCGTGGCCGTCGGCGACGGCGTGGTTGGCCGTGAAACCGACGGCGAGGGAGCCGCAGGCGAACCGCGTGAGCTGCACCTGCACCACCTCCTCGATCTCGCCCTCCAGGCCGGGGTGCAGCTTCAGGATCTCCGGCGTGGGCTTGCTGGGCGCGGCGTCCCGGAGGGTGGCGCCCTCCACGCGCGCCTCCACGAGCCGCGCGCCACGGTCGTTGAGCAGCACCCCGGGCGCGCCGTCCGGGCCAGCGCCGACCTGGCCGGCGAAGAGGCGGTAGACGGCCAGCACGTCCGCGAGGCCGCGCTCGATTTCGGTCGTGGAGGGCGCCGGCGCGGAGAAGGCATAGATGATGGCCATCTGGATGTGGTACGTGAGCCTGTCGAACACGGAGGAAGGCACGTGCTCCGTCGTGTCCGGCCGCGGCGCGCCCTCGCGGTACCGCGGCTTCACCAGCTTGGAGCTCACCACCTTCACCTCCATGGCGACCAACTACGGTTCTCTCGTCTCCCAAACTACGATCGTTGTATGGTTTTGTTGATGCCCTCGATCTGTACTCAACAACAATCTACTACTGCAGTGCACTGATGATCGAGTTGCGGTGTTTCTGGCGAGCTAGGAAGATTGATCGATCGATGAAGCGACCGGGGTATAAATAAGCAGCATGTATGGCAACGGAGTAGGTGGTAGTGGACTAGTGTGCTAATGATCGTGTAACCTCTGCTCGTGCAAGATCTTGGCTTAATCATCGCACGGAGATGTTCAGATAGAGTCTTGATCTGCGGCAGTTTCAGTAGTAAATATTCTTGTGGATACTTGACACGGCAATGTGCAGCGTTCCCCCGCGCGTACGGACAATGTCACTTGTTATTGTAAACTAATATACTGCTAGGAGTGTGACGGTACGTCAGATCGTGCAGTATACAGCTATATATAAGTATTATGTACTCTCTCCGTACATTTTTAGCTTTGTTAAATGAATATATCTAGCCACCTTTTATATATAGATCTAATCTGAATCTTTACGCTAAAAGACGTCTATATACATTTGATTCACAAAGCTAAAACATCTTATATTCTTGAATGGAGGGAGTACATAATTACACATACATTGACAGCTTTTCATATAGTACTACTTTTGACGTTTTTTTTTCAGAATCGGCCAAAATTTACCGGCGTGCATGACGCGCATGCATACGTACATCTGTTGCTTTCTGAAGCACACTAACGTAACACTGTTTTTCTGCTAATTATATAACAACACTCTAGTTTGCGACATTCCGACCGCGCGGGGTGAACGAGGGGGGCATATTTGCAGAATCATTCTTGTTAGGAGAAGCTTATGGTGCCGCGATGTTACGAGCTTCCCGACTTGAATATAGTATGGTGGGACATTTTTAAAGTAGAACATTGTAGTATTAGTTGGTGAACCGCGGGAATCCATCGAACCTATTCAACAAGTAGTAGGTTAAATTGTAGGAGAACCTCCATTCAGACGATCACACACTAGAGGAATTCGACCTCCCTCCTATCATGACCTGTCTGTTTATATAAAAAAATTCTTCTCTCTTTTGTCCTGTCTATAAACCCCTAAAGTCATATCTCAGAGCATTTTCCCACCTTCCTATACATCTCCTCTCTCTTTCATCGTTAACTATGGTGCCACATAAGCAAATTTCCTAGGATATAGTGCTTAGATACATCCATTGTGAAAGGACTTAACTCGCGTCTGGGATTAGTTAAAGTCAAGCTTTACATTTGACCAGAAATAGAAGAAAAAACATTAACATCAATAATTCTCAATGCATGTAATATGAAAATTAATTTTATGGCAGTTATAATACAATGGATTTTTATTAGGTTATATTATGGATGTTGATATATTTTCCTAAATAGATGGTCAAATTTACAAAATATGACTTTGACTAAACCTGTGATACGACGTGATTGTGAATGGGGGGGGGGGGGGGGGGGAGTAGTTCAGTGGGGGATTTTCTTTGATAATATATGGGAAATTTACTAATATCGATTTGCTGGTCATTATTGTTCTAGAGTAGTTCATTGCTTGTGCATGAAACTTTGATGTCACGTCAAGAACTATTTGAAGGATCTTTTTGGTTGCATATCTAGAAATATAGCCTATGGATTCGAAATAACAATAACAAACAACATATATATTATAAGTTGTTGTGGAAATGTGCAGTATACCAACGAATATTCTGGATAAACAAGCTAAGCAGGTTGTTTGGCTGCCGTGGACATATTACCAAAATTCCAACCTGGTGTTTAAGCGGGTGTGAGTGTCGCGCGGCGCACTCACCCGCGTCAGTTATGACGCTGATACCGGCAAAAATGTTTTCCATATTTGTTATGCATATATTTAAAAAAGTAGATGCATGAACTTCACGGAGCAAAAAAGATACACGGAATTTTTTCCATATTTGTTTTCAAATTTTAGAAGCCATTTTTTGGGTGGAAATTCATACTGATCATGAGTCTTCTAGAGCAAACACATCTTGAACTATCGGAATTTACATTAGACGATGGATGACAGCTTCCATATTCCCTCTACCAAGTCGCACAATTGTCAGGGTCCACCACCTAACTATCGTTCTCAATTTTCACTTGGGCGGCGGCTAGTGCTCTCAGGAGTGCTCCCCATACTATTGTCCCATTGTTTGCATTGTGGACTCGGGAGGTACAAATGATTAATTACCGATACACTATACTGCGTTCGTTCACAATTACTCGCATTCCAGGTTTAGTTAAAATCAAACTTTACTAAATTCGACCGACCAAAAATATAAGAAAAAACATTCAGATCAATAATTCTCAATGCATAAAATATGAAAATAAATTTTATGGCAATTCTAATACAATGGATTTTATATTAGGTTATATTATTGATGTTGATATATTTTCCTAAATAGATGGTCAAATTTACAAAATTTGACATTGACTGAACTTGTGATACGACGTGATTGTGAATGGGGGGAGTAGTTCAGTGGGGATTTTCTTCGATAATATATGGGCAATTTACTAATATCGGTTTGATGGCGATTGTTCTAGAGTAGTTGATTGCTTGAGCATGAAATTTTGGTGCCATGTCAATAACTCTTAGAAGGATCTTTTTGGTTGCATATATATCTAGAAATATAGCCCCTAGATTCGAAATAGCAATAATAAACAACACATATTATAAGTTGTTGTGAAAACGTGGAGTATACCCAACGAATATTCCGGATAAACAAGATAAGCAGGCTGTTTGGCTACCGAGGAAATATTACCAAAATGCCAACCTGGTGTGTTTAAGCGGGTGTGAGTGTCGCGCGGCGGCGCACACACCCAGGCGCACACACCCGCGTCAGCTGTGAGTATATCGATCCGCCGCGCCCTGCATGTCAGCGTGTGTGGGTGGGAAAATCGACTCGATCGGGCTTACGGATGATTTGCCTTTAGGGAAACTGTTACGGACCAACGTGGAGTGAATTGGATGGCTGAGTTTTAATCCTCTCCTTTAAAACCGGGCCACGTTCTGATTTGATTCCCCTACATAGTATTTCACCCGTTTTAAAATATAAGATATTTTAGTTTTACAAAAAGAGTGTCTAGATCTTTTTTAATGTATAGGTTCAGCGCATGCAAGCACACCGTGCTCTCATGCTCAGTGGCGGAGGCAGCAATAATATGGCAAGGTTTGGCCTCCGCCACACACCTCAAACTTTTCCATACTCAAAAACTTCATTGTCAGCTCTCATGAAAACTTCAACAGTATTGTTCTTGTGTACATGGCTGCTTGGGTTGGCCATACCTCGAAAAAGTTGT
The DNA here is from genome assembly GCA_910589775.1 of Avena eriantha. NCBI lineage: Eukaryota > Viridiplantae > Streptophyta > Magnoliopsida > Poales > Poaceae > Avena > Avena eriantha. The sequence continues at coordinate 16,958,367 of OU342743.1, forward strand.
CGCCTCCGCCACTGCTCATGCTTGTGTGGCGGAGGCTCGGCTATAGACGTACCGATCATGATCAACCGATGCGTTCCGCGACCCGAACACGTTAACGTGATCCATCCAGGCTCGACGCGGAATCGTGTCTGTGCTTCTTCGTGCTGGCTACTCCACCTAGTACTTTACTAGTCAACCGCGCAAAGGCTGCCTCCACTGACGATGATGGATCGCCATCGGCACTACTGACCTGAGCCCGTGGCGTGTCCTCCCGCACGCACGTCTGTCCGCACTCGATCGGCACACACACGACCGGCGCCCACTTATTGTATTGGAACACGACCGTCCATCCGTACGTGTAACTGCTGGGGTCTCTTTCTCGAGGGTCGATCGGGAGAGACAGACCGTGCGCATGCACACGTACTACGGAGTACGTTCGTTCGCATCGAGCAAAGCCATATCAAATCAACCGAGCATCCCTGGGAACGCACAACAAGACAAAAACAGAGCAGATATCCCTGATCATGTCGGCAGCTAGCGGGTAGTGATCATAGCGTGCAGTGTCAGATCGAGCACGTAGCACGCAAAGCTACAAAGCTCTAGCTCCATCTAAGTGGTGGCTGGCTCTCGACCGGTCACGCTTGGTCTAGTAGGCTAGTTTTGCTCCCTCCCCTTCGTCGTCCTTGGCACGTCTAGTGTCTCAACGAATATGGAAGCAGCACGAATCACAATGGGTGTGGGTGGTGGATAATAGCTAGTATTACTGTAGGTTCCAGTGATAGTTGCACGAGTGTGAAAAGTTGCTGATAACACCTACTACGATGGATCCCCCGGTGCACGCAAAGCACTATCTGTTTTGTCTCGATCTTTCTGCCTGTTCGCCGAAGATCTATCTTTGGGGTCGATAGGTCGTGATTATACCATCGCTTTATGGTTGGTGGCTTATCCAAAACTGAAGGTGATTAGCCATATCGTGGAGGTAGTTTTTTTATAGATAAAAGGCGAAAATCGACTTTCTAGCTGTTCTGATGCTTTCGAAGCTGAGGCATTGGCCTGCCAAGAGGGTCTAAAAATGGCGCTGGTTTGGAGTGACAAGCCGATAATTGTGGAATTAGATTGTGCAGTACTTGTGAGAGCTCTAAATACTCCAGTTGCAGATAGTTCAGCTCAAGCTTTCATCTTAGAGGATATTCGTAATTTAGCTTCTACTGTTAATGTTTCCTTTGTAAAAATGGACGTACAAAAAATAGGGCTAGTGATTGTCTTGCAAATTTTGCGAGACAAGAGGGTAGAACGATGACTTGGCTCGGATCAGGCCCTGATTGTCTTCAACAGGTGCTAGTGTCCGACCTGATTGTAATCCCTGTTGAGTAATAAAATTCACTTTTACCCGCAAAAAAAAGGCGAAAATTGTCCGACTTTAAATTAATAAAGCCCGTTACGGCAGAGAATACATGATGCTGAGGAAGTTAGCTAACAAAAAGAGTAGAACACAAGCGCAAACAAAAGATAAACTAGAAACGCCGCTTGAAACTACTCTAGACTTGAAAGCCGCAACAATCGCTTGATCCAGGGTGCGAAGGCAAGAACTTGATGTTGGAGAAGACGAGCCGCCCAAGGAGTCCTGACCAAGTCTGCTAAAGCAGTGGTTTTCCGGCACTGCGACACCGTTGCCGACCCAGAGTCATGGAGGTAGGTATAACACCGTTGCCGATCCAGACTCATGCACTAAGCTTGTAGTGGAGACTGAAAAATAGTGGAGTAATCTCGAACTTGATATAGTATATCGCTATTCTCTGATTCATTGCTAGCTAGCTACGTTCTTTTTATGTGTGACGGTGATCGAGATGGATCAAACCAATCAACCTCGTCAAAGCCCGCACGTTTTACTAGTCCGCGACGCCTGTGGTTTGTTTTTTTGTTTTTTCTCCGATGAAACATTGCTGCAAGCTATTTGCTGCCTAAGATGGTCAGATGAAATCACACGTTGTAATAATCAGTATATGCACAGTAACTACTTTCTATATAACCACTTGCAAATAGTCAATTTGGCAGACGAGCCCCATGGAGCTCGTTTTTAAAACACCAAATTTAATCCTTCAAAAAAATTCAAAAATAGCAGAATGTAGTAATGATTTATTCTACCTGTGTGTACATTTTCAATACGAAATACCTCATATTCTATCCACACAAAAAATGAAAAGAAGTGTAGATCTAGGAGCATGAACAATACAACTTTTGAATCTTCTAAAATTAGTCCAAGTTGTCTTTGTTCTGAGCCTAAAATACAATGTATTTCACATTAAAACATTGCACGTTTGTATTGTACATAGTTGACTACATCAAGTTTTTTTTTCTGGATTTGTTTGAAACTTTGATATCAAGTTTTTTAAGTTCTCCATGCAGCTCGGGTGTCAAATCCATTTTTTTCGCAAATAGTACATCTCAGTTGCAAGCCGCCATCAGCCCGTACACTGAGCATGTGTTTGGTAGACTGTGTCACTTCGAATTTACTCTCCCACTTGAGATATCTGACCTCATACAAGCTGACCTGAAAATTTGTGGTGTGTTTGTTAGCCCGTATGTATTGGGAGGAGCTGCAACTCGTACTTGGCTTGGTAGCCCATATGGGTTGAGATTAGCCCAAAACTAAAAAAATCACAGAGTGGTCCAAGCTACCGCACAAGGGCCCCTAGACAAAACAAAGAAAAATCAATCGGGTCCTGGGGCTCCGGCGGTGGTTGCTGTGGGCCGTGGATGGCCATGGGGCGCCAGCGATGGTTGCTGAGGGACGTCGCGAGCCATGGCGCGCTGGCGCGGCGGTTCTCGAAGGCGGTGGCGGGCCGGAGGGAGAGGAGGAGGGCAGGAGGAGGGCCAGAGCGGGAGAAGGGCTGGCGCGACAGCCTCTCATCGGCGGTGGCGGGGTCCGGCGTCCCTTGGTCCTGTTCGGCTGGTGGGAGAGGAGGGCGGCCGACACGGGAGGAGGGAGGCCGACGTGGGAGAGGAGAGAGGAGAACGAGAGGAGGCGGCCGAACGAGGGGAGAAGAGAGGAGGATAGGGTCGGGGACACGAGACTGGGGGTCACGGTGGGGCCGGGAACAGTGTTCTGCGGGACGAGCTCAGCTCAATTGACCTGCGAAGCTCGATTTGGGCTTCGCATCCCGGCATGGCTGAGGCCCCTTTTTTGCACGAGATCGGCAGTGCTGAGTTGGCCCGAGCCGGGCTAACAAACAACAAATACTGGGTTGAGATGGGAATATCTGTTAGAATTGCGACAAGTAAATAACGAAGAACGAAAACAAAATCACAGCAAGGGGACACAGATTTAACGTGGAAAACCCTCTCCAACAAAGAGAAGGGAAAAACCACGGGCGCCAGCCAGCGAAACTTCACTATAACGGAGAGTGTTTACACAACGCCGGGGATTTCTCAGATGCGACTTATCCCAGCCGGCGGCTTACAAGAAGTATATATAGCGCTGGTAACCTAGGTCATCAACGATCCGTACCGCGGGGGGCTGTCGCCCCCCGCACCCCCCACAGGCGTCCCTGTTGGGCACGGAGTGGGCCAACTTCAGACTCCGCTCCGCATCGGCCCAAGCCTCCGGCGACGGGCCTCGCTCCGCTCCGTCAGAAGTTGGCCTCTACTTTGTAGAATTTGGATCAACATATAACAAACTCCACCTTGAGACAAATTCCTTCTTGTAGCATCAACGGTAATCATCTCCCTGAACAAACAAAAAAAAACACTTTCGGCGCCAATAGCCACTTGGGCTAAGCAGTTATACCAACTAAGCTTGAGCATAGCTCAAACTTAGCAACAGGAACAGGCTTTGTCATCATATCAGCAGGATTATCATGAGTGCTTATCTTGCATACCTTCAGTGTACCTTGTGCAACAACATCACGAACATAATGGTACTTGATATCAATGTGCTTTGTTCTCTCATGGAACATCTGATCCTTAGTAAGGTAAATAGCACTTTGACTGTCACAGAACAGGTTAATGCAAGAATCATCCTGACAAAGCTCAGCATACAAACCTTTCAACCAAACAGACTCTTTGCAAGCTTCAGCAACAGCCATATATTCTGCTTCGGTTGTAGATAAAGCAACAACTGGTTGCAGCGTTGCCTTCCAACTCACGGCACATCCACCTACCGTGAACACATAACCTGTGAGGGACCTCCTCTTATCCAAATCGGCAGCAAAATCTGAATCCACATAGCCTGCGAGTCCCTCACCAGTCTTGCCAAATTTCAAGCAAGCGTTGGATGTGCCACGAAGGTACCTGAAAATCCACTGAACAACTTTCCAATGTTCTTTACCAGGATTAGCCATGTAACGACTCACCAAACTCATAGCATATGATAAATCAGGGCGAGAACAAACCATGGCATACATCAAGGAACCAACAGCACTAGAATAAGGAACTCGAGACATGTACTCAATATCTTCATCAGAACTAGGACATTGCAATGCTGACAATCTAAAGTGAGGAGCAACAGGAGTACTAACTGACTTTGCATCATGCATATTAAAACGTTGAAGAACTTTCTCAACGTAACTTTGCTGACTAAGAAACAACAACCTAGATTTTCTGTCCCGTTTAATTTCCATACCTAGGATTTTCTTAGCAGCACCAAGATCTTTCATCTCAAATTCACTACTTAGGTGTGCCTTCAAAGTAGTGATTTCTTTCATGCTCTTGGCAGCAATTAACATATCATCAACATATAACAGCAAGTAAATAGGTGACCCATTAGCAAACTTTATATAAACACAGCTATCAAACTGAGATCTCTTAAAACCTTGTGAGATCATAAATGAATCAAACCTTTTATACCACTGTCTTGGAGATTGCTTCAAACCATAAAGCGATCTCTTCAATTTGCACACAAAATCCTCTTTTCCAGGAACTATGAACCCTTCAGGTTGGTCCATGTAAATCTCCTCCTCCAGTTCACCATGCAGAAAAGCAGTCTTTACATCTAGCTGCTCAAGCTCAAGATCATGCATAGCAACAATACCAAAGAAAGTACGAATAGAGCTATGTTTCACAACCGGAGAGAAAACATCATTATAGTCAATACCTGGAATCTGGCTAAAACCTTTTGCTACTAACCTTGCCTTAAACCTTGGAGGCTCATTAGGAGACAAACCTTCCTTTCTCTTGTATATCCACTTACAGCGGACAACCTTCTTCTGTTTAGGCAAGCGCACAACTTCCCATGTGCCATTCTTATCAAGCGATTGCATCTCTTCTTGCATAGCAGAAAACCACTTCTCGCGGTCAACGGATGCAATAGCCTCATTGTATGTAGCAGGTTCAGTATCATGCTCCACCTGTTCAGCACAACTCAAAGCATAATGAGCAAGATTACACTCTTCAATTAAACGACGAGGTGGAACTATGTTACGCCTCGGTCTATCAGCAGCAATAGATTCTTGTGGCTGCTGCAAAACAGTAGGTGAGTGCTGAACAACATCATCATCAATATTTTCCTCATGAGTATCATCAACAACAACATTATTATCAACAGTTTTCTGCAGGTGCTCCACCTGCACACGAACTCCCTCCTCTCCAATAGCAACAGGAGAGGGATCTGATGGCAAGCTGTCATGATACATAACGGATTCATTGAAAACAACATTCCTACTCAATAAAATCCTTTTAGTTTCAGGATTCCATAGTTTATATGCCTTAACTCCTGAACCATAACCAAGGAATATGCACTTAACAGCTCTAGGCTCTAACTTTCCATTATCAACGTGAGCATAAGCTGTGCAACCAAAAACTCTCAACTGTGAATAATCAGCAGGCGAACCTGACCATACCTCAATGGGAGTTTTCTTCTCAAGTGGAATAGAAGGTGACCTGTTGATGAGGTAGCACGCTGTGTTGGCTGCTTCAGCCCAGAAACGTCTATGCATACCTGCATTGGACAACATACAGCGAGCCCTCGAGATGATGGTTCTGTTCATGCGCTCAGCCACGCCATTCTGCTGAGGAGTGTAAGGGATGGTGTGGTGCCTGATCATACCATCGTTACTGCAAAACTCCTCAAACTCATTAGAACAGAATTCCATACCATTATCAGTACGTAGTACCTTTACCTTCTTTTCAGTTTGCTTTTCTACCATAACTTTCCACTTCTTAAAAGCATCAAAAACATCAGATTTGTGTTTCAGAAAATATGGCCACACTTTTCTTGAGTAGTCATCAATAATAGTAAGCATGTAATTAGCACCACCAATAGAAGTCTTACGGGAAGGTCCCCATACATCAGCATGCACATAATCTAATATGCCTTTGGTGGTATGAACGGAAGCATTGAATTTAACTCTTTTATGCTTACCAAAAACACAGTGCTCACAGAACTGAAACTTACCCAAGTTGCAACCATCAATCAGCTCTCTCTTAACCAATTCTGCCATGCCATGTTCGCTCATATGCCCAAGACGCATATGCCACAGATTTGTTTTACCACAATCATCAGAATCATTAACAGTAACAGCAGCAGCAATACCAGGCAAAGTGCTACCTCTAAGAACATATAACTTAGCAGAATTCATATCACCTATCATGTGAATAAGAGAGCCTTTCGATACCTTTAACAACCTACGCCCACCGGCGTACTTGTATCCATCCACGTCCATGGTACTCAGGGAGATCAGATTTCTGGCCATGCTTGGTATGTGCTTCACCTCATTCAACGTACGCGTCACGCCATCATGTGTCTTGATCTTAACAGATCCAACTCCAACAATATGGCATGGGTTGTCATTCCCCACACGTACAAAATCTCCAGTCTGCACAGACTCATATGAACTGAACCAATCTTTGTTACAGCAAATATGAAACGAACATGCAGTATCAAGAATCCATTCATCATCACGAGATGCACAAGCAGCAAAAACGGCTAAACATTCACCGTCAGAACTATCACCAGAAACAACAGCAGCCTTACCATTACCTTGATCCTTATCTTTCGGTTGGTAAGTACCGTTCCTTTTCTCCTTATTCTGCAGCTTCCAACAATCATCAATAACATGATTAGATTTCTTACAATACCTGCAGAACTTGTCCTTTCCCTTGGACTTCGAACGACTTCTGCCGTCTTTGCTCTTATCTCGGTTGCCATAGTTGTTAAATCTCTGATCGGTCCTGCCACGAATCTGCAGAGCTTCAGCCTTGGAAGACGCCCCATCTGCCTGCACCATAGATTTCATCTTTTCCCTCTGTTTGAGGGCATCTTGCACTTCATCAAGGGTTATCTTATCACGGCTCAACAACATTGTATCACGAAAGTGAGTATAAGAACTAGGCAACGAGCATAAGAGTAATAGAGCTAGATCCTCATCATCATATTTTACTTCCATAGATTGCAAATCAGAAATAATCTCTCTGAAAAGAGATAAGTGATTCATTACCGATCCACCTTCTTGCAATCTATGCGAGAACAACTTCATCTTCACATGCATCTTACTGGTTAGATCCTTTGACATGCAGATCGATTCCAGTTTCCCCCAAAGGGCAGCAGCAGATTTCTCTTTCAAGACTTCCTGCAAAATATTATTGGATAGATGAAGTTGAATCATAGACAAAGCCTTACGGTCCTTCCGCTTCTCTTCGTCAGACCAGCTCTTAGCATCCTTTTCCCCGAATCCATCCAGCGCATCATCCAGATCTGAAGTTTGGGCGAGAATCGCCCGCATCTTCACCTGCCACAAGCAGAATCTTGTGGAGTAGTCCAGCTGCGGTAGATCGAACTTCAATGACGACATGTCGCAAACCCTAGATTAGAACCTGGGGCTCTGATGCCACTCGTTAGAATTGCGACAAGTAAATAACGAAGAACGAAAACAAAATCACAGCAAGGGGACACAGATTTAACGTGGAAAACCCTCTCCAACAAAGAGAAGGGAAAAACCACGGGCGCCAGCCAGCGAAACTTCACTATAACGGAGAGTGTTTACACAACGCCGGGGATTTCTCAGATGCGACTTATCCCAGCCGGCGGCTTACAAGAAGTATATATAGCGCTGGTAACCTAGGTCATCAACGATCCGTACCGCGGGGGGCTGTCGCCCCCCGCACCCCCCACAGGCGTCCCTGTTGGGCACGGAGTGGGCCAACTTCAGACTCCGCTCCGCATCGGCCCAAGCCTCCGGCGACGGGCCTCGCTCCGCTCCGTCAGAAGTTGGCCTCTACTTTGTAGAATTTGGATCAACATATAACAATATCTCAGTTGAACTGGGCTACCAAACACACCCTGATTTGTTCAACTGCACCTCACCTCGTGCATGCATGTAGTGTTTGCAACATTTTAGCCCGAGCTCCCGTTTGATTAGACGTGGGATCAGTCGGCTTTTGGGTCTGCCTTGTGAGTTGTGAAATCATCATCTCAAATTCTACTTCTCCGTTTCAAGTTAAGATGTTATTGATATCTATCTATACCTAATAATAAAAAGAGAAAGTTTTTTTGTGTGTGTAATTTTTATGTAGAAACATTCAGATGGAAGACTGGCGGTAACTGGACATGGACATGGGGTAGTTGTCAATGTTGGATGCCATTGCCGTGTTATGTTGCGGTGCCAAAGACAGGTTCGTGTAAATCAAGGCATGAAGCCATAAGGAAATAACTAATTTCTCTCCCATAGAAAAACTGCAAACCACCCTCACGACATTATTTTCTGAATCTACAAGGTTTATTCCAGCCTGTGTGATTGAGCAAATAATTGATCTACTTTTGTTGTTTGTGAAGGATATATGCCCTAGAGGCCAATAAATAAAGTGCTTTATTGTTATAACTCTAAATATTCATAATAGTTTTGTATCATACTATAACTGTATTAAGCGGAAACGTTAATATAGGTGTGGTATATAAACAACCAGTTCCCTAGTATCCTCTAGTACTAGTTCGTTGGACAGATGATGATCGAGGTTTCCTGATCATTGACTGGACACAAAACAGTCACCTGACAACGAGGTCACTTAATGAAGTGATGGACGTACCCGAACGTAGAAATTGCAATGTGATCCACTCACAAAGTTCAAAGTTGCGATATCTAGCAAGCATAATAACTTACTCCTTCGTCTATAAGATCATGTTTAATCACTATCTCCTGCGGCTGTTTTGATCATATCAACCTTCATGACCGTAACTGGGAGATCATAAAGGTGTGTTTCAGGTATTCTAGAGGATTGGTTGAGGCGTATGATCAAGATCGGGATTTGCCTATCTGAGTGACAAATAGATACTCTGGAGCCACTCGGTGAGAGCATATCAATGAAGCTTGCAAGCATGTGACTAGGTCACATGGATGTCATATCACAGGAACAAGTAAACGCGTTTGTCGGTAACAAGATCGCACTGTATGGGATACATGCGATCAGGTTTTGGACAAATAAGGTATCGTTGTGCAAAGGGAATGATACTGGACGTTTAGAAGGTTCAAGCGAAGAACCGAATTCGTGGGATGTGAAGGGATCATCATGTGTTTCTAGATACCGCTAATGATCACTTGATCGTGGAAATGTCTCCTTCATACCTAAACATTCCCGAACCGTATGGGTGTCACTTTTAAGGGTAATGGATGTTGTTGCTGGATCTACTACCGATAGAGAAATAGGGAGAGAGAACTGGAAGTGTTCTGGAGAGAATACCGAAGTGTTCAGAGTCCATTCAAAAGGAGGAATTAACAATGTATTTAATATTTAATAAATTAATATTAAATATATGTATTTATTTAAATAAAAAGGAAAAGGAAAAACCCCCACATAGGACTTCCCTAGGAGGGAAGAGGGCCCAAGAGGGAGGAGGCAAAGGCCACAAGGGCCATGCACCCAATGGTGGGAGGGATCCCCCCTTGCCGGCCACTTGGTGGGCTTGGGCCGGAGGGTGGGGCCCATCCCCACCACCGGCCGGCCCCTCCTCCTACCTCTCCCAAGTTTAGTCCCACCCCAGGACTTGGAGGGTGGGAGTAGCCCGATTTTTCCTATATATAGGGGTGGATTTTACCCCAATTCATCATCCAACAATTGGCATTAGCCCTTCTCTCTCTCCCCTCCCTCTCTCCCTCTCAGTGTGTTCCCAAGTTAGGAATGTGCTACACGAGGTAGAGATTTCTCCACCCAGCGCATGCCGCCGTGCCACTGGAATTGATCTGGATCTTCTTCTTCCACTCCCTTGCTGGACAAGGGCCCGGGAGACGTCGTTTACACCGTATGTGTATAAATCTCTACGAGGCACCGCCACTAGTGGTGTTGAACATTTGAAGCCTTTCTAGACCCTAAGGTCTGCAACACTCAGCTTCATCAACAACGTTTGTGTAGGAGCGTAATCCTGTTTTCGGTCTTCAAATGTATGATCACCGTATCCCGCTCGTTACTGTACTTCTCCATAGATAGATATTGGGTTGGTGCGTTCTCGTAGTAGATTTTTTTTTGTTTTCTGCCATAGAACCCCATCAGTTTGTTGCTACTTGGATGATTACAGGTAAGTAACCAATTTAATACAATTCTGCGGCGCTGTCGATTATTTATTTAGTTTGCTTTGCGCTGCTGGTGCTGTTCTTTATAGGGCTGCTTCCTTAATTTTGTAAGAGGGCGATTTTACTAAACAGGAATGCCCCTCGCAGTGCAGCTTCATCCCACGGTAAGCTATTATTATAGGGGTTCGCGTACGAAAACAATAAAAATTTACCCTACGCCCCTGAACCCCTAATGCTCCCAGGACCTATCTATTAGTAATGCAGTAACATGAGAGGCTTTTCGCGAACTTACCCTTGACCGAAAAGTGTTGTCCACGTTCAGAAGAGGACCATGCAGCTCTGATGAAGGCACATGAAGAGAAAAACAGAGCAACTGAAAAGAAGCAACAAGAATTAGAAGCCACACTTAGTTTCATCTTAAGGATATCACATCATCAAGGATAGGGCAACAACTCAACAACACCTCCATCTTGCTATAGTCCGCCAAGTTGTTCTGGGCAGTGCCGTAGTACTCGGGTAACGAGGGCTGAGGCTGCGAGGAATCGGGCTTCTTTCGCCGCATCATCTCATAGATGGCGACGTCATGAATCACCTCCCCGGGTTGTGCCTCGGCCACCTGCATCGCGGAAAGAAATATTATGCATATGAAGTACGAACATGACTAGAAATAAATGCAGGTCGTTCCATGTATATACATACCACCTTCCCCTTGAAGCGGTCAAAGTTGCGGTTTTCCGCGCAGTGTGTTCCACCATCGCTTCGGTTCTCCGTGTTCCGCCTCGACAAGGTTGCAAACTCTTCGTCTTCACTGAGCCACCTCGTCCTAACCAGCTCCTGACATGCGAGTCGATGCGGCTCAGCCCAATCGGGGACAACCTGAAAATGCAATACTCAACTCCAGACAATCCAATGGCAACTTAGCAGCAATGTAGAATTTCATTGACATTTTACTCACCGACATGTACTCTTCTGGCGTCATCGAGTACTCAGGATTAGACTTCTTACCGACAATGTCTTCATTCCTGATCCTCACGCCCCTGTCGGCCCAGAAGTGACTAGCGGCCATGACCTTCTGGTTGTACCACACCTGGGGTGTCAACTTCACACAAGCCCCAAGCAAAGTCCTGTCCGCCTTCTCCTGGTCCTCCTCAGCCACACGATAAAAGCACTTCAATCATGCATAAAAAACAATTGTAAGAGTCATGAGTTAGCACGGTGGGGTCATCAAGTATTAACTCGAGAAATATGCCTTACCCAAAACTTGGTGATGACAGCATTAGCAGCTGTCGGAAATCACGGGACACGAGTAGTCTGGTAGTCCGCTCAAGTAGTAGCTAGCCTCCTGACACCATCAGGGGAAATGTGATAGCCCGGCCAGAACTTCCTAATTAGAGCTCCAACCAGGCTGTTAGGAAGGCGAGGCTTGGTCCCCGGAGGAAATGTCCAATTGTTGCACAATAATAAACATTAGTACACATGCCAAATTATTTATGACCAATATGAAATTACATGTTTTAAATTGCAAAATTAGTACACTTACTCAAGGCCATCTGGAATAATAAGGGCTTTCGCCTCCTGGGTCCTAGGCTCTAACCTCTCCTCAGGGACTCCTGATTCCCCACGATTCCGCAATTTCTTCGGCGGCACCAACTCGTAGCTATTGTCAGCCTCCGCCTCCGCCTCGTCTCTAGACTCCGTCTCGGTCTCCGCCTCCCTCTCGGTCTCTGGCTCCGCCTCATCCCCAAAAGGCTGCTCTGTCAGGAAGAACTCAGGAGCCACGTCGCCAGAAGCGGAGGGTGGTGGGTCAAAGTCCACGCCTCCTCCCCTTCCACCTCGTCCTCGTCCTCCTCCTCGACGTCGACCTCGACCTCGTCCTCCTCCCGCACCAGCAAGATCGGGGTAACGCGGATTGGGATTTGGCTGTCTCCCACTCCGTGTAGCTTTTTTCTTGCGCTGTTTCAGCGCATTAAGCAAGGACGAAGAGCTTGCCTTGCCACTGCTCATATTTTTCAATCACCTGCATTGAATAAGAGAAAACAGTTAAGCACAAAGACATAATAAAATGTATACACAAAGCATAAAGGCATAATGTAATTAAGAAAACAATTAAGCACAAAGACATAATAAACACTCACTATCATTCTGATTCTCATTATCACTATCACTATCACTATCTTTTGAGTAGAAAGATGGATTCTCATCGAAGGGTGGAGGCTCATCATCGTTGTCATTCTCTGTATGGAACTTCTCGAGCATATCTATATCATGTAGATTCACCACTGACTCACCCCGAGCTTCTGCATCATTCCCAAGGTCCTCAAGATCAACCGGTTCTAAATCAAAGTGCCCGACGTCCTCTTGCTCTTGATAAAAAATTCCCTCGTACGTTACAGGGTTAATGTTGTTGTAATCGTCCTCGGAGGGAATCAGTAGGTTACCATGTGGCGATACCTGGAACACGACTTCCCAGCCCTGGAGTTCCGCTTTCTGGCATGGGTAGGGCAAATAATAAACTTGGTTGGCTTGGTGAGCAACAATAAAGACGTCGGCTCCACTATAGGTGGTTGAAGGCCTAACTTCAACTAACCCAATGGAAGGGGTACTTCTCAGTCCACCCCTTGGGTCGAACCAGTGGCACTTGAACACAACAAGATTGAGTTGTACGTTCGTACGATTGAAGGTCAGCTCGTATACATTCTCTAACCTTCCGTAGTAATCAAGGGAATCGGCTCCTCTGGTGAAGACCCCGGTATTTACCATTTTTGCATTCGGTCGCCTCTTCTGGTGCGTCTCTGTATGGAAGCGAAACCCATTCACATCATACTTCATGACGTCACGGTTACAATCTTGGGAAACACATTTCAGCTCATCTGACATCTCAACGTTGGGATCAGCTCCCTACAGGTTTGTTCCGTTCATTAGTTACGTGGAATAAGAGGGACAAGTCACATATTGCAAGGTAAGAGGGACATGTTAGAAATTACTTTTTCCATGAACCAGGACACAAAGTTTTTTTATTTCCAGGAGCACCCTCTTTCAGTAGAGTGTCCAACTCCATAGGAGAGGGATCCGTCGGTCCCGAACACTGTTCATCCGTGAAGTCGCTAAGGAGAAAATAAGCATTAGACCGAGTTACTAGCTGCATAGAGCATTAGACCGAGAAAATAAGAAGTTGTTTACCATTTTACCTAATGAAATCGACCACTTCCTTCATGTTCATAAGCACATAGAGCATTATGCAATCCTTCTCTTCCTTCGGCAAGCTATATTTTAGTCCTTTACCGGCCTCGCCACCGGGAAATTAGAATAGTTCGAGATTGGGTTCATTCTTGGGTAGGTCGACATTGTAACGAGAGACCGGGTTATGCATAGTGGGAACATCATCGGGCCAGTAGGTTGTCGCGGCGTCTGCCATCTCCTGAAGGCATGTTGCTTTAGCTATGCATGCTTCAATCTTGGCTTTGTTTCCAGTTATCTTTCGAATATACTTAAACTCTCTCTCAATACAAAACTACCAACGAAATTGCACCGGGCCCCCCAAGAGTGCCTCGTTTGCGAGGTGCACAATGAGATGTGCCATCGGAGTAAAGAAGCCTGGCGGAAAGATCATCTCCAAATTGCATAGCAACTTCGGCACCTGAACTTGCAGCTTCTCAATAACCAGAGGACATATCTGCTTAGCATAGAGCGTGCGGAAGAAATGGCTCAACTCCGCAAGCACTCGCCAGACTTTCTCGGGGAGATACCCTCGAACCATCACCGACATCAGCCGCTCAATCCATATATGATAGTCGTGACTCTTGAGCCCGGTGACTTGTCCCGTCGAAAGATTGACTCCCTTACTTATATTCGAACAATAACCATCAGGGAACATCACGACAAATTTGATCCACCTGAATGACTCCTTCTTTTGGACATTATCAAGGCAGTAGTAGGCATGCGGCTTGAACCAATTCTTTCGACGAACAGTAGGAGGCTGCATGTGTAATCTCTTCCTATCACAAAGCTTCTCAACATCGACTCTAGCCTTGACATTATCCTTTGACTTTCCAGGAATGTTCAGTACTGTGTGAAAAAGGGACTCCCTGACATTCTTTTCGGTGTGCATCACATCGATGTTATGGGGAATTTCAAGGTCCTTGTAATACACAAGATTCGTTAAGGCTGCCACATGAGTCCAGTTGTGCGTTACACCATATCTCGCAAATAGATGGCCAGTTCCTGGCGCCGCAGGCACGAGAGCACGTAGCTCGGCATCAACAACTAAACCATCGAACTTTGGTGCCTCTTTTACTTCATGCACAACTTTGCCCTTCTTGAAGTTCTTCTTGTCTTCTTTGAACGGATGCTTTCTTTTGAGGTACTATCGATTCGTGTCAAACGCAACATACTTGCGACCCGACTTTAGCCAAAGAAACTCAAGTCGGTGCCTGCACACTGGGCATGGCCACTTACCAGCTGTACACCATCTACACGTTAGGGCGTACCCGGGCATGTCATGCATGGTATACTACAACCAAACTTTCATCAAGAAGTTTCTCTTCGATGCTCGGTCGTATGTCAATGTCCCGTGTATCCAGGAGTGGTTCAAATCATCCACAGTCGGTTGCATGTAGACACTCAAATTTTTCCCCGGGTACTCGGGACCTGGAATGATCAACGACAGAAACATAGTCTTCCGTTGCATTAATACTCCGGGGGGAGATTGAGCGGAATAACAAACACCGGCCAGCAGCTGTACGTGGCCGTCGACAAACCAGATGGGTTGAAGCCATCTGTTGCTATCACAATTCTGACATTTCGAGCCTCTTCTGCCCACCGGGGGTATTTGTCATCGAAGTTCTTCCATGCCTTACCATCAGACGGATGTCCCATCTTCTTCTGTCCGTGCTCGTCCTCATATCTCTTCCCCTTCTTGTGCCACGTCATCTGTTTGGCAGTCTCCTCTCTCAAGTAAAGCCGCTGGATTCTTTTTATGAATGGGAGATACCGAAGAATCTTTAGAGCGACATTTGACTGCCTCATCTGACCATCCTTTCCCTTTACCTCATCATACCTAGAGGCCCCACAAATGGAGCAGTACTTGTCATCTGCAAACTGTTTCCAAAACAAAAGGAAACCTTTTGGACAACAATCTATCTTTTCATAATCCATGTTCAGCTCCTTCATGAGTTTCTTCGTTTCGTAAAAGGTTTTAGGCAGACAATGCCCTTCGGGCAACATGTTACCACATGTTCTTAGATTAGCTTCAAAGTGAGAACGGGTGGCGGAGTACTGGCACTTGTCGGCTAGACACTGAGAGATAGCATCGAGCTGAGAAATCTTTGCACCCTCATACAGAGGCCTCTTAGCCGCGACCATCGTATCAAGGAAGGCCTTCGCGGTTGGCTCCGGTTCCTCTGGTTCTAGCAGTTCCTCTAGTTCTGGTGGTTCCTCTGGTTCTGGTGGTTCCTCCCGTCAAGGTGGCGAATCCGGCTGGTCAGCATCGATGAGATCATCTAGCCAGTTTCTAATCCCATCGTTCTCATTGCCATTGAGCCGCTGACGCATCACCTCACCCCTGTCACGTTCGTACCGAGCAAAGTCGACTTGCGTGACATAGTTAGACATGTACCCATATTGCAGAAGGTGTTTATACATGTCATCCTTTCCCTGACCATGACGCTTAGTGCAATGAGCGCAGGGACAAAGTGCCCGAACCATTGCCTTCGAACCATGCGCTAACTCATTCACTAACAAATGAGTGTTCCATACCCAATCATCTGTTTTATTAGTCGCACTAATACGGCCACTATACATCCACCCATTATCAGCCATCCTCTTCTACTTTGTTGGGAGCCAAACAACAAATATAACATTTTATATCAAACAGGAGATTAAATGCTTCATATTTTTACGCATTCATCAACCTACATGTCTAATAGGAAAAGATGGTCCTAACCAGCCGCCGGATCTGTAGATTGGGTAAGTTCTCCCTAGCTCTACCCCGATCCGAGCAGAATTTTGGTAGCACCTCCTTGCTGCTCTCCCGATACACGTCTCGACAAAAAGCCAAGAGGATGTGCATCCGGAGAACAACGAGGAGGCGTCACCGAAATCCTGTCTCAAATCGAGGTAGAGCCAGGGAGAACCATACCCAACTACGAATCCGCCGACTGCCCGATAAAAGCCGTAAGCGTTACGGTTCAAAATATGCGAGACCACTAATGCATATTAAGTCGCGTAACGCTTATGGTCGGGATGACGCCTAGGTGACGCGACAGACTTGGTGATCTAGACACGAAAATAAACCTAGGTGACGCGACAGACTTGGCGAACGGATTCTCACCCTCGAAGCGTGATCAAATCATCAAAGATGATCCGGCGGGCACGTGGAGCAGGCGAGCCTCCGCCTCTCCGCGCAGCGGCAACGTGTAGGGGCGGCCGGGCAGCAGCGGCGCGTGGCGGGGGCGATAGGGAGGGAGGGAGTGGCGGCGGTAGGGAGGGAGGGAGTGGCGGCGGCGGTGGGGAGGGAGGGAGTGGCGACGCGTGGCGGTAGCGGTGGGGAGGGAGGGAGGGAGTAGCGGTGGTGGGGAGGGAGGGAGGGAGTGGTGGCGGTGGGGAGGGAGGGAGTGGCAGCAGCGGCGGAGGACTGGCTCGGGGAGGGCGTGGCGGTGGCAGTGGGGAGGGAGTGGCGGCGGCGGCGGAGGGCTGGCTCAGGGAAGGCGTGGTGGCGGTGGTGGGGAGGTAGGTGAGAAGTGGCGGCAGCGTGGGTGAGCTGGATCGCGGAGGGCGGGCCAGGCAGGGCGTGGCGGCAGCGGTGGGGAGGGAGGGAGGGAGTAGCGGCGGCGGCGGAGGGCTGGCTCGAGGTGGGCGGGCCGGGCAGGGCCTGGCGGCGGCGGTGGGGGGGAAGGTAAGCAGTGGCGGCAGCGGGGGTGAGGTTAAGTGGAGGAGAAGATAGGCAGGGGAGGGAGGGACACGTGGCCTTATCCGCGGGCTGCACTACGCCGACGGCTTTGCCGTCAGCGTAGCTAGGTTTTTTTTTATTTTCTACTCCACACCGACACGCTGGGCCCGGTCGACGCTGCTCTACACCGACGGCCAGGATACGCCGAGGGCAAAGCCGTCGGTGTAGCTAGGTTTTTTTTAATTTTCTAGTATTAGTACATACATTTACTAAGAAACTATAATATATAACAAATTATAATATATTATTTGGTCTCTACTAATACAGAAGAAACTATACTATATTATTACTATATACGCCGACGACCCGGATACGCCGAGGACTCCAAGCAAACCCTAGACGTGGGCCACGCGAATCTACCCTCCATAGACTAGATTCAAAGGGGGACACATTCATGCAACCCGGGGACTAGGTTTTGCAAGTTTAAACACAACACCACACCTCCATGCATGTGCAAGGCCACATACAAGTTCTTGAGGGTTTCCTACGCCCCGGAGTGCGGTTTGCAGCGGAACCCTAATCTGTGGGCCTCAGATTGTCTACCCCCGTAGACGTTCCTCTGACAGGGGTAGCCTGGCGTAGCTCTCTCTTGTTTTGTGTTTTTTTAGGTCATATGATGGTGTAAAACCATGTTGGTTCACAAGGTGCGGCAGTATCCTACCCGTTTTCACCGGAACGGGGAGTTTCCCCCTTATATAAGTCCAGAACCTTCCCTTTTAGGTTACAGCGCATGCATGCGAAGGGGGACACATTCATGCAACCCGGGGACTAGGTTTTGCATGTTTCAACACAACACCACACCTCCATGCATGTGCAATGGCCACATGCAAGTTCTTGAGTGTTTCCTACGCCCCAGAGCGCGGTTTGCAGGGGAACCCTGATCTGTGGGCCTCGGATCGTCTACCCTCGTAGACGTTCCTCTGACAGGGGTAGCCTGGCATATCTCTCTCTTGTTTTGTATTTGTTTAGGTCATATGATGATGTAAAACCATGTTGGTTCACAAGGTGCGGCAGTATCCTACCCGGTTTCACCGGAACGAGGAGTTTCCCCCTTATATAATTCAGAACCTTCCCTTTTAGGTTACAGCGCATGCATGCGAAGGGGGACACATTCATGCAACCCGGGGACTAGGTTTTGAAAGTTTCAACACAACACCACACCTCCATGCATGTGCAAGTGCCACATGCAAGTTCTTGAGGGTTTCCTACGCCCCGGAGTGCGGTTTGCAGCGGAACCCTGATCTGTGGGCCTCGGATCGTCTACCCCCGTAGACGCTCCTCTGGCAGGGGTAGCCTGGCGTAGCTCTCTCTTGTTTTGTGTTTGTTTAGGTCATATGATGATGGAAAACCATGTTGGTTCACAAGGTGCGGGAGTATCCTACCCGGTTTCACCGGAACAGGAAGTTTCCCCCTTATATAAGTCCAAAACCTTCCTTTTTAGATTACAGCGCATGCATGCAAAGGGAGACACATCCATGCAACCCGGGGACTAGGTTTTGCCTGTTTCAACACAACACCACACCTCCATGCATGTGCAAGGGCCACATGCAAGTTCTTGTGGGTTTCCTATGCCCTGGAGCGCGGTTTGCCGTGGAACCCTGATCTGTGGGTCTCGGATCATCTACCCCCCTAGACGTTCCTCTGACAGGGGTAGGCCAACGTAGCTCCCTCTTGTTTTGTGTTTGTTTAGGTCATATGATGATGTAAAACCATGTTGGTTCACAAGGTGCGGCAGTATCCTACCCGGTTTCACCGGAACAGGGAGTTTCCCCCTTATATAAGTCCAGAACCTTCCCTTTTAGGTTACAGCGCATGCATGCGAAGGGGGACACATTCATGCAACCCAGGGACTAGGTTTTGCAAGTTTCAACACAACACCACACCTCCATGCATGTGCAAGGGCCACATGCACGTTCTTGAGGGTTTCCTACGCCCCGGAGTGCGGTTTGCCGCGGAACCCTTATCTGTGGGCCTCGGATCGTCTACCCCCTAGACGTTCCTCTGACAGGGGTAGCCCGGCGTAGCTCTCTCTTGTTTTGTGTTTGTTTAGGTCATATGATGATGTAAAACCATGTTGGTTCACAAGGTGCGACAGTATCCTAACCGGTTTCACCGGAACGGGGAGTTTCCCCCTTATATAAGTCCAGAACCATCCCTTTTAGGTTACAGCGCATGCATGCGAAGGGGGACACATTCATGCAACCCAGGGACTAGGTTTTGCATGTTTCAACACAACACCACACCTCCATGCATGTGCTAGGGCCACATGCAAGTTCTTGAGGGTGTCCTACGCCCGGAGCGCTGTTTGCCGCGGAACCCTGATCTGTGGGCCTCGTATCGTCTACGCCCCTAGACGTTCATCTGACAGGGGTAGCCCGGCGTAGCTCTCTCTTGTTTTGTGTTTGTTTAGGTCATATGATGATGTAAAACCATGTTGGTTCACAAGGTGCGGCAGTATCCTACCCGGTTTCACCGGAACGGGGAGTTTCCCCCTTATATAAGTCCAGAACCTTCCCTTTTAGGTTACAGCGCATGCATGGGAAGGGGGACACATTCATGCAACCCGGGGACTGGGTTTTGCAAGTTTCAACACAACACCACACCTCCATGCATGTGCAAGGGCCACATGCAAGTTCTTGAGGGTTTCCTATGCCCCGGAGCGCGGTTTGCAGCGGAACCCTGATCTGTGGGCCTCGGATCGTCTACCCCCCTAGACGTTCCTCTCACAGGGGTAGCCTGGCATAGCTCTCTCTTGTTTTGTGTTTGTTTAGGTCATATGATGATGTAAAACCATGTTGGTTCACAAGGTGCGGAAGTATCCTACCCGGTTTCAACGGAACGGGGAGTTCCCCCCTTATATAAGTCCAGAACCTTCCCTTTTAGGTTACAACGCATGCATGCGAAGGGGGACACATTCATGCAACCCGGGGACTAGGTTTTGCATGTTTTAACACAACACCACACCTCCATGCATATGCAAGGGCCACATGCAAGTTCCTGAGGGTTTCCTACGCCCCGGAGCACGGTTTGCCGTGGAACCTTGATCTGTGGGCCTCAGATCGTCTACCCCCTAGACGTTCCTCTGACAGGGGTAGCCTGGCGTAGCTCTCTCTTGTTTTGTGTTTGTTTATGTCATATGATGATGTAAAACCATTTTGGTTCACAAGGTGCGGCAGTATCCTACCCGGTTTCACCGGAACGGGGAGTTTCCCCCTTATATAAGTCTAGAACCTTCCCTTTTAGGTTACAGCGCATGCATGCGAAGGGGGACACATCCATGCAACCTGGGGACTAGTTTTTGCATGTTTCAACACAACACCACACCTCCATGCATGTGCTAGGGCCACATGCAAGTTCTTGAGGGTTTCCTACGCCCAGAGCGCAGTTTGCCACGGAACCTTGACCTGTGGGCCTCGGATCGTCTACCCCCCTAGACGTTCCTCTGACAGGGGTAGCCCGGCGTAGCTCTCTCTTATTTTGTGTTTGTTTAGGTCATATGATGATGTAAAACCATGTTGGTTCACAAGGTGCGGCAGTATCCTACCCGGTCTCACCGAAACGGGGAGTTTCTCCCTTATATAAGTCCAGAACCTTCCCTTTTAGGTTACAACGCATGCATGCGAAGGGGGACACATTCATGCAACCCGGGGCCTAGGTTTTGCAAGTTTCAACACAACACCACACCTCCATGCATGTGCTAGGGCCACATGCAAGTTCTTGAGGGTTTCCTACGCCCCAGAGCGCGGTTTGCCGCGGAACCCTGATCTGTGGGCCTCGGATCGTCTACCCCCAAGACGTTCCTCTGACAGGGGTAGCCCGGCGTAGCTCTCTCGTGTTTTGTGTTTGTTTAGGTCATATGATGATGTAAAACCATGTTGGTTCACAAGGTGCGGCAGTATCCTACCCGAGTTTCACTGGAACAGGGAGTTTCCCCCTTATATAAGTCCAGAACCTTCCCTTTTAGGTTACAGCGCATGCTTGCCAAGGGGGACACATCCATGCAACCCAGGGACTAGGTTTTGCATGTTTCAACACAACACCACACCTCCATGCATGTGCTAGGGCCACATGCAAGTTCTTGAGGGTGTCCTACGCCCGGAGCGCTGTTTGCCGCGGAACCCTGATCTGTGGGCCTCGTATCGTCTACGCGCCTAGACGTTCCTCTGACAGGGGTAGCCCGGCGTAGCTCTCTCTTGTTTTGTGTTTGTTTAGGTCATATGATGATGTAAAACCATGTTGGTTCACAAGGTGCGGCAGTATCCTACCCGGTTTCACCGGAACGGGGAGTTTCCCCCTTATATAAGTCCAGAACCTTCCCTTTGAGGTTACAGCGCATGCATGCGGAGAGGGACACATTCATGCAACCCGGGGATTAGGTTTTGCATGTTTCAACACAACACCACACCTCCATGCATGTGCTAGGGCCACATGCAAGTTCTTGAGGGTTTCCTACGCCCAGAGCGCGGTTTGCCGCGGAACCCTGATCTATGGGCCTCGGATTGTCTACCCCCCTAGACATTCCTCTGACAGGGGTAGCCCGGCGTAGCTCTCTCTTGTTTTGTGTTTGTTTAGGTCATATGATGATGTAAAACCATGTTGGTTCACAAGGTGCGGCAGTATCCTACCCGGTTTCACCGGAACGGGGAGTTTCCCCCTTATATAAGTCTAGAACCTTCCCTTTTAGGTTACAGCGCATGCATGCGAAGGGGGACACATTAATGCAACTCGGGGACTAGGTTTTGCAAGTTTTAACACAACACCACACCTCCATACATGTGCTAGGGCCACATGCAAGTTCTTGAGGGTTTCCTACGCCCCGGAGCGCGGTTTGCCGCAGAACCCTAATATGTGGGCTTCAGATCGTCTACCCCTAGACATTCCTCTGACAGGGGTAGCCCGGCGTAGCTCTCTCTTGTTTTGTGTTTGTTTAGGTCATATGATGATGTAAAACCATGTTGGTTCACAAGGTGCGGCAGTATCCTATCCGGTTTCACCGGAACAGGGAGTTTCCCCCTTATATAAGTCCAGAACCTTCCCTTTTAGGTTACAGCGCATGCATGCGAAGGGGGACACATTCATGCAACCCGGGGACTAGGTTTTGCAAGTTTCAACACAACACCACACCTCCATGCATGTGCTAGGGCCACATGCAAGTTCTTGAGGTTTTCCTACGCCCCGGAGCGCGGTTTACTGCAGAACCCTAATCTGTGGGCCTCGGATCGTCTACCCCTAGACATTCCTCTGACAGGGGTAGCCCGGTGTAGCTCTCTATTGTTTTGTGTTTGTTTAGGTCATATGATGATGTAAAACCATGTTGGTTCACAAGGTGCGGCAGTATCCTACCCGGTTTCACCGAAACGGGGAGTTTCCCCCTTATATAAGTCCAGAACCTTCCCTTTTAGGTTACAGCGCATGCATGCGAAGAGGAACACATTCATGCAACCCGGGGATTAGGTTTTGCATGTTTCAACACAACACCACACCTCCATGCATGTGCTAGGGCCACATGCAAGTTCTTGAGGGTTTCCTACGCCCCGGAGCGCGGTTTGTCGCGGAACCCTGATCTGTGGGCCTCGGATCATCTACCCCCTAGTGATAAGGATTGAATCTCTGAACAACTTCACTAAAAGTGTGATATATAAATTTCACACACATGTGATAATAACACTTACAAACATGCAAATTTCTCAAGGTGTGAGAAGATTCGACATTTCATGTGGGCGTGGAGACTATTATTTGGAGGCTACGAATCCGTCCAATTGATAAAATAGAAACTAAATAATTGATACTAATAAATAAATACAAATATAAAATAAATTTATAATTGGGTGGAAAAAATAAATTAAAATGTACGGCGGTACGCCGACGGTCACCCTCGGCGTATTGATGGCGCCGTTAGGGATCCGTCCCAGCCAGGCCGGCAAGTGCCACGCGGACACCCCGTACGCCGAAGGCCTGTGTACGCCGAAGGCCACCGCCGGCATATCGGTGGCTACGCCGACGGCGAGGCTACGCCGAGGGCTCGGAAGCGGGGCTGGCCTGGCCCGGTGCTACGCCGACGGCCCCGACAATTGGCCGTCGGCGCACCGCGCCATTCCTGTAGTGATTACATGTGGGTAGAGTTGTGCGGTGAAGAAATGTGATCGAAGTTCTTAGAGAGGAGGCCAGACTCGAACTTAGAACGACACCACACCACCAAGGTCTTGCCAGAGATGCTCTATGAGATGGTTTCATCTGTTTTTCAAATGCATTTTGGTGAATAGTGTTTTTCAGATACACAAGTGTTGAGACTATTTCTCATTATCCAAATATTGTACTCCACCAGAAAATACATATACTCCAAGTCAAACTTAAACCTCCAAATGAAGAAACGTGATAATAGTTTGGACTAAAGGGCCGTATCGGCCTCGACGTGGCTCCACGAAGAATCATGTTCTTCGTGGCCACTCCACTTAGTTTCGTAGTCAACCGCAAAGGCTTCCGCCACTGATGTTGTCCCCTCAAGAACCGATCGCCACCGGCGCTGGACCTGATCCCGTGTCATGTCCGTCGGCATGCACGCACGCTCGGCACCTTTTGGAATGGCAAACGATCTCCATCGGTACGTGTAACTGGAGTCTGTCTGTAGGGTTCCTGTGAACTCCACTCTTGTCGGGAGAGTGACCGATCACATGCACATTCTAATCGCAGTGCTTGCAGACCGAGCAAAGATATCAAATATTCGGAGCATATCCTTCAGAACAGACAAGAAACAAAGCAGAACTGAGCAGGTCTTGTCGATCGATCGGCAGCTAACGAGTAGGAGTAGCGTGCAGCGCCTCATCGAGTGCGTACCACGCAACGCACTTGGTTATCCAACAAAGCTTAGCTCTAGCTAGTGACTCGCCCTCCTCACGCTTGTCGAACCAGCGCCGGATGTCCTGGCTCGAGAAGTTTCAACTGCCTGATCATCCGTAGTGTCTCTCACTACAGGAATGCGGAGGGCCGAGAGCTTCGCCGACGGCCAAACGTCGGGGCCGTCGGCGTAGATCACGATCTAGGTGCCCCATGAAGCTAGCCGTCGGCGTAAAATTTCCCTCGGCGTAGGAGAGCTACGCCGACGGCTGCCCTTGGCGTAGTCCCCCTCGGCATAGCTATTTTCCCTTTTACCTCATTAATCTTTGAAAAATCATAACTAAATCATTCTAATTCAGAAAAATACAAATAATATATCAAAATTTGCAGGAAAATAAGATCTATCTATCTACATTCAAATATTACACATTTGTAAATAAAAATTAAGTAAAACATAAAACATTACATATAGTTTAAAACGGGCATAAAAAATTCAAAAATGATCCAAATAATGCGAATCCTTCGCGCGGGATCATATTATGTGATATAGTAGCAAGGCAAAATATCAAACTTGCTATATTGATTATGTCTCAAAAAACCTTCACAAAATGACATATCTCATTCGAGGTTTCCTGACTTTCGGGTCAAATGACAAATGTTATGGCTAGAATCAAGGCATAGTTTGTGATAATGTGCCCATATAGTGCATGAATGTGAATCATGGGATGGCAAACAATATTGTAGGAGGAAGTTCTTAATAGCGTCAAAACCTATTTGAATAATAGTTTTTCAATGAAGGATCTTGGCGAAGCGGCATACATTTTAGGCATCAAGATTTATAGAGATAGATCAAGACGCCTAATAGCGCTTTCACAAAGTACATACTTGGACAAAGTTCTAAAGAAGTTTAGAATGGAAGATAGCAAGAAAGGGTTCGTGCCCATGTTGTCAGGTAAGACCTTGAGTAAAACTCAAAGTCCAGCTACGGCAAAAGATAGAGAGAAAATGAATAATATTCCCTATGCCTCGGCCATAGGTTCTATCATGTATGCCATGTTGTGTACAAGACCGGATATAGCACATGTTGTTAGTTTGACTAGCAGATATCAAAGTGATCCTGGAATGGAGCACTGGACAACGGTCAAGAATATCCTAAAGTATCTAAATAGGACTAAGGATATGGTTCTTTCTTATGGAGGTGATGAACAGCTTGTTGTAAATGATTACACCGATGCTAGTTGGAACACCGATCCGGATGACTCAAAGTCACAGTCGGGATACGTATTTATTTTGAATGGTGTTGCAGTGTGCTGGAGGAGTGCGAAGCAAAGCGTTATGGCGAAATCTTCAACTAAATCGGAATACATAGCTGCTTCGGAGGCTGCACAAGAAGCCGTTTGGATGAAGGAATTCATTACTGAACTTGGCGTGGTTTCCAGTGCGTTGGACCCGATGGCCATCTACTGTGACAACACAGGTGCCATAGCTAATGCACAGGAGCCAAGGTCACATAGCAAGCTGAAGCACATCAAGCTACGTTTTCACGCTATTCGCGAGTATGTCCGAGATGGTGACATAAAGATTTGCAAAGTACACACTGATCTGAATGTGGCAGATCCGTTGACTAAACCTCTCCCTAGGGCAAAGCATGACCAACACCAGAACGCCATGGGTGTTAGGTATATTACTATGTAATCTAGATTATTGACTCTAGTGCAAGTGGGAGACTGTTGGAGATATGCCCAAGAGGCAATAATAAAAGTGATTATTATTATATCTTTGTGTTTATGATGAATGTTTACATCACATGCTATAATTGTATTATTAGGAAACACTAATACTTGTGTGTTTTGTAAACATAAGAGAGTCCCTAATAAGCCTCTTGTTGAACTAGCTTGTTGATTGATTGATGATCATGGTTTCCTGATCATGGACATAAGGATGTGATTAATAACAAGGTTATATCATTAGGAGAATGATGTGATGGACACACACCCATAGTAAGCGTAGCATAAGATCAAGTCATTAAGTTCGTATTGCTGTAAGCTTTTAAATGCATAGTAACATAATCCTTCGACTATGAGGTTGTGTTAATCACCATCACTGGATGGGTACTTTGATGACATCAAACACCGCTTCGTAACTAGGTGGCCATAAAGGTGTCATTGGGTATTCTGAAAGTATGTGTTGAAGTGCATGGACCAAGATTGGGATTTCTCCATCCATATGACGGATAGATATGCTCTGGGCCCTCTCGGTGAAATGTCATCTAGTTAGCTTGCAAGCATGTGACTGGGTCACAAGGGATGACATATCACGGAACGAGTAAAGAGTACTTATCAGTAACGAGGTAGAACTAGGTATGGAGATGCCGACGATCAAACCTCGGATAAGTATAGTATCGCGTGACAAAGGGAATTGGTTTCGTATGTAAATGGTTCAATCGATCACGAAGTCATCGTTGAATATGTGGGAGCCATTATGGATCTCCAGGTCCCGCTGATGGTTATTGATAGGAGATGTGTCTCTGTCATGTCTGCATATTCACGAACCGTAGGGTGACACACTTAAGGTTCGAAGTTGTTTTAAGTAGATATGGAATATGCGTTGGAGACCGAATGTTGTTCGGAGTCTCGGATTGGATTCGGGACATCACGAGGAGATCCGGAATGGTCCGGAGAATAAGATTCATATATAGGGGATCATTTTTTGAGTTAGGAAATGTTCCGGAGTGTTTGTATGAGGATTCTAGAAGGTTTCGGAATGTTCTAGAAGATATCTTGGAGTTTGCTTGAAAATCAAGATAGGGATCAAGGAGTCCTGGTGGGTCAAGACAAGGAGTTGTGGGGGAGGAGGACTCCTCCCCCCACTCCCCAACCCGCCGGCCATAGAGGAGGGGAGTCCTACTAGGACTCCCCCTCCCCAGGCGCGCCTCCCCCCTTAAATAGAAGGGCAGGGGCGCCCCCTCCTAGCCCTCTCCCACAACTCCCAATCTCTGTCGCCTCTCTCCTCCACCTTTCTTCTGCACAGGCATAGGCGAAGCCCTGCAGAATTCTCTACTCCACCACCACCACCACACCGTCGTGCTGCTGGGATTCCGTAGAGAAGATCTACTACCTCCGCTGCTCGCTGGAACGGGGAGAGGAAGGTCTGCTTCGACTCCGCACGTGTGACCGACTACGGAAGCGCTGCCGAAACGCGGCGCCGGAAGGATCGTCCACTTGACCGACTGCGAAAGCGCTGCTGGAACGCGACGCCGGAAGGATCGTCCACACGATCTTGAGATCGCAAGTGATCGACTACATCAACCACGAGATCTAATCTCGTTAACGCTTTCGGATCTACGAGGGTTAGTTCCTATCTATCTCGTTGCACATGTCTAATAGATTAGATCTTGGCTTTTATCTAGATTAGATCTGGGTTTTGTTCGTTCTTGGCTTTTATCTAGAGTAGAAAGTTTTTATTTTCCATGCTACGAACCCATCAGAATGTGCATCGTGGGATGGCGAACAATGTTGCAGGAGGAAGTTTTCCTTTTGGTCGCACCAAAAAGCCATTTACCATTTTCCGACTACAAAAAGGGGAGGGTTTGTGAAGCAACCACCAAATGGCTAATTCAAAATGCTAACACCCTATTTTTCAAAAATACTATACCACCTTACATGGACAATGTCCTAATAGGGGGATCACAAACCTTTCCGTCCATCCCTAGTGAAAAAGACAAATTTCCGCCGAATCGATTAGAAGTGGGCCAGATATGAACTACAGGTACATGATCTGATGCTCACAATTTTTTACAAAAATCATTTTTAGGTTCACAATATGCTATTTTATTAGAGATCCACTTCAAATTTAGCGAGGCGCAGCCCCGAGCTAAGAATCTTAATGTCGGCCATTCGACAAAGTTTTAAACGGGCAAATGAAATTATGGCTAGAATCACGACATAGTTTGTGATAAGTTGATATGGATATCATATTTGGATTCCTATCATTTTTTTGATCAATTTAGATATATTATTTGTCGAATTCCGATTTACGGATTTAAATATATTAATTATTCCATATTAAATAGAAAAATACAAAATAAATAAAATCATTATATTTTTATTTGAATTCAATAATATTTTTACTTATTAATTGTTGTTTACTTAAATAATTGTTTGTAATTTCAAAAAATACAAACATGTGACATGATAATATAAGAGTTCATAGGATTGATATCATAGTATTGACAACAATGTATAAACTGCTTTGTGGGAACAGATTCTGAAGGAATAAAGAAGTAAGCGTGCTGAGGGTGGAGTGGGGATAGGATGGGTGACCTGATCTAGAAGTTTTACCAAGACTATAATTTGACCTAAGATTAAGTGTAATTAGTGTTAAAATTGTTTCATGTGAGAGATTAACGAGTCAAATAATTTAAAAATTAAAAAAATAGGGGAAAATTGAATTTTTTTATTTTTTTTGAAGATTATTTTTACAACCGACCGTTAGGCTATGCCAACGGCCGCTATGCCGAGGGCAGCCGTCGGCGTAGCCTACGCCGACGGCTTTTTTATACGCCGACGGTCTTTATGTGCTACGCCGAGGGAGATCTTTGCCGAGGAGCTACGCCGAGGGCAGCCCTCGGCGTAGCATACGCCGACGGGGATCGGGGCTACGCCGACGGCTTTTGGCCATCGGCATAGCATGCCGTTCCTGTAGTTTCTCAACCTCGTTAGTATACCAGTTGGCCCGCCACTCTCGGAGACCTAGCACCGCCTCAACAAGATGATTGGTGAACGATGAGCGCCCCTTTAAAATAATGAAAACATACCAGGACTAGCCCTTGGTGGTAATGATATAGTAGAAACGGGACTGGACAGTGGTTGGGCCACACTGGCACTCCAATAACCGGAGTTTGATTCATGTTAGGAACGAATTTCTAGTGCCGCATCTACAACCGGAGTTCGATTCTAGTTAGAGATGAATTTTCGGTCCCGCACCTACTATATCATTACCACCAAGGGATAGTCTTGGTCGGTTTTCAACGCCCCCTTTTTTGATGTCTATGCCAAACATATGGATCGTATACGCCGAGCGCCATGTGAAAAAAGCCCGTCGGCATATCTATATATATATATAGATATGTTTTCATATCTATATATATATATATATATAGATAATAGATGTAAATGCTGAGGGCTTCTAAAAAATTGCAGAGTTTTTTTAGCCCCTAGGATTATGGATGTGTATGCCGACAATCCCGATGAAAAAACGTTGGCAAGAAGTTTCGCTTCCTGTAACTTTTGAGAAATTGTGATAAACAATATCGAGTATGTACGCACGTACACTGGAATTTGTAGGAAAAAAATGACAATATCGGTTACATGCCTTCTGTATTTCTATCTATTTTTTGATGTTTTAGTGCAAAGAACAAAGTCTATTTCCCCCTTAAAATTTTCACCTGGCTCATATTTTCTCCTAAATTTTACTTGAGTCACTATACCACCGTAAACTACAAATGATGGTCCATTTAACCCCCTCATCCGGTTCAAAAGGTTATGCTAAAATGCCAGATTAAGGTGGTTAAATGGACCATTACCGATAGTTTAGGGGGTTTAGTGAGCCAAGTAATGTTTCAGGAGAATTATGGGCCAAGTGAAAAGTTTAGGGATGGAAAAATAGACTTTTTTTTGGGAAATGGGCGCATATATTACTTAAAAGCAATGTTTAAATCCGGTCTCTGCATGGTTAGGATGCACACAGCCGATCAACCACACACCAGAGGTCCAACATAATGTTAAGAAAATTACACAAAATTCTAGAAATAAATCGTCTCGAGCTAATGTTGATCAATACGGAGATCACGCTACCATCCATGTCGGGAGAAAATATCTCTCGCCGTGTCCTCCAATCGCGTACATCCCTCCACAAATAAGTCACGGAGCTCCATACGCTGGAGGGTAGTCCGTGATCAGAGTATAGCCGTAGCTCGTTAGATAACCTGCAAAGAAGAAGACACATCATTATTATTATTAAAAATCTTGTCATTTCTATACAGCCTAAGCGACCAAATAATGGCAAGCACTCTCACCCTAAACACAGTTCCATATTTATCCTGTATCCCATGTAACCAGTTACCAAAAACATTGGCAACCGATCAAGGATGCGATAAACCCAAGGCCATTTGGATGATTGACCATATAGTACGAGCAAACTTGCACTGGAAGAATATGTGTCGAATGTCTCACTCTGATGACAAAAAACACACTGAGTACTTCCATGCCAATTCCTCTTAGCAAGATTGTCCTTTGTGAGAATTACCCCTTTACGTAGATACCATGCAAATATCTTCGTTTTAAGGGGTACTTTCATCTTCTAAATTTTAGTATTATTATCGACTGGAATATCAGGTTGGATCAAGGTTCTATACATTGAGTCCATAGATAATTTACCACTCTCTAGGAAATTTCATTTGAACTCGTCCACACCCTCTGACAGTTGTATCATGGCTAATTTTAATAAAAGATTGTTCCACGGCACTAGTCTAGGACCTATGAGACTTCTTCTAAAAGCCACATTAGGTGGATTAGTTCCCAATACTGTGGAAATTGTATCCCCTTTGTGTCTAACAATTGAATATAGAGCTGGATATTATTCCCGAAGAGTAGATTGGCCAAGCCATTTATCTTCCCAGAAACGAATATGTGAACCATCCTTAATAATAAAAGTACCAAAACGGAAGAAATGGTTTTTGGATGCCATAAGACCCACCCAAAAATGTGAATCTCCAGGTTTCCAAACCAGTTGAGACATACCTTTGGAGCCAACATATTTCCTCCATAGGATGGTTTGCTAGACACCTTCTCCAGTAATTAGTTTGAACAACCATTTACTTAAAAGTGTGTTGTTTTTGACTTGCAAATCATGTATGCCCAGTCCACCAAACTCTTTTGGTCGGCAAACAACATTCCAGCTGGCCAGTCGATATTTCTTTTTTTCATTATCCCCTTTTTCCAAAAGAATCTTGAACAGAAATAATCCACTTTCTTCAAGACACCTTTTGGCAACTGGAAAAACGAGATCATATACAGTACCATATTGGTGAGTACTGAATTTATGAGAACAAGTCTTCCATCAAGGGATAGCAACTTACCTTTCCAACTATTAAGAAGTTTCTGTAATCCTTTCTCAACGAGTTTCCATTCAGCAATCGTGAGACGCCGATAATGAATCGGTATTTCCAGATAGTTGATAGGAAATTTCCCCAGACCACAGCCGAAAAGATCAGCATATAGTTGGGCATCGTTAATAGCCTCGCTAAAACAATACAAATTGCTTTTAGGGAAGTTAATTTTTAATCCGGAGAGTTGCTCAAATACTGAAAGGATTAACTTCAGATTCCTAGCTTTCTCCAGATCGTGTTCCATAAATAAAATTGTATCATCCGTGTATTGAAGAATAGAGAGACCACCATCAACAAGATGGGGAACTAATCCTTCAACTTGGCCATCAACCTTGGCTCTCTCGATAAGGATAGCCAACATATCTACCACTATGTGGAATAGTATGGGCGATAGTGGATCCCCTTGCCTTAGTCCTTTTTTTGTTTGGAAGTATTTGCTAGTGTCTTCATTGATATTAATAGCAACACTACCACCAGACACAAAAGACTATATGAGAGCACACCACTCCTCCGAAAAACCTTTCATTCGGAGTGTCTACTAGAGAAAAGACCAACTAACCTTGTCATAAGCCTTCTCAAAGTCAATCTTGAACAATACACCATTTAATTTCTTTGAGTGTAGTTCATGAATTGTTTCATGCAGGATTACTACTCCATCTAGGATGTTTCGTCCTTGCATAAAAGCAGTTTGAGATGATTAAGAGTAAAAATGTCTAACTGACCAACATGTAAGAACTCAAAAAGATGCATCAGGTCCTCCTTAATAACTTCCTAGAATTTTTGATAGAATTATGCTGGAAAGCCATCAGGCCCTGGTGCCTTGTTACGTTCCATTTGGAAAACCGCTTTCTTGACCTCCTCCTCCGTATAAGGAGCAGTTAGAAAGTTGTTCTCCTTAACAGAAACCTGAGGAATATCAGTTGTTTGGGTCTCATCTAATTCAAAAGAATTTTCCGGCGTTTCCCCAAACAGTGATTTGTAATAAGCAGTAATATAAGATTTTAGTTGCTCCTGACCCTCAATTGTACCTTCTTCCTGAATTAAAGAGTGAATAAGTTTATTTTTATGCTTGCCGTTGGCAACAACATGAAAGTATCTTGTATTCGCATCTCCTTCAAGAATAAATTTTGCTTTAGAGCGTTGATGCCATTTGAGTTCCTTCTCACGGAGTAGTCTGGCAATGTTTACATTCGATTGATTCCTAAGCTCAATCTATTGTGCAGTCAAAAGCCTAACTTCTGTAGCAGCTTCTAAATTGTTAATAATAGATGAAAGGCGTATTTTCTCTCTTTTTAAGATTTCAGCAGTATGTCTAGCCCAACCACAAAGGAACTTGCGTGGTGCACGCATTTTATTGTTCCATCGTTGTATCGGCGTATGACCACTAACATGTTTCTCCCAGACTTTGTTCTGGTTCTAATGAATCTGAATTGCTCCCTCTGTTCAGGAAAAGGATTTCACAGATTTATGTAGATTCACATATATTTATACACTAAGGCATGTCTTGATACATGCGAATCCTAATTATTTGTTTGCAAAATAACATCTTGACCTCTTTGAGCAAAAACCCGGGATAATTATCTGATCCACTACATAGCAGAAGGATCGATATATATAAGTGGCGCTCCTTCCACACTCCAATATTGGGTGTGTCTACATCTAATTAACTTGACCGAGAACATCTTACTTCTAAGTCTATAGTCCTAATCTATTTTTTTTAACGGGTTCAGAAGATCTTAGACGACTTATATTTTGCAAACCCTTTGAAGTTGATCTGCCTAGGTGCCTACAAATCTCTTTTTTTATTTGGAAAATAGACCGATCGATTTGTCATTACATATACTGTTGACGGGATTTTTAGGGCATTATTCCTTGATGCTTTGGCGGCATCGGTACGTAATATGATACTTTCCTTGCACATATCAATGTGTACACAGGGCCGGTCCTGAGATTTTAAGGGCCCGAGGCGAAACTAAAATTTAGGGCCCTTGACATAATTACTAAAAATAATTAATATATGTAATATATACTGTTGAATTGTTTCTAATAAATATTTAAAGTGTATTTGAACGGATTATTTTTATGATAGATATTATCTTAAATTATCGAGAAATATCTACATACGTGACTCAATAAACTCTTTTTTCCCCTTAAAACCGGGTTCATAATTTTTAGACGACATTACTATTTGATGCCATTCCGAGAAAAGTGTTCACAAGCCTGAAGAAATTTGTAGAGGTAAAACGGGTAGATCTTTGATGTACAAAAACTAGCGAGTTGTTATTTTGCCTTATTCCAGGAAATGGATGAATCAAATAACAACCTTATCCTTCTTTGATTTGGGGCCTATAAGCATACAAATAATAATTTATAGGGTTATTGCTATCAAATAATTTATCAAAACAATATTGAATATTGCTTCTATAATATCATATTTACGCTGCATGGAATCACCTTTGGATCATGTCCAGAAAATGGTGTGACGATTATTGGTTAGAAAAATCAACACGATGAGAAAATAAAATGCATAGACTAGACTGACTTACTGGAACGGTACCATGATCTTGCCCATTTGCACCTGTCCACTTTATCCATCGTATCTAAATGCAAAAAAAACATAATAAGCTAACCAAAGGAAAAGGACCGAAGGTGACTAAAGAATAAAAGGCCCAAGTATTAGCCTACTAGAATCAGCTCATAATGATGTCGGTAATGTTCTGTCCTCTCTTCAACCGTACGAGAGGAACTCCAAATCTGCTTTAATGGTGCGTACAGCATCTTATAGGAGATCCTCCACAGGGTAGCTGGTTGGGGCTTGGGGCCCCTTGATTTCGGGGCCCGGGGCGGCCGCCCCTCCCGACCCCCCTCAGGGCCGGTCCTGTGTGTACACACAACTACACAAAGAGTCAGGCTTTTTCGATCGTGTCTTGACGGAGTGGCCGATCTTATAGGATCCAATGATAGCTGCCAGAGTCGCACGAGTGTGAAAAGTTGCTGTTAACACCTACTACGATGGATCCCCAGGTGCACGCAAAGCACAATCTGTTTTGTCTTGATCTTTCTATACCTGTTCGCGGAAGATCTGTCTTTGGGGTCGATAGGTCGATCGTGATTACACCCTCGATCTGGCTTTATGGTAGGTGGGTAATCTCCGAAACTAAAGTTGATTAGCCATATCGTAAAATGGTAGGTACGGTGTAGCACTGTAGCCAATCGATCCAGATCTTGTGGTAGAGATTGGATATCGTGGAGATGGTCATGTACTTTTGGCGGAAATTGTTGAACTTGTGTACTAAAGTATTGTTGAACCCAGCGTGTGATCCGAACTAGTACAAACAGCTGTAGCTGCACCGCGTCCATGGTTGCAGGTGTTTGCAACATGTCTGTCGCGTTGGGTGAGACGTGGGATCGGGCGGCTTTTATGTGCTACGTGATCTTGTTATGTTACTGTGCCGATCCGCTTCCCTTCTTCGCTCTTCCTCTCTTCTTGCAGTTGTAAAACTCATGTCGAACTGGCCGGTTCATTCTGTAATACACTGATGATACAATTATTTTCATGATCTATAAAGACTTTAAATATGAAATTAATCTTATGCATCTTTGAGCAACTTTTGGGCCTCGAGATTAACTTTCATAAAAGCGATATCTTTTGCTTAAAAAGAAAAAATAATAATTAGAAAATCAGTATATGGAGCTTTTCGGAAGTGAACCTGGGTTTTTCCATTTAAATATTTGGGAATTCTTATACATTATAGAAAGCTGAAGAATGGTGAATGAAAACCGGCCGATTGAAGATAGATTTGAGAAAAAGTTGGCGTGTTGGCTAGGCGAATTATTATCATATATGAAGATCATTTTCTGTTGGGATATGCATAATGGGTATCACCATAGCATAGCCCTAATCCGGCTAACGCGGGTAACCCATAGTTGGTAGCAAGGCCTATGGCCTCTTGGGCCGCTCATTTAGATGGATCCAGAAGGGAGGCCCGTGCCGGATACAACGAGGCTACGACACCGAAATAGATGAAGCTTAGAGCCTTGCAGTATAAGACACGACGACTAGTTAGTATTAGTGTAGGACTCTGTAAGCTGTCCGGTATGGACTTTACCCTATAACCCTAGGTTCTAGTGCCTTTATAAGCAGAATCTCTGGGAACCTTTAGGGAACATCAACTCTCGCATAGTGAACCATACGATCTCTGTAACTCGGCGTTTTGCCATTATAGTAATTACCGAACCTGGGTAAACTGTGTTACCTCGGACCCGCCAACTCGCCGCCTTACCCCACCCCTCTAAACACGCTCTGTGAGGAACCCTCCAAGACGTACTCATCGAAAATACCACGACAGTTGGCGCCCACTGTGGGGCAAGAGGCACTTCGAGCTCTACACCGGGCGAGGCCCGAGCACTTCGCGGGAATCGGCGACATCGTAGCCATCGAGCGCGTTCTCTTCTCTAGCAACGTTCTGATCATCCCCCAGATGAGTTCTAGATCACAGTGAATACAAACCCCACCCGCTACTTCATCGACTCAATCGGGGACATCCATATTTTTATCGGCGAAACTGGCTCGGGATCAATCTCCCAGGAAGTTGGACACACATCAAGACCCGCACGAACAGCCTCCGGGCTAGACACGATCGCGGAAGAACAATCTGAGATGGATTTCTTTTCGGAGTTTGTCGTCTTAGATCTCAATAATTTAAGGCTCACCCAAACAGTCCCTGTGCAGGATATAACGGTGGAACACAAAAGCAGATTCGCTTGGCTCACCCAAGTGTTAAAGAAGCAGAGGTCACACTTCGTGGCTACCGTGAGTTCCTATGATCTGTCACGTTGCTTCCAGATGCCGGATGAAACCACGCGTGAGTTCCTAGCCAGGTGGCTTAGGTTGAAAAACTCCACAGTGGGAATCTTCGACGAAAGGGTCGTGCCTCACTTCATTGAGGGCTCGAACATGGCTCACTTCTTCGGCATTCGCTAAGGCAACAGGAGGCCACCAGATTACTAACTCTCATCCAAGTGATGGTGATTGTTAATAGTTATGCCGAGGCTGACATAGTTACTCTGGGCACCTGCTCTGCCACTGCCGACAAAAACAAGTTCATTCGCTACATTGCTTCAGGATCAGAATCTACCTCCGAAACGGCCGGCAATAACTCTGGCTCAGTCCTAGATACCCTCTATACCGACATCAGCGACATGGACAGTGGGAGTGAGCCCGCCAACTAGGAGGAACTCGATGCTGCCATGAAGGAGATCGAGGAAGATATGGATAACGAAGAGCAATGAACAAACAATGGCTTCCCACCAAGTACTAGTGGCCATCACATAAGAAAATCAGGGTGCCGGGGAGGCTCCGCCAGCAGCAGACAACGCTGGGAGGGCATTGGCCGCACGTAAGAACGTTGTGGATCCTACGGATCCGGCGATGGCCATCCCCCTTCGGCTAGGTGAGTAAGACCTTTTTGTCATCTATAGCTATCCCGTTCACCCGCTTGATTTTGTTCAAACAGATCTTCAGATTCGTATTGTTAGATATGATTACCATTTTACTTCCTCTTATGCAAGGTGAGTCGATGCACCTGATCAATGAACAGAGGAAACCAACCGTACGCACGATCGAACCGGGGAAATGGCTAGTGTTCAATCGATCATGTGCCTTTTTGTGTAGTTGTGTTATTGGCCCATGCATATGGCTTCCTGAAAATTGAGACCTGGCATGTATGTCTTTGACAACTTCTACTTTTTGTGGTGGGTAGTCATGTGGAACTCAGTATCTCCACTCGTAACCCCCATACGGGCTCCGACACGGTCCGTTTTTGCCCGTATGGGGGGCGCCGGCGCGATGTTGCCAAACAGGGGGCACGGGCTCCCAGCCGTGCCCCCCATTACAAAATTTAAATATTTTAAATTTAGTAGAAATTAGACAAACAGTTCAAAATTCACCGAAACATAGACGAACAGTTTAAATTTAACAAAAAATAAATAAATAAAAAGAACGCCATCTAATGGCGGCCATGGCCGATTCCGAGCCGGCGGTACATCGCCGCGGCGTAGTCAAACAGGCCGTCGGGGCGGCTCGTTCTTCGCCGGCGGTAGGCGGCTGCACCCCTCGCCACTGGTCTTGCGCGGCGGCCTCATGGAAGGACCAGCCGCCCCCTCGTTGCCGTTGATGTCGATGACGAGGCCGTGGCACCTGGCGCGCTCGGCCTGCTCCCGCCGCCAGTCCTGCGCGGACCACCTGGCGGCGAACTCGTCGGTGGCCGGCAGGACAGCGTTGAAGGATGCCCGCTCCAGCATCCTCTGGCCCGGAAATTCTTCTGGGTCCTCGCCGTCCGCCAGCTGGAGCGTTGTCGCCTTGTACTCCGGCGGTGGTGTCCACTCCTTCTTGGGCTCGGGCTTGGGCCTGCCCAAGCGGAGGTGCGTGGCGCCTGCACGGTGGGCTCGCCTGCTCGTCCTTCACCGGCGCGAGCATTCCCTAGTAGCGTGGCGACGGTGAGGAGTACGGCGAGTACCGTGCTGGGGACGACGACGAGCGCGGGGAGGAGAAGGAAGAGGACGCCGAAGGCGCGCGGCAAGCCCCCCAGCAGTTGCTAGCGGCCTGCTGGCGATTGCAAGGGAGACGCGGCGACATCACTAACGGCGGGTTGTTTCCGTGGGCGATGTGGTCCAGGACCCAGGAGAGGTGCGTCTCGGAGCGCTCCACCATCGCTTCCGGCCTTCTGTGTTGAAGTTCGCCGGCGGCAGGCCAACACCGTCGTAGGCCTCGATGCGGTCCTCGCGATGCCGCGCGAAGAAGGCCGCCCACGCCTGGAGGTTGTCGGGATCCCGCTGGGGGTCGGTGCGCTCCTCGTCGGTGAGCGACCCCCAGTAGTGCTTGTAGATCGCGGCTCTGCGGGCCGTGCTGATGGGGATGCGCGACACAGGGAGGCCGCTGCGGCTCACTGCCCACCCGGTCGGAAGCCGGAAAGCCGGCAGGACGGGGTAGCCGGGGCTCCATAGCGCCTCGTCGACGTGGAGCCAGAGGCGGCCAAAGACGTTGGCCGCCGCGCCGTCGTAGCCTTCCATCGCCGAGGGAGAAGGAGACGACGCTTGGGGGAGGTTGGGGGAGGAGATGGTGGAGCTCGCCGTCGAGATAATCTGTGTGTGGCGACAATGGATACCGTCGTGAGTTTTTATAATGGGGAGGAGGGGGAGGTGAGCGGTGGGCATTAACACCGCCCGTGCCCTATTGATGGGACGCCTCGGCTGTACCGCCCGCTGCTGTTCGCTGGAAAGGTTGTGGCGAGCAGCAGCATTACTCGGCGCTGATGGCGAGGAAGAAGACCGGCTCTATGCGGTTGCCATGCAGGCCAGCTTTGACAGGGGCGGTTCAGCACGCGTGCTCCCGCCTTCTCTTCCCGCCACCCGCCCTTCCACGCGTCCATCCGGCGCCCCCGCTCGCCTCCATGTACATTGGGTTTAGCCTGGAGCCGCCGGGTAAATAACTGGGCCACGCCGGCGCTAAAAAAAAGGGGCGCGGGACTGAGCACGAAATTTCCCCCCCCCCTCCAAAAAAATTTAACACTATGGGGGGCCTTTGAAGCCCCGAGTGCAGATGGCCTCGATTGAAAAACTTCTACCTTTTGTGGTGGGTAGTGATGTGAAACTCGATAAGCAGCCTCGGTTATCTAACCAAGGGCTCTTATTTCCGGCTCGATGTGTGCACTTGGGCGGACCGTTGTGGCCCAAATAACAGGTATAGTTTTGCTTTTTTGTTTCTGTTTTCTCCTTGCTGTTTATTTTTATTTTTATTTTTTATTAATTGTGAATAAACTTTTAAATTTAGTAAACATTTATCAAATTTGAATTTTTTTCAAATTTGACAAAAAATTTCAGAATCTGAACCAAAAAATAAAAAGATAAAACAGAAAAATCATAAAAATGTAATAGATAAGAAAAAACTAAATGGGTCGGCCCAACGCGCGCGCCCGCATGAGCGGAGCCTATTAAACGCACGCTAGAGCATAGAAGTAATTCCTTTGACGAGCCCACATAGAGTGTTTTTCCTTAATTTCCTTTTTAATTTTTTCTTTAGTTTATTTCTTTTGTCTTCGAATTATTTTTTTCATTCTCTTTCTCTTTCCCATTTTTTTGTAGTTATTTTGTATCAGACATATTTTATTCTTTTCTTCGTAGATTCTTTTAGAAACATTTTTTATGCTCCTCTTACTAAAATGTACCCTCGCCTTTTGTTTATTCATTGTAATATCTAATTTGTTATGTTAGTAAATTATTTTTGTCTTTTAGAAATCCTTAACACAAGAGAATTTATCATCTGTGTTCATGGAATGCATAATTTTTAATTTATATGAACACTAGTTGAATGCATGTGCATTGCGACGGAATATATACTTTGAAGGGGATCAAGGATAACCAAACATTTTCACGGATGTGTTGCTTAAATAAAAACAAAAATATAATTGTTTCAACTAAATCCCATCCAGCATTAGCTCAAATTCCAAATATTTTCATGGTACATGACACCATTATGATATGAGTATATTTTGGTACACAACGTTCTTGGTAAATGTCCCAAAATGAGTAAACCTATAAATGTGTAACAATTAAAAGTGTTCAAATATGTACGGTGAGAGGGGGCGTCATGCAGCTTTTTCGTGTGAATGTAAACTTGTATTACTCAAATAATATCCGAATTACAATCTGATAGAGAAATAGTATGCAGATCACCAGGATCTGAACTAAGCCAAACACTAGTGCATGATTGCACCCTTGCACAACTTTCCATGTAATGGTTAGATTTATTTTAACTTCTTCTAATATGAGTGACGAGGGTTTAACTCAACAATGCCCATTGTTATGGACTTGGGTTTTGGAGAAGGAGGGAGCGTTGACTTTCAGGAGTAGGGACCTCTACGAGGCCTGAACCTGGGCAAATCTTTGAGTTCCCCGTGTGCTTGTTTGCTAGTGGAATTATTGAAGGAATCGAGGATTACAATGGTGCGCAGATGCAATCTGGCGAGGGTGGTGGAAACTAGGGTTGCGTGTGTCCTACTCGTCGCCCCCTCCTAGCCTTTATATAGATAGGCTAGGTCTCGGGTAGCAGGTCGAGTCAGTTACAGGTTAGGGTTTTCCCCTTTGAACTTTCTATCTTTAGCTTCTTCTTGTTCTTCAAGCAATCGAGAGTCCGTAGGTTACTCGAGCTCTTCATTTGGGCCTTGGCGACACCGTGGGCCTCTGCTGTATTCAGACCGTATATACCAAGCTCGAGTACCTGTAGGGTATACCCATGTCAATGACTAAGAGCATCTCTAGCAGACTCCTTAAAAATACGAAACCCTTATAACTCCGGCGAGTTTACGGTTTTGGGCCGAATTTTTGGCCAGATAGACCTCGTATACGAGGGCCGGCCCGTAAATTTTTTAAGGGGCTTAGTAATTTGTCCCGTCTGGTCTGTATACATAAGGGTTTCTTCAAGCAATACAGGTTGACATAAGGTTCAGTCCCACCGCCCCTCCACTGCTCCGCCGCACTCTGCCGCGCGCCGCCCACCAAATTGAGCATCACCGACGAGCAATTACCGACGCGCCGCAACAGATCCAGCACCCCGCCACCCCCATGTCTCGTCCTGGAAGCTCCGGCAAGGCGGGGGACGGCCATCCGAGCCGCTACGAGGCCTCTAGCTCGCGCGACACGTACGACTCGGTCGAGGAGGAGCGCTGACACTGCATTCGTGCAGATGGCTTGCGCAAACACGCCGCCCTCCACTACCTCAACCGCGGAGAGGAAGTGTCATCGAAGCTCCGC
The DNA here is from genome assembly GCA_910589775.1 of Avena eriantha. Taxonomy (NCBI): domain Eukaryota; kingdom Viridiplantae; phylum Streptophyta; class Magnoliopsida; order Poales; family Poaceae; genus Avena; species Avena eriantha. Next base: position 16,999,600 of record OU342743.1, read on the forward strand.
CGCCACGAGCTGGAGGAGTTCGAGGCACGGCGCCACGTGAGGAAGGGAAGCTCCAGCGGAGCTCGTGCTCGTCTACCGCCGCCGAAGCTGGAGGTGGTGGAGGAGGAGGAGATTTCGCTCGTGCCAGCTGCGTCGTCACCTCCAAGGACTTCGTCGACGACGGCGCCTTCGAGCGCTGGTCTGAGGTCCTCCTCGAGGCAACATCGCTGACGAGGAGGAGCGCAGCGCGCGCTCGCCGGGACGAGGAGATCGACGAGCTCCTCTTGGAGTAGGGGATCGCCATCGAGCATGGCGTCCCAGAGAAGAAGGGCTAGTGGGACCCGGAGAGCACGGTCCAGGCGGAGAAGGTCATCGACCTCGTCTCCGATGATGACGAGTGAAGCTCGATGCCAGCACCATCACCGCCGCACCCTGAGGCTCCCGTGTGAGCCAATTTTTGGGCAAAAGGTTATGGTTTAGGGTGGCGACGGTGGTAGATCTCCTCCTAGTAAATATTGGGCGAATTTTGTATATATGATCGCGACGAACCCTGTATGAACTCGATGAATCTACCGCGAATGTTTAAATTTCTAAGTTTTACGATTTGCATTTAGTGTATCTGTTCTCCGCGTCGTGTTTTTTGAGCTAAAACGGCCAAAAACTCGGCCCTTATACTCATTATAAGGGACGGACGGATAAGAGGTCTGCTAGAGATGCTCTAACACAAGTTCGCCGGACTTTCAGAATATTCTTGATCTCCTCAACTGTAGCTGCATTGACTGAGCGGTCTATTTCTCTTTTATCCAGTAGCTTTACAATGTCCAAGCAACCTGTTTCGATCACGGGGTACAGGCGGTGTGACGGTGTCCAATGTAGCGCCAGGGACAGGCCCTCCAAGAAATCATGCAGTTCTGCACCTAGTGGATCACGACATGCAAATATTGAGAAAATTCCTTATTTGACACTACTCTCAAATATGATTCCTCTCAAATATAATTCCTTATATGACATTGGAAAATTTGGGCTTCTTTATTTGACACTTGGTGTAAATTTCGATGCCTTATATGACACTGCCGTTACTTCTGTTACATGCTTCCGTCAATTTTATTTCAGGCAGACCAAAATACCCCTGACACAGTATCAAACAGTCCAACCAAAAAATCCTGGCTCAATCGAACAATACCTAGCCTGCCCTGTCCCTGTACCGAGTTTGTATGTCCAATCGAATAATACCAAGCCCGTCCTCGTCCTTGTCCCTAACATAATTGATGTTGGACAAGACCGTGTAGACGTGCGTGTGTGCCAGCAATTGCAGAGTTGTACTGGACTATAAATGTGTCATTGTTCTTCACTGCTTGCATCTATGTTTTCTGGCAAGAAATCAATCACGTGGTCTGGCCTATGCATGCTCGGACTAGCTCGTCATGTTGTGTTGCTGTGAGCTGAGTCGTGCAAGCTTGCACATATAGAGGTGCAATCCTGGTACTGCGCGCGGGCTGGCGCGGGCTGAGCACAAACACTGCCACACTGGCCAATATGTACCTATGCGTATCCATGCACCAATTAATCTATACTATTATTTTGGTTGCGGTAGGTTCGTCTGTGCCCAAATTTCCGTCCGATTTTATTGTTCCGATTTTGCCCCTGCTGTTTGAACAAAATTACATCTCATGCCACCGCCAAGTAACCGTTCGATGTGAAGAAAAAAAAGGAATCCCAGCCGCCCCGCAACCCATCACGCCTCCGTCTTCTCCGCCTCTAGGACCTACACGCCGTCTCAGACTCCCCACCTGTCTTCCTCCACCCTTCCGACCGGCGAGCCCACCTCCCCCACCCCACCTGCCACCGTAGCCGCCATCTTCTTCGACCTCCCAGACCCCCTGCTGCCAACCAAGTTGAAAGATTAGGGAGGCACGAAAGCGGGATATGTGTTCCCTCGACGAAATCACGGCGTCCACCAAGGGAGGCACGAACGTGGGATCTGGGTTCTCTCGCCGGAATCACGGCGTCCACCACGAGCGGATCCAGTGCCGTGGCGACCGGAAACCTGTGGCCAGAAACGAGGATGCGACGGCCTAGACACTGTTTTGCTCTTCCATCATGTTTTCTATCTGACTTGCTTCCTTTTACCTTATATTGTTGTTCTAGATCGAATCCTTGTTGGTGTGATGTTCATGGTCCAGATTCCTACTCCTATTTAGTTGTATTTTTCCTAACACAATCTCGTCCAATTTTTGTATTTGTGCTGGACAAAAGTCAGCATGGCGTGGTCTGCTGTGTTCATTTGTTGCGTGAGAGAGAAATTGAGAGGAGAGATGAGAACATAGAGATAGATGTGGCCTGTGTGTTTGGTTCTGCCGCTGATTGCTAGATCCCGCGCGTGTTTGGTTGTCAATGTGTGTGTGCGCTTTGTTATTTGTATTCACTGCTGCTAGAATTGATGCTAATTGGTATTGCTGCTTGCTAGCAGGAACGGGAGTGCTAGCTGCTCCTTTGTTGCGATTGTTTGCTGCTCCTAATTTTATTCGGAGGGCCCTGTATCTCTACAGGAGGCTGTGACAAATGTCGATGCTGCACGCCGCGCTGGCACTTGCTCACCGCCGGTCGGGCTGCGGCGCTAGCGCAGGAGGGCCTCGCCGCTGAGGCCGCTCCGGTGGTGCTTTTCTTACGCCGCGTTGGAAACCTTGGCGCTAGGTCAGTTCACTGTGTAGGTGGATGGTAGAAGATGAGTTGCTCCTGCATATGGATCCACCGATTCTTCCTCCCTGCCATTTTTCTAAAGGTTGCACACCATTGTCAACAAGACCAGTACGTGATATTGATTCTTTAGGGGTACTTAGTAGATGATTCTTTCCTTGCAGTATAGACTATTTAAATGAGAAACTCTGCGTTTCTCAAATTCGTGGTCTTGAACTCTACTGAAGTAACCGTACGTGTGCTTGTGTCTTTGATTCTGATGTGAGACTATCTTCAGAGTTTTAGATTCGTTGGATGAGGACAGTCTACTTCAGAGAACAAGCTAGACCGCCAAGAATTTAGAAGTTAGTGCCACCAATAAGATTAGTAGAACCGATTACTCCATGCTGGCTAAAGAAACAGAGATATTATCTTAAGACCTCCAATGACTACTCAATGCGCCGTCATGTAATACTACATCAGATCACACCATTAGAGACTATTTTTATTTTAAGACCATGTATCAGATGAATAAATTTATATGTATCAGATTAGTAAAAACACTTTGCTAACTCACACATGCACGGACACGCACACAACAGACCATCGGATCCTATTTCTTTTATCACAAGAACATGTATCGGATTGAGAAATTTATATACCACTTATCCAAAAGTTACCTCCAACCTGGAGCTGCAAGAAGATCACCATATTCATTAATTAGCTTGATGTGTGGAAGCGCATACTTCCAAGCCTGACCGGGGTTCACGCAAGTGGAGCATGTGCGCATGGTGTTGTGGCAGAACGTGTTGGTCGGCGGAACTGGCTGTAGCGTCGGGACGGCGGAGACAAAGTCGGCACATGTTGATGGAGGTGGAGCCAGGGGATTGAGGTGATGTAGGTGCGAGCAAAGTTTGGGGTCGAGGCCGGCGCTCGAGATGGCGAGGAAGAGGTCCAACCTACTGCTAGAGATTGTGGCGGTTTGGGCTGCCGCCAAGCAATGGAGGCGACAAGCTGGAAACGATGGGGTCGTGGCGCGAGCGTGTTAGAGGCGAGAGAGCATGCGTTCGACGCCGTGATCGACAGCTGGGAGGTGGCGGTGTAAGTGCGGATCCAACATCGTGTTGTGGTGGACCTCTAGGAGTTCAGTTGGAGTAGCGCCGGGCAGCGATAGAGCTACCGGAGTCGACCGCCGTTTTGATCACAGAAAATAAGGATTGGGGAAGTAGTCACTGGCTTTCTCTTTTTTATAATTTGTGTCATCGACAACCATCTTCCTTACCCATCTAGGCACCACGATTATGTACGGGTAGAATGTGGTAGATAGATAGTTGGAGAGGAGGCAACAACTTCATATGTCATGAAATAGTTCGAAATAAGCAATATTAACATGTCGTGTGAGGATATAAATAGACCGTGGCAACGCACGGACATTCAGCTAGTATGTATATATATGCGTTCCTTTTAAATCTTCAGCCCGAGAAAGAAAACTAGCTCTTTTTGCCTAGATCCGATTGAGTAATATCCACAATTGATATGTTATATATAACTCTAAATTGATAAAGCTTGGCCGTAAATTGTCTTGTGTTCTAATTGTATAATAGATAGATTTTGGTCATGTTATGGACCAGGGGCAAACGTGTCTTTTTAGATCCCCAGTTAACACCGTCAGTTCTCAAAATGCTCTAGAGTGTCATCTAAGGCATCAAAAATTACACCAAGTGTCAAATAAGGAAGTCAAATTTTCTAGTGTCGTATAAGGAATCATATTTGAGAGTAGTGTCGAATAAGGAATTCTCTCGCAAATATTTGTCGACGTGCAGAGAGAATGATTGAGCCATCATGGATCACGTACGGCAGGGGCGGGCTAACCCTGATGCACAGGCAACAGGGTCCAAATTAATTTTCAACGATACTTACCGTTTGATTTGGCCAGGTGCATCAGGGTGGACTGCATGTGGTGCATCAGGGTGGACCGTTGTCGTCCAGTCCGGCACACGCGAGCCTGCTCTAGTGCTCCTGTACGTGCCCACGAGACAGTTCTTATTTTGCCTTGGTTTTTATCGATCGCCACATGCCAACAGCCCACACGCGTACTCATATGTATGTCTCCACAGTCCACGCGTTGCCTCATTTTGATCGATCCGGAAACAGCGGCGTTGGCCGTCGCCACCAGCGCGAGTCGCTCGCAGGTCGCAGGTCCTCGATAGACGATAATCCCCGGCGTATACGCACGGACGCAGGCGGCAGGCTTGCAGCTCGACGCGACGACGTCTTAGGGATCTTGGCAGCTCCTACGGATCAGGCAATTTTTCTCTTAATTCTCCTCTGTCCGCTAGACGCTAGTCCGCCTACTCTTTGTTCATTCAGCCCGTGAATTCTAGATTCAACTTTTGCCGGTTATTTTCTAATTTGTTTCCGTTCAATTGTGGCTACAGTCAAAAAAGGTAGATGCAATCAATTTGTGTCTAGGGTTTATGAAAGATCAGGGATATATCACATTCATATGTTCTTAGTCAATTTTTCAACTCTGATCTGTATATTTATTTGTCGAATGTAGGTGTACTATGGACAGGTTTATTCTCAAAAGAAAAGCCTCATCACAAGATGTCCAAGACATGAATTGGGAAGAGGAGATTCAGTATGATCCAGGGAAGAGAAAATTGATAGAACATTATCATCCTAATTGAAAAGAACTGGTAAGAAGAAAATACTTGGTTAATGGACCTTGCCAACCAAGAGAATTTAATTTTCCATATTCGAAGTTTGGGGTGAAAAGCAGAAGGTTCAATCCTGATTGGTTTGATGATTTTGAAAGCTGGCTTGAATATAGTGAAGAGAAGGACAAAGCATATTGTTTTTATTGTTTCTTGTTTAGGGACCGTGGCAGTAAGAAGGAAGTTGGGTACGAGGCATTTGTTCTCAATGGTTGGAATACCTGGAACATGAAGGCAAGGCTAAAAGATCATGTTGTTGATGTGAATAGCATCCATAATCAAGCAATGAAGAAATGTATTGATTTGCTAAAGAGAGACCAACATATTGATGTTGTTATTAATATTCAGAGTGAAGCTTCCAAGAAGGCTTATTTTACTCGATTAAATGCCTCAATTGACATAGCTAGGTTGTTGCTCAAGTAAGGATTACCTTTTCGAGGTCATGACGAGTCGAAGAACTCCCACAATAAAGGTAAATTTTTAGAAGTTCGTGACTTCTTAGCTGAGCATGGTCCAGTCTTAGGCAAGGCTATGGGAAAAGATGCTGCAAAGAATGTTTGGTGATTGCTCCGGAGGTCCAGAAAGATATAGCTGAAGGTTTTGCACATGAGATAGTGCAATCTATTCTTAAAGAAATTGGCAATAATGTGTTTTGTTTGCTTGTTGATGAATCCAGGGATGTCTCTTGCAAAGAACAAATGGTAGTGGCCCTAAGTTATGTTCATAGTTCTGGAGATTCTAAAGAAAGTTTTGTTGGTCTTGTTCATGTTAAAGAAACAACTTCTTCATACCTCAAGGATGCAATTGATTCTCTATTTGCAAAATACAAGCTGAGTTACAATCAAGTCAGAGGACAAGGATACGATGGTGCTAGCAATATGCGAGGTCGGTTCAATGGTCTCAAATCCCTGATAATGAGAGAAAATAACACAGCTTATTATGTCCATTACTTCGCTCACCAGCTTCAGTTAGTTGTTGTGGCTGTGGTTAGAAAGCATAAAGAAGTTAGTAATTTCTTTAGTATGATTGCTACATTGTTAAATGTAGTGGGTGGATCTGCCAAGCGAAGGGATACGATTAGAGATATCAATCTTGAAGAAATGAGCAAAGCTTTAGGATGTGGGCAACTTACAATCGGTACAGGGCTAAATCAAGAGCAATGCCTTCAAAGACCAGGAGACACTCGTTGGGGTTCTCATGCCAAAACACTTAAAAAGTTTAGTTGACCTCTTTCGATCAGTTATTAAAGTTCTAGAATCTGTGGGAGAAGAAGACACCGATAGAACAAATAGAGACTTAGCAAATGGTCTCTTAGTGTACTTTCAGTCCTTTGACTTTGTGTTCTATTTGCATCTCATGTTGACAATTCTTACAACTACAAACACACTGTCATTAGCACTGCAGCGGAAGGATCAAGACATAGTAAATGCCATGAAATGTGTGAAGTCAACTAGAACTGTTTTGAATGAACTTAGAGAACATGGATGTGAATCCCTGCTGGTTGAAGTTCATGGTTTTTGTGAGAAACACGATATTCCTATGTTAATTCAAAAAAGAGAAGACAGGTAACTGGAATTACCAACAAACATCACTATCAAGTTGATTGCTTCAATGATGTTTTTGATTGGCTAGTTCAAGAGCTTGATGGTCGATTCAGTGAGACATCATCCAATTTGCTTATTTGGTCAGCGTCTTTGAGTCCAAGAGACTCCTTTTGTGACTTTGATTTGGAGAGTTTGATAAATTTGGCTAAACTATATCCTCAAGATTTTGATTCTGGAGAGCTGAGGGATCTTGAATCTACGCCTCTATATTGTTGATGTACGCACAGATGAATTTTTTTCTAACATACCAACAATCATTGAGCTTTCAAAAAAAATGGTGGAGACAAGGAGGCACATTATGTATCCTCTATTTTATCGATTGTTGAAACTAGTGACTGTATTGCCTGTTGCCACTGCTACAGTTGAGAGGTGCTTTTCAGCCATGAAACTATTAAAAACATTTTTGTGCAATCGCCTCCATGATGAAAGCTTGAGTGATGATGTTATTTGTTATGTGGAGAAAGAAGAGATGAAGAAAGTGACCAATGATCAAGTGGTTAAGTATTTCATGGCTTTGAAAAATCGATTGTACTAAAAAAGGTATTGTGAAAACATTAGCTACTTGAGTACTGTAATTGTGGTCATTTAACTATTCCACTTGAAAATTGAAGCTACTTATTTTATTTTGCAGGCTATTGAGCATTATTTCTTGATGATGTATTTTGGAATTCGAAAATGGAAGACATCTTTTGCAAGTAGCTTTGTCCTTTCTTCCATCCATATAGTAAGAATTTTGTTTTTTGTTAGTACGTGTTTCTTTGTACTATCAATTGTCACTTTTTTTTTGCGTAGCTATCAATTGTCACTTACTATGTCCTATTATGTACTTAGAAGATACAAACCGTACTTTTATATAGTAGACTGTTGGTTTAAAAAATTATGCCTAGTAAAATGGGGCATCAGGGTGACTCGAGCTCCAGCTCCGCCCCTGCACGTACGTACCACCATTCCGGCGCCAGCTCTGCACCATCCTTGCTCGGGTCTAGAACAGCCCACTGTTACTTCACGTGCAACAATATCAGCTCTGTGGAATTTATTTTCCTCCATATTCATACTCCTCCGACCCATATTATTGTTCTCAATTTTATCTAGATTCGGATGTACCTAGTTAATGATTTAGATTAGATTCATCCAAATCTAAACAAAGTTGAGAACATTAATATGGACCGGAGGGAGTAACAAATTTCCCCCGGATGATATCCTCATTCGGGTGGTACTTGATTTGAATTAAAGAATCCAAATACTAGCTTTGTAGAAAACACATAGAAGCTTCCAAAGGGGGTGGTTGTTTTTATCAGGGACTATCTCGTTTCTAACATGCCAAATTCTCCAAAGAGTCATCGGCACCATCATGATACACGTCTAAGTCCTTTAAAGCAGATAGTACCCACTGAGCCCCATTATGATGAAAAGAGTACAAACCCAAGCATCAGACATAAAGAGCTTTAGAGACCTGAAAACAGTGAGGAGTGGGTGAGGCGACTCCCCCTCCTCCCTCCGCGCCGCGGCCCCGAGCGCGGCAGCCGGGGCTCTCCCGCCGGCGCTGCGCACTAGCTCCCCCCTCATCGTCCTCCTCTACCGCTGTTGCCGATGGGCGCCGTCTGGGCAGCGCGCGTGGTGTGCCGGCAGCGGTTCTTCTCCCGCGCGCGAGCACCTCTGCCGAGGGTGATTGCTGGCGGCGATGCAGGTCGGCTGGCGGCGATGCAAGTCGGCTGGCGGCGGTCTCAGCGGTGGCTGGGGGACATGGAGGTGGTGCCGCTGCCCTTGGCGGCAGGGCAGCCACGGTGGCCGGCGTTCGGCCCAGATCTCGGCCCTTTAGGCCCGATCTGGGTCTGAGCGGGCTGGTTCGGGCGGATGTGTCTCCGGTGGACCGAGGAGCGCCTTGGCAGGGGCTTTTGGTGCTGATGCCATGCCTTCTGCAGCGCGGCGATGGAAGCTTCACGCGCCCTTCTGGCCCAGCCGGATCTATGGCTTCTTCGAGGGTAGCGGCGGCGGTGACCTACGTGCTGTAGCGTGGTGGCGAGGACTTTACGAGCCCTTCTAGGGCTCGGACGGGCCTTCTCGGCCTGGTGTGTCCTTGCAGCTACGTCCGGTCGGCACCCTCCATTGGCGGTGGAGGAAGTCCTCCGGGTGGCTCAGCTTCTGCCGCCCTCCGTTTGCTTGTGGTTTGGTCTGCTCGGACCACGGCATCCGGTCGATTACCGTTTTTGGCGGTGGAGGTTGCTCCATCCCGTGTGGTGATGGTTCCGCTAACCCTTGCGCTCGGTTCTTTCCTTTCGGTACGGCCGACCTCGCAGCAGGTGTCGTGGTGAGACGGTGATGATGATGGGAAGACCGTGGTGGCGCATGTTGGTGGGCGGCATGGTTGGTGGTGTGCTCTGGCTTGCCCGGGCTTGTGGTTTTGGGGTCGGGCGAAATCCCTGTCAGTCCTGCTGGCCTTGACGCGGTGACGCCTGCGGGTGCCACCATCCTTCCCAAAGGGCGCCGTGTGTTCCCTTTCCGTACCTCCGTAGCGTACCGGGGAAAATCCTAGGACTAGTCCGGGCAACAGCGTTGTCATCGTCGCTTTCCTTCTTGGAGGTGTTGCTTGGTACGTGGCGTGTTGGAGTGCGAGGAGAGTGGTGGTCATCCTCCGGTGGGTGCAACGGTTGCGCGGCATGGTCGTTTTCTCTTCTTTCTTTTCTTTTTCTTTTGGACCGGGCTTGCCTTGTGCTGTTTGCACCAGCAACGGAGACTCATATGTACCGGTGGTTTGCTACATTAATATAGCGGGGCGAAAGGCTGATTCGAGAACTTCAGACATAAATGACCAAAATTGCATTGTTAGGGGACACCTCATGAAGGGATGGAAGTTATCCTCGATTTCCGTGGCACATATAGGGTATTGACTAGTTACTTCCAGCTTGCGTTTAAATTTATTCTGCCACGTGGGAAGCGAGTCAGTGATTAGCCTCCATGCAAAATTCTGCCAAGGCGGTACATTCCTTTTCCATACAAGATTTCACAATTTTCTCCCGCAATCCGGAGCAGTGCTAGTAGATTGGGTTGTCGAACTCCATAATTCCTCCATAGCAAGATTGTACGCACACCATGCTTCTCGGGGGTCCACGCAAGATGATTATTAACCAAACTTTGGGAGGTTCGAAGCTTGAGGATTTCAGAAACATCCATAGGAATGAAGTACTGACTAATCGGATCCACCCTCCAAGCACCATGTTGGTCAATAAGTTCAGAAACAAAACACAATCTACACATTCCTTGCGTTGACACTGGTGGGCGTCATGCAACTATCCATGTGACACAAAAAGTAGATCTCTAATCGGACTGATCTCCTTGAGCACACTGCTCAGTGTTGCAATGTTCCAACATTGTCTTATCCACCGAGACAGGCAATAGGGCATTAAGTCACACTCTTCTAGATTGCACTTGCATGGTGGCACGTGGCAGACTCTCTAGTTCACATGATCATCACGTGGCAGGTTAGGTACCACATCATTAATAATCAAATGAAACGAGCAAGCGGCTAACAAGCGGAGTACGTATTTGATCCGATCAGTCAGTTGATTCTGCCATGATGCGAATGTGTGATTGGTAAATGGTAATGTATGCCGTGATAGTGCAACGCATAAACTCTGTACCCACGTGTTTTCTTTTTGGCTGCTTCGGAGTGGAGCATCAACTTCGTACTCACGTTTTTTTCTTTCTCGCATAAACTCTAGCCATTTCTATGGTCCTCTTCAGATATGATACATGTAAAGCTTTTGCATGGTTCGAAAAAATAATGAAAAAAAGATATTGCAAGCTTTTTCCTTGATGATGTCTCTACTTGCTTCTTAGTGTTGGAATAGCTGGAAGAGATGCCCTGGTTCAGGGGCTCGGTGTTATAGCGAGACACGAAAAGCCCGCTATCTTGGCATACAAGGAAGCACACCAGGCGCGGCGTGATGATGCAGTACATCATCATAGGCATATGTTGTAGGTACATAAAACGTGTGAAACCGTCAACATTCGATCTTTCATAGACATATGATAGGATAATTGGTGGCTCTAAACATGTTGGTAAGGGTCACATATGTAAGGATTTATTTCGAGTGAATATAGACCACCATGGCATGCACCCTTAAAAAGAATCCTCTTTGTGGCATGCTAATCGCTAGAGATATAGGGGCCATAGGCCAGATTGGGCACAAGGTTCTTCTTATTGTTTTCATCTTCTACCTCTACTGCTTCGCATGAGCCAGATTAGAACCGTCGAGCAGCCCCATGACCCGAGAACCTCACCGTGGAGGGAGCACATGCATCTTACAAAAGGGATAATTCTCGCTAGAAAGTTTTTCCGACGGGGGAGATCCAAGAGTGGCCCCGAGTGATGCCACCGTCGATGAAGAGGATGCCATGGCTAGGACGGAAGAGTTGCAACGGCGATGAAAATTTTAAGGTGTTTTGCATGTGGATCAGATCTAGCTAGAGTGCTAGACTATCAGTGGAAGAGGGGCTCTGATTACCATGTTGGTATAGCTGGAAGTGATGACTCAATTCACAGGCTCGGTTACGTGTTATAGCGAGATGGAAAAAGCTCCCATCGTAGCATACAAGAAAGGATATTGCGTTATGATGTACTATACGTCTTACTGTAGGTACATAAAAACATGTTTAGCACTTAGTTGATCGGGTGTCTGATGTGACCTCGCTGAATGCACAAGTCAGTTCAGATGTAGTATATCTGAACGGGCCAACTACTCAGAAGCTAGCGAGAGCGAGACTGCATGCCGCTATAATGCGATTCCATGTGAGATCATCTGAGGCTTGTGTCGATCATCCGGAGGAACGCGCAACCATATATAGCAACATGACATCCACGCCATAGTTTTTTTTATGATAAAACTCTACCAGAGGCGTATGTTAGTGGGATTTTGCTTCATAAGAGATATAGATTTGATAATTGTTTTAATAGTTGAGTTCCAAGTGAAAAGTGCTTCAAAACAAGACTAATAATTACTCGCTCCGACCCATATTAGTTGACTTAGATTCACCTATTATCTAGTCAAGTTTTAATGATAGATACATCTGTATCTAGACAAATCCGTATATGGGTCGGAGGGAGTAATATTTTTTTTAAATCAACTTTTGATACTCGATGAAATTGTGAAAAACTTTATGGCACCTGGTGATCTATCTTTGAAACAGTTTGTTTCACTTTTTTTCTTCTGCTCTTCGTCATACTTTAAATTTATGTTAGACACATTCAATAAATTTCTAAGATAGGGAACCCTATTATGTTATTTCATTATGCTTCATTGTGAATCATGATGTTTATTGTATAATTTGGGGTTGGCGCGGAACCTAAGGTAGGTGAGCATATAAATTTCCTGAGCGACAAAACCGATCGCCGCGTCTCTCTTCTCGAGCAATGGAGAGAACAATTTGGTTTTCATATAATAAAAGGGTCCATATGAAGAAATATCGGCAAACAAATTTTATTGTGAATCACAGGGTGATGATTTATTCAGGATGTCAACATATTGGGGGCATGCGTGTATTTTTGAAAGGAACTCAATGAAGCACGTAGCAACATGTACATCTGCCGTGATGTTTTCTTCCCCTTAGCCGGAGTAAGCCAAGTATGTCTTTATGTCGGACGTGAAGAAGCCGTTGAAGTTTGCGCCAGTAGAGGCGGCATAGGCGCCAATGTCGTCGAACACGAGCCAGTCCCCTACTATCATCTCCGGCAGCTGGTACCCGGTCACCACCTCGTCGCGGGAGTCGCAGGTCGGCCCGAACACCGTCGAGGTATACGTCTTCTCACCGACACCGGGGCGGAGTGGCCTCGGGCGCGGCACATAGTGGTCCATGAGGACGCAGCTGAGGGCGCCGTAGACGCCGTCGTCGATCCAGTACTCGCGCACGTCGCCGCGCGTGCGCTTCCCGATGACGCGCGCCGCCATCGTGAAGGCCGTCTCGGCCAAAATCCTCCCGGGCTCGCCGATGACCTCTACGGACGGGAGGTCGCCGAAGTATCGCGCCAGTGCCTTGTTGATGACAGCCGCCGCCTCGTCGAAGACGGCACCGGCCTTGAACCCGCCGCCGATGTCGAGCAGGCGCATGGGCGGCATGCCTAGGGCGGCTGCCGCGTCGAAGACGCCCCTGGCGGCCTGAATGGCCTCGCGGTACGCGCCGGTGCGGGCCGCGCTGTCACCGACGTGGAACGACACGCCGGCCACGTTAAGCCCCGCGCGCTGGGCAGCGCGGAGGAGCGGGACCACCTCGTCGGCGTGCGCGCCATACTTGGTACCGAGGTCGATCTTGGTTTGAGCGTTCTCGGGCCCCTTGATGCGGATGATCAGCTCGCACCCGGGGTGGCAGCGCTTCACCTTGGCTACCTCCTCCTCGGAGTCGTAGGTCGTGAGGCTGATGCCGACCTCCGCTGCGTACGCGATGTCCGCCTCGGCCTTGCACGGGTTGGCGTACACGATGCTCCCAGGCTTGGCCCCTAGCGCCAGAACCGCCTCGATCTCCCTGCGGCTCGCGCAGTCGAATCCCGCGCCGAGGCTGGCGAGGGCGCCGAGCACGGCCGGCTCCGGGTTGCACTTGACGGCGTAGTATGGCCGCACGTCGGGGATCGCGCCGCGCCAGCCATTGTACCGGTCGACGACCTCGGCGAGGTCGAGGACGAAGAATGCGCCCCGCGCATCGCCACCCGGAGCGGCGATAGAGCGCATGAGGCCGGTGACGGCGTCATTCCGCTTGAGCTCGTCGCGCTTGAACGCGGCCACCTTCCTGCCCTTCACCCCGGGGGCCATGAGCACCGCCTGCACCATGGGGCTGCCTCCAACCATGTCGTCGACGGCGAGGATATTAGTACTACGTAGTACAAATAACGAAATTGAAGCGTATGCTTTGGCCGATTTGCTATACAGGGCCGGGTGCTCCTTTTATGGGCGATATCGATCAGCGTAGAGAAGATTTTAAGCTAGCTGGCACGATTTGGGCACCATGCCGTATGCGATCACCAAACCAGCAGTCTGCATGCATGCACGCGTGTACCGCGTGTAATTTTTTTTAAGCTAGCTGCCTCGTTATCAAGTGGAACAGTGCTCACTCGTTATCAAGCTGAACGTGGCGATTCGGTCTCGTGAAGCGCCGCGGTGAGGGTACGGTGCTAATTTATTGCGCTATAAAAAAATCGCTAGATTGCAACTAAAAATATAACATAGTAAAACTACATTACTGCCGACAGAAACGTCAAAAGCTAATTGAGTAATTGATGAAAGAACAGAAAATTTATATTTTTCTGTGCGTAGAGTAGAAAAATCATTGCATTATTTTTTTCGGAAATACATTTGTGACACATGGGTGCTAGACCTATCTTAGGTTCATATGCTGGTTGACAAACCTATCTTACATTCATGGGTACAATTTAATAACAATATTGAAGTGAATGCTTTGGCGGATCTGCTATATTAGGCGAACATGCGTGCTTTGCCCTGCCGCCTATAGTCGGTAGACAAATGTGTAGTAGGTGTGTTGTACTCACTCACTCCTACTTAGATATATTACTATAAATTAATCGGTAGACAAATGTGACCTATCTAAAACTGAGAGATCTGACCTAAGAAGCGGACCCTTATTTTATATTGAAGCTCATAAAAAACATAGGTGTACTAGTGTTTTTTCAAGTAAACAAAAAGGTACATCGAGCAAACTTCAAACAAAAATATATTGAGCAATAGACCAAGTTGAGTACCACAAAAAACTGACATGTTACATGATCCATGTAAAAACTAATGATATCAAAACAAGCTAACTTACGAAGATCACATGATAACCTTGTTCGACCTCCTCAAAATCGATGGTTGCAACTATTTGGATTGCAGAGGAAGGCACAACTTTGTATTCAACACTTATAAGTGGCTGGATTATTAAATAATTAGTTTAGTCAATATAGACAATCAGATTACGTATATACTAATTTTATGCAGAAGTTATACTTGATATATTCCAAATTATTCAATGGTTCAATATAATTTAAAAGAGAAGGTATGGTTAAAAGTTGTCATGAATCTTTACAAAAAAGCAAGATCTAATATCACTAGTAGAAAAAGGGCCTTTGGTTCGGGCCATTAGTCCTGGCCGTTGCTAGGGCCGGGACTAATGGTCCGAAGCGACGGCCCAAAATTCCCGAAATCATTTGTCCTGGTTTGAGATATAAACCGGGATTAATGGGTCTAGTCCCTGCTGCGCGGTCCTGGCACACCCATTTGTCCTGGTTTGTATCTCAAACCGGGACAAATGGGTTGGCCCTATATATATGGCGCAACTCTCCTCTATTTTTTCATGGGGAGAGGTGTGGCATAGTTTGTGCTAGGTTTTTTCTCTTATGCACTAGAGATGCTCGATGAAATGCCTGTGAGAGCGATGCCACTTGAGTTCACACAAGACAAACATGATATGAGGTGCCCGAGACACACTTAAGCTTTCTCCTCTTTGTTTCCAAGTGTCCTAAAAGGTTAGCAACTATTTTCTCGTTTAGACCGCGCGGTCCTAATTTTAGCATTGTGATTGCGTCTGATATATATGGTTGTATGATGTAGATGAGACGTCCATGGATGTACGGTGACCGACGCTCTGACGCTTACAGAGAAGGCATGCGTTCTTTTCGCCTTGTGGCCAAGGCAAACAAGCGGCATGATGGTTTTATGTGTTGTCCATGTGTTGAATGTCGAAATGAGCAGGCTCACACCTCCTCAAGAGTCATTCAGAGCCACCTGCTTTGGTCCGGTTTCATGTCCGGCTATAATGTTTGGACCAAGCACAAAGAAAGAGGGGTTATGATGGCGATGAAGAAGAGAACAATGATGACAACTACCGATCTATGTTCCCTCAATACGATGATACCGCAATGGAAGACAATGAAGAAGAAGGAGGTGAAGAACGGGCACCAAATGAGCCCGATGATGATCTTGGTCGGGTTATTTCTGATGCAAAGCAAGGCTGCTACACGGAAAAAGAGAGGTTGTAGTTCGAACAGATGCTACTAGACCACAACAAATTGTTTTACCCAACTTGTGAAGATGGCGAGAAGAAGCTGGGTAGCACAGTGGAATTTCTGAAGTGGAAGGCAAATACCGGTGTGACTGACTCAGGATTTGTAAACTTGCTGGTACTAATGAAGAAGATGCTTCCAAGAAAGAACGAATTGCCCGCCAGTACGTACGAAGAAAAGAAGTTTGTCTGCCCTCTAGGATTAGATGTGCAGAAGATACATGCATGCCCTAATGACTTTATCCTCTACCGTAGTGAGAAGTACGAGAATATGGATAAATGCCTGGTATGCACTACATTGCGGTATAAGATCAGAAAAGATGATCCTAGTGATGTTGAGGGCGAGCCACCCAGGAAGAGGGTTCCTGCCAAGGTGATGTGGTATGCTCCTACAATACCACAGTTGAAATGTTTGTTCAGAAACAAAGAGCATGCCAAGTTGTTGCGATGGTACACGGAGGATCGTAAGAAAGAAGGGATGTTGAGGCACCATGCTGATGGTCGGTAGTGGAGAAAAATCGAGAGACTTCCCGGACTTTGCTGGTGAAGCAAGGAACTTATGGTTTGGTCTAAGTATCGATGACATGAATCCTTTTGGGGAGTAGAGCTGTAGTCACAACACCTGGCCCGTGACTCTATGTATCTACAACCTTCCTCCTTGGTTGTGCATGAAGCGGAAGTTCATTATAATGTCAGTGCTCATCCAAGACCCGAAGCAACCCGGCAATGACATTGATGTGTACCTAAGGCCATTAGTTGATGAACTTTTACAATTGTGGGTCAAACCAGGTGTACATGTGTGGGATGAGCACAAACAACATGAATTTGACCTACAAGCATTTATTTTTGTAATCATCAATAATTGGCCTGCTCTTATTAACATTCTAGGACAGACGAACAAAGGATACAATGCATGCACGTACTGTTTAGATGAGACTAAAAGTATATATCTGGATAAATGTAGGAAGAGTGTGTAACCATACAATCGTTGTTTTTTCTACCCAAGCATCCCTTAAGGAAAAAGGCAAGCATTTCAATGGCAAGGAAGAAACCCGAACGAAGCATGTCCCCCATACTAGTGATGATGTATTTGTTATATTTGGAAAGGGTTCTAGAGGACAACCTATTCTGAAAGACGCCGATGGACACACACCCATGTGGAAGAAGAAATCTATATTTGGGGAGCTACCCTATTGGGGAGTGCATGAGGTCCGCTCTGCAATCGATGTGATGCACCTGATGAAGAATCTTTGCGTGAATATTCTAGGCTTCCTCGGTTTGTATGGGAAGTCAAAAGATACCCTGGCAGCACAGGAGGACCAGCAACATCGTAAAGGACGAGACGACATGCATCCAGGGCAGTTTTAAGGGCTTGCCAGCTACGCTCTTACCAAACAAGAGAAGGAAATATTTTTTGAAGTCATTTTCAGTATCAAGGTCCCGTTTGGCTTCTCATCGAATATAAAGGGAATAGTAAATATGAAAGAGTAAAAATTATAAAACCTAAAGTCTCATGACCGCCATGTGCTAATGACGCAATTGCTTTTGATTGCATTGAGGGGAATTCTACTAGAAAATGTTCGACTAGCCATTGTAAAGGTATATGCATTCCTCAATGCAATTTATCAGAAGGTAATCCATTCAGAAACTCTATCAGGGTTACAGATTGATGTGGTCCAATGTCTGGTCAGCTTCGAGTTGTTGTTCCCGCCAACTGATGTCTACGCACTTCTATTCTTGTAGATAGTTGTTGAGCATCCAAGTGCAGAGGTTTGTAGAACAGCAGCAAGTTTCCCTTAAGTGGATTACCTAAGGTTTATCGAACTCAGGGAGGAAGTGGTCAAAGGTATCCCTTCCAAGCAACCCTTCAATCAAGATACAAGAAGTCTCTTGTGTCCCCAACACACCCAATACACTTGTCAGGTGTATAGGTGCACTAGTTCGGCGAAGAGATAGTGAAATACAAGTGGTATGGATAATTATAAGTGGTAACGGTGCCAGAAATAGCTTTGATGGCGCGTGGTTGACGAGTAGGAAGAGACTAAAGGCAATCTAAAATAAAGATGGAAGCAAGCAAAAATGTAACAAATCTAGTTGCAAATGATGTTTAAATGCTTAGAAACAAGGCCTAGGGATCATACTTTCACTAGTGAACACTCATATAAATATCTTCTCTTTATGATACTACTCTAAACTACTCTCCGGTTGGACACTCTAATCCATTGTAGCGTTATAACAACACTCCTCAAATTCGCTTTTCCCATCTAGATAACCCCACACTGCCACCTTGAGCTCTAGATGGTTCCAACAAACACCACAATTTCATAAAAACATCCAACTCCAAATATAACTCATAACAAGTATTTGTAATCTCTAGCTTAAGTGCCACCATGGTGTGCATGCTGTCACTTTCACACACATGGGGAGAGCAGAGATCTATTAAAGCACTTGAGTAGCAAGGTAGATCTACTTGATTACAAAGATCATGATCACAATATGATCATGCATACAGAGAGAGATGAACACATAGCTACCGATAGAACCCTTAGCCTCGAGGAAGAACTACTCCCTCATCATCATGGGAATCAGCAACGACGATGGAGATGGTGGTGGAGATTGATGGAGATGGCTCCGGGGGCACTTCCCCGTCCCGGTAGGGTGCCGGAACAGATACTTTTTGTCCCCCGAATCTCCCCTTCGGTGGCGGCGGAGCTGCGGGAGGCTGTTCTATATAGGGTTTCTGCATCAGAGGGATCTTATAGGCGAAGAGGCAAGGTCGGTGGGCGGCCAGGGGGCCCACACCATGCCCTGGCGTGACCAGGGGACCCGCGCCCAGGGGTGGTGTGGCCACCCTGTGGCCCCCCTTCGTCTCTCCTTCTGGCTCCGTGAGTCTTCCGGGAAAATAACGACTTTGGCTTTTGTCCGGTCCAATTCCAAGATATTCATTTTCTGACTTTCCTGGAACCAAAAACAGCAAAAAACAGGAAACTGGCACTATGGCATCTTGTTAATAGGTTAGTCCAAGAAAAGTGTATAAAAATACTCCAAAGTATGGACAAAACATAAGAAAGTAGATATAAAACAAGCATGGAACATCAAAAATTATAGATACGTTTGCAACGTATCAACATCCCCAAGCTTAACTCCTGCTCGTCCTCGAGTAGGTAAGTGATAGAAAGAAAGAATAATTTTTGAGGTGGCATGCACCATCACAATCAAGATCAAACCATTTGCAAGCATTCAAAGTTGGGATCAAAGTACTCTAAACATGAGCATGAAAGATGAAGTTCTAACAATAAGACATAGTAACTATGCATGCAACATGAAAGGATACAAACAAAGATCATGAATAACAATGCATTGAAAGACGTTTGTTTGTTTCACATAAAGAAAACATAGCATAGTGGCATTCAGCTTATACCTCATAGAGTAGCAAACATAAATGCATAGGACACCTTCAAAGTTCATAAGGGTGACTAGATACAATTAGTTTAAGAACAAGAAATATCAAAGTTATGCATCAATCAACAAGTCTTGGGACAATGCACATTAAACTAAGAATGGCCACTATGCTCTCTCAATAGGTGCATAAAGATAGAAGATGGAGACTCAACATAAAAGTAAAAGAAAGGCCTTCATAGAAGGAAGCAGGGATTCAAGTTTCATAAAGAGCTTCCAAAAATTACGGTACTTATTAGCTTTCAGCTCTCGTTGCCCCTATCATAAGCATCTTAAAGTGATTAAGGTTAAAGTGAACAAAATATGGAGTATATGCTTGACAAAGTATAAGTTGGAAATCTCATGTACCTTGAATACGAGGGCTGCTCCTCATGCTACTCAAGTTTAGTTACCGGTAAGTTCTTGTCATAGAAAGTACATGTGTATCACAGAGAACCGCCAACGGGGTACCCCTTGCCCGATGATACGGAAGAATCCCCATATCAAAATGACAAGGCAAGCAAACAACGAGCATCTCAGCAATCTTCTTATTTACCATGGGAAAATGGTGCTTTTTTCTCTCTTTCCTTTTTCTCATATCTCTTTTTTCTCTTTTTTTTTCAATATCTGACTCTTTTTTTATAAGAAGAATGCTTCATAGACACCTCATTATGGTTACGATGTAGGTTTCCACCATGACAGCATGGATTAGACCGGCGGCCCAGGCGTTTCTCTAACACACATACATAACTCCATGGACTTACAAGCTCCCCTTTCATTTCACACCGATGACATCCATAGACAAAAGAGCATGATATCAACTAGGTACAAAGTATAAGTGCAATGTTGAAAGCGTTCCCCATGACAGCATGGTTCTACTAATCCCCAACATATAAGTGCAAGCATATACAACATAGACGACACAATGGTTCAAGATTATTAAGTGCAAGAAAGTGAAGTGTGCCATCAAGTTTGTGAGAGCTTTAATCACTAGTTTTCACATAACAAGTTTAATTCGGAAGGTAGATAAAAACATGAATATACTTGGAATAGCATATGCTAATAGGTATGTATGGTTGACTCTTTGGAATAACTTGGTTTTATTTGGAGTTGGATGCATGAGTGGAACTCATACTTGGTATGGAGGCTAGCAAAAGACTGGGAGCGGCCAACTAAGAGAGCAATAATGGCCATAATCATGCAAAGCAACAAAACATCATTAATTCAAGCATAAAGTGATATTACCAGTCGGAAACTAAAGGATCATAGAGGCTATGGTGACTTGGGATAGTCTTAACATGGTGTGAGCATGTGCCAAGTCAACCCAAATAAAGCATCAAAGGAGAATACCACAATACTATGCTTTAATATGCTAAAACAACGCATGATTCTTCCAAGGCACATTAAGAAATCTCAATTATTTCTAACATGTCATGCTACAACAACGATCAATAAGCATAAAGCCAAAACAATATCAAGCATGGCATGACAAAGCATAGGCCACAGTCAAAAACAAGCTTTCTTTACCACTTGAGCATGAACTTTCCTACTCTTTTTCCAATCCAAACCAAACTATTTGAAAACCAATGCATGAAAGAGGGGGTCCAACCAATTTATTCAAGCAAACTAAGAAAACCAAGCAAACGAAAACCAAAAAAAAATGAAGACGCTCACAAAACAACACAACTGTGCATGAAACAATAAAAATGAAGTGTTTGGAAGAAACCTGGGATTTTCATTGATGAAGAAGGGGATGCCCGGCATCCCCAAGCTTTGATGCTTGTACTTCTTGGATATTTACTGGGGTGACAAGCGTGGAATCCCCAAGCTTGAGCTTTAGTCCATTCTTCATCTCATTACATCATTCTCTCCATACACCTGAAATTTTTCCTTCATACAAAACTTCACACAAACTTTATTAGCAACATTAGTGCACTCAAGATAATAAGTCTTTAGGTTCAGTTTCAACACCAATAAAACTTCCATTAAAACACAATCTATTGAACCACTTCCCTAAAAAATCTCAATTCCCCAAAGAGAACTCAAAAAGGAACCAACACGAAGCAAATGCAAATAATGGCAGAAATCTGTCAAAACAGACCAGCAGGTAAAAACCAATTTTTCTAAGACCTTATGTTGCTCAAATTAAAAAGTGTTAAACTAAATAAAGTTAGATAACAACCTGGGGCACAAGCACAAAAATTTACGCCTCAAAAAGACGTATAGATATTTTACACGAATTTTTACGGTGAAGCACAAAAATTTGTTTCGGGACAGCAACTTTCCCAATCATTACTTCTCTCTCATTAGAGGTTACTCTTGGCACAAAAATCAAATAAAAAGGATAAGGAGATTTTATTACTGAGGTAATAACTTCCAAGACTCATCTAAAAAATTTGGGTTATGTCCCAATAAATACTTTTCTTTAACGCCTTTAAGTTAGGCATAATAGTTTGAAAAGATGCTCACATAAGAAATATGAATTGAAGTAAAAGAGAGCATCAAGAAGCAAATTCAAAGCACATTTAAGTCTAACCCACTTCCTATGCATAGGAATCTTGTAAAGAAACAAGTCATGAAAGCACAAAGCAACAAGCATAGTAAAGCAAAACAAGTGTAACTTCAATACTTTCAACATAAAGAAGGGAAACTTAATATTGTTGTGATGCATAAAACCATGTTTCCCTCTCTCATAATAACTTTCAGTATCATCATGAATAAAATTAAGAATATAACTATCACATAAAACATTCTTATCATGAGCCACATGCATAAAAGAAATAATACTTTCCACATAAACATAGTCATTCTTATTAATTGTAGTGGGAGAAAATTCAACAAAATAGCTATCATTATTATTCTCATCACCATAATCATCAAATATAGGAGGCATATTGTAATCATAATTAATTTTCTCCTCAATAGTAGGTGGACTAAAAATATCATATTCATCATTGCAATCATCATATATTGGAGGTATAGTATCATCATAAGCAATAGAATAGTTATCTTCCAAAGTGTGTTCATTTGTAAACATATCATCATTGGAAGGAACATGGATATCACTAATAGTACAACAATTATTAATATCATCATTTTCAGAATTGGTTCCGAAGAGATTTTTAATATAAAAAGTAGTGTGCTTTTCCCAATCATGATCACTACTATAGGTAATAGGCATAGGAACATCATCGAGTTTAGACTCATCAAAAACTATAATAGGAGCAACATGCTTAGGGGAAAATACCGTTTTCTCTCTCCTTTTACTCCTCCTTTTCTTCTTTTTTCTTCTTCTCTTTAGGAGGGAGAGGCTTGAAAGGAAGCTTCTCCATGTATCTTGGTTTATTGTTAGAGACAATAGAAGAAACTTTGGAGGATTCCTTCTTTCATTAATAAGATCAAAACACATATTAGTCCTGTCAAACCTCATCTTTTATAATATTTTGTATGTAAGTATTTGTGTGGCAATTATCAACACAATAAAGATGACAACCATGCATGACACTATTCATATCAAAAGCACCCATATCTACCAAAGAGGTTTTTCTTGATAACTCTTCACACCCAAAAAATAATGTAAGTTCATCATGCTAATTAGGAGTGATCATGTCATCACAATATAAACTTGCAGTACTCATTGGATTAGAAGGGCTATTATTATGGCCTGAGCTTTGAAAATTGAAATGACCCACTTCAAAGCAAAGTTCACAAATAAAAGGATAGATGGCACAAACTTTTTAGCAAGATCATTTAAAGCCCTATACCATGTTCTAGTTTTTTCATTCCTATGGGTGATAAATATTATTATTCAATTTGATTATTCTCACAAGGTCTATGTATTCCACAAAAATTAACATGCTTATAAGAAATAATACTTTCAAAGGTTTGAGCATATTTATTGCTATCATTAATAACAATTTCATTTTCCATGCAAGTGTCTTTAAAAGGCTCATGATACATGTCCAATTTTTCTTTAGGAGCATTATGAGAAGAAAAGGCTCTAAAATAATCAATAAGAATTTGAGGATCAAGACCATATTTAGCACTAAGCTCTTGAAAATCAGCAGTTTCAGCGAAAAACTTAATGCAATCATACTCATAGTTTATACCTGGTTCTTTTCCTTTGTCGTTATCCCAATCTTCCGTATTGCTTTGAATTGTTTCGAAAATATCCCACTTAGCTTTGACCTCCTTACTTGTGAAGGATCCCTCTAAACAAGTATCTAGATAGTCCTTGTAATGTCCTGAAAGCCTTGCATAGAAATTATTAATAACAATATTACCGGGGAGATCATGAATAGGACATATGAGCATTAGTGACTTCAATCTCCCCCATGCTTGGGCAATACTTTCTCCATCATGTGGATGAAAATTATAAATGTAATTCCTATCTTTATGAATTTCATGAGGAGGATAAAATTTAGAGTAAAAGAGAGATTCAAGTTCCTTCCACTCCAAATGATGAGGATCATCTAGTCGCTCATACCACTCCCTTGATTTGACCTTAAGTGAAAAAGGGAATAGCTTCCTCTTACTTCGGTTCATTGAAATACCTGCACACTTGAACAACTCGCATAATTCGTGTATAAAGAGTAAATGATCACTAGGATGGACAGTTCCATCTCCCAAATAATAGTTGTTCATAACATGTTCAACAATTTGTATAGGTATTTTAAAAGAGATGCTTTCAGTATGTGGATTTAAAATATCACAAGTATCATTAGAATTACCACATATGGGAGATAAAGTATCATCAGAGCAAAATTTCTTCTTTAAAGCTGGGGAACTAAAAAGATCATTTTCATAAAAACTAACTTCCCCAAGCTTAGACATTTTCATATCCAAAAGTGTTCAAAAGATTCATACTAATAACATTGTTATTAGCATGCAAAGAAAGTTCCATGGGTTTTTTAATTTTCTTTTCAGACAATTAATGTTCTACATTAGGAAAAATACTAAAAAGCTCTCTAATTTTGTTGTTGTTTTCCATTAAGCTTAACTAGTGAAAACAAGAAACAAAAAGACAAAATTGCAGAATCTAAAGGAAATAAATTCGAGCACTCACACCGGAGGATGTGAGTACCTTTTACCATACCTCCCCGGCAACGGCGCCAGAAAATAGCTTGATGTCTATGCAATTCTATTCTTGTAGACAGTTGTTGGGCCTCCAAGTGCAGAGGTTTGTAGAACAGCAGCAAGTTCTCGTTGAGTGGATTACCCAAGGTTTATCGAACTCAGGGAGGAAATGGTCAAAGGTATCCCTCTCAAGCAACCCTGCAATCAAGATATAAGAAGTCTCTTGTGTCCCCAACACACCCAATACACTTGTCAGGTGTATAGGTGCACTAGTTCGGCAAAGAGATAGTGAAATACAAGTGGTATGGATAATTATAAGTGGAAACGGTGCCAGAAAATAGCTTTGATGGCGCGTGGTTGACGGGTAGGAAGAGACTAAAGGCAATCTGAAAAAAATATGGAAGAAAACAAACATGTAACAAATCTAGTTGCAAACGGTGTTTTAATGCTTATAAACATGGCCTAGGGATCATACTTTCACTAGTGAACACTGTCATATAAATATCTTCTCTTTATGATACTACTCTGAACTACTCTCCGGTTGGACACTCTAATCCATGGTAGGGCTATAACAACACTCCTTAAATTCGCTTTTCCCATCTAGATAACCCCACACTGTCACCTTGAGCTCTAGATGGTTCCAACAAATACCACAATTTCATAGAAACATCCAACTACAAATATAACTCATAACAAGTATTTGTAATCTCTAGCCTAAGTGCCACCATGGTGTGCACGCTGTCACTTTCACACACATGGGGAGAGCAGAGATCTATTAAAGCACTTGAGTAGCAAGGTAGATCTACTTTATTACAAAGATCATGATCACAATATGATCATGCATAGAGAGAGAGATGAACACATAGCTACCGGTAGAACCCTTAGCCTCGAGAGAGAACTACTCCCTCATCATCACGGGAATCAGCAACGACGATGGAGATGGTGGTGGCGATCGATGGAGATGGCTCCGAGGGCACTTCCCAGTCCCGACAGGGTGCCGGAATAGAGACTTTCTGTCCCCCGAATCTCCCCTTCGGTGGCGGCAGAGCTGCGGAACTTTTCGTGGCTGGAGGCTGTTCTATTTAGGGTTTCTGCATTGGAGGAATCTTATAGGCGAAGAGGCAAGGTCGGTGGGCGGCTAGGGGGCCCACACCATGCCCTGGTGCGACCAGGGGGACCCGCGCCCAGGGGTGGTGTGGCCACCCTGTGGCCCCCCCTTCGTCTCTCCTTCTAGCTCCGTGAGTATTTCGGGAAAATAATGGCTTTGGCTTTTGTCCTGTCCAATTCAGAGAATATTCATTTTCTTACTTTCCTGGAACCAAAAACAGCAGAAAACATGCAACTAGCACGATGGCATCTTGTTAATAGGTTAGTCCAAGAAAAGTGTATAAAAATACTCCAAAGTGTGGACAAAACATAAGAAAGTAGATATAAAACAAGCATGGAACATTAAAAATTATAGATATGTTTGCAACGTATCACCATCCTTCTTCAATATTATGACGCACCTCCTAGTTCACCTAGTCGAAAAGATTAAAATTTTCGGTCCTGTGTTTCTACACGATATGTTCCCCTTCGAGAGGTTTATGGGAGTCTTAAAGAAATATATTCATAACCGTTGTAGGCTCAAAGGAACCATCTCCAAGGGCTATGGAACAGAGGAGGTCATTAAGTTTTGTGTTGACTTTCTTCCTGACCTAAAGCCGATTGGTGTTCCTGTATCTCGGTATGAGGCGAGGCTATCTGGAAAAGGCACACTAGGATGGAAATCAATGGTATGTAGGGACATGCATTGTTTCACTCAATCAAACTACACAGTTCTACACAATTCCACCGTGGTGGCTCCGTATATCGAGAAACACAAGAATATTCTACACTACGAAAACCCGAGGAAGCCTGACTCCTGGATTAAAGGGGAACACGAGAAGACTTTCGGCAGTTGGTTATAGATACATCTCATGAATTACACAACTGTTGGAGATCAGCTGTACTTGTTGGCTAGGTGACCATCTTCGACTATATGTACTTTCCAAGGGTACGAGATAAATAGGAATATATTTTACACGATCGCCCAAGATAAAAAGAGCACCAACCAAGACAGTGATGTCCATTTTGATGCAACAAATGACAATGGAAAAAAGGACACATATTATGGGTACACAGAGGAGATATGAGAACTTGAATATGGACCTACTTTTAAGGTCCCTTTGTTTCAGTGCAAATGGGTCAAGCTGACAGGAGACAGGGTACATGTAAACCAAAATTATGGCATGACAACAGTGGATCTCAACAATCTTGCGTACATGGACGAACCAATCGTCCTAGCCAACGATGTGGCTCGGGTTTTCTATGTGAAGGACATGTCTACCAAACCGAGATAAAAATCAGCTAAAGAATACATCGTTTGATCCAAAGTGCCACATAGTTTTTTCAGGGAAAAGAAACATCGTGGGAGTGGATGACAGGATAGATATGTCAGAAAATTATAATACGTTTTATGAAATTCCTCCCTTCAAAGTGAAAAATGACCCAAGCATCTGTTAAATGATGAAGATTCTCCATGTCTATGGCGCAGAAGAAAAGCACAACACTAGATAGGAATGTTGGTGATGTGTAATAATGTATTAAACCTTTTATGTAATAAATCTATGCAACATTGTTCTAAAAATAGGGGATGCGCCAAGTTTGGTATTTTCTTTAAAACTATGTCACATAATATGACACCATGCGATGGATTTACATTTCTTGGACCATTTTTAAATTTCTTATGCCCGTTTCAAATATTTCCCGTTTCAAACTATGGTCAAAACGGCAGGCATGAAGATAGGGGACGAGCCTCGTTAAAACTTGCATTGGATCCCTGAAGAAACATTATATTGTGAGTCTACAAATGATTTTTCAAAAAATCATGAGCGTTAGATTATGTACCTGTAGTTTAAACCGGACCTACACTAGTAGAAAGAGGGCCTTTGGTCCAGCGCCCAAATTCCATTAGTCCCGGTTCGTTTCCGTAATCGGGACCAATGCCAGGCACCGGTCCCGGTTCATGCCGTCAGGGCATTGGCCCCGGTTCATCTGTAAGCATTGGTCCCGGTTTGTGGCACGAACCGGGACCAATGACCCCGCGATGCACACATGGCTCTCTGCGAGGCATTGGTCCCGGTTCATGCCAAGAACCCGGACCAAAAACCCCGCGACGGTCAGCAGTCCAGGATTTAATGTAATTTTTTGGCGGGTAAGGAATTAATGTAAATTAATTCGGCGCAGATTCTAATTCGAGGTAGAAATTGAATTGATCACTATTTTTGAACAAATCTTTCATGAATTAATCGAGACAAAGGTCTAAATTGAGACATTTTATTATTCGACCACAAATTTTTCCATACAAATAAAGATGCGACTTTATAAATTCCTAGTCGACAACACTTCCGCTGCCGCTGTCCTCCGAGCCGTTGTCCTCCATGCCACCGGCTTCCTCGTCGTCGTCGGACGAAATCTCCACGATTTCGGCGTTGTTCGGGAGATGGAGCTCGTCTGCGCGCATAGCGGCGTCGATGGCGGTGTAGATGGTCCGTCCAGGGACGGACCAGAACAACTCCCGCCTTTCTTGGTTGCGGCGATCCGGGTGCACCAGGCATCCGTCCACGAAACGGTTGCCAAGCTTGGCCTTCCGCTCCTTCTTGAACAGTCGGGGCCAATACTCGCTGCCCGCCACGTACCGGGGCAACACCCTAATACACGCGGGCAGTTGGCGGCGATGCTCCGCGATGACGTACTCCATCTCGTATCCGCGGGGATTGAGGAGCGGAGCCACCAGCACACCCCCGTCGCTGATGCGAAATCTGGCGGGAAGGGTCGCGCGCGGCGGCGCGAGGATGCCGTAGATCGCAAACTGCGCCGCCTCGTAGTGGTTGAGCGTGGG
Organism: Avena eriantha; assembly: GCA_910589775.1. Taxonomy (NCBI): domain Eukaryota; kingdom Viridiplantae; phylum Streptophyta; class Magnoliopsida; order Poales; family Poaceae; genus Avena; species Avena eriantha. Next base: position 17,028,054 of record OU342743.1, read on the forward strand.
CACTCCATGACGGCGCGGTGGAGATTGGAGAGGGAGGGGAGGCGAAACGACGGCGTGGTGGAGAGGGACTGCAGAGAGGCAGAGGCGATGGTGAAAGCGAGCGCTGTGGCCTCATATTTATGCGAGGAAGACGACGAAGCGACAGAGGCATTGGTCCCGGTTATTGCCACGACCCGGGACCAAAGCCCCTCCCGAGCGACACGTGGCAGCACAGCAGCGCGCCCCCCACCGAAGTCATTGGTCCCGGGTCGTACCATCAACCCGGACCAATGACCTGGGTGGGGTGCGAGCTGCTGGGCCGCCACGTGTCGTGCGAGAGGTGCTTTGGTCCCGGGTCGTGGCAATAACCGGGACCAAAATCCCTCCCCTGGCTATATATAAGCCCAGCCCTTTGCCCACCAAATTTTGCTGGATTGTGTGTGAGGAGTGGGTGCTAGCTTTTTTTTCTTTGATTGCACACAAGGTGTTCGACGAAATGTCCGAGCCACACTTTAGTTCGCACAACACGGTATCCTCGGCTGAGGTTAGCAACCTTATCTTCTTTATCTGTAACTGATACAAAAATATTGCATCTGTCCATGTAGGGTGGTCATTTTACTATTCATGATGTTATTGTAATGGTTAATTATTATGAAGCAGATCGATGCACGGATGCGATGGATGTATGGCGACCGACGCCATTCCGATTTTATTGCAGGCCTCCATAAATTTATCGATTTGGCTAAGGCAAACAAAGTGGATAATTTTATGCCTTGTCCCTGCGTCGACTGTCGGAACGTGGCGGAGCACTCTGCCCCGAGAATCCTTCAAAGCCATCTGCTTCGGAGAGGTTTCATGCCCAGATGTTATTGTTGGGCCATGCACGGAGAAAGAGGGGTTAGGCTGGAAGAAAATGAAGAAGAGGAGGATGATGACAGCTATCCTATGTCCCCTGAAGAATACGGTGATACTGCAATGGAAGACAATGAAGAAGAGGGAGGCGGCAATGAAGAAGAACAACGGGCATCAGATGAGCCCGCTGATGGTCTTGGTCGGGTCATTTCTGATGCAAAGCAACAATGTGATACAGAAAGGGAGAAGCTTAAGTTGGAGGCCATGCAAAAGGATCACAAAAAGTTGTTGTACCCAAATTGCGAAGATGGCAGCACAAAGCTCGGTACCACACTTGAACTGCTGAAATGGAAGGCAGAGACTGGCTTATCTGACAAGGGATTTGAGAAGTTACTAAAAATAATGAAGCCGAAGCTTCCAAAGGATAACGAGCTGCCCGAGACAATGTACGAAGCAAAGAAGACTATCTGCCCTCTAGGATTAGATGTGGAGAAGATACATGCATGCATTAATGGCTGCATCCTGTACCGCGGTGAGAAGTACGAGAATATGGATAAATGCCCGGTATGCAATGCATGTCGATACAAGATCAGACAAGATGACCCTGGTGATGTTGAGGGCGATGACAAGCCCTCCAGGAAGAGGGTTCCTGCTAAGGTTATGTGGTATGCTCCTATAATACCACGATTGAAACGTCTGTTCAGAAATAAAGAGCATGCTAGGTTATTGCGATGGCACAAAGAAGAGCGTAAGAAAGACGGGAAACTGAGACACCCTGCCGATGGGTCGCAGTGGAGAAACATCGAGAGAAACTACTCGAACTTTGCAGGTGACGCGAGGAACTTATGGTTTGGTCTAAGTACAGACGGCATGAATCCTTTTGGGGAGCAGAGCTGTAGTCACATCACCTGACCAGTGACTCTATGTATCTACAACCTTCCTACTTGGTTGTGCATGAAGCGGAAGTTCATTATGATGCCAGTGCTCATCCAAGGACCGAAGCAACCCGACAACGACATTGATGTGTACCTAAGGCCATTAGTCGATGAACTTTTGCAGTTGTGGGCAGAACCAGGTGTAAAGGTGTGGGATGAGCACAAACAGGAGCCATTTGACCTACGAGTGTTGTTGTTCATAACCATCAATGATTGGCCTGCTCTTAGTAACATTTCAGGACAGTCAAACAAGGGATACAATGCATGCACGCACTGTTTAGATAATACTAAAGGTACATATTTGGATAAATGTAAGAAGGTTGTGTACCCGGGGTGTCTTAAATTTCTTCCGACCAATCATTAAGTAAGAAAGAAAGGCAAGAATTTCAACGGTGAGGCAGATTACCGGAAGAAGCCTAAGCTCCCTAAAGGTGCTGATGTATTTGGTATGGTGAAGGACCTAGAAATAATCTTTGGAAAGGGTCCTGGCGGTCAATCTGTTCCGAAAGACCCCATTACCGGACACACGGCCATGTGGAAAAAGAAATCTATATTTTGGGAGCTTGAGTATTGGAAATACCTAGAGGTCCATTCTTCAATCGACGTGATGCACGTGACGAAGAATCTTTGTGTGAACCTGCTATGCTTCCTGGGCGTGTATGGGAAGACAAAAGATACACCAGAAGCACGGGAGGACCAGCAACGTATCAAAGACCCACACAACAAGCATACTGATAAAGGACGTAAATACTTAAGTAGCTACAGTCTTACCAAAGAAGAGAAGGAAATCTTTTTTGAAGTCCTTTACAGTATCAAGGTCCCGGCTGGCCTCTCGTCAAATATAAAGGGAATGATCAATATGGCAGAGAAAAAATTTCAGAACCTGAAGTCTCATGATTACCACGTGATTATGACACACTTCTGGTTGCATTGAGAGGGCTTCTACCGGAAAATGTTCGATTAGCCATTGTGAAGCTATGAGCATTCCTCAATGCAATATCTTAGAAGGTAATCGATCGAGAAAGTCTGGAAAGGCTACAGAAGGATGTGGTCCAATGTCTTGTCAGTTTTGAGTTGGTGTTCCCCCCGTCCTTCTTCAATATTATGACGCATCTCTTAGTTCACCTAGTCGATGAGATTTACATTATCGGTCCTGTATTTCTGCACAATATGTTCCCCTTCGAGAGGTTCGTGGGAGTCTTAAAGAAATATGTTCGTAACCATGCTAGGCCAGAAGGAAGCATCTCCAAGGGCTATGGAACAGAGGAGGTCATTGGGTTCTCTGTAGACTTTCTTCCTGACCTTAAGCCGTTTAGTGTTCCTAAATCACGGTATGAGGGGAGACTGAGTGGAAAAGGCACGCTAGGAAAGAAAGCAATGATATTTAGGGACGGACATTCTTTGAATCAAGCACACTACATAGTTCTCCAAAGTTCTACCTTCGTGGCTCCGTATATCGAGGAACACATGAATGTTGTACGCTCCAAGTTCCCGGGGAAGGATGACTACTGGATTAAAAAAAATCACATGGAGACTTTCGGCACTTGGTTGCAATTACATCTCATGAATGACACCACTATTGGAGATCAGCTCTACTTGTTGGCCGCGACACCATCTGCGACTGTATTGACTTTCCAAGGGTACGAGATAAATGGTAATACATTTTACATGATTGCCCAAGATAAAAAGAGCACCAACCAAAACAGTGGTGTCCGCTTTGATGCAACATGCGAGAATGGGAAAAAGGACACATACTATGGTTACATAGAGGAGATATGGGAACTTGACTATGGACCTACTTTTAAGGTCCCATTGTTTCGGTGCAGTTGGGTCAACATGAATGGAGAAGGGGTAAAGGTAGACCAGCTGTACGGAATGACAACAGTGGATCTCAAGAATCTTGGTTACAGAGACGAACCATTCGTCCTAGCCAATGATGTGGCTCAGGTTTTTTTGTGTGAAGGACATGTCCTCTAGACCGCAAAAAAGAAAAAATAAGGAAACGAATACATCAGACGATGAGCCCCGGCGTCACATAGTTCTTTCAGGGAAAAGAAACATCGTGGGAGTCGAGGACAAGACAGACATGTCAGTAGATTATGATAAGTTTGATGAAATTCCGCCCTTCACCGTGAAAACTGACCCAAGCATCCCGTTAAGCAAAGAAGATGCTCCATGGTTACGGCCTAAGAAGCGATCATAGGCAAGGGATCGACATACGCAACGAAGGATTCATATCCTAAACCCTAAACCCTATGTAAATCTATGTAATGTATGGAAACTTTATGTGATGTATGGAAACTTTATGTGTTGTATCGAAACTTTATGTAATGGAGTCTTTCACGGGCTTGCAGGGAAATTTTTCCGAGGCGGAGCTTCCGAAGATGCCGTAGGGCGTGTGCACCAACGAAATCTTCGAGAAGCTCCGCCACGGGAGATTTCTCAACCCTTTCCCCAACACTGTTAGAGGAGATGGAGTCTTTCACGGGCTTGCAGGGAAATTTTTCCGAGGCGGAGCTTCCGAAGATGTCGTAGGGCGTGTGCACCAACGACATCTTCGAGAAGCTCCGCCACGGGAGATTTCCCAACCCTTTCCCCATCACTGTTAGAGGAGATGGAGTCTTTCACGGGCTTGCAGGGAAATTTTTCCGAGGCGGAGCTTCCGAAGATGCCATAGGGCGTGTGCACCAACGACATCTTCGAGAAGCTCCGCCACGGGAGATTTCCCAACCCTTTCCCCAACACTGTTAGAGGAGATGGAGTCTTTCACGGGCTTGCAGGGAAAATTTTCCGAGGCGGAGCTTCCGAAGATGCCGTAGGGCGTGTGCACCAATGACATCTTCGAGAAGCTCCGCCACGGGAGATTTCCCAACCCTCCATCCATGGGGATGAAACTCTCTCTACCTATGTTGGCTTGTTGAGCTACTTGCCATGGCGTATCGATGGTCCTTTTATAGGCACGGCGTTGCTTCTACTTTGTCTTGTTCCTCCGACAGGGCGTCGTGCGCTACATGCTTTAGATCATCGAGCAGTGCGTCCACCCACACGTCCTTATCCCACCGACAGCTTTAGTCTCGGTTGCACCCACCACCCGGGACTAAAGGTTACCCACGCATCCTTATCCCACTGACATCTTTAGTCTCGGTTGCACCCACCAACCGGACTAAAGGTTACATTGTTTGGATCATTTTTAAATTTCTTATGCCCGTTTCAAACTATATTCAAAACGGCGGGCATGAAGCTTCTTAGCCCGGGGCTGAGCCTCGCTGAAATTGAAGTGGATCTCTGATGAAATAGCATGTTGTGAACCTATAAATGATATTTTTTTAAATTCACAAGCATTATATCATGTACTTTTAGTTCAAATCTTGGCAACCTCCTACCGATTCGGCAGGAATTTGTCTTTTTCATGAGGGATGGACAGAAAGGTTCCAGATACACCGCTTGGGAAATTTTCCATATAAGGTGGTATAGTATTTTTGAAAAATGGTTTGGTACCAATGCCAAACTTTAATTTGGTGGTTGCTTCACAGAACACCCTGATTTCGTCACCTCAAAAATGGAAATTGGCTTTTTCGTGTGTCGAAAGGGAAAACTTCCTCCTACAACATCGTAAGCCATCCCAAGATGCACATGTGTGCACAGTATGGGCACATTATCACAAACTATGCCCTGATTCTAGCCATAACATTGGTGGTTTGACCTAAATGCCATGAAACCTCGAACATGATAGGTCATTTTGTGAAGGATTTTTTATGATATTTGCAATTTTTCAAGTTCAATATTTTTCCTTGCAACTGTGACACATAATATGACACCACGCGAAGGTTTCACATTGTTTGGATCATTTTTGAATTTCTTATGCCTGTTTCAAACTATATTCAAAATGGCGGGCATGAAGCTTCTTAGCCCGGGGCTGAGCCTCGCTGAACTTGAAGTGGATCTCTGATGAAATAGCATGTTGTGAACCTATAAATGATTTTTTTAAAAATTCACAAGCATTATATCATGTACTTGTAGTTCAAATCTTGGCAACCTCCTACCGATTCAGCAGGAATTTGTCTTTTTCATGAGGGATGGACAAAAAGGTTCTAGATACACTAGTTGGGAAATTGTCCATATAAGGTGGTATAGTATTTCTGAAAAATGGTTTGGTACCAATGCCAAACTTTAATTTGATGGTTGCTTCACAGGACACCCCGATTTCGGCACCTCAAAAATGGAAATTGCCTTTTTTGTGTGTCGAAAGGGAAAACTTCCTCCTGCAACATCGTAAGCCATCCCAAGATGCACATGTGTGCACAATATGGGCACATTATCACAAACTATGCCCTGATTGTAGCCATAACATTGGTGGTTTGACCTAAATGCCATGAAACCTCGAACATGATAGGTCATTTTGTGAAGGATTTTTTATGATGTTTGCAATTTTTCAAGTTCAATATTTTTCCTTGCAACTGTGACACATAATATGACACCACGCGAAGGTTTCACATTGTTTGGATCATTTTTGAATTTCTTATGCCCGTTTTAAACTATATTCAAAACGGCGGGCATGAAGCTTCTTAGCCCGGGGCTGAGCCTCGCTAAAATTGAAGTGGATCTCTGATGAAATAGCATGTTGTGAACCTATAAATGATTTTTTTAAAAATTCACGAGCATTATATCATGTACTTGTAGTTCAAATCTTGAAACGTTTTTTAAAATTCCAAATTATGCAATAAATATTTTGTTAATGCAATTTTAATTGTAAATAGTACAATTGTATAGTTCAAATAAAAATATTTGAAAACAGAAAATGGTTTTTGATTAGTTATTTAAATTGAAGCACTTTTCCTGTTAAAAGTTTTTTTAAATTCCAAATTATGCAATAAATATTTTGTTAATGCAATTTTAATTGTAAATAGTATAATTGTATAGTTCAAATAAAAATATTTGCATACAGAAAATGGTTTTTGATTAGTTATTTAACTTGAAGCACTTTTCCTGTTAAAAGTTTTTTAAAATTCCAAATAAATTATCATCTTAAATTGAAACATCTTATTAATTAAAGAAGAAACAAATTTCAAAATGGCGGGAAGACCAAAAGGTTTGCCAAAATCTGAAAAACGGGTCAACGATCCCGGTTCGTGGGAAAAAAATGGGTCAACAATCCCGGTTCGTCCCACGAACCGGGACCGATGATCCCTGGATGCGCGCGCTGCCATTAAAACGCCTTTGGTCCTGGTTGTTGGCACGAACTGGGACCGTTGATCCTTTGGTCCCAGGTGGTAGGACTAACCGGGACCAACGGCCGTGCACGTGGCAGCACAGCAAGGCTCGTGCCCCAGACCTTTGGTCCCGGTTACTGGCACGAACCGGGACCACTGGTCCTTTGGTCTCGGTTATTGGGATGACCCGGCACCAATGGTCTGTACAGTTATCAGCCCCGGCCTTCCTCCTCCCCAACTCCCCCCAATTCACAGAGCACATCGACGCGCGGCTAGGGAAAATTTGCGGCGGAGCAAAATCACGCCGGCAGGCTGCCCAAATCTAGAGCGGCCGCTTCACGCCGTCGACGCCCGCCGCCGCCGCGCCACCTCCGTCTGAGGAATCGACCGCGCACGCTAGAAATCGACGCCACGGTCATCGTCTGCTCCGACTCCGGCCATCGCGGTTGCCGCTGCTTCCGAGCTCCTCTGGCCTCGTCGACCCGTCCATCGTCTTCGTGGTGAGCCGCTGGTCCTCCAGGACCTCTCCTTTCTCTCTCTCGCTCCACCACCGTCTGTCACCGAGCGCCACTGTCCGCCGCCGTCGGCGCCGTCGCAGACGACGCTCCGATGGCCAATAAGGGGCGGCGCGACCACCGTTAGCTTCCTCACGACGCGCTCGTTCGAACCCGACCTTCTGCGCATTCGGGCAAGCACTCTAGTGCCGCTAACCACCGCCAGCCGACGTGCCCTCCGGCGAGCCCATGTGGCGCCAAGGTGGCGCTCATGTGGCGCCCTGACGTGGGCGTCGAGTAAGCTCTGCCAGCGTGGCAGCCCGACGTGGCCCTGGCCCCACTAGTCAGTCACTGTGGGTAGGCAGTGCATCTGTGAGAAAAGGTTCCTGGCCTTAGGTGACGTCAACCTTTACCTATGCTGACACAATAAAAGTTTAATATTTGTTTAAATAATTTCAAAAAAGAGTTTAATCTTATAAATTCAATAACTAATTACTTCTAAGTCAGAAAAATATGTATAATATATCAAAATGTTCAGAAAAATGAGATCTACACAATAGACTCATAATCATGCATTGTTCAACAACTTTAATTACAAGTTTAATAAGAGATTGAAATCAACCCCTCGTAGGTGATTTCGGGGTCTCTCCTGTACTAGGGTTTGGACCATTCGGATCCCACTTAAATTGCCAAGCATGCCTTAGGGTTAAATTTCAACTATGTTTAACTTGTCATATCATTATCGATGCCATGTGTTGATTGTTTAACTTGCAGATACTACGGATCCAACACATCAGGAAAACATCCTCCAAGGGATAATCTGCGAAAATGAAGATATCGATATCGATATCGATGTCGCGAGTGAGTTTCTGAACGATTCCGGTCAGGGAGATGAGTCTCTCAACCGAGGAGACGGCTCCGGTGAGGTAGAAGCCGAAGCCTGGGACATGGGAGAAGCCGATAAGGAAGAAGGCGACGGCTCCGGCGGAACCTTAAATCTCGCAAACACCGGCGAGGTGTATATATGTATTTTTGTAATTAAAATGCTGCTGTCTATATATACATGCATATATTAACACTCTTTCTTCTTTTAGCCCTCCGGATCGAGAACTTCTCCGTAAGAACGAAACGAGGCCCAACAAAAAAGTTGGATGACACTGTGAGGTATAGGATCGACGTGGTCGGTGTAGATGGCGAACCGCAAGCTCCCGTCGATGTCACAAGAAAATTTGTCAAGCAATGCGGAGTTCTTTTGAGGGACTACATCCGGATCACCGTTCAAGAATGGAATCGGCCAAGCGGCGGTGGAGTCCCGTATGTCGGCGACAACGCCAAAGATAAGCTTTTTGACAAGCTCATGACTAATTTCCTCCTGCCGGAACCAGATGTGACTCCAGATGACGAGGAGAGAGCAAGAAGGGAGCTTGTGCAAAGAGTCTAGAAGTTTGGTCTCAGCAAGATGGCCGATGCATTCAAGAACTGGAAGAAGAAACTGTACCATAACTTTGTCAAGGTAGAGAAGACTCTGAATTTCGATGAAGCCGGCTATGCTAAGTTAAGACACCAGTGGGAGGATTTTGTGAACTACAAGACATCGGAGAAAGCTAAGGAAAGGTCTAGGATAAATACGGAGAACGCTGCTAAGAAACTATACCATCATAACATGGGGCCTACTGGCTACGCCGGTTGCATGCCTAAGTGGGATGCACTTGAGGTCAATTACATAGCTGACGGGATCAGACCAGAGCCCACAACATGGACACCACGGGCGAGAAACTGGTTTTACAGCCATGGGGGCACGTTGGACAAAGAAGGGAGGGCAATATATAATCAGAAACACAAAGCTGATTCCCTACTGCCCATCAACGATATTAGAAATGCAGTAGATGATGTTGCAACGGGACGGTTCGTTCCCGATAGAGAGAACGACGAGCTCACACGGGCCCTTAAAAATCATGAACACGACGGACGAGCACGAGGCACACCAGGCTCCAAGTCGTGGAAGGTTCCCTTCCCCCCGGAAATGAAGAGATATCCCGATAAAAGCCATCAGAGGAGAAAGGAAAGGGAGGCAGCTGAGAAAGCGGCCGCTGCAGACCGGCTGCGTAATGTAGAAGAACTATTAAAGCGGCACCAGGATCAACTCAACATACTTAGCCAGCGAGGTACTAGCGGCCAATCTCAGTGGCACGTGGTAGAAGCTGCATTCGAGGGTACCGGCGCCCCATCGAATAAGAAAAACAGCGTCGCTTCCACACAGCTCCATGATGTTGATGATGATGCACCGACGACATCTCCTCCTAAACGCTACCCAGTGGATGATATCACGGAGACAACATCTTGTGAGCTAAAGGTGCAGGTTATGAACTTAAGGGTGACGGCGGCGATCGGCATGGCGGTACCAATTGGGCCTAACCCAACTTGGCATTGCAGACCGGTTCCAAAAGGGTACACTGTCGTCACGGTGGATGAGGTGAAGGAAGATTTTGAGGAGCTGAAGCTAGACCACCCTGCAGGGGAAGATATGGAGCTGACTCAACTAGGAGAAGCCAAAGGGGGGACTATTCTATGGCTAAAGGAGCGCATCATGCTTCCAAATTATGTGCCGCCAAGGCCACCCACTCCTCAGAGCAGCAATCCACCTTCGCCGCCACCTCACCATTCTCCAGCGCAACCGTCGCCTTCACCGCCTCACCGCTCAGCGCAACCGTCTCCATCGCCGCCTCAGCCGTCTCCACCGCCGCGTCAGCCGTCTCCATCCCCTGAGCCTCAGAGACAAAAGCGGAAGTATACTAAGGGGGGCAGCACCACCAGCAACAGCAAGAGCACGTTCCGATCACCGAAACGTAAGCAATCGCCCCTCCCAAGAGTACCTCATCAGAATATGAAGAAGCTACCTTACGAGAAGACAGATGAGGAAACTGATTTGGCCGCAGCTGCCCATTATGAAAAGTGGAAGATTGACATGGCTAACAAGAAAAAGCCGATAGAGGCATTTTTCCCGGTCACCGCAAAAGATAAAGCCAAAGCAGCCGCGCTTAAGATTCAGCTTCACCAACCCATAGCGCTCACATCAGACTATAATCGCTCTATTACCAAGTGGGCTGAGGCAAAAGAGCGGAGAGTCGGGAAAGAAGTTGCCCAACTCAGACAACAGAAAAATCAATCGATCGAACCGCTCAAAGTGTACGATACCAATGAGTGGATGATCCAGGAGCGGCATGATCCGAACATTGATCCGGAGTTTGTTCGACTGTACGGAGAAAAAGCCCAATTATATGGACTGTCTATTACTGAGTACATGAGCCGTATGCATGAGTTCGAGGGGTACCAAGAAACAGCATACGTGTACCAGTACGGGGCTCCTCTCGTCAAACCCGAGTTAGTCAAAGATCTACCAACAAAAATCCGAAGATTGCATAAATGGTACATCCAAGCCTGTGCTGATTCCAAAAACTAGATCTATACTGCATATAAACACCACCATTACAGTCATGGAGATGGCTTCATACTGATTGAATTTCCAGAATTATTTCAGTTTTACCAACAAGACGCCCTCGACAAAGCTATCGTCAGTGCCTATTGTTTGTAAGTATTATTAATTTCTGTAATTAAGTCTTTCTAGCCCTTCTCATTCGTTGCTTGTATAATCTTACTAATCACTATACTAATTATATATGCAGAATGAAGATTCAAGAATGCAACAAAGGACAAATCTTTGACCTTGGGTTTGTTGACTGTAATTTCGTTCATGAAGTTACTCTAAAAACAAATCCCAAAGAGGCAGAGGATAACTTGTTCAAAGCGTTGAAGTATTTCAGCAACAGAAGGGAAATACTATTTCCTTACAACGCTACGTGAGTGTTACTGTCTTGTACACATTCTTTTTTTGATTACTCGATGTTAACCGTATAATTGACTCGTGTTATATTTTGTTAGTGTGTCAAGCTTTCACTATATTCTTTTAATCATTTCTGTTGACACCGGAGTAGTAAAAGTCCTGGACTCGAAAAGCACACCATTAGAAAAGTGGGCGGACATGCAGGAATGCCTCCAGAGGGCTTGGAAATGGTTCACCGCCAAAACTAGGGATGTTTGGAAGCTAGAGCTTACATTTCAACCATTGCCTGTAAGTACTACTTGCTAGATCCACGCATCTCTTTGATTCTAGTTTCAATACCACCATTATCATGCTTGATTATTATTTTGATTGAACTCTGTTCTCGTAAAGTGCTTGAGGCAGGAAGCCGGAAATAACTTATGTGGATACTATGTCTGCGAGTTCATTCGCCAGAAGACCAAAGAGAAGGGGGCAGACCGGAACATCAAAAAAATTGAAGTACGATAAACAATAATCACAACTTTATTTTATTACCACCAATTATGTTTAGTTTCATTCATATATATTGATCCCTTTCTTTATATTAGATCGAACGGATGCGGGACGGTCTTCTATCACAAGAACACGTGCACGCAATTCAAGAGGAAATTGCCGGATTCTTGTTAGAACAAGTCATAGATCCGAAAGGAGAATACTATTACCCGCTTCATTTGGAAGGGTGAAGTGTATAAAAGAAGTGTAAATTAGATCAAATTCGTGTGAGAGTATCGTTTGTAATTATAATATGTTTCGACCAAGAAGACGGATGAGACGGTGTATATATTTGTGATCTTGCATGATGTGTAATATATATATCGTGGTTTCATTATTGCTGTATATATGTAGTACCATTAAATTTATAAAAAAATCCTGCCGTGGCAGAAAAATAGCCCGAAAATCCTGCCGCGGCAGAAAAATAGCCTGAAAATCCTGCCGCGGCACAGAGACCAACGATCCCGGTTCGTGCCAAGAACCGGGACCAATGATCCACCCCCGCCCGTCTCTGGTGCTGCCACGTGGGGACCCACTGGTCCCGGTTTTTTCCACGAACCGGGACCAATGATCCACCCCCCCACCCTCGTATCTCGCCTGCCCACGTGGAGACCCATTGGTCCCGGTTCGTGCGCAAACCGGGACTAGCATTAGTCCCGAGTGATTGGTCTCGGTTCTGGAACCGGGACCAATGGCCCTTATGAACCGGGACTAGAGGCCATTTTTCCACCAGTGCCACTTCATGCCGATTCGGCAGACATTTGTCTTTTTCACCTGGAAAGTGCGGAAAGGTTTGAGACTCCCGGTTAGGAGATATTCCACGTAAGATGTTCTAGTATTTTTGAAAAATAGGATAGTAGCATTTTGAAACAGTATTTTGGTGATTGCTTCACAAACGCCCGTTTTGAGCGTCAGAAAATGAAAAATGGTTTTGGGCACGATTTGGCGCCCGGCTGCTCCTTTTATGGGCGATATCGATCAGCGTAGAGTAAATTTTAAGCTATAGCTCAGCTGGCACGATTTGGGCACCATGCCGTATGCGATCACCAAACCAGCAGTGTGCATGCATGCACGTGTACCGCGTGTAATTTCTTTAAGCTAGCTGGCTCGTTATCAAGTGGAACAGTGCTCACTAACTCATGCAGTACGTGTTCCTGTCTCCAGCTGAACGTCGCGATTCGATCCCGTGAAGCGCGGCGGTGAGGGTGCTAATTTGTTTGGCTATAAAAAATCGCTAGATTGCAACTAAAAATTCACCATAGTAAAACTATATTACTACCGATAGAATCGTGAGAACCTAATTCACTACTCGAACACGTCACTACGGCGACGAGTTGGCGTCGTCAAAGGGCGATTTGGCCATCGACGCAGGCTATGCCTGTTAAACATTATTGCATGTACCTTTTCTCCTTCTTTTTCTCCTTCTCTTCTGGTACTGAACGGACTGTGTAGTGGGCATCTGTTCAGTTCCTCTCTCTCTGTACGTCTACTGTAAATGCCACCGGTGGGGCTATTCCACCGTAATATAAACACGCAACCGATCCCCTCAACAGGGGCATCGTTTCCCTCAAACATCGACATGGTAATCATAGCCAGTTTCTTCCTCCGTCTACTCTGATTTCATTCCAAAATTCAGCCCCTGTGATCATAGATCCGATCCCCAAAACCAGAAATTCTGAATTGCCGTGGTCAAGATCACCAATTCCCATAGTTTTTTCGGCCATCGCGGTTAAGATCGCTGATCGCCCCTCCCTCCCTCCCGATGGGTTCTTCCTCCACGGCATCGAACCTGGCGGCTGCGCTCGGGACTCCCCCTTCCGAGAAGTTGTCGAGGGAAAACTTCCTGTACTGGAAGATGCAGGTCCTCCCGACTCTGCGGGGAGCTCAGGTCATGGAGCTCCTGGAGGGCTCCGACCCAGCTCCGCCCAAAACAATCGAAGCCAAAGGTTCTCCAGCTGCTAATCCGGCCTATAGTGCCTGGCTTGCACGTGATCAAACGATGGTGAGCTATCTTACAAAAGGAATGAACAAGGATATTCTTTCTCAGATGTTTGGCCTTCACCATGCCTCTGAAATCTGGGAGGCTCTTGAAGCCTTATTTGCCTCTGAATCTAAGGCCAAAGTGTCTATGCTGCGAACTGCTCTAATTAGCACCAAGAAACGGGACTTATCTGCCTCCCAATTCATCTAAAAAATGAAGGGCTCTTCCTCTGAATTGGCCGCTACTGGGCGTATGATCTTTGATGAGGAGTTAAAAGAGTACATATTGGGTGGTCTTGATGGCCAGTACAATTCCTTGGTCGCCGCCGTCAACACTGTGCCTACAACTACTCTCCAAGATTTATGCGCTCAACTTTCAGCGTATGATTATCGTCAAAAGATGTTGGTCGAGTCTGGTGAAGACTCTGGTTCTTTTACATCATCTGCAAATATTGCCTCTCGTGGGCGTCGTCCCTTCTATAACAATCGCCAAGACGGTGGTGGATATGACCGCAATCATGGTCGTCAACATGGGAATCAACAACGCCAATATCATCAAAATCGTGGTGGCAACAAAGGAGGTCGTAGCCGTGGTCGTGGTCGCACTCCTTCACCACGCCAAGATGTTACTTGTCAAATTTGCAAGAAATATGGTCACCTCGCAAGCGAATGTTGGTGGCATTACTCAGATAATGATGATGATGATGATTCCATGTCAGGTGACAAAAATGCTCATATGGCCTCTTATGGAGTGGATACGAATTGGTACACTGATACGGGTGCCACGAATCATGTTGCAAGTGAGCTACAAAAATTAACAACTCAAGAGAAGTACATGGGACGTGACCAAGTCCACACCGCTAATGGTAATGGTATGACAATTACACATGTTGGTGATTCAATTTTGCACACCCCTCATAATTCATTTTCTCTCAATAACATTTTGCATGTTCCCAATGCATCGAAAAATCTATTATCCGTTCATAAACTTGCTCTAGACAATAATGGTAATGGTAGACGACTTAGTGAAGAAATTCTCCTTTTACCTTCATCTACATCAACTAATGAGGGTGAGCATATTGATAACCACATGTTTGTTGTACCTATTACCTCTAACCCTCTACATGAACATGCTGAAAATTCTGAAGACAGCAGCCAAACAAATAGTGCAACACAAAGTGAAAATTCTGCAACAAATACAAGTCAAAATATATCAGCACCGGGTACACCTAGCATTTTTTCCTTTGCTAATCCTGGTGCTGATACACCTGCCAACTCTGGAGCGAAATCAGCCTCGGATCCGGCGCTTAATTCCCCTGTGCATCGCAATGATTGGCCTATTATGGGCCCTGGCGCGTCCACCGGGATGTCCTCGGAAATACCGAGCCACGACGCTTCCTCGCCCGTGTCCTCGGACGCCACGTCACCCGCGATAGCATCTCCTGGGCCCCTGATGTCCCCCGCGTCAAGATCTTCTGCGCCCAGATCAACAGGTACTGGCCACACCGATGGATCGGTCGGATCATCTACGTCATAATACTCTAGCATGGTAGATTCTCTGCCCCATACTACTGATTTGCCAGGATTGCATGTACCAGCCAGTCCTATGGCCCCTCCTGTGGCTGTGGCTGAACCACGTACGCGTCTTCAAAAAGGTATCCGAAAACCAAAAATTTATACTGATGGAACTATTCGCTATGGCATGCTCACCACCACAGGAGAACCACACAATATTCCTGAAGCCCTTGGCAATAAACATTGGCACCATGCTATGCAAGAAGAGTATGATGCACTCATGCATAACAAAACATGGCATCTTGTGCCTCCCAACTCCAAAAAGAACTTGATTGACTATAAGTGGATATTTCGCATTAAGAAAAATTCAAATGGTACAATTGAAAGGTATAAAGCACGTCTAGTTGCTAAAGGATACAAGCAACGATACGGGATTGACTATGAGGACACTTTCAGCCATGTTGTAAAAGCAGCTACTATCCGACTTGTGTTAGCACTTTTTGTTTCAAGGGGATGGAGTCTACGACAGTTAGATGTCAAGAATGCATTTCTTCATGGCATTCTGGAAGAAAAGGTTTACATGAAGCAACCACCTGGGTTTGAAAATCCGAAAGCTCCGCATTATGTATGTAAGCTTGACAAAGCTCTGTATGGTCTCAAACAAGCTCCTCGAGCATGGTATTCCAAACTGAGCTCCAAACTATATGATCTTGGCTTTCAATCATCAAAAGCAGACACATTTCTATTTTATTATCACAAGAAGGATGTCACAATTTTTCTATTGATATATGTTGATGATATTATTGTGACCAGATCCTCCAATAAACCTATTTCTGCTTTACTACATGATCTAAGTTCACATTTTGCTCTCAAGGATCTCGGGGACTTAAATTTCTTTTTGGGTATTAAAGTCAAGAAAGTACATGATGAACTAATTCTGACACAAGGGAAATATGCTACTGATATTCTTACCAAAGTTGGCATGACAAATTGTACCCCGGTTCCTACACTCATGTCTTCCACTGATAACTTATCCCTAACAGAGGGAGATCCTCTTGGTCCTGAGGATAGCACACATTATAGAAGTGTCATTGGAGCCTTACAATATTTAACTCTCACACGCCCAAATTTATCTTTTGTAGTCAACAAAGTGTGTCAGTTTCTTCATGCTCCAACCACGACACACTGGACAGCCGTAAAAAGAATCCTCAGATATGTTAAAGGCACCTTGACTCTTGGACTCACTTTTCAGAAGGCTTCCTCTACACTTATTAGTGCATTTTTAGATGCAGATTGGGCTGGTTCTCTGCATGATAGACGCTCTACTGGTGGATTTGCAATATTTTTCAGGCCAAACTTGATATCTTGGAGTGCCCGCAAACAAGCAACTGTTTCTCGTTCCAGCACTGAAGCTGAATACAAAGCATTGGCGAATGCCACTGCTGAACTTATTTGGATTGAGACTCTACTTAAAGAACTTGGTGTTCAAGTGAAGGAACGACCATGTCTATGGTGTGACAACCTTGGTGCTACTTACCTGTCTGCTAATCCGGTATTTCATGCCCGCACCAAACACATTGAAATTGACTTCCATTTAGTTCGAGAAAGAGTTGCAAACAAACTTCTTGATGTTCGTTTTATATCCAGCAAAGATCAAATTGCGGATGGTTTTACTAAGCCACTTCCAATCAAGGATCTTCAGAAGTTCAGGCGTAATCTAAATCTTTTCAAAGATTCCAAGGTTTAGATTAAGGGGGGTGTTAAACATTATTGCATGTACCTTTTCTCCTTCTCTTCTGGTACTGAACGGACTGTGTAGTGGGCATCTGTTCAGTTCCTCTCCCCCTGTAACGTCTACTGTAAATGCCACCGGTGGGGCTATTCCACCGTAATATAAACACGCAACCGATCCCCTCAACAGGGGCATCGTTTCCCTCAAACATCAACAATGTCGACGGCAGCCGTCAGCGCAGGGACGCCAGCGTAATCTTTTGTCGGCGCAGGCTAGAACACCGTCGGCGTAGAGGTAAGCCCGACAGCCTGGGCAAGCCGTCGGCATAGAGGTAAGCCTGACTGCCTGGGCAAGCCATCGGCGTATCTGCCGGGAAAAACACATGCATCAACCTATACATCTCTAGCAGGTATAGAAGGTCCTAGCAGCCGCGGATCCGTAATTGAGTACGTTCTTCATGCTCTACCCCGATCCGATACATAATTTCGGCAACACCTCCCCACTGCTCTCCCGATACACGTCTCGGCAAAAGCCTAGAGGATGTGCATCCGGAGAACAACGGGAAGACACTGCCCAAATCCTGAATCGGAGCAGAGCAGAACATGGAGAATGTACCCAACTACGCATCCGCCATCTGCCCCGTAAATGCCGCAAGCGTTACGGTTGGAAATATGCCGACCTCTAATGCATATTTGTCCATGTAACGCTTGATGATGGGAAGTGACGTGACTTGACGTGGAAACGGAATCTACTAACATAAAAAATGCGAGGGAGGATACGGAGTTCTAGCTCACCCTCGACGGTAGAGGAAGTAGTCGAACGACAGGGGCTCAGAAACGGCAGGGGCTCCAAGATGGTGGGGGCTTCGAGACAGCGGTAGCTCCGAGAAACCTGCACGAAGAAATATAATATGTGTGACAATATGTGTGATACACTTTTTTGCATATATGTAACAAATGTGTATTTCCTAATCTTGGGGGATTGATATGACCTAAATCTAACAGTACAACTAACACTAAACCTAAATCTAACAATACAACTAACAATTAATCTAAACTGCCCTAAAAACTAACCCCAAGACTAACACTAAACCTAAACGACAACTAACAGCAACTAACAAATAATTCAAAAGGGGAAAAATTACCTGCTAGGGTGGAGAAGGAGGCGTTGCCGACGGGATGGGCCGGCGTGGGCAGGTCACAGCCTGAGCCTCTGCAGGAGAGCTCTCTGATCCGGAGGAGGGCGGTGTCGCTAGGCAGGAGGGAGGCTGGTGGGAGGAGGAGGGAGCTCCTCGGCCCCAGGAGGACGGTGATGTCCCGGGGGATGGCGGGGACGGCATCAGCGTCTTGGGGCGTGTGGGGATGGCAACAGCGGGGGGGGGGGGGGGGGGGGAGGGCGCGACCTCGGGGAGAGAGGGCACGGTGGCGGCTCAGGGAGGGAGGGGCCGGCGGCGAGCTCGGGGGAGGGCGGGCATGCACGTGCATGGAAGGAGGCGGTAGCGCTGGGGCGGGCGGCCAGAGGTGGAGGGCAGTGTGGGAGGAGAGGAAACACGTGCGGGGTGGATGGATGGGCTTGACAGACTCGTCAGGAAACCCCAAGCAGTTGTAAGAGACAACATTCGTGACGTTATTTTATGTGGGTAGAGACCGCTATTCGAAGGGTATGAAGCCCTACAATTAGTGGGAAAAATAACCACATTAAAATAATTGAGGATAATAAATAAATGCTCACATAGAAATGAGGTGAAAAAAATAACAATATTAAAATAATCGACAGTAATAAATAAATGCTCACATGAAACGGGGTGAAACCCTGTTTCGATGAAATTACACCTTAGCAGCAAATCAGTGTATAGGGGAGACTTTTTTCTGGCCGGATGGAGCAAATTAAAGATTTCGGGATTTTATTTGGCTAACTGGATTTAATGAAAACTGGAAACTGAAATTGATCTTTGATCAAGACCGGGTGGCGCGCCTACGAGGAGAAGATATTGATCTCTCAGAGGCGGCGTGCGATACAGAATTCGGGAAGTCCTAGAATCGGTGTCGTGAAACTAACCGCTCTGATACCATGTAGAAAATATTGAATCCATATAATTGTGTGTTGCATTAATCTAACACTCGTGGGGATTATATATGAGTTTAAACTTGGAGGCATAACTTGGAATAAAAGATGACTCTAGAACCTTAGTCTATCTCTAAGCCGTATACATATCCTAACAATAATAGCGTCTAAGTTTTTGTACCTAAAAGAAAGTAAAGATGAAAAGGAAGAATCTGTAAGACTTTATTTCAAGGGAACACCATATACTTATATCATATTTGTAAAATGTAAAGCATGGTTGAATTTATTTTAGTTGGTTTGCATTTTTTTGAAGCTTATCCTTGAATATTGTATATTTTTGGAAGAACGTTGAGTTTTTCTTTGGGTGTTTCAAAACTAGTATTGTAATATTTCACAAGGCATGCTCGTACTTTTCTACAATATTTGGAAATTTTATTAAATATTATTTAAGGGAGCCTGTAAATTTCTAGAAGCTTATCCTTGTATCGTTTCAATATGTCCCCTAAACTTTTCGATGCCCATATATATGATCATGGAAGTTGGTTTGTACACTTATCTAAATTGACCATGATGTGTTATATAAACTTTTTTTTAAAGAGAAGGTGGTTGGGGCAGCCCCTACATCGATTTATTTTTTGAAATAGTAAAATCAAAATCCACATCTGTTAGGACTTGAACCTAGGTGACTGGATTGTACATCCACTTCACTAACCAAATGAGCTAGGTCATTTCTTTGTATAAACTTGTCATGATTTTTTTGAAACCTGGCTATATGATTTGTAAAGCTGTGTTGTAACTTCTTTATATGTTATTCTCTATTGATTGGAACCTCTTGAGATTTTTTTGGAGGTTTAACATTTTCTCCAATAATTGGTAATACTTAACGTTTCAATACACTCCTGAAAAACCAATTGAACCATTGGAAAGTAATTATGGGGATTTTATTTTCTATTACACCCTAGCCTTGTTTTAGTTATAAGCTTTATCCGGCCCACACTTGTACCATCAATTTATATAGACACATGTACTTCTCTCTTTTGGTTACAATTAGTTTAACACTAAGTGCATGTTGACGGTGTAAACCCGGGGGGCCATGGGCACCCCCCTGCACTATGGGGCTAACTCAAACCATGTCAGCGGCGGCGGCAACAACAATACTAGTGTGTAGTACAAATAGCGATGTCATCGTATTGATGAAAAGTACGCTATGAGGGGGTCCTCGGGGCATGAAAAGAAAGGGGTTGTGTGGCATAAGGGTGTCTGGGATGGGGAGCACATAGGTTTACCCAGGTTCAAATTACTACTCCTACTATCAATCCACTACAATCAGCAAAACCGGAGGTTACAAAGGGTTTGAGGTTGGTGTTGCATATGGGAGTATGGATTTCTTGTTGCCCTAAAGGCTTCTTGTAGGCCGGTTAATATAGTCATCCAACCTAGGGTTTACAAGGAGAAACATATCTTTCTACGAAGCAAATTACAACATACTACCTCTGATCCAAAGCTTAAGCCTTATATCTTTTTTAAAGTCAAACTATGAAAAGTTTGACCAAGTTTTTAGAAAAATAATATTCAGCCCGACTACTCCTTTCATATTTTTGGGTGTGTCTGTTGGCCTGGCCTTCGTAAATATAACTCTCACAAATTAGAATTTTGTTCTAAGATGTGTGTTTTACTGGGTACATCCCTATGCATAAGGGATACAAGTGCTTCGATAGATCCATGGGAGAATTTACATCTCACGTGACGCTATGTTTGATGAGTCCGTGTTTCCGTTTGCCACTCTCGGCGTCGCTGTTGACGTGTCCACTCTTGAACAAGCTATTCGTTTTCTGTCTGATAAACCAGTTACTAGTGAGTCTGTGCGAAGTTATGAAGTGTCATATTTGTGTACTGATCCACCTATGCAAGGTGATTGTGTTACTATGCAGATGTCGATGCCTTCTTTTGATCGCTCCTTGGAGCATGCGATCGATGTACATGGGGACATGTGATTAGTCCTTCGAGCGTGCGATCGATGTACCCTCGATTTTATATGATTATTCCAGAAATTCACGTTTATCAAACTGCATTACATTACTTATGCATAAGTGCATCCTGCTTCTTTAAATATTCGTCCTTACCGGACCAATGATGCTATTTCCAGATTTTGGATCTTCTAGTATCTTGAAGAATCGTGAGTGCATAATCTTGCAATCACAAAAGGCAAGTTCACACTTGCTCATGTGCTTTGATTATTTTCTAGCAAATGCTTCTAACTGAAATGTTGTCATCACCTACATTTCAAAAAGGTCATAAAACACTATTTTCATAATTATATGATTATGGATTTTTTACCAAAGGGTAATAAACTATTGATATAGTTCCAGTGGTAAAGGAACATAATATCCAGGACTCAACAACCCATGTCGCCAGTGATTCTAACGCCGTATATTACGCGTTAACCATGAGATTTTGAATGGGACGGAGAAGTCAGCTGGATCTTCTTCCTTTCACATGGACAGATGACCTTATCGTGAGGTTGTAGCTTCCTTGCGGGGACTCAGCAGATGGGTGGAACTCCTAGTTCCCCGTGATATTGGTGTCTAGACTTTCCGTGAGGGATTGTCGGAGGTATATCTGCCTATATGGGGGTTGCCAGGGACATGATCTGCTCACTGGAGTCTCCAAGGGGTTGTCAGGGTTATATCTGCCTATATGGGGGTTAACGGAGGTATATCTGCTTAGGGAGGTTGTGTCTTCATGCGGGGTCGTGGAGAAGGGTAGTGATTGGCTTGGATCTTAGTCTGGACATCATACCAAGGGAGTGTGAACGAGCCTATAACTCGGATGTGCAACAAAGCTAAGGTCTCTCATGGGTAAAGCAACGCACCTCTACAGAGTGTAAGAACTGTGACATGTTACCCCGGTTCCGGGAAGGAGCTACGAACGTGGCAGGAAAGGAACTCCATGAAAGTTCTAGTAAACCTGTGAAGGCTGACGAACATAGTTTTCAGAATAAAAGCAACCATTAAAGAAATGTTTACAAAAACTTGCATTGCTTATGACCTTTGGTCTGTGGCTGTAGAGATAGTGCATCAAACACTCCTTTTTAGTAAACTTGCTGAGTACGCTCGTACTCAACCGTACCTTCTTAACCCTTGCTAGGTTCTAAGCCGTTGAAGACGATGTCAACACCAACTTATGCTCCAGAAACCATCATCGACGGCTCAAGTTCTTCAATAAAGTCAATGAAGCCAACATGTTCATCAACCGAAGTGAAGACGAAGTTCTGATTAGATAGGAGTAGATACTCTAGTCATACAACCTACTTCTGTAGAGCATTGCATTAGTAGCAATTGCAAGCCAAATAGTTTAGATGTTAGTTTTATTAGCCAAATAGTTCTGAGTTATTATTTCTGATTCTTCTTTGTAAGAAGTTCCTTTCTCTCTCTTTAACCTGGAGTGTTCTCTGGATCTTTTGTAAAGAGTCGAGTTGTAATCTATAGTCATGTCTTGGACTTGCTGTGTTTCTGTTGTACCACTATGAGGGATGTAATACTAGTGAACGGTGTTTCATTGGTGTTATGTCAATGACTATAGTGTACTACATCATGCAGTGGTATGCTGGGTCACTACAGCATCCCACTAATGTACACTAGGAGTCGGTGAATCAAATTCCGCGATATGTCGAAGGAACATTGTAGACTGGCTTGAGTATTCACAAATCATCATCATCTATTATCAGTATTTTTACAGATGCGGATTGGGCAGGATGTGTGGATGATAGACGGTCCATGAAAGGGTTTGTCGTGTTTGTTGGTCCGAACCTCATCTCTTGCAATTCGAAGAAGCAACCAACAATCTCGAGATCTAGTACCGAGGCAGAGTATAAGGCATTGGCTAATGGTGCTGCGAAACTATATGGGTAGACCCTCTACTTAAGGAGCTTGGTGTGACTCGGCAGCGTACCCCTATATTATGGTAGATAATCTTGGGGTGAACTAAGCATATTGAGATGGATTTCCATTTTGTGCGAGAATGAGTAGCAGCCGGTGAACTGGATGTTAGATTCATCTTCACTCATGACCAGCTGGCTGATGTACTCTCCAAATCAGCCACATGACAGATGTTAGATATATTTAAGTCCAATCTTAACCTTGTATGCATCGATTTAGATTGAGGGGGAGTGTCAGAATTGTATTCAGATTAACCCGCATGTCATGTATCACGTATATACACGTGTTGTATACGGTATGTAACTTGTAATATAAGTGGAGCACATGCGGAACTTTTGACCCATGCATAAAACCCTAAATCTTCTTTTCGATCTCGCCCAACCGCCTCGCAGCTGCGCGGCCTCGCCGTCCTCAATCCCCTCAGCGTCGGCCGGCGGGATCAGCACGGCCGTCGCCATCATCCTGGCCCTACACCTCCTCCAGGAAGCTGCGGGCGCGCAGCCGCTGCGCTGCCTCGCCATGGCTCTGCTTCGCGACGGCCTCACCGCTCAAGCTCTGCTTCGGTGACTGCTCCTCTTTGTGGCGCGCGAGGATGGTGGCGGTGGTGGCAAAGCGCGACGCGGGGACGACGGGCGGGGACCGAGTGTCACGGAGTTTTTATTCCTTGGCCCTGATTCTGCTCTTGTCCATGGAACTTGGGTCATGCATGCATGTGAGGCAGCGAAGTTAATCACATACTCCCCCCTGCCAATCTGCCATGACACATCGCATCGATTGCTTCCGGCCGGCGATCGGGTCGAGTAGCTGCCATGGACATTGATTTTCTTTACTGGAGAGGAATCCGATCTCGCCGACTTCCGCTTTCGCAGGATTTTGGGATAGCTGGTCAGGGATCCCTTCCGCGATTGGTTCTGCGCGGCTGCGCTCTGAACTTGCACCTTGCAGGTAGGATCCTCAAAACTGCCGCGATGAAGCCGTCCCG
The DNA here is from genome assembly GCA_910589775.1 of Avena eriantha. NCBI lineage: Eukaryota > Viridiplantae > Streptophyta > Magnoliopsida > Poales > Poaceae > Avena > Avena eriantha. Next base: position 17,052,107 of record OU342743.1, read on the forward strand.
TAGGATCCACAGCGACGTCATCCGGGCACGGGCAAGGGCCAACGCATAGCCGTCTTTGAACTGTCCTAAAGAAGCAGATGCACGTGGGATGACCTCAATTTCTGTCCGATCGGAAGCATGACTTCCCTAGCCGGAAATTTATGCACGGATCGGAGGTCTTTTAATCCTCACACGCTGAGTAATTTGCTACAGTAGTTGATTCTTCTGGAATTGGTCCAGCTGGCAGATGGATTGTTTTTTCTTTGCCGCTTCTTGAACAATAGTAGCCTGACAGCTCCATGCGAACTAGCGCGGCCGATTTTTTTTTTTGAGAGAACCAACGCATGATCTAACACTGAAAGCCACTCGAAACACGCCACGGACCTGTTAGCTGGCGGGCGACACTGGCGGAGCTACTGCCAAGCAAGGGGGCGCCCCCCGCCCATGAACATTTCCCGAAGAAATTGTATAAAATAAGCCCATTTGCTTCCGAGGTTGACCCAAAATCATGTAGTTTTGCCCCTCCCAAGCAATCAGCCCAAGCTCCGGCACTGGCGGGCGAGTCGTGATTTTCAACACAAAAAGCTCAATCCCGTAGATCCGATCTGCTGCACACAGAGGCGGCATTGATGTTGAGTCCCCACGTTTCAAAGTTGGCTTTTCTCCGCTCTCTTCAACGGAACTTGTGTAAGAAGGTACATGCCGCCAAAGAAGATTGCCGACCAGATGTGATCTAGCCGCCTTTGAAGGTGGTGAGTGATTCCATCTGAATCCGTGCTCCGGGCGCCTCTACTCCCTCCATTGTAAAATATAAGATGTTTTAGTTTTATGACAGAAGTGTATCTAGATCATTTTTACTGTGATCATTCCAAACCTACATGAACCTACGCACTAAATGGAGTTTAGATACACACTATTCAAAAAGCTAAAATATCTTATATTTTGAAACAGAGAGAGTACGCTATAAGGGGATGCTTGAATCATGCGAAGAAATGGGGTGTGAGATGTAAGGATATCCGGGACAAATAGCACATAGGTTTACCCAGGTTCAGATGCAACTGCAGTGGCCAGATCCTACTCCTGCTATCAATCCACTATAATCGGCAGAGCCGGAGGTTACCGAGGATTTGAGGTTGGTGTCGCATGTGTGAGTATGAGATTGCTTATTATTATACGAATCGTTGAAGACCTAAGTTTTCACCGTTATATACCTCTTTTAAGCCGTCGGCTAGGATAAGTTGCATCTGTAAAATCCCATGTATTATGTAAATACGCCCCGTTATAGAGAAGATTCGCTGGCCTGCACCCGTGGCTTTTCCTATTTTTGTTGGATAAGTTTTCTACGTTAAATCATGTGTCCTCCTACTGTGAATTTTTTTTCGTTCTTCTTATTTGCTTGTCGTGTTTATAACAAGTGGTATCAGAGTGTCAGGTTTCAATCTACGATTTGCGACATATCATCATTGATTTTCGATCTACTGCAACTCGACTATACCACGAGGTTCTCCTTGTGGCAAGTGAAGATGTTGGCAATTATCGCCCAAACTTCTGATCTAGATGAGTCGCTGGATAGATTCAAAAAGGATGCAAAGGATTGGTCTGACCAAGAAAAGTGGAAATACCATAAGGCTTTGTATTTTATTCAACTTCATATGTCCGATAATAATTTATAGGAAGGGTTGGCGGAGAAATATGGAGCAGCCCTATCCACCGTCGAAGCCGAATAGATATACGTGACATCTTGGTGTGCTCAATTGTTATGGATGAAGAAAACCTTGAAAGACTATGGTGTGTCTCTTGGTACAATGCCTCTTCTATGTGACAATTGAAACGCAATAAAAATCGCCAATAACTCCGTCCAATATTGCCGCACCAAGCATACTAACATTGGCCACCACTTTCATTTGAGAAATATGTTCCAATTGACGGATATTTTCACGAAATCTTTGATGAAACCCGTTTTGTTACTTTGAGGCACTAAGGAAAATAGAAAAAGACTGACGGAAGCAATGGTGACTAAATGGAATTTGGGGTCCAGTTCGGCGATCGGCTCGAACACCCTCATCGACGGGGCTGCTTCTCACCGTCACCGGGGTGAAGTGGCCTCGGGCAACACACATAGTTCTCCATGAGGACGCAGTTGAGGGTGCCGTAGATACCGTCATCGATCTAGTACTCACGCATCTCGCCACGCATGCGCTTCCCGATGACATGCGCTAATGGCCGTCTCGGCTAAAATCCTCTCAGGCTCACCGGTGACCTCCACAGACGGGATGTCGCTGAAGTACCATGCCAGCGTGGTCTGAACCTGTGTAAACAAAGAGGAATAGCTGATCCGAACCTGTGCGGCCGAGGCTAACAATTGATCTCCATATTGTAGTCGGCAAATCTACTAGTCTCTAGCATGTGTGCTAATTTGGCAAGATGATTGTGTGATAGTTGATTTATAAAAAAATATATGGGAGGATCCAAATTGAGTTTTCTTTGTTGCAACATAACCATCAAGAATTGACTAATCGTAAAATAGCTAGAGATATATATTTTGGGGATTTGGGATTTTGTCGTTCGACTTGTTAATCTGATAAAAATTATTGAATTGTTTTAGTAGGTTAGTAGCTTTGTACCTTTGTCCTCATTTTCTTTTGCGAAAATTCCACCGATCTATTAATAATCATCAACAGAAGCATAAAGAAACCTAAAAGTAATAAAAATACAAATAGGCCTATGGATCACCTAGCGACGACTACAAACACTAACACGAGCCAAAGGCGCGATGTCGTCTTTGCCCCTCCATCACCAGAGCCGGTCAAAGCTTGTCGTAGTAGAACTTATTGTAATAGACAGACGAGAAGTCATCGTACTAAGGCCCCAAAGGGTCAACGCACTAGAGCAGCAATCATCGCCAATAATGAGAATCGTAGATCGGAAGAGACTGACCTGAAACCACACCAGAGAACACGAACACCGACCGGATCTCCGGAGATCCGTCAGATAAACGACTCCACGCACCCTCCGCTAGTGCTAGAAGCACCACCAGAGCGAGGATGCGGCGAAGAGGACTTTATTCTGACTCTAGGATACAGTCGTTGCCTCAGCATCCCAAAGAAGACACATAAAACAGTCTAAAAAATGGTTTGATTACTAATTTGTAAGGAATTATAACATGAAGTTGTTTCATTGGATAATTTCTCCATTCTTGGCACCTCTTTCACGATGTCGATGCCGCAAAGAGAACTTGTTCCTCATGTGGTTGATCCTTGTGATAATTCTGGGAGGAACGATGCCCTCGTTGGAGGGCACGGTTACGTGTTATAAGGGTAGGAAAAGCCCCTGCCGTGACATAATACAAAGCCAGTACGTGTACAATTGGTGTACTACACCATATTGTACACGTCTCATATTACATGTCTAACACCCCCCCCCCCCCTTAATCGAAACCTGGGAGAGGTTGAGATTACGCTTAAACTCATCTAGTTTTTGTGAACATAAGGTCTTTGTAAAACCATCAGCAATCTGATCCTTGTTTGATATGAACCTAACATTGAGTTGCTTTGAAGCCACTCGTTCTCGAACAAAAAAGAAATCAATCTCAATATGTTTGGTGCGAGCATGAAAGACTTGGCTGGCAGACAAATAAGTAGCACCAAGATTGTCACACCATAAGCATGGTTTTTCCTTCAGTGTAACACCAAGTTCACGAACAAGAGCTTCAACCCAGATAAGTTCAGCAGTAGCATTTGCTAGTGCTTTATATTCAGCCTCAGTGCTTGAACGAGCGATAGTAGCCTGTTTTCTAACACTCCATGATATAAGATTAGAACCAAAAAATATAGCAAAACCTCTTGTAGAGCGTCTATCATCAAGATCACTTGCCCAGTCTGCATCAGAGTATGTACTGAGAAGCGTGGAGGAAGAGGGCTGAAAAGTAATGCCCACCTGTTTTGTACCCTAAATATACCGCAGAATTCTCTTAACTGCAGTCCAATGAGCTGTAGTAGGAGCATGAAGATATTGACAGACTTTATTAACAGAGAAACATAAGTTAGGCCGTGTCAAAGTAAGATACTAAAGAGCTCCAACAATGCTCCTGTATTGAGTGTTATCCTCAGGTCCTAGCAATGTTCCTTCATGCAAGGAGAGCTTGTCATTCACCAAGAGAGGCGTAGAGCATGGTGCACAATGAGTCATGCCAACACGCTGAATTATATCAGTAGCATATTTTTCTTGGTTTAGCAGAAGACCATTCGATTGTTTATGAGCCTCAAGTCCTAAGAAAAATGAAGATCTCCAAGATCTTTAAGAGCAAAATCTGACCGAAGATGGTGCAAAAGTGCTGAGATAGCAGAGTCTGAGGAACTAGTCACAATAATGTCATCAACATATATGAGGAGAAACATTGTGATATCTGCCTTGTTAAATAAAAACAAGGACGTGTCAGCTTTTGATGGAAGAAACCCTAGGGTGCATAACTTTGAGCTCAGACGAGAATACCATGCTCTTGGGGCCTTGATACATTGCAAATGTATCTATAATTTTTGATGTTCCATGCTTGGTTTTATCTACTTTCTTGTGTTTTGTCCATACTTTGGAGTACTTTTCATATGATTTCTTGGACTAACCTATTAACAAGAGCCATAGTGCCAGCTGCCTATTTTCTGCTATTTTTGGTTCCAGGAAGTCAGAAAATGAATATTCTCGGAATTGGACGGGACAAAAGCCAAAGTTATTATTTTACTAGGGGACACTTGGAGCCAGAATACGAGACGGAGAAGGGCCAGAGGATGGCCACACCACCTAGTGGCGCGGGCCAGGCCAGGCCATGCCAGGGGGTGGTGTGGGACCCTCCGGCACCCCCTCGGTCTTCCCTCTCGCCTGTAAGAGCCTCCCAATCCATAAACCCTAAATCGTCAAGCCTCCAGCCACGAAAATTTCCGCAGCGCCGCCGCCACCGAAGGGGAGATTCGGGGGACAGAAAGTCTCTGTTCCGGCACCCTGCCGGGATGGAGAAGTTCCCCCGAAGCCATCTCCATCGATCTCCACCACCATCTCCATCGCCATTGCTGATTCCCATGATAAGGAGGGAGTAGTTCTCTCTCAAGGCTAAGGGTTCTACCGGTAGCTATGTGTTCATCTCTCTCTCTATGCATGATCATATTGTGATCATGAGCTTGTAATCTATAGATCTACCTTGCTACTCAAGTGCTTTAATAGATCTCTGCTCTCCCCATGTGTGTGAAGTTGACAGTGTGCACACCATGGTGGCACTTAGGCTAGAGATTACAAATACTTGTTATGAGTTATATTTGGAGTTGGATGTCTTTATGAAATTGTGGTGTTTGTTTGAACTATCTAGTGCTCAAGGTGACAGTGTGGGGTTTTCTAGATGGGAAAGATGAACTTTGAGGTGTGCTGTTATAGCCCTGCCATGGATTAGAGTGTCCAACCGGAGAGTAGTTAAGAGTAGTATCATAAAGAGAAGATATTTATATGAGAGTGTTCACTAGTGAAAGTATGATCCCTAGGCCTTGTTTCTAAGCATTGAAACACCGTTTGCAACTAGATCTGTTACATGTTTGCTTGCTTCTATCTTTATTTCAGTTTTACTTTAGTCTTTTCCACGCCATCAAGCTATTTTCTATCATCATTACCACTTATAATTATCCATACCACTTGTATTTCACTATCTCTTCGCCGAACTAGTGCACCTATACACCTGACAAGTGTATTGGGTGTGTTGGGGATACAAGAGACTTCTTGTATCTTGATTGCAGGATTGCTTGAGAGGGAATACCTTTGACCACTTCCACCCTGAGTTCGATAAACCTTGGGTGATCCACTTAAGGGAAAACTTGCTGATGTTCTACAAACCTCTGCACTTGGAGGCCCAATAACTGTCTACAAGAATAGAAGTGTGTAGACATCAAGCTATTTTCAGGCGCCGTTGCCGGGGACTGAAGAAGAAGAAGCTCCCACATCAACCACGCGCCAGCAAGTATTTTCTGGCGCCGTTGCCGGGGAGGTAAGGTAAAAGGTACTCACATCCTCCGGTGTGAGTGCTCGAAGTTATTTCCTTTAGATTCTGCAATTATATCTTTTTGTTTCTTGTTTTTATTTTCACTAGTTAGGCTTAATGGAAAACAACAACAAAATTAGAGAGTTTTATAGTATTTATCTTGAGTTAGGACATGAAGTGTTTGAAGAAAAAATTAAAAAACCTTTGGAACTTTATTTGCATGCTAATAGCAATGTTGTTAGTATGAATTCTTTGGACACCATTATTGCTAATGCTATGGAAAAGTCTAAGCTTGGGGAAGCTAGTTTTTATGAAAATGATCTTTTTAGTCCCCCAAGCACGGAGGAGAAAATTTACTTTGATGATACTATGCCTCTAATATATGATGATTACAATGATGAATATGATATTTTCAGTCCACCTACTATTGAGGAGGAAATTAATTATGATTACAATATGCCTCCTATATTTGATGATTATGGTGATGCAAATAATAATGATAGCTATTTTGTTGAATTTGCTCCCACTACAATCAATAAGAATGACTATGTTTATGCGGGGAGTATTAATTCTTTTATGTATGTGGCTCATGATAAGAATGTTTCTTGTGATAGTTATATTGTTAAATTTTATTCATGTTGCTACTGAAAGTTATTATGAGAGAGGGAGATATGGGCTTATGTATCTCAACATTATTAAGTTCCCCCTCTTTATGTTGAAAGTCTTGAAGTTGCACTTGTTTTGTTTTCCTATGCTTGTTGCTTTGTGCTTTCATGACTTGTTTATTTGTAAGATTCCTATGCATAGGAAGTGGGTTAGACTTAAATGTGCTTTAAATTTGCTTCTTGATGCTTTCTTTTACTTCAATTTATATTTCTTATGGGAGCATCTTCTCAAACTATCATGCCTAACTTAAAGGCATTAACGAAAAGTACTTATTGGTAGATAACCCAAAAGTTTTAGATGAGTCTTGGAGGTTATTACTTCAGTAATAACCGCTCCTTACCCTTTTTATTTGTTTTTTGTGCCAAGAGTAGCCTCTAATGAGAGAGAAGTAATGATTGGGAAAGTTGTTGTCCCGAAACAGATTTATGTGCTTCACCGTAAAAATTCGTGTAAAATCTCTGTACGTCCTTTTGAGGCGTGAATTTTTGTGCTTGTGCCCCAGGTTGTTATCTAACTTTTTTTAGTTCCACACTTTCGATTTGAGCAACAGAAGGTCTTTGAAAAAATTCGTCTTTACCTACTAGTCTGTTTTGACAAATTTCTGCCATTATTTGCATTTGCTTCTTGTTGGTTCCTTTTTGAGTTCTTTTGGGGAATTGAGCTTTTTGAGGGAAGTGCTACAGTAGCTAGTATTTTAATGGAAGTTTTATTGGTGTTAGAACTGAACCTAAATACTTATTATCTTGAGTGCACTAATGTTGCTAATAAAGATTGTGTGGAGTTTTGTATGAAGGAAAAATTTCAGGTGTATGGAAGGAATGAGTAATGAGATGAATGATGGACTAAAGCTCAAGCTTGGGGATGCCACGCGTGTCACCCCAAGAAATATCTAAGAACTACAAGTGTCAAAGCTTAGGGATGCCCATGGCATCCCCTTCTTCATCAATAAAAATTTCAGGTTTCTTCCAAACACTTCATGTTTATTGTTTCATACACAGTTGTGTTGTTCTTGGAGCGTCTTCTTTTTTGTTTTCGTTTTGGTTTTTCGTGTGCTTGGTTTTCTTAGTTTGCTGAATAAATTGGTTGGACTCCCTCTTTCATGCATTGGTTTTCAAATAGTTTGGTTTGGATTGGAAAAGAGTAGGAAAGTTCATGCTTAAGTGGTAAAAAGAGCTTGTTTTTGACTGTGGCCTATGCTTTGTCATGCCATGCTCGATATTGTTTTGGCTTTATGCTTAGTATTCTTTGCTGTAGCATGACTTGTTATAAACAACTGAGATTGCTTAATGTGCATTGGAAGGATCATGCGTTGTTTTAGCATATTAAAGCATAGTATTGTGGTATTCTCCTTTGATGCTTTATTTGGGTTGACTTGGCACATGCTCACATCATGTTATGACTATCCCAAGTCACCATAAGCCTTTATGATCCTTTAGTTTTCAACTTGTAGTATCACTTTATGCTTTGATCAATGATGTTTTGTTGCTATGCATGATTATGGCCATTATTGCTCTCTTAGTTTGTCGCTCCCAGTCTTTTGCTAGCCTCCGTAATCAAGTATGAGTTCCACTCATGCATCCAACTCCCTAAACCAAGTTATTCCAAAGAGTCCACCATACCTACCTATTAGCATATGCTATTCCAAGTATATTCATGTTTTTGTTTACCTTCCAAATTAAACTTGTTATGAGAAAACTGGTGATTAAAGATCTCACGAACTTGATGGCACACTTTACTTTTCTTGCCCTTCATAAACTTGAACCATTTTGTCGTCTATGTTGTATATGCTTGCACTTATTTGTTGGGGATTAGCAGAACCATGCTGCCATGGGGAACGCTTTCAACATTGCACTGGTACTTTGTACCTAGTTGATATCTATAATTTTTGATGTTCCATGCTTGGTTTTATATACTTTCTTGTGTTTTGTACACACTTTGGGGTACTTTTCATATGATTTCTTGGACTAACCTATTAACAAGAGCCACAGTGCCAGCTGCCTGTTTTCTGCTGTTTTTGGTTCCAAGAAGTCAGAAAATGAATATTCTCGAAATTGGACGGGACAAAAGCCGAAGTTATTATTTTACCGAGGGACACTTGGAGCCAGAATACGAGATGGAGAAGGGCCACAGGGTGGCGCCACCACCTGGTGGCGCGGGCCAGGCCAGGCTGCACCAGGGGGTGGTGTGGTCCCCTCCGGCACCCCCTCGTTCTCCCCTCTCTCCTATAAGAGCCTCCCAATGCATAAACCCTAAATCGTCAAGCCTCCAGCCATGAAAAGTTCCGTAGCATCGCCGCCACCGAAGGGGAGATTCGGGGGACAGAAAGTCTCTGTTCCGGCACCCTACAGGGACGGGGAAGTGCCCCCGGAGCCATCTCCATCGATCACCACCATCTCCATCACCATTGCTGATTCCCATGATGAGGAGGGAGTAGTTCTCTCTCGAGGCTAAGGGTTCTACCGGTAGCTATGTGTTCATCTCTCTCTATGCATGATCATATTGTGATCATGAGCTTGTAATCTATAGATCTACCTTGCTACTCAAGTGCTTTAATAGATCTCTGCCCTTCCCATGTGTGTGAACTTGACAGTGTGCACACCATGGTGGCACTTAGACTAGAGATTACAAATACTTGTTATGAGTTATATTTGGAGTTGGATGTCTTTATGAAATTGTGGTGTTTGTTTGAACTATCTAGTGCTCAAGGTGATAGTGTGGGGTTTTCTAGATGGGAAAGATGAACTTTGAGGTGTGCTGTTATAGCCCTACCATGGATTAGAGTGTCCAAGCGGAGAGTAGTTAAGAGTAGTATCATAAAGAGAAGATATTTATATGAGAGTGTTCACTGGTGAAAGTATGATCCGTAGGCCTTGTTTCTAAGCATTGAAACACCGTTTGCAACTAGATCTGTTACATGTTTGCTTGATTCTATCTTTATTTCAGTTTTACTTTAGCCTTTTCTACGCCATCAAGCTATTTTCTATCACCGTTACCACTTATAATTATCCATACCACTTGTATTTCACTATCTCTTCGCCAAACTAGTGCACCTATACACCTGACAAGTCTATTGGGTGTGTTGGGGACACAAGAGACTTCTTGTATCTTGATTGCATGATTTCTTGAGAGGGAATAAATTTGACCACTTCCTTCCTGAGTTCGATAAACCTTGGGTGATCCACTTAAGGGAAAACTTGCTGATGTTCTATAAACCTCTGCACTTGGAGGCCCAACAAGTGTCTACAAGAATAGAAGTGCGTAGACATCAGGCCTGCTTCAATCCATAGAAGGCTTTGTCAAGTTTGCAAATATAATTTGGAGTAGCGGAAGACTGAAAACCTGGTGGTTGTTTTATATACACCTCCTCTTCCAGAATACCATGTAAGAACGCGTTCTTTACATCTAGCTGCCGTAAACTCCACCCTTGAGAAACTGATATAGAAAGAACCATCCTAATAGTAGCAGCCTTAACAACAGGACTGAAAGTGTCCTCATAATCAAGACCATACCGTTGTTTGAAGCCTTTTGCAACTAGCCTGGCTTTATACCTGTCAATACTACCATCAGCATTTTCCTTGATGCGATATACCCATTTACAATCAATAACATTTTTGTTTGAGCTTGGTGGAACCAGGTGCCAAGTTTTATTGGTAATAAGAGCATCATATTCTTCCTGCATAGCTTGCTTCCAATTGACATCAGTAAGTGCCTCATTTAAATTTCTGGGTTCTCCTGTAGAGGTAAGCAGGGCATATTGAACAATACCATCTGTATATACTTTTGGTTTTCGGATACCTTTCAGCAGCCTTGTTTGTACACCAACAGGGGACGAAGGTGGTGGTGTATCTGATTGAGCGCCAGCAGCAGACAAATCAGAAAATAGCTCATTAGTACTAGCTGAAGCGGTAGACAAATCATTGTGTGAATAATTTTGTGATAAAAGCTGAGCAGTAGACAGATCAGTACTGTCCCCGTTGCTGATTCTGTCGGGAGGCGGCGACAGCGACCGGTGGCCACGTGGGGAGGCGAGCGGGCTGACCGACGCGGGTTCTAGCGCACAGCGCGAGGACGCGCAGTCCACAGCGGGACGCGACGCAGTTTCTAGGACGCGGCGCGGGAGAGCCTTGTCCGATTCTTGGTGCGACGCGGGAGAGGCCGGCATGGGGAAGCACGCGCCCGCGTCAGGATCTGCATGCAGCTGATCCAAGGAGGATTCAGCTCCAGAATCTGTGTTGGGACCTGTGTTGTCTCCCCTTGTCCTATTCTTTATCGCAGAACTGTTATCGCATGTGCTGTTTGAAGAAGTATCTTCAAAATTTTGTCCCGAATGCTGTTCTGAATGCTGGGAGGCCTCATCAACATTGACCTGTGGAAGCTCAACAACAGGAACAATGTGCAGGTAATTGTCATTAGTGTGCACACCCCTATCGTGAGATGTCGAAGAGGATGCATGGGAAGGAAGAAGAAGGATTTCTTCACGAAGACGACGACCAGTATTAGGATGTAATGAGGCAAACGGAAAAATGTTTTCATCGAAGACAACATCACGAGAGATATAAACACATCCAGTTGTGGTGTCTAAACATTTAACTCCTTTGTGACGAAAACTATAGCCAAGAAACACACACCGTTTTGAACGGAAGGAAAGTTTGTGTTTGTTGTATGGACGTAGATTGGGCCAACAAGCGCAACCAAACACACGAAGTGGCTCATAATTGGGTGTAACTTGAACAAGTTTTTCAATAGGGGATGCATGATTCAAGACTTTCGTAGGCAACAAATTTATGAGATATGTGGTTGTAATAAAGGCTTTATCCCAATATTTGAGAGGCATGGAAGCATGAGCAAGTAAAGAAATACCAACTTCAGCAATGTGTTTATGTTTACGTTCAGCAGAGCCATTTTTTTGATGAGCATGGGGACATGAAACATGATGAACAATGCCTACTCGTTGAAAGAAGCTATTTAGCTTTTCATACTCACCACCCCAGTCAGTTTGCATGGTAAGAATCTTTCTACCAAATTGTCGCTCAACATATTGTTGGAAGTCAAGTAAAACTTGATAAACATCAGAACGTTTCTTAAGCAAATAAATCCAAGTGTATTTGCTATAATCTTCAATGAAGCTTACATAATATGCATGTTTGCCTACAGAGAGAGGAGCTAGACCCCATACATCAGAAAAATTTGTTCCAAAGGAACGGTGGAAACACTAGTAGAAACATGATACGGTAGCTGATGACTCTTTGCCTGTTGGCACGGATCACATATGTAAGAATTTATTTCAGGAGTATAAGACAACTTATTTTTTCTAAGAACTTGCTGAACAATAAAAGACGATGGATGTCCTAGACGACGATGCCATGTAGAGGAGGAAGGCTTGGTGGCGACAAGTGCATGCTTGGACGATGATCCCATGGAGACAGGAACAAGAGGATATAGGTCACCATGACAAGGACCTCTAAACATGATTTCCCGCGTGACCTGATCCTTGATCAAGAAAAAGAATGGGTAAATTTCAATGAAGGCATTGTTGTCTAGAGTGATTTTATGGGCAGAAAGCAAGTTCATAGTTGATTGTGGAACATGAAGAATATTCTTAAGTTTTAAAGAAAAATGCGGGGTGTGCACAACTGAATGACCAATGTTAGCAATTTCCATACCTTGTCCACTAGCATTATGAACTTGATCACGCCCATTGTAGTTTTGATGAATCTGAAGTTTGTTAAGTTGTCCTGTTGTGTGATTTGTAGCTCCAGTGTCTATGACCCAATTTGAGTCAACACCATAATCCCCCTTGTTCTCCTTGGATGTGTCAGCATCATGATCGTCATCGCCATATCGCCACCAACAATCATTGGCAGAGTGGCCTTCCTTTTTGCAGATCTGACAGTAGACACCATCCTGCCAGGGGGACGCGACACGTCCACGGTCCTTACATCCCCCTTTTTGATGACGCCCCTGCTGCTTGTCCCGCTGCTGATCCTAGCGAGCGCCCTGCGGCTGCGGAGGTCGGTGCGGCGGCGGCGGCTGCTGTGGGTGGTAGGTGGGTGTCGGTGTTGGGTAGGGTGGCGTTGTCGGATAGGGTAAAAGTGGGGCTTGGTAGGGATTCTAGTATGGTGGATGTGGTGCATAGGGCTGCGGCTGATATGGTGTAGGCGGATAGGCTGGAGCATAGGATGGGGGCGGTGGAGCATATGATGGTGGTGGAGGCTGTGAGTATGGTGTAGGAGCATAGGCCGGAGCATAGGAGGACGGCGGGGGCATAGGTGGCCGCGGAGACCCTCCCCCATATGATGGGTTCGGAAACGAGCAGCCGTATTAACGGACGAGGTGAAGGAGCCAGGCACCTGTCCAGTGGATTGTAGCATGTTATCACGGTTTTCGGCCACACATTTTGAACGTACGGAGAGGCGAATATAGAAGTAAGAAAAAACCCTGCCTTGGGCCGTTCTGGCGCTCGCGGCTGTAGGACTTGGGCCGTGCTTGGTTCATGTCGTCATTTCTTGCGCCCTTGAAAACATGGTTCTCTGGGTGCTCCTCCCTACCGCCCAGGCGTTCCCTTGAATTCGTTTCGCTCAAGGATCGTCCAGTTGGGCCGCATGAACTGGCCCAGTAATACTTTGCTACAACAGTTATTTTCTCTCAAGATTCGGCCCGTTCGGCTAGCAAGTTTGGGTGCCATGCGACCCAGGAGCACGCAGAGTCCGTACGTCCTTGCACGCAGAGTTCGTACCTGACACGAAGTTGCTATTTAAGTACTCCCTCCGACCCATATTAGTTGATTTGAATTTGTCTAGATTCGGATGTATCTAGACATGTTTTAGTATTAGATACATCCAAATCTAGAAAAATTCAAGTCAACTAATATGGGTCGGAGGGAGTAGGTGTTTATCTCCTTGCCTCGGCGACGTAGGACTAACAAATCTCGCCTACAAAGGGAACAAAACAAATATAACCACCGAGAAACAACTTTGTTTACACCGGACCGAACCACAATTACAGGAAGAATAAAACGGTGTCCTAACTCGAACAAAAAAATTCAAGACTACAAATGAGACAATAATTTTAGTGCCCTCAAAGAATAAATAACATCTACTAGTGGAAAAAAAACAAATAGACTACTTGAAATATATCACAATAATATGGGCAAATAAATCGCAACAACCGATTGAGCACAAAAAATAAACCTAGATGAAAAAAATTAAACCTAGACAGAACAAAAAAATTGTACTCACCGAACACATCCCTAGTAGAAAATTTGAAAAATATGAAGGAAACATGAAAAGAAAAAACTAAAAAGAATGAAAAAGAAAAAGAAGAAGAAAACTAAAAAGAATGAAAATAAATAAAAAGAAAAATATATGTAAAAAAATAACGGATTCTCATGCGCCTGAGAACTTCTTAGGTCCCAGTCGCCACTTTCAACCTGACGGCCGCCGCCGTTCGAGTTTTTTTTGTTGAGTTTCACATAAGTGCATGGACAAAAGTAAGGAAAAGTTTAGAGCTTGGAAAAACTAAGTACAACTAAGAAAGCAAGGGTAGCAAAATAGAAATCCCTACTATGTTTGATCAAATATATAGGAGAAAATTCTCAACATCTACGGTACAAAACAAATACATTACAAAAATATAGTTTATGTTGAATCTATTGACATTGATTTGGTATTGTAGTTATTCACATTTTTTCCAAATCATTGGTCAAACTTAGAAGTTTGTCGACTTTTTCCTAAATGTGTACTTCCTCCATTACAAGATATAAAATGTTCTGGCTTTCTTTAAAAACAAGTACAAACCTGTCCTTAGGACAGGGCTAGAGGGGTGGCCGCCCCGGGCCAAAGAAAATCAGGGGCCCTTTGTCCTATATACTAGTCTGGCTGGCCCAACTTTCTAACGTGCACAACACAGCATGAATTAGACATCGGCCCGCTTAGGAAAAGACGGAGCCCGCGATGGCACATCAGCTGATTTAGAGAGGAGAGAAAAGAAAACAAAGAGGAATAGCTGATCCGAACCTGTGCGGCCGAGGCTAACAACTGGTCTCCATTTTGTAGTCGGCATATCTCCTGGTCTCTAGCCTGTGTGCTAATTTGGCAAGATGATTGTGTGATAGTTGATTTATAAAATATATATGGGAGGATCCAAATTGAGTTTTCTTTGTCGTCATTTCTTGCGCTCTTGAAAACGTGGCTCTCTGGAGCATGCCCACGTGAGAGTAGCCCCTCGATCGCGATGCAAAAACTCATGTTGTTGTTTCATTTAGTAGCCCGTGTGGTGGTTTGAAAGAAAATACACCATGTAGTTTGATAGTGGCGGCTTTCTTCAAGGCATGTGGGATGACACTGAAAATACGATAATCCTTTCCACCTACCTTCTCCCGCTAGCTTAGCCCTAGAGAACGCTTGTTAAGCGTTGCCGACAGAGCCTACCCCAGCCTGCTTTGACGCGGGTGCGAGCAGAAGTCTTTAGACAGCAGTTGATTCGTAGCCCACCAAGAACCTTACTTATCATCGTGCAGTCTACCAAAACGTCTCCTTGCTGAATCTCCGTCCGTTCGGCAGCAGTCGAGGATCGATGCTAGCAGGGAGCAGTTGAGGATCGATGCTCATGATTGTATGTAAAGAAAAGTTCGAGGAGCGAACATGCAGAAGCAGAGAGTAGCACACGTTCCACACTTGTCCCAGCCTACAAACTAGCCACAAGAAATCCTGTTTGAGAGCATCTCTAGCAGACACCTTAAAAGTGGTTTGGTGCGTTTGAGGTTCGGACCATGTCTTTTTGCCCAAACAGACGCGGTAAAACCGTTCGGCCTGTAAAACTTGTACAGTGCACGCTGAAAATCCCCCCTCCCAGCCTCTATTTATTTCGTTCCGCGGGGTGGATAGAGGTCGCGACCCATCTCCTCTTTCCCCTTTCATGTCTCTGCCGCACACCATAGCGCAAATCCACTGCTGACCAGAAATTAGCCACCCCGGGTTGCAGATCCGGCACCGCATCGTCGCGATGTGGCCTCGTGGGAGCTCGATGGGAGAGGGTTCGACCAGGTTGGTCGTTCCGCGAGTTCTACCCCGCGTAGATGAGGCCACGACGCCGGCAGCGACTCATAGGAGGAGCGTCGTCGCTGTGTGTGCTCCGACAGTGCGCGGAAGCGCGGGGCGCTCCACTACACCAAAAAGATGTCATGCAGCCTCCTACGCTGCGAGGTGGTTGAGTTCATTCACTGCCACGACCACGAGGTGGTGGTAGTTCATCTGGAGGTCGACCTCGTCTCCGAAAACGAGTGAAGCGCACTGCTGGCTGCGTCGCCGCCGTACCCTGCGGCTCCGGGGAGCCGATTTTGGTATTTTTAGGGTTAGAGTTAGGGCGCTGATGCGTGCAGATTCCCGTGCAGTACCTATGATCATCGCACGAACAATGCATGCATGTATATATGAATATGCACGAATGTTTAAATTTCATATTTTGAGATCTGCTTTTGCCGTTTCTACGAATGTTCAGCCTGAGGCGTTTTAAAAGGTCGCAGGATACGGGGTCAGATGCTGTTAGTTCGTCTGTCGGTGTCGTGCACGCAGCCCCGTGCTTCCCCGCTAACAACACGCACGGGCGTCGCATCGTATAATCACCCTACAGCGCGGAAAGTTTACGTGTCAGTTTCTCACAAGGTGGGACTAATTGGCCCTCGCGCGCACGGCCGGCGTCACCAGCCCTCATCCGATTGTCCGAATCACACACAATTGATGGTAAGGCCAACTCCAATGGACCCCCTATTTCGGACATCGATTTCGTCCGATTCGATCCGTTTGCAGGGTAGAGAATAGGCCATCTGGGCTCAGCCCGGTTGCGGTGGCATGTGTCCCCAACCGGCTACCCCATTTGCGGGCCCTGCTGTCCGCGGGGAGCCATCAAGCTCAAGCTTGATGTTAGTCTCAGTGCTAAATGGTGGATGGTGTCCCCCGCGTGATTCTTCTGCCAGAACTCCAGTTCCCGCCCGCTGTCCCCGTCCTTTCCCGCCTAGGCCGCGCCATTTCCTGCCCTTCCCCCGCCGAGCACCTGCGAATATAAAGGGTCCGCCAGGACAGGGAGCACCAAACCCTCCCTCGCCATGCCGAACAGCCTCCCTGTGACCTGGGCCGAACTCAGCAAGTTCGCCCTCGACACGTACCCCCTTCCTCCCCTTCCCCATCTCCCCGGGCACCGGTGAATCTTCAGAGGAGGACATGGGAGAGTTGGCGAAGGCAGAGGCGGAGGCAGACGGTGAAGTCGATAGCGCAGACACAGCGCACTACGTCCTGGAGAAGTACGTCAGCGAGCTTTACCCGGCCTTCAAGGCCAGGGAGGCCACTAGTCGGCAACCCGTCGAGCGGCTGCGGCAGGAGGCTAAGCAGGTGGCGAGGGAGGCGGTAGCAGCCAACGAGGACCGAGACGAGCGGGAGGCGGTTGCCTTGCATGCTGCTATGGCAGACGCGGCCCAACGGGAGGTGGCGGCGGCCACCACCAAACAGGAGGCAAGAGCCGCGTGCAACCGCGCATCCGGATAGTCGGCCAAGCAGAGGGAGACGGAGACCCTCGCGCGCCACCACAGGAGGCAGGCGGCCAAAAACACAACCTCCGGCCAGGACGGGGCCTATGCTTAGTAGATTAGTTTAGTTTAGAAACTACTATTTCTATGTATTAGTAATTTTGTGAGTATGACGTGTGGGCCCAGATGAGGACCGGCCCGGACGCGCGGGCAGTCCGAGACCCCAACTTTCGGCACGGTTTACGCCAAAATGGACAGATCCAGGGAACTCCAATGCCCCATCCCCATGCCCCTCAAACAAACCCTGCGGGTCTGATCCTGTCCTTCCGGACCGAGGCCACGGCCCAATGCGCACCCGCAAAGCGAGATCCAGCCCTGAACCTGTCCGTTTCAGCGCAAACCGGGCCGAAAGTTGAGCTCGGTTTGCGAGGGCTCGGACTGCACGCGCGTCATACTCACAAAATTACTAACAACTTCATTACATAGAAATACTAGTTTTTAAACTAAACTAATCTACGCATCAGCCCCGTCATGGCCAGAGGCCCCTTCCTAGCCGGAGGTTGCGTTCTTGGCCGCATGTGCCTCCCGGGCCGTCAAGGCTGTGGTAGCGCGCGAGGGTCTATGCCTCCCTCTGCCTGGCCGATGTTGCGGATGCGAGGTTGTGCGCCGCTCTCGCCTCCCGTTTGGCGGCGGCCGTGACCACGTCCCATCATGTTGCGTTCGCCGTCACAGCACGCAAGGCAACCGCCTCCGCCAGCACCTTCCGTTTGACCGCAGCACGCAGCTCCACCAGCGCCTCCCATTTGGCGGCGGCCTTGGACAAGACGTTGTCCAAGGCCGTGGCCTCCGCCTTTTCCTGCGCAACCTGCCGCTACCGCTCCTCCTCCAGCATGGCCTCAGCAACGACCTAGGCGGTCTTCTCGACCTCTATGGCCGCAACCGCCTCTCGTTCATCGCATTCCTCAATGGACACTACCGCCTCCCTCGCCACCTCCTCAGCCTCCAGCCGCAGCCTCTCGGCGAGCTGCCAACCGGCGGCCTCCCTAGCCTTGAAGGCCCGGTAAAGCTCGCAGACGTACTTCTCCAGGGCATAGTGCGCTACGTCTGCGTTATCGACTTTGCCCTCCGCCTCTACCTCCGCCAACTCTCCCATGGCCTCCTTTGAAGATTCCCCGTTGCCTGGTGGGGATGGGGAAGGGGAAGGGGAGGAAGGGAGGGAGGTACGCGTCAAGGGCGAACTTGCCGAGCTCAGCCCCAGGTCACAGGGAGGCTGTTCGGCATGGCGAGGGAGGGGTTGTTGTTGGTTGGTGCTCCCCGTCCCAACGGCCGGCCCTTCATATTGGCGGGGAAAGGGAGGGAGGGATATGGCGCGGCCTAGGCGGGAAAGGCCGGGGCCAGCAGGCGGGAACTAGAGTCCTGGAGGGAGAATCACGCGGCGGACGCTGGCCGCCATTAGCGCTGAGACTACCATCAAGCTCAAGCTTGATGGCTCCTTGCGGATAGGAGCGCGCATATGAGATAGCTTGTTGGGGACATAGGCTACCGCAACCGGGCTGAGCCCGGACGGCCTGTCCTCCACCCCAACAGACTGAATCGAACAAAATCGATGTGTGAAATACGGGGGCCCACTGGAGTTGGCATAACGGGGCTGGCCAGCAGAGTATTCGGTGGACGGACGGGCCCAATGGCCATCGGTTTATGTGTCAGTTTCTCGTCGGAGGGACCGCACGTGTGGATGGATGGACGGATTTTTTTTGAACGAGATGGGCCAGAAGGCCCAGGAAGCTCTCATTTAATCAGGCGGTGGTACACAATTATAGCCATGCCCCTAAGAATAGGGGGAAACTTAGATAACACTAGCACTTTTACAAAGAAGACCATAGAACAAAAGATCGAAACGCAATCAAGTCCTTAGTCTTGTTCACCATAGCGGAGAGACCTGCAAGCACAGGGGATGATGTCGCCGCCGGGGAACATGCCACTTGGTGCGGCATCGGCCATGGATCCCGTGTCGAGGTCGGAGTAGATCCTCCGAAACTGGAGGAAAGAGCTCGGGCTACGCTTGCTTCTTAGCCTGGAGCGGCTTCTTACGCCAAAGATAGCGGCGACCGACAGTCGCCGCTGAAGAACTCCGGTGAACGTAGCTCCCGGGGCGGAGCTCGCCATTACACCCAGGAGAGCAGATAGCACTGGCCCTCTTGCCGACGAGGTGAAACTCTTGGGGAATCGCGAGCATCCAGCCCCGTCCAAAGCCTGTCTCACCCAAGCAGACGCGGCAGGGCCTCCCCCCTCCCCCCTCCCGTCGTCACCACGGCCGGCCGGGAGCAGGAAGACCAACACCACATCACTGGGAGGAGGACAGGGACACAAGCATCTATCTTCCGGTGAGGCTCGAGGTGGAAGAAGGCCCCACACACCATCCTCAACCACGTCACCACCACGGCGACCTGGAAGAGAAGGAAGAAGACCTTCCCCATCCAAGAGCATCACCACAACTACCTCCTCCGTAGGAAGCCAGCACCACCAACTCCAGATCGAAGAAGAAGGCGCAGCCGAGCTTCTCCTCTCCCCCCGTAGCCATGGCCGGCCAGAAGAGGATCCGCCATGCCACGCATCGCTCCGACGCGCCTGTCCCCTTCGCGTCCACGGCCGGCCGGAACAGGACACCTCAGGCCACCACCTCTCGATTGGACACCTGCGAGCCAAGGTTTATTTCCCAGAGCGGCTGCTCTTCCTACCAACCTCAACTCCAGCCACCGGAGCAGAAGGAGGGCAAGGAAGAACCCTAGGAGCACACAGATCCGGCCGCCGAGATCCAAGGCACCGCATCCCCTAGCGGGCAAGATGCCCACTACAGGCACGAGGCCAGACACCCTACAGCCTATAACTACTCCGGCGACCCACCGCAACCATCTCCCACTGGCTATTTCGGGGAGAAAGGCGCGGCCGAGCCCTGGCAGCACACACGCGACTCTCAAAGCTACAGGAAAAGGGGATGAGAGGAGAGACCCGGTTTCCTGATATGTCAATGGGTAGCTGGATGGATGTGGGCATGAAAGAACCTATCGTAGATTCATAGTCCTGGCTGCCCATTCTTGGTGGGTACTGATGAGGACCCCATCGCTAGTTAGGTGCGTGTGGCTTCTGTGAGTAACATCAGTTTCTCGTCGGAGTACGAGTCATGGTCACATGCAGATCTACGGGGCAACAGCCAAATGATTATAGATAGATAAGGTGACATTATTGGAGCGTCATACTCCCTCTGTCTAGGAATAGCTGAATCAGAATTATCTATATTTGTATTTGTAGACGCGTTTTAGTGCGTACATACTTATACATCTAGACAAATCCGAACCATCTACACTCGGGCAGAAAACATTTACAAAACATCACGAGAACTGTCCAAAACCTATGATGTTTTGCGTGCATCGTCGCTCTAGTGCGATCATCTATGGTGATGCTTGGCACGGTGTGGAAACATCACAAATCGACATTATTAATAGATCCGTGGAATTTCGAATTATTTAAAGTTAAACTTGGAGTTAGAGCGTGCAACTTCTATATAAGAGATAGGCTTTCGTCCATCTTTAAAAATAAAATTCGAATGGCCAAATAGATACAAGGTGATGAGAAAACATCTTACGCAGCTCGTCAAGAGAGAACGACATCCCAGAGGGTATACTTATAGATAAGGGGTCGCCACATGATATAACTGGACGAGCCGGTTTGGACTCTGTGGCAATACTTTCTTTATAAGTGATGTGTGATCGGCCACGCACCGGTAAGCATGCCAACATCAAAGCTTCCAAAATCAAGGGGGGCAAGCGCCGTAACATGCTATGGATGATGCAGCCGATGACAGCGTTAAGCTTTATGCATTAACCAACTATTTCAAAACGTGTGAGCCAATACAAAGACAAGAGGGAGGGCCACAACAATTTTAGGATAAATTACGAAAGCTAGGACTCGAACTCGAGATCTTAGACTCTGGTACCATGTTAAGCTTTATACACTAACCTACAATTTCAAAAAAACGATCTGATAAAAAGAGTTAGGCAATCCACTTATACAGTTCAACATACGGTTAACTTAGTTACCACACATTTCATGAGCGTAATACTTTGAATTGCAAAACTTCGTAATAAAAAGCCTGTATGCATCACTTGATGCAGAGGCCGGGGTTTTTCCCCCATTTCGAAAAAAAAAGTTACCACACATTGGTCTGCTGTTTTGCTCTCTTCGGTGCACGTCTTACCTCAGTAGTACCGAGATGCAATTCATGTTGTGGAATTATCATGCGAGACTCGTTAATTATGGCACAATTCTATAGCAGTTTAAATAATGTGTGATAACATACACGTCTTGAGAAACAAGATACTCCCTAATAGCACAATTCCATAGGAGTATACAAAACTTATAATTAATGAATTGTCATGTATATACGTAGCTGAGATAGACAATAACTAGAAGATGATAAATATTATCGCAAAAAAAAGATGATAAATATTGTTAAGAAGCTATACTCGTATTTAACCATGATAGTACACCGATTAGGAGAGAAAAAAACTGGATTGAGTATAATGAAATGGTACTAAATATTTTGGACAGCTTTGGACCAAAAATATCCCAACCTACTAAACATTTTATATTGGTATGGATTTACACCGATGACCAACACTTCACAAAATAAAGACCCCAGATAGGGATGCTTGCAATCAAACAACTCTGCCAAAGGGAAGATAACAAACATGTGTGAACTTTGTTATATCAAGTATACATTATATATAATTAAGTCGATCAACTGACGGCACCATAATAAAGTGCGTCACAACTAAAAAAATGTACCACACACCTCACCTAAACCGACCCTGACATCCAACAACCGTGCCAAGTTGGCATGCAGTTCGATATGGCACTTAACATTCTTTTCTGTTTCCTAGGTCGATCGCTAGGTCACCTTTTTGAGAAATCGCTAGGTCCTACTCCATGGAGTAGCAGCATTCCTTGAAGGCCTGGAGGTTATGCTCGAACACCGGAACGAAGGCGTCGACGCTACCGTCGCCGATGTACGACGGCGCGAGGAAGAGCATCCCCTCCGTCGGGAAGTACGAGGGCATGAAGTAGCTTGGGCTACCTGTGCCGAAGTCCAGCTCGTAGAACGGGAACGTGAGCCAGCTATCCACCTCCACGTCCGGGCACATCACGTCCTTGCACACGGCGCTCGGCGCGAGCCCCTCCTTCTCGGCGGCGCCGGAGGTCGCGAAGTCGACGAACGACTGGAAGTACGCGCCGTCCACCCTCGCCACCTCGTCGTGGATCACCTGCGCGGCGTGCTTCAGGGGCCGGTTCATGAGGTCACCTACCGTGGCGCGCGGGAACGCCCAGAGCACCATGTTGCCGAAGTACTCCGCCGGCTGCCCGAGCCGGTAGCGCCCGTCGACGGACAGACGGATGGCCGACGTCTCCTCCGGGCTCAGATCGCGGGAGCGTGTCATGGTGCGCCAGAGCTGGGCGAGGATGGTCTCGAACCGGGAGAACGGGCGGCCGCGCCCCTCCGACGCCTTGGCGCGGAGCCCGGCAATGAAGTCCTTCGAGAAGTGTGCCTTGTGGATGATGATGTTGTCGGCGCCGCCGTCTCCATGGTGGCCGACATCAGCGGTCGGTGACGGCCAGTAGTACTCCCTGTTACGATGATCATGCTCCACGCGAGGTGACGACCGGGGCTTGAAGAGGTCCTTGTGGTGGAGCACGGGCGGGGGACCCACGGGCAGCCCCCGGGTGGCGCGTCCCCAGGCGACGAGGAAGTTGCTTGTGGCGTGGCCGTCGGCGACGACGTGGTTTGAGGTGAACCCGACGGCGAGGGAGCCGCACCGGAACCGGGTGAGCTGCAGCAGCACCACTTCTTCGAGCTCCCCTTCCAGGTCCGGGTGCAGCTTCAGCAGCTCCGGCGTGGGCTTGGCGGGCGCCATGTCCAGCATGTCGGCGTCCACAGACGCCTCCACTAGACGCGCACCGCGGTCGTTGAGGATGAAGGACGGCGTGCCGTCGTCGGGGTTGACGCCGAGCTGCCCGGCAAAGGCGCGGTACTGAGCAAGAACCGCTGCCAAACCCTTCTCGATGGCGGCCGTGGATGGCGCCGGCGAGGCGAAGGCGTAGATGATTGCCATCTGCATCCGGAACGTCACCTTGTCGAAGATGGACAGGGGGGTGTACTCGGTGGCTGCTGCAGCGCCGGCATTATTGTATGCAGGCTTCACGAGCTTGGAGCTCAGCACCTTAACGTCCATTGCTCTGTACCGAGCTTTGGGTTGGACAAGAAGTTGCTCTTTCGTTTATCAAATTTTGATCGGCGAGAAAGAGGATAAACTCTAGTTAGCTCGTACGTCCTTTGTTGCTTTTGGCCTTGTGCTGTGTGTACGATTTTGGTGGTCGCGTGCTGAGCTCTATATATAGGACGGTCGAACGGGCGGGAAAACGGTTGGTGGGTCTAATTTAAACAGGAAAAGTGTACGTACCCACTAACGTCTATATTTTGTTCAGATTTGCTCTGGCCGCCATTGCTCTCTAGTGTTTGATGACTATAGCAACAATTTCTGCTGTACTCCTTCAATGGACGCGCCACCAGGGGGCTGCCCATATGGTCACCGTGCACCTGGCATTTGAAATCCATGCCGACGTTATTAGTAATACCTGGCATTTGTTATTTTTGTGAAACTGAGAATATTGTATACTCCTTCAATTCCGTCCTAAAATGCATTGAGTATATATTTAGTCCCTAACTTTGACAAAGTAAATAGTTTAAAAAAATATGAATATCTGCAATACCAGATAAATATGAGTAGATTTCACTATACGATATATTTTCTTAATCTGCTATATATTAAATAAATTAGTTGTATATTTGGTAAAATTTAGAAAGCTTACACTTTTTACTAAATTTGTATGCCATGTATTTCCCGGATTGGGTGAGTAGTATAAATTCTTAATATATAATGTAGCCATCTCATAATCTTATCTTACACCTGATAAAAATTATCATATGACTTTACCGAAACAAATATAGATAGGTTTCAACTTAACATATGGATGCAAATTTTGTCAAAATAGCCGTTAGTGATTTTGCTAAAATTTAATCACGATTGTAATCTTTTAAATGGACAAAATGGGAAGGTCGACTCTCAGATTGTCAATCCACTATATCTATCCCACACACCAGTGTCAAACCCTTAGGGTGTCCTTACAATCACCTCCACCATCTGTAACACCCTCGAATCGGCCCTATGCAAGTTTCAGCGCTTCCCGACAAACCCGCATAGAAAGGATTCAAGGACGCCCACCAGACACTTTCGTGCGGGTGGAAAACGAAGTAATACTATTACACATTAGTCCACAATGGAACCCACAGAACATATATATACAACAACGACTCCATGAGGCAAGAATACATATATACTATACAAAGATTCAAATCACCTCGAAAACGATAGAGCGTCCGACTACGGACAAGAGGCAAATGGGGCTAAGAGCCCTGAAGAATAACCAATGGCGTCCATAACCCTGCCCAGGCCAAGCCGGAAGGGTAACCCTGCTAACGACGTCGAACTCGTACCTGCTAAACAAAAGGGGTGCCGACAAAGGGCGAAGGGAAAAAGAGGAGCGTCAGTACTGAGGCCAGTACACGGCGAAGCTAGAATTCGGCGGCTCTCGCCTACATAGGTATGGTGGACTGAAGCGGCAGCGCAGCAGCATTAAACAACCTATAGACACACAGTACAACTGTCGGCTATTAGAGAGAGAGAAGAAAGACCTATTCGAAACCACCTGATACTAACACCATTCATACCCATCCTGGTATTCCCCCCTCAAGACCAAACGAGGAAGTCAAACCCAGGAACTCACACAGTTGGCAGTTTTATTCATTCCATTATAATTGCAGCACTTACTAGTCAGATATAGATATCATGAGTCATCCTGATACCATAAGTAGTAGGCAGTTTTAGTTAACATTCCGTTGTAGTTGGAACATTTACTAGTCAGATATAATTGTCCTGAGGAATCCCAAAACCCAGCAGTTGTTGGCACTTTTATTATCCATTCTATTGTAGTGAAGCTGATTACTAGTCACATATTAAGTCAAATTTATAGCACTACTTTAGTTATGCTTGTCTATGATCGAGATACTGTGCTCCGAGTCGTCCATAACCGCGGACACGGCTTTCAGAAAGATTTACCCTGCAGGGGTGCACAAATAGCAACACACACATGATCAACCTCGAAAAAACCAAATCAAAACCCAACGAGGCTTTCACGACAAAGCAATCAAAGGATTCATAAAATATTTCAGGGGGGGTCACCCCACTAAGCTACCCGCAACGAAGTTGCCCGGCTCCGGAACGGACCCAGGTTTGTGACAATGGCTGTAAACGACTAGGAACCCGAAAATGTGACTAGGCTTGTCGATACCGCGAAAACATTCCACGTTCCAAAACAGTACAGGTGCTCCACGCACAACCGTAAATAAAGCAGTAAGCATGGCATAAGTACAGGATAGTAATAAAGCCCCAAACTACTTTGTGGCCCCAAGAAATAAGAAATGAATCAAGCTCTGGCTAAGGGGGATTCATAGAGTCTCCCGTATGTGGATAGTGCGAATAGTCAAGAAACAGGTATCAAGTACTCGGGGCCTACGGGACACAAGTGGATATGAAAAACCAAATAGCATATATTGCCCACCGGTGCCACCTTCATTAGTGATCACAACAATTTATTAGTTGTAATTAAAGACATGATCAACTCCACCATTAAGCATCTCCACCATTAAGCATGTGCCAACCTTCCATCAACGGTGGAACGACAACGACACGAAGCAGCACCTGAGCAAGTAACTACGACTCGCAAGGCCGACTATCTATCAAGCAACAGGCAATAGGATGTGTCCAAGGCAATATAAAGGCTGCACAGAATATATCTGGTACGGAACACTAAAGCATCGTGACACAGATAGCAGTAGATCAACAGGAAGGAAGTAAAGACTATAAATGCAAAATAGGTGGAAGGGGGAGAGATGCTCGCCTGGGAAACACTGCCGAAGGTTCATATCCAGAGAACTTGTCGATACTCGCATCAACTCATCGGCCTAATCCGCGAAGAAGCAAACACTAGAAGAAACACCGAATGCAATATTTAATACGCCGGCAGAAGATCCGGCATGCTTATGTTATGATGCATGGCATGGCACATGCGGTGCAATTAGGCAATATTAAGCGGAACCGGGATCCCGACAATTAATTAATAAATTCAAATTATTTAGATACCCCGCAAATTTAAATGTTGTCTTAACAAGACAAAACATGGCATCAGTTCGCTACACAAATTTAAATGGAGCCAATATAAGACTAGAAAAGTCAGCATATGGCCTCCATATTTAATTATTAGACGAATCGATATACCCCCAAACACCCACAAAATATGTATGGAAGTATGATCAATTTAATATGCAACAACTGTATAGATGGCATTTGTAAAATAGGGTTCTCGGAAAGGTGATCACATTAGGGGTCGAAGAACTTGGTTCCGAGGGTCTTCGACGGGATCGGTCTCTGCGTCCGGTTTGGGTTCGGGATCGGGTCTTCAGGGTCTCGGCCATCGGATCCATGGTCAAAAGTATCAACGTCCGTGAAGGAGATCTTGTCAATCTGACATCGTCGCCTCCGGTTCCTAAGTTGGAGTTCTTGTCGTACCGAGCTCGGATCAAAGCTAGGGTCAAAGTAGGTGTCCTTGCATCCCGAGGTCCTTGTCCAACTTCTGGATGGTCTTGACGATTCTTTGGTCATCCATACAACACTCACCAGATCACTGAACACCAATAGAGACAACAAACCCACAAACAGTGAACACACATCGGCAGATGATCAGAACTATGTGGAACTTGAACATGAGGCGTGCTAGACCAAAATAGCAACTTCCCAGTGCGAATCTCGAGCGGCCGGTAGTAACTAGAGACAAGGCACGGGGACGCGAGGCCAGATGGCGGTGCGCGAGGCACCGACATCGTGTCGAACCGGCGGCAGCCATGGAGGTCTGCAGCGGGGCCCTGGAGAGGTCGAGCACAAACGGTTAGGGGCGGTGGTTAGAGAAGGACGCTAGGGTCACACCGACGACGGCGTGCACACGCGTCGGGAATGAGGACCGGCGGAGGATACGGAGCCGGGCGGAGAGGTCGCGCTGCAGGGCGGGCCGGTCGGCGCTGCAGGGCGTGCTGCAGCGACCTGGAGGTGCAGGGCCAGCCGTGACTAGGCGTGGTGAGGGAGGCCGAATGAGCTTCTAAAAGAAGGGTGCGCGCGGCGCGAGGAGCTTGGGGAGGAGCCGTGCAGGGCGAAGGCGAGGGAGGCGGCCACGACGTGGGGGAAGCTGATGCCGGGGACGGCCACGACGACGAGGAAGGCAGGGCTAGCTCGCTGCCGGATTCCCAGAGGCGGCAGAGAGCTGGAGGAAGGTTGGCGGCCGGAGGTTGTAGGGGCGAGGAGAGGCGGTCGGTGCGGAGGTCACGCATGTTGGCGCGGCCGGACTTGCGGGAGGTCCGCGGCCGGTGGTCGATCTTGATCCGGGAGAACGACGAGGCGGGGGACACGGGGAGAGAGGAGCGGGTCAGGGGATCCCGACGCGGGGTGTGCAGGTGGGGCCGCGCAGGGGCTTGCGGGGTGGTTTGCCTACGGGGATTGGGGATCCCGTCAGGGAGAGGGAGATGGTGGTGGGGTCCATGCGGGAGCGGGTTGCGGGCGGGTGGTCGCGTGCGTGCGCTGGCGTCGTGACGCGAGACCGAGCGGGGCGAGACGCAACACGCGCACGTGCATGGGACGCGAGCGGGGTAGGTGCGGGCGTCGGGTCGGTGGTAGGTGGGGTGAGTGGTTGCGGTGGGGCGTGGTTGCATCTAGGAACATGGCGTGCCGGTGCGGGGCTTGTGTGCGTGTGTGTAGGTGCTAGGTGGGTGTGTGCCGCAGGGGTGTGGTGCGGCGCACAGGATGGGTCGGCAGGCTGGGTGAGGTGAGTGGTGAGGGTTAGGGTTTGGGTAGGAACTAGTTTAGGATTAGGTGGTGGTGGGCTTGGGCTGGGTCTGCTGGGGTACTAGGTGGCCTGGCCTAAACGGCTGGGCTGCCTCCCCCGGTAGAAAAATAGTTTTATTTATTTATTTTTATTTAAACACATTTGCAAATATCTTTTAGGCAAACGAAATATCCGGAAAATACCGAGGTTTTGATTTGAAATAAAGACAGGGGATATTTAGAAAACAAAGATAGGCGTTTAGAAAATAGTTTTAGGCAAACAATGTATGATGACATGACGATGCTCAAATGCAATGTGGCATGATGACATGAGCATGCATTCATGATGATGCAATGCACAAATTCACATCGATTTTCTAGTAGTGGTTTTAGCAGGATGCCACAATTCGACACCACTAACAATGGATCTCGCCCTCGAGATCCGCCTCATGGTACCGGGGAGAAGCCCGACGAACTGAATCTTCTCACTTCGTGTAAGTCCTCACGACACCACTAACAAAGATTCTTGGTCCATCTTGAAATCGGCGACACCACCAACAAGGGGTCGTTGCTCACGTCCGTCGAGAGAACACTCCGGATAACAAAGGACGAAGAGAAAGGTATCAAAAGATAAGGTCACCTTTAACTTCCGTAGAAGGAGTAAATCGCACTGATGCCCCATTCAATGTACAAAAGCGAATGATAAGAGTAGTGGTATGGTAGCTACTCCATCCTGTACTCAAAGAATTACTCTGTACATGAACAAAAGAATTGTGCAACCAACTCTCTGAATTCATATTGAAGATCTTTACAAGCGATGTTCGGAGAACAAAGGAATGATGCAGGCTCTTCATCGGATCTGGCGTAGATGATGTCGTCGTGTCGGAAAACACCGGAAGGCACAAGAAGGAACAAAGAGAAGTCCAACAGATGAAAGATTCCTCAGATAACACGAAGACCGGATGTAGAAGCACCGTTACCAAAGAAGGAAGCGAAACCCTGAAGGTACGACGGAAACCGCACCACGAGAATTCCTGGACTCGAAGAAAAGATAAGAGAACAGATCCAAAACACGCAGAGGTAAGAGGAGAATAGCAGAGGATAAGGAGTAAAAGTAGACCTAATCAGATCTATCCAACTGATTTTGCAAAATAGTTCTGACACTCTAGATCGTCCGTTAGCTAGGTTATCCTACAGGCTGGACCAGTGGGGTATCGCAACTGCTGAGCTCTGATACCACTCTGTAACACCCTCGAATCGGCCCTATGCAAGTTTCAGCGCTTCCCGCCAAACCCGCATAGAAACGATTCAAGGACGCCAACCAGGCACTTTCGTGCGGGTAGAAAATGAAGTAATACCATTACACATTAGTCCACAATGGAACCCACAGAACATATATATACAACAACGACTCCATGAGTCAAGAATACATATATACTATACAAAGATTCAAATCACCTCGAAAACGATAGAGCGTCCGACTACGGACAAGAGGCAAATGGGCCTAAGAGCCCTGAAGAATAACCAATGGCGTCCGTAACCCTGCCCAGGCCAAGCCGGAAGGGTAACCCTGCTAACGATGTCGAACTCGTACTTGCTAAACAAAAGGGGTGCCGACAAAGGGCGAAGGGAAAAAGAGGAGCGTCAGTACTGAGGCCAATACACGGCGAAGCTAGAATTCGGCAGCTCTCGCCTACATAGGTATGGTGGACTGAAGCGGCAGCGCAGCAGCATTAAACAACCTATAGACACACAGTACAACTGTCGGCTATTAGAGAGAGAAGAAAGACCTATTCAGAACCACCTGACACTAACACCATTCATACCCATCCTGGTATTCCCCCCTCGAGACGAAACGAGGAAGTCAAACCGAGGAACTCACACAGTTGGCAGTTTTATTCATTCCATTATAATTGCAGCACTTACTAGTCAGATATAGATATCACGAGTCATCCTGATAACATAAGTAGTGGGCAGTTTTAGTTAACATTCCGTTGTAGTTGGAAAATTTACTAGTCAGATATAATCGTCCTGAGGAATCCCAAAACCCAGCAGTTGTTGGCACTTTTATTATCCATTCCATTGTAGTGAAGCTGATTACTAGTCACATATTAAGTCAAATTTATAGCACTACTTTAGTTAAGCTTGTCTATGATCGAGATACTGTGCTCCGAGTCGTCCAAAACCGCGGACACGGCTTTCAGAAAGATTTACCATGCAAGGGTGCACAAATAGCAACACACACACGATCAACCTCGAAAAAACCAAATCAAAACCCAATGAGGCTTTCACGACAAAGCAATCACAGGATTCATAAAATATTTTAGGGGGCCACCCCACTAAGCTACCCGCAACGAAGTTGGCCGGCTCCGGAACGGACCCAGGGTTTGTGACAATGGCTGTAAACGACTAGGAACCCGAAAATGTGACTGGGCTTGTCGATACCGCGAAAACATTCCATGTTCCAAAACAGTACAGGTGCTCCACGCACAATCGTAAATAAAGCAGTAAGCATGGCATAAGTACATGATAGTAATAAATCCCCAAACTACTTTGTGGCCCCAAGAAATAAGAAATGAATCTAGCTCTGGCTAAGGGGGATTCATAGAGTCTCCCGTATGTGGATAGTGCGAATAGTCAAGGAACAAGTATCATGTACTCGGGGCCTACGGGACACAAGTGGACATGAAAAACCAAATAGCATATATTGCCCACCGGTGCCACTTTCATTAGTGATCATAACAATTTATTAGTTGTAATTAAAGACATGATCAACTCCACCATTAAGCATCTCCACCATTAAGCATGTGCCAACCTTCCATCAACGGTGGAACGACAACGACACGAAGCAGCACCTGAGCAACCAACTACGACTCGCAAGGCCGACTATCTATCAAGCAACAAGAAATAGGATGTGTCCAAGGCAATATAAAGGCTGCACGGAATATATCTGGTACGGAACACTAAAGCATCGCGACACAGATAGCAGTAGATCAACAGGAAGGAAGTAAAGACTATAAATGCAAAATAGGTGGAAGGGGGAGAGATGCTCGCCTGGGAAACACTACCAAAGGTTCATATCCAGAGAACTTGTCGATACTCGCATCAACTCATCGGCCTAATCCACGAAGAAGCAAACACTAGAAGAAACACCGGATGCAATATTTAATACTACGACAGAAGATCCGGCATGCTTATGATATGATGCATGGCATGGCACAGATGCGGCGCAATTAGGCAATATTAAGCGGAACCGGGGTCCCCACAATTAATTAATAAATTCATGTTATTTAGATACCCCGCAAATTTAAATGTTGTCTTAACAAGACAAAACATGGCATCGTTTTGCTACACAAATTTAAATGGAGCCAATATAAGACTAGAAAAGTCAGCATATGGCCTCCATATTTAATTATTAGATGAATCGATATACCCCCAAACACCCACAAAATATGTATGCAAGTATGATCAATTTAATATGCAACAACTGTATAGATGGCATTTATAAAATAGGGTTCTCGGAAAGGTGATCACATTAGGGGTCGAAGATCTTGGTTCCGAGGGTCTTCGACGGGATCGGTCTCGGCGTCGGGTTTGGGTTCGGGATCGGGTCTTCAGGGTCTCGGCCATCGGATCCATGGTCAAAGGTATCAGCGTCCGTGAAGGAGATCTTGTCAATCTGACATCGTCGCCTCCGGTTCCTAAGTTGGAGTTCTTGTCGTACCGAGCTCGGATCAAAGCTAGGGTCAAAGTAGGTGTCCTTGCATCCCGAGGTCCTTGTCCAACTTCTGGATGGTCTTGACGATTCTTTGGTCATCCATACAACACTCACCAGATCACTGAATACCAATAGAGACAACAAACCCACAAACAGTGAACACACATCGGCAGATGATCAGAACTATGTGGAACTTGAACATGAGGCGTGCTAGACCAAAATAGCAACTTACCGGTGCGAAGCTCGAGCGGCCGGTAGTAACTGGAGACAAGGCGCGGGGACACGGGGCTAGATGGCGGCGCGCGAGGCACCGACATCGTGCCGAACCGGCGGCAGCCATGGAGGTCAGTGGCGGGGCGTTGGAGAGGTCGAGCACAAACGGTTAGGGGCGGTGGTTAGAGAAGGACGCCAGGGTCACACCGACGACGGCGTGCACGCGCGTCGGGAACAAGGACCAGTGGAGGATACGGAGCCGGGCGGAGAGGTCGCGCTGCGGGGCGCGCTGCAGCGACCTGGAGGTGCAGGGCCAGCCGTGGCTAGGCGTGGCGAGGGAGGTCGGAGGAGCTTCTGAAAGAAGGACGACCACGACGACGAGGAAGGCAGGGCTAGCTCTTTGCCGGATTCCCAGAGGCGGCGGAGAGCTGGAGGAAGGTGGGCGGCCGGAGGTTGCAGGGGCGAGGAGAGGCGGTTGGCGTGGAGGTCACACATGCTGGCGCGGCCGGACTTGCGGGAGGGCCGCGGCCGGGGGTCGATCTCGATCCGGGAGGACGACGAGGCGGGGCCGCGGGGAGAGAGGAGCGGGTCAGGGGAACCCGACGCGGGGTGTGCAGGTGGGGCCGCGCGGGAGCTTGCGGGGTGGTTTGCCTGTGGGGATTGGGGATCCCGTCAGGGAGAGGGAGATGGTGGTGGGGTCCACGCAGGAGCGGGTTGCGGGCGGGTGGTCGCGTGCGTGCGCTGGCATCGTGACACAAGACCGAGCGGGGCGAGACGCAACGCGCGCGCGTGCGTGGGACGCGAGCGGGGTAGGTGCGGGCGTCGGGTCGGTGGTAGGTGGGGTGAGTGGCTGCGGTGTGGTGTGGTTGCATCTGGGAACGTGGTGTGCCGATGCGGGGCTTGTGTGCGTGCGTGTAGGTGCTAGGTGGGTGTGTGCCGCAGGAGTGTGGTGCGGCGCACAGGGTGGGTCGGCAGGCTGGGTGAGGTGAGTGGTGAGGGTTAGGGTTTGGGTAGGAACTAGTTTAGGATTAGGTGGTGGTGGGCTTGGGCTGGGTCTACTGGGGTACTAGGTGGCCTGGCCTAAATGGCTGGGCTGCCTCCCTCGGTAGAAAAATAGTTTTATTTATTTATTTTTATTTAAACATTTTTGCAAATATCTTTTAGGCAAACGAAATATCCGGAAAAGACCGAGGTTTTGATTTGAAATAAAGACAGGGGATATTTAGAAAACAAAGATAGGCGTTTAGAAAATAGTTTAGGCAAACAATGTATGATGACATAACGATGCTCAATTGCAATGTGGCATGATGACATGAGCATGCAGTCATGATGATGCAATGCACAAATTCACAACGATTTTCTAATAGTGGTTTTAGCGGGATGCCACACCATCTCTCGGATACCTCACCATGCCAACTCCTCACCACCACCCCATCAAATTCTTTCACCACCTTCACAAGCAACCCCCGTCGTCGCCCCTGTGCACTTCTACCGTCAAAGGAGCTATCAAAAAAGTTACTGGAGGTATGCCCTAGAGGTCAATAATAAATATGTTCTTATTATTATATCTCAAATTTTCATAATAAGTTTTATACCATGATATAACTGTATTAAGCGAAAACATTAATACATGTGTGGCATGTAAGCAAAATGAGTCCCTAGTATCCCGTTGGGAAATCGATGATCGAGGTTTCTGGATCATGGAAATTTATGTCAATTGACAACGGGGTCACTTTATTGGATGACTGATGTGACGGACACACACCCAAGTCTACTATTGCAATGAGGTTCAGTCACAAAATTGAACATTGCGATATCTAGTAAAGAGTAGTTACTCACTCCTTTGACCATGAGATCATATTTAATCACTACCACTCGCGGCTGCTTTGACTACATCAATTGTCACACCATAACAGGGTGATCATAATGTGTCTATAAGGTATTCCAAAGGGGTATGTTGAAGCGCATGCAACAAGATCGGGATTTGCCCATCCGCGTGACAGATAGATACCCTGGGCCCACTCGGTGAGATTACATCTATAAAGTTTGCAAACATGTGACTAGGTCATGGGGATGTAATTTCACAGGAACGGGTAAATATGTTTGTCAGTAACAAAATCGAACTAGATATAGAGATACGATGATCAAGTCTTGAAAAAACAGGCACCGTGTCGCAAAGGAAATTAGACTCGATGTTCAAGGTTCAAGCGATCAAGTTAATTCGTGAAATGCATGGGGGCCATCATGGTTTTCTAGATCCAGCTGTTGGTCACTGGTTGGAGAGATGTCTCGATCATGTCTGTGTATTCGTAAACGGTAGGATGGCACACTTAAGGGTAGATGACACATAGTGATTGATCCTAGATCATAGAAGAAAAGAGATGGAACACCGAAATTGTTCCGGAAGTGTTCCAAGTTCATCCGATGATGATCGGAGGGATCCGAAAGGTGTTTCAGAGTAAGATGAATTAGATATTATGTATTAGATAATAATTAAATGAATTAATATTAAATATACATTTTTAATTGAATTTATGAGCAATCCACATAAATGGGCCCTTCCTAGATGGAAAGGCCAATCTAGGGCAGGCGCCCCAAGGAGGGCCAAAGGGGGCTGGCTAGCCGGGCCAAGGCCACCCACCTGGGACCCACCTAGGGGCCAGTGGTGGGAATAGTCCCACCCCGGCCACCCCTTGGTGCGGGCACTCCTCCACCTATATAAAGAGGGGAACCCTCCCCTCAAAGCATCCCATTAATTGGCCTTTGCCTTTCTCTCTCCCTCTCCTCACATGTGGTTCCCATGATTGGAATGTGCATACGGAGATAGGGGTTTCTCCAGCATACACACGGAGTCTTGCTGCTGGACTCTCGGTCCGGATCAATCTTATTCTACTCCTTCGTTGGACCAGAGCCCGGTGGACGTCTCTACATCGGCCGTGTAGAAGTTTGGAGGTACCGCCTATTGTGGAACTTGGAGCTTGTACCCCTACTCGACCTTGAGGTCGGCGTTGATGTACGACTACATCATCCACGTTTCTCGTGAAATGTTAAACGCTTTCGGTCTTCCAAAGTATAGACATTGAATCCCTCTATTACCTTACATCTTCATAGATAGATCTTGACTATGTTGTTCGTATTGCTAGGATTTTTTTTGTTTTCTGCTACAAACCCTTTAGTGATATCAGGCCGATCTATGCGTATATGTGTTGGTACAGTTAAAACACATAGTGACATGTGGGTATTGATTTAATAGTTGTTACCCTCTACATGTAGTTGTTCATATTGCGGGAATTTTTGATGAAGCGGCCCGAACCAACCTTACGCGTAAGCTTACACGAGATTGGTTCCATGCTCAACATATATGACTTGTACCTTATAAATGGCAAGCGGGTTTTTGTCTCTCTTACATTAGTTGATATGGAATTTGCAAAGGATGACCCTAAAAAGGGATTTATAGTGACAACTAGTCAGTCCATGTTGTGATTGAAAGTTCGTAGGTAAGAAACAGTTCTTGTGCGAAAGCCCAAACAACCACATAAAATATGACAATATTAAGTAGAAGCGTCTAACTTTATTTTACAGGAGGCATGTGATATGTATGGTGTAGGTAAGTCTTTATGCAATATACTGCCAATGTCATGGAGGTACCGTGGACCTGGTGAAATGCCAGCGCGCTCGTTGAACATCAAGACTCGACGACCATATCATATCGCCTAAAATTATTTACATATGATGTTGATTACTTATGCATCTTATTCTACTAGTATTAGACTTACGACCGTAGTATTATAAGATGATACCTCAACTCAATTCCAACATTCATGTTGTCCCATTAGTGTGCACCACTAAGAAAGTTTTTCGTTATGAAGCATGCTGTGATGACCGGGTGTTAGACATATCGATGTTCGCATATGGTGGGTGTAAGACATGTTGCACAACGATACACTAAGGTTAATATTGGCGAGCCTAGCATGTACATACATGGCCTTGGAACACAGGTGATCAAAAGCTTAAGCATGAATCACATAGTTGATGTGATTGACATGTTGATGTCTACCTTTGAATCTATGCTATCGACTGTGGCGATTGGGGGTGGTATAGATAATTAGGATCGTGTAATCACTAAAACAATGATGATGTATGTTCGTTTAAGTGCGAGTTCATTAGTAATATGAATCATTATTATGAAATAAACAATCTAAGTAAATTTGCATAGGTTTGTTGTAGTTGACATCTGTTCGACTACCTTGCGCTTAGTTGTAATTGAGATAATAAAACTATAGAATTCAAGATAATTACTTTACGAACTGGTACCGTATTGTTTGAGTGTTGAACTAAAAGATAAAAAACCTAAAGCAAACTTTTAAGTAAACCTCACTTACCCCATAAGGTTTAATGAGTGTATTAATCCTAGAGTAATCGATTCCAAAGGTAGTTTCTAAAATATCATGCTTTCCTCCATGATACTTGATATTAGAAAGAAAGTTTTTAGTATCAACATTATTTGGGAGGTAGAAGATATTCTGATATCTGAAACACTATTTGATTGCAATATGATAAAGTATAATTTAGTCAGAAACACATTCTCATATTTGATGAGCATTTGTGAATGATGGTGACGCTAGGCGTACCTATCACCCAATAGGTTTGGGGACTAAAGTTATACAAATGTTCGTCCCTATAAACTATAGTAGTTTCATCATGAAAGTTTTCATGATAGGGTGAATAAGAGGTATAGGTAAAATGTCACTAAAAGTTGAATCCGAACGAATATGAATCATGTTATGATGGGGATCCACTTCAAAATGTAAGTTTAAGAGTGTTAGTGTTTGACTAAGACACTTGAACAAAGTACCATGTGATTGGTGCCACTATTCATGGTGGTTGATTCTTTTGAAAGAGAGGAAAACATTTAAGAGTATCCATAAATGTAATTGGTATAAATTAATGGACCAGAATTGTCCAGCACATGTATATAGAAGATATACATGTTATGAATATATTCTTTGCTTGTTAAACCATTGTAATTCTTCGGCATTGGATACTAGATTGGTTGGTATGAAGTGTCATACAAATAAACTCAATAGAAGAAATACAATGGCACAAGTAACTAGCAAGAGAATATGGTGATGATGATCATTGGTAAACAAATAAAAGGTTATTATGTTCGTCATCTACATCAAAGACCAAGCCGTCGAGATTTATTTCGACAACTGTTATTTGGTTCCAGTATTACGAGAACAAGTTGTTGTTCAAATAATTATTGTATTCCATAGATGATAAATGAACCATTATAAATATTGTTGGTGAAATAACATTCATAGAACTAAATGCTAAAAACATGGCAAGGCGAAATGATTGCGTAATGTAGGAAAGTGTTCTAGAGGCAGCTATAATGCTCATGTCTACCATTTCTGCAAAGGTTGTAGTTCCGGAAATCGAATTTCCTATCGAACCATGTGGATTGGGTGATAATCAAATACCAAGATTTGAGGACAAAGTGTCATTGTTGGAAAATGATATACTGACTACATGCAAAGATGAAATGAAGTGCCCTGACTCCGTTAAATGGATAAAGGCCATATGAATTCGTGATAGTATCCATATATGAAAATTGAGTTATAAACTTGCTAGACCCTTTGGAAGGCGTGAAGATTTTCAAAGCGTAAGTGGATCTATAAAGAAACAGACATAGATGTTTACATATGTAAAATATCAGAAAGAAGTTTATGATAAAGTTCAAAGAGTTAACTGCGACAAGATCTGATCTTCCTCAATGATATTTGCTCTGTACAGATTATTGTAGCAATCACTACATATTGAGATATGGTAGTTGAATAAACAAAAAAACATTCTTTTGGTAGAATGGTTACCTAGGATAGGTACATGACACTATCCAAAGGTTTTTTTATTTCTAAGGGTGCTAAAATATATGCAATTTTTAATGGTTAAAGTAAGAAAAGTGGAGTTGAAATCTTCACCATGATGAAACTATTAAACAAGTTTAAGATCATCAAAACGATGAAGGTGCTAGTGTTTACAAGAAAGTAAGTGGGAGCGTTAATACATACCTCCAATACTTAATGTAAAATACATTTTGTTGATTGGATGTGATGTATCTTTTTTAACATGAATTAAGAATTTCATTAAAATTGGATTTTGATGAAAGAAGGACAACTATAATGTTAGACATCAAAGTCTATACAAATATATTGTAATGCTAATATATTTATGCCGAAGTATATAGATATTGAATTAGTTCAATATGGTGGTACATTTGAGTGGGGGCTGAGTGAGTTTACTAGTCAATATTAGAGAAGAAAAGTTCTTGCCTCTTGGTAGTAAGATCAATTGTATTGACAATTGATAAGTGAAACCTCATGAATGATTTGATTAATCATGAATGCCACAATATGTACTTATCTAGATGAGTCATATAGACCGGAGTGATTCATAAGATAATCATTGGACAATAGTGTTGATATTCATGTTGAAGAACCAAGAATATGTGATGTATACAAAAGTGAAAAAAT
This sequence comes from Avena eriantha, assembly GCA_910589775.1. NCBI lineage: Eukaryota > Viridiplantae > Streptophyta > Magnoliopsida > Poales > Poaceae > Avena > Avena eriantha. The sequence goes on from OU342743.1 coordinate 17,090,790, forward strand.
AGTTCATTGTAATGTGTTATATTGATGCAAGTTTTTGTCACATATAAACATGAATTTGTATCTCAATTTAGACCATGTTTTAAGAAATAAGGTAGCAACGTGAAATGGAAGAAAGTTCCATGATCAATTTGGACTAGTTCCAAAGGTGTAACATTGTGACGGATTCTACAACCACGGCTGAGTATATGACTTCTCGAGTAGAAGCATAAAAAGGGCTTGTGTTTAATAGTTAGTTATCAAACTAGGTGCAGTTCCAAGCTGGCTATATGATACGTCCATTTTGCATCACTATTCTATATCATAATTTACTGTTATTCATTGATATATTTCATATTAAGGGATGATACTTATGTTGTTTCATCTATTTTTGCATGGTTGATGACTTTTGGAGCATGAACCGCTACAGTCAGGATTCTGATGGAAAAGATGCTGTTTGGAGGCAAAATTCGCAAAGATCAGAAAATCCGGGAAAATACATGGAAAATCCTATTTTTCCAGAAGACGAAGGAAGCCAGAAGGGGAGGCTGAGATGGGCCACAGTGGGCCCACACCACCCCCTGGCGCGGGCCAGCCTAGGCCACGCCACCAGGTGGTGTGGCCGCCTTGGTCCACCCCTGGCTCTTCCCTCTGGTGTATATTATCCTCTTGAAACCATAAGACCCGGAGAGAGACGACAGAAATATTCCGCCACCTCTACGAGGCGGAAAACACCGAGAGAGAAAGATCTCTCCGGTAGACAGAATTCTACAGGGGGAATTTCTTCCCGGAGAGGGGAGATCGTCGCCATCAACACCACCATCAAGCTGGACTTCATCGGGATCATCATGATCATCGTCACCACCATCATCACCATCAGCACCATCATCACCACCTCCATACCGCTGTAACAATTGGGTTGAATCTTGCATAGTTCTCAGGGGAAACTTTCCCGGTGTTGATTACTCTTTGTAGTTGATTCTATTGAGTGAACCATTGAATTATCGTTTATGTTTAGATTGTTATACATCATTATTCCATCTCTGATCATGATCCATATGCTGTCTTCTGAGTAGTTCGTTTTGTCCTTGAGGACATGGGAGAAGTCATGTTGTTAGTAGTGGAATTGTGTTGAGAAACATTCAATAGTTTGATATTTAAGTTGTGGTGTACTTCTTCTAGTGGTGTCATGTGAACGTCGACTAGATGACACTTCACCTATATGGGCCTAGGGGAATGCATTGTGTATTTGGCTACTAATCGTAGGGGTTGCCGGAGTGACAGAAACCTGAACCCCCGTTAGGAAACCATTGCACAAGGGACGTAAGGGTCTTAGAGTTTAAAGCTGTGGTTAGGTTTCTACCTTAATTACTTTCTTGTACTTACGGATGTTTGCAAGGGGGTGTAATCACAAGTATGTATTTAGTCTTGGATGGGGCGGTACATTAGCACAGGTTCACCCACACAACACTTAGCAAGCTAGAGAAGATTAATCGACTATATGAAGCGAAAGCACTTGACAGTCTTCGTAGGTGTCATCGAGAACGTTTGGTCATCTATAGAAATACAACTGGCTTGTCCTTTGCTGCATAAAGGATTGGGCCACTTGCTGCATTCATTCTTACTGTCTTTTATTTACTCGTACTTTATTTACTTGCATTATCAAAAACCCCTAAAAATCCGTTTGCTAAGTATTTGTAGAGAATTCCTGATCCATACCACTAGCCAGCACCTTCTGCTCCTCGTTGGGTTCGACACTCTTACTTATCAAAAATATTGCGATACACCCCTATACTTGTGGGTCATCAAGACTATTTTCTAGTGCCGTTGCCGGGGAGTGAAGCGCTATTGGAGAGTGGAAGATCACATTAGGGGTCGAAGATCTTGGTTCCGAGGGTCTTCGACGGGATCGGTCTCGGCGTCGGGTTTGGGTTCGGGATCGGGTCTTCAGGGTCTCGGCCATCGGATCCATGGTCAAAGGTATCAGCGTCCGTGAAGGAGATCTTGTCAATCTGACATCGTCGCCTCCGGTTCCTAAGTTGGAGTTCTTGTCGTACCGAGCTCGGATCAAAGCTAGGGTCAAAGTAGGTGTCCTTGCATCCCGAGGTCCTTGTCCAACTTCTGGATGGTCTTGACGATTCTTTGGTCATCCATACAACACTCACCAGATCACTGAATACCAATAGAGACAACAAACCCACAAACAGTGAACACACATCGGCAGATGATCAGAACTATGTGGAACTTGAACATGAGGCGTGCTAGACCAAAATAGCAACTTACCGGTGCGAAGCTCGAGCGGCCGGTAGTAACTGGAGACAAGGCGCGGGGACACGGGGCTAGATGGCGGCGCGCGAGGCACCGACATCGTGCCGAACCGGCGGCAGCCATGGAGGTCAGTGGCGGGGCGTTGGAGAGGTCGAGCACAAACGGTTAGGGGCGGTGGTTAGAGAAGGACGCCAGGGTCACACCGACGACGGCGTGCACGCGCGTCGGGAACAAGGACCGGTGGAGGATACGGAGCCGGGCGGAGAGGTCGCGCTGCGGGGCGCGCTGCAGCGACCTGGAGGTGCAGGGCCAGCCGTGGCTAGGCGTGGCGAGGGAGGTCGGAGGAGCTTCTGAAAGAAGGACGACCACGACGACGAGGAAGGCAGGGCTAGCTCTTTGCTGGATTCCCAGAGGCGGCGGAGAGCTGGAGGAAGGTGGGCGGCCGGAGGTTGCAGGGGCGAGGAGAGGCGGTTGGCGTGGAGGTCACACATGCTGGCGCGGCCGGACTTGCGGGAGGGCCGCGGCCGGGGGTCGATCTCGATCCGGGAGGACGACGAGGCGGGGCCGCGGGGAGAGAGGAGCGGGTCAGGGGAACCCGACGCGGGGTGTGCAGGTGGGGCCGCGCGGGAGCTTGCGGGGTGGTTTGCCTGTGGGGATTGGGGATCCCGTCAGGGAGAGGGAGATGGTGGTGGGGTCCACGCAGGAGCGGGTTGCGGGCGGGTGGTCGCGTGCGTGCGCTGGCATCGTGACACAAGACCGAGCGGGGCGAGACGCAACGCGCGCGCGTGCGTGGGACGCGAGCGGGGTAGGTGCGGGCGTCGGGTCGGTGGTAGGTGGGGTGAGTGGCTGCGGTGTGGTGTGGTTGCATCTGGGAACGTGGTGTGCCGATGCGGGGCTTGTGTGCGTGCGTGTAGGTGCTAGGTGGGTGTGTGCCGCAGGAGTGTGGTGCGGCGCACAGGGTGGGTCGGCAGGCTGGGTGAGGTGAGTGGTGAGGGTTAGGGTTTGGGTAGGAACTAGTTTAGGATTAGGTGGTGGTGGGCTTGGGCTGGGTCTACTGGGGTACTAGGTGGCCTGGCCTAAATGGCTGGGCTGCCTCCCTCGGTAGAAAAATAGTTTTATTTATTTATTTTTATTTAAACATTTTTGCAAATATCTTTTAGGCAAACGAAATATCCGGAAAAGACCGAGGTTTTGATTTGAAATAAAGACAGGGGATATTTAGAAAACAAAGATAGGCGTTTAGAAAATAGTTTAGGCAAACAATGTATGATGACATAACGATGCTCAATTGCAATGTGGCATGATGACATGAGCATGCAGTCATGATGATGCAATGCACAAATTCACAACGATTTTCTAATAGTGGTTTTAGCGGGATGCCACACCATCTCTCGGATACCTCACCATGCCAACTCCTCACCACCACCCCATCAAATTCTTTCACCACCTTCACAAGCAACCCCCGTCGTCGCCCCTGTGCACTTCTACCGTCAAAGGAGCTATCAAAAAAGTTACTGGAGGTATGCCCTAGAGGTCAATAATAAATATGTTCTTATTATTATATCTCAAATTTTCATAATAAGTTTTATACCATGATATAACTGTATTAAGCGAAAACATTAATACATGTGTGGCATGTAAGCAAAATGAGTCCCTAGTATCCCGTTGGGAAATCGATGATCGAGGTTTCTGGATCATGGAAATTTATGTCAATTGACAACGGGGTCACTTTATTGGATGACTGATGTGACGGACACACACCCAAGTCTACTATTGCAATGAGGTTCAGTCACAAAATTGAACATTGCGATATCTAGTAAAGAGTAGTTACTCACTCCTTTGACCATGAGATCATATTTAATCACTACCACTCGCGGCTGCTTTGACTACATCAATTGTCACACCATAACAGGGTGATCATAATGTGTCTATAAGGTATTCCAAAGGGGTATGTTGAAGCGCATGCAACAAGATCGGGATTTGCCCATCCGCGTGACAGATAGATACCCTGGGCCCACTCGGTGAGATTACATCTATAAAGTTTGCAAACATGTGACTAGGTCATGGGGATGTAATTTCACAGGAACGGGTAAATATGTTTGTCAGTAACAAAATCGAACTAGATATAGAGATACGATGATCAAGTCTTGAAAAAACAGGCACCGTGTCGCAAAGGAAATTAGACTCGATGTTCAAGGTTCAAGCGATCAAGTTAATTCGTGAAATGCATGGGGGCCATCATGGTTTTCTAGATCCAGCTGTTGGTCACTGGTTGGAGAGATGTCTCGATCATGTCTGTGTATTCGTAAACGGTAGGATGGCACACTTAAGGGTAGATGACACATAGTGATTGATCCTAGATCATAGAAGAAAAGAGATGGAACACCGAAATTGTTCCGGAAGTGTTCCAAGTTCATCCGATGATGATCGGAGGGATCCGAAAGGTGTTTCAGAGTAAGATGAATTAGATATTATGTATTAGATAATAATTAAATGAATTAATATTAAATATACATTTTTAATTGAATTTATGAGCAATCCACATAAATGGGCCCTTCCTAGATGGAAAGGCCAATCTAGGGCAGGCGCCCCAAGGAGGGCCAAAGGGGGCTGGCTAGCCGGGCCAAGGCCACCCACCTGGGACCCACCTAGGGGCCAGTGGTGGGAATAGTCCCACCCCGGCCACCCCTTGGTGCGGGCACTCCTCCACCTATATAAAGAGGGGAACCCTCCCCTCAAAGCATCCCATTAATTGGCCTTTGCCTTTCTCTCTCCCTCTCCTCACATGTGGTTCCCATGATTGGAATGTGCATACGGAGATAGGGGTTTCTCCAGCATACACACGGAGTCTTGCTGCTGGACTCTCGGTCCGGATCAATCTTATTCTACTCCTTCGTTGGACCAGAGCCCGGTGGACGTCTCTACATCGGCCGTGTAGAAGTTTGGAGGTACCGCCTATTGTGGAACTTGGAGCTTGTACCCCTACTCGACCTTGAGGTCGGCGTTGATGTACGACTACATCATCCACGTTTCTCGTGAAATGTTAAACGCTTTCGGTCTTCCAAAGTATAGACATTGAATCCCTCTATTACCTTACATCTTCATAGATAGATCTTGACTATGTTGTTCGTATTGCTAGGATTTTTTTTGTTTTCTGCTACAAACCCTTTAGTGATATCAGGCCGATCTATGCGTATATGTGTTGGTACAGTTAAAACACATAGTGACATGTGGGTATTGATTTAATAGTTGTTACCCTCTACATGTAGTTGTTCATATTGCGGGAATTTTTGATGAAGCGGCCCGAACCAACCTTACGCGTAAGCTTACACGAGATTGGTTCCATGCTCAACATATATGACTTGTACCTTATAAATGGCAAGCGGGTTTTTGTCTCTCTTACATTAGTTGATATGGAATTTGCAAAGGATGACCCTAAAAAGGGATTTATAGTGACAACTAGTCAGTCCATGTTGTGATTGAAAGTTCGTAGGTAAGAAACAGTTCTTGTGCGAAAGCCCAAACAACCACATAAAATATGACAATATTAAGTAGAAGCGTCTAACTTTATTTTACAGGAGGCATGTGATATGTATGGTGTAGGTAAGTCTTTATGCAATATACTGCCAATGTCATGGAGGTACCGTGGACCTGGTGAAATGCCAGCGCGCTCGTTGAACATCAAGACTCGACGACCATATCATATCGCCTAAAATTATTTACATATGATGTTGATTACTTATGCATCTTATTCTACTAGTATTAGACTTACGACCGTAGTATTATAAGATGATACCTCAACTCAATTCCAACATTCATGTTGTCCCATTAGTGTGCACCACTAAGAAAGTTTTTCGTTATGAAGCATGCTGTGATGACCGGGTGTTAGACATATCGATGTTCGCATATGGTGGGTGTAAGACATGTTGCACAACGATACACTAAGGTTAATATTGGCGAGCCTAGCATGTACATACATGGCCTTGGAACACAGGTGATCAAAAGCTTAAGCATGAATCACATAGTTGATGTGATTGACATGTTGATGTCTACCTTTGAATCTATGCTATCGACTGTGGCGATTGGGGGTGGTATAGATAATTAGGATCGTGTAATCACTAAAACAATGATGATGTATGTTCGTTTAAGTGCGAGTTCATTAGTAATATGAATCATTATTATGAAATAAACAATCTAAGTAAATTTGCATAGGTTTGTTGTAGTTGACATCTGTTCGACTACCTTGCGCTTAGTTGTAATTGAGATAATAAAACTATAGAATTCAAGATAATTACTTTACGAACTGGTACCGTATTGTTTGAGTGTTGAACTAAAAGATAAAAAACCTAAAGCAAACTTTTAAGTAAACCTCACTTACCCCATAAGGTTTAATGAGTGTATTAATCCTAGAGTAATCGATTCCAAAGGTAGTTTCTAAAATATCATGCTTTCCTCCATGATACTTGATATTAGAAAGAAAGTTTTTAGTATCAACATTATTTGGGAGGTAGAAGATATTCTGATATCTGAAACACTATTTGATTGCAATATGATAAAGTATAATTTAGTCAGAAACACATTCTCATATTTGATGAGCATTTGTGAATGATGGTGACGCTAGGCGTACCTATCACCCAATAGGTTTGGGGACTAAAGTTATACAAATGTTCGTCCCTATAAACTATAGTAGTTTCATCATGAAAGTTTTCATGATAGGGTGAATAAGAGGTATAGGTAAAATGTCACTAAAAGTTGAATCCGAACGAATATGAATCATGTTATGATGGGGATCCACTTCAAAATGTAAGTTTAAGAGTGTTAGTGTTTGACTAAGACACTTGAACAAAGTACCATGTGATTGGTGCCACTATTCATGGTGGTTGATTCTTTTGAAAGAGAGGAAAACATTTAAGAGTATCCATAAATGTAATTGGTATAAATTAATGGACCAGAATTGTCCAGCACATGTATATAGAAGATATACATGTTATGAATATATTCTTTGCTTGTTAAACCATTGTAATTCTTCGGCATTGGATACTAGATTGGTTGGTATGAAGTGTCATACAAATAAACTCAATAGAAGAAATACAATGGCACAAGTAACTAGCAAGAGAATATGGTGATGATGATCATTGGTAAACAAATAAAAGGTTATTATGTTCGTCATCTACATCAAAGACCAAGCCGTCGAGATTTATTTCGACAACTGTTATTTGGTTCCAGTATTACGAGAACAAGTTGTTGTTCAAATAATTATTGTATTCCATAGATGATAAATGAACCATTATAAATATTGTTGGTGAAATAACATTCATAGAACTAAATGCTAAAAACATGGCAAGGCGAAATGATTGCGTAATGTAGGAAAGTGTTCTAGAGGCAGCTATAATGCTCATGTCTACCATTTCTGCAAAGGTTGTAGTTCCGGAAATTGAATTTCCTATCGAACCATGTGGATTGGGTGATAATCAAATACCAAGATTTGAGGACAAAGTGTCATTGTTGGAAAATGATATACTGACTACATGCAAAGATGAAATGAAGTGCCCTGACTCCGTTAAATGGATAAAGGCCATATGAATTCGTGATAGTATCCATATATGAAAATTGAGTTATAAACTTGCTAGACCCTTTGGAAGGCGTGAAGATTTTCAAAGCGTAAGTGGATCTATAAAGAAACAGACATAGATGTTTACATATGTAAAATATCAGAAAGAAGTTTATGATAAAGTTCAAAGAGTTAACTGCGACAAGATCTGATCTTCCTCAATGATATTTGCTCTGTACAGATTATTGTAGCAATCACTACATATTGAGATATGGTAGTTGAATAAACAAAAAAACATTCTTTTGGTAGAATGGTTACCTAGGATAGGTACATGACACTATCCAAAGGTTTTTTTATTTCTAAGGGTGCTAAAATATATGCAATTTTTAATGGTTAAAGTAAGAAAAGTGGAGTTGAAATCTTCACCATGATGAAACTATTAAACAAGTTTAAGATCATCAAAACGATGAAGGTGCTAGTGTTTACAAGAAAGTAAGTGGGAGCGTTAATACATACCTCCAATACTTAATGTAAAATACATTTTGTTGATTGGATGTGATGTATCTTTTTTAACATGAATTAAGAATTTCATTAAAATTGGATTTTGATGAAAGAAGGACAACTATAATGTTAGACATCAAAGTCTATACAAATATATTGTAATGCTAATATATTTATGCCGAAGTATATAGATATTGAATTAGTTCAATATGGTGGTACATTTGAGTGGGGGCTGAGTGAGTTTACTAGTCAATATTAGAGAAGAAAAGTTCTTGCCTCTTGGTAGTAAGATCAATTGTATTGACAATTGATAAGTGAAACCTCATGAATGATTTGATTAATCATGAATGCCACAATATGTACTTATCTAGATGAGTCATATAGACCGGAGTGATTCATAAGATAATCATTGGACAATAGTGTTGATATTCATGTTGAAGAACCAAGAATATGTGATGTATACAAAAGTGAAAAAATAGTTCATTGTAATGTGTTATATTGATGCAAGTTTTTGTCACATATAAACATGAATTTGTATCTCAATTTAGACCATGTTTTAAGAAATAAGGTAGCAACGTGAAATGGAAGAAAGTTCCATGATCAATTTGGACTAGTTCCAAAGGTGTAACATTGTGACGGATTCTACAACCACGGCTGAGTATATGACTTCTCGAGTAGAAGCATAAAAAGGGCTTGTGTTTAATAGTTAGTTATCAAACTAGGTGCAGTTCCAAGCTGGCTATATGATACGTCCATTTTGCATCACTATTCTATATCATAATTTACTGTTATTCATTGATATATTTCATATTAAGGGATGATACTTATGTTGTTTCATCTATTTTTGCATGGTTGATGACTTTTGGAGCATGAACCGCTACAGTCAGGATTCTGATGGAAAAGATGCTGTTTGGAGGCAAAATTCGCAAAGATCAGAAAATCCGGGAAAATACATGGAAAATCCTATTTTTCCAGAAGACGAAGGAAGCCAGAAGGGGAGGCTGAGATGGGCCACAGTGGGCCCACACCACCCCCTGGCGCGGGCCAGCCTAGGCCACGCCACCAGGTGGTGTGGCCGCCTTGGTCCACCCCTGGCTCTTCCCTCTGGTGTATATTATCCTCTTGAAACCATAAGACCCGGAGAGAGACGACAGAAATATTCCGCCACCTCTACGAGGCGGAAAACACCGAGAGAGAAAGATCTCTCCGGTAGACAGAATTCTACAGGGGGAATTTCTTCCCGGAGAGGGGAGATCGTCGCCATCAACACCACCATCAAGCTGGACTTCATCGGGATCATCATGATCATCGTCACCACCATCATCACCATCAGCACCATCATCACCACCTCCATACCGCTGTAACAATTGGGTTGAATCTTGCATAGTTCTCAGGGGAAACTTTCCCGGTGTTGATTACTCTTTGTAGTTGATTCTATTGAGTGAACCATTGAATTATCGTTTATGTTTAGATTGTTATACATCATTATTCCATCTCTGATCATGATCCATATGCTGTCTTCTGAGTAGTTCGTTTTGTCCTTGAGGACATGGGAGAAGTCATGTTGTTAGTAGTGGAATTGTGTTGAGAAACATTCAATAGTTTGATATTTAAGTTGTGGTGTACTTCTTCTAGTGGTGTCATGTGAACGTCGACTAGATGACACTTCACCTATATGGGCCTAGGGGAATGCATTGTGTATTTGGCTACTAATCGTAGGGGTTGCCGGAGTGACAGAAACCTGAACCCCCGTTAGGAAACCATTGCACAAGGGACGTAAGGGTCTTAGAGTTTAAAGCTGTGGTTAGGTTTCTACCTTAATTACTTTCTTGTACTTACGGATGTTTGCAAGGGGGTGTAATCACAAGTATGTATTTAGTCTTGGATGGGGCGGTACATTAGCACAGGTTCACCCACACAACACTTAGCAAGCTAGAGAAGATTAATCGACTATATGAAGCGAAAGCACTTGACAGTCTTCGTAGGTGTCATCGAGAACGTTTGGTCATCTATAGAAATACAACTGGCTTGTCCTTTGCTGCATAAAGGATTGGGCCACTTGCTGCATTCATTCTTACTGTCTTTTATTTACTCGTACTTTATTTACTTGCATTATCAAAAACCCCTAAAAATCCGTTTGCTAAGTATTTGTAGAGAATTCCTGATCCATACCACTAGCCAGCACCTTCTGCTCCTCGTTGGGTTCGACACTCTTACTTATCAAAAATATTGCGATACACCCCTATACTTGTGGGTCATCAAGACTATTTTCTAGTGCCGTTGCCGGGGAGTGAAGCGCTATTGGAGAGTGGAACTGGTAAAGGAAACTTCTACTGTGAGTATTGTTTACTTCCGTTAGTTGCTTTATTTTCATTATGGATAATTCGATGAGTTTCTTATTTCGTAATGCTACTACCACTGCTAAGGTAGTAGATGAACCACCACCTGCTGAGAATGATACTTTTAAAATACCTACAAGAATTATTGATCGTGTTATGGATAATTATTATGTTGGAGATAGAACTGTCCATCCTGGTGATCATTTGCTCTTTATACACGAATTATGCGGGTTGTTCAAGTGTGCAGGTATTACTACAGATCAAGTTAAGAAGAAGTTATTCTCATCATCACTGAAAGGAAGAGCTGAGGAATGGTATAAGCTGCTGAAGAATGGTCAACTCTTGAATGGGAGGAAATAGTACCTCTCTTTTATTCAAAGTTTTATCCTCCTAGTGAGATTCATAAAGATCGGAATCAAATATACAACTTTTGGCCTCTTGATGGAGAGAGTTGATACGTCCAAAACGTATCTACTTTCCCAAACACTTTTGCTATTGTTTCTCCTCTAAACTTGTGTGATTTGGATGCATCTAAAACGGACTGACGTTTTCAACAGAATTACCTTGGTGTCTACTTTTTGTGCAGAAAATCAACTATCAGGAAAAATCCCGGAAAATATGCCAAAAGTACTATTTCACCCGAAGACTCCAGGAGCCAGAATACGAGACGGAGAAGAGCCCTGGGGTGGCCACACCACCTAGTGGCGCGGGCCAGGCCAGGCCGCGCCAAGGGGTGGTGTGGGCCCCCCAGGCACCCCCTCGGCCTCTCTCTTCGCCTATAAGGAGCCTTCTGACCTAAAAACTTCGGGGGGGGGGGGGGGGTTCGACGTTTCTCCAGAAGGAGTTCTGCTCTGCCGCCACCACCAAATTCCACGAAACGGCACCAGAAACTCCGTTCTGGCACCCTGCTGGGACGGGGAATTGGAGGAGATTATCGCCATCATCATCACCGTCGCTTCTCCATCGACCATCCATGTTTCCCCCATTTATGAGTGAGTAATCCCCTGCTGTAGGCTATGGGGATGGTAGGGATTGGATGAGATCGTTCATGTAATGGCATCAGATTGTTAGGTCATGGTGCCTAGTATCTTTTATTAGTGCTTTATGACTTTGTTGCGACTTGTTGTGCTTAATGCTTGTCACTAGGGCCTGAGTGCCATGATTTCAGATCTGAACTTATTATTGATTCATTATGATAGTATTGTTCTTGGTCTTATCTGCAAGTTGTATACACACATTGTTGTCCGGAACCTATGGCCCCGAAGTGACAGAAATCGGGATAACCGGAAGGGAATGGCTTTGATGTGAGGATCACATGTGTTCACGGAGTGTTAATGCTTTGCTCCGGTGCTCTCTTAAAAGGAGCACCTTAATTGCCAGTAGTTCCCTAGAGGCCCCGCTGCAAATGGGCTGGCAGGACAAAATATGTTGTGCAAGTTCTCATTGCGAGCACGTATGACTATATATGGAACACATTCCTAGGATTGTCTAGTACTTGGATGCTTTATCTTATTTATCTGCAATTGCCCTATGTTTTGATTGCTATGTGAATTGTCTTGTCCATGCAGCGCCCGTCTATCCATCCCTATGCCTACCGCACTCGAATCCCACTGTTTACTGCTTTTGTTACTACTGTCTTTGCTTTACTACTGGTGTTACTTTGCTATTCCTACTACAAAACTGTTGTTACTGATAAATTGCTGTGAGTAAGATTATTTCCAGGTGCAGCTGAATTGACAACTCAGTTGTTAAGGCTTATAAATATTCTTTGGCTCCCCTTGTGTCGAATCAATAAATTGGGTTTCACTTACCTCGAAAATACTGCGATACACCCCCTATACTTGTGGGTCATCAAGACTATTTTCTAGCACCGTTGCCAGGGAGCATAGCTTTATTTATCAAGTTCACTTGGATTCTCTATTGTTCGCTGCTATCCATCCATCATGGGTAAGTCTCATGATGGCAAGGTTCCTATTTTACCATCCACTACAAGAAGAGGTACGGTTCTGAACACCTCTACCGCTCTTGATTCACCGTCTGTTTTGAGTAAATTCCTTACACCACCACATACACATGCTACACACTACTACTACTGCTGAATCTGAAACTTCTGATACTTATGATGCTGCTTCTACTGTGCTTGATAAGAGTGGTTCACTAGGTCCTTTCCTAGATGCTACAATTTCTAGAACTATAGCTGGAAATACCGAAACTCCTAATGAAGACACTACCACACCTGTTAGCTCACCTGAGTCTAGTGAGAGTTATGATACTGAAGAAGATTATGTTGAGATGACCGATGAGTTTATTGAAGAATGTAAGAACACCCATGATAGGAGCGATGCTAAGAGTCTCCTTGAGAGGCGTACTATTAGACCCAAATTATCTAGAGATGCTAAGTTTGTTGCTTCTCCCATAAACATTATAGATGAAGATTATGATTTCTCTCTCGATCTATCTTACATAGATATTGTCGAGAAAGAACCTTTTTGTGGGACTAAGAATGAAAGTGCGGTAGCACATATGAATGAACTTTCTACTATGAGTGGCTTGTTTTCTCATGATATTAAGATACGTACTTATTTTTTTGCTAAGATTTTTCCTTTTTTCACTGAAAGGAGAAGCTAAAACTTGGTTTAGCAATTTACCTCCTGGATCTATTGATAGCCCTGAGTGCTTGATTAGTACTTTTCTGCAGAAATATTTTCCTCCCAGTGCTAGACATGCTATTTTGCAAAAACTTTTTGATTTTAAACAGGGAGAAAAAGAGGTATTGCCCGAATCTTGGGCAAGGTTTTGCGCTTTGATTCATGCATAGGCTGGAAGTCCATTACCTAAGAATGAGCTTCTTGATATATTTTATAATAGACTAACCGAGGAATCTAGGACATACCTAGATAGTTGTGTTGATTGTGTTTTCAGGAATAGGACTCCAAAGGAAGCTGCGGAATTAATGGCTAAAATAAGCAAGAATTATGAAGATTGGACTCCTCCTAAACAAGCTATACCTGAAGTAATTGTACCTGAACCATCTATTCCCGTGCCTATTCCAACATCAAAGAAGAGGGGAGCTATTGAATTAAATGATGAAGTGATGAAGGAAGCTAAGAAATGTCTTAAGGAGAAGGGAATTAAAGCTGCAGATGTCAAGAATTTACCTCCTATAGAAGAATTATGTAAGCCTATTCCCTACTCATCCACTATTGAGGTACACTCCCTCCAACACTTTGATGAAGGTGATATCCCTTATTTGAAACCTCCTGATCAATGCTTAGAAGAATTTGATATCTTTATTGTTAAGCAAGATAACTTTAATAAAAGGGTGCAAAATCATCTAATGGAAAACACTAGAGCTATTGTTGAGTTGAAAGATATTGTGGAAAGAACCTCTAATGATGTTAAAATAATTGTTAAACACTTTCAAATGGTTCAAACTCAAATAGATCAACTCGTTAAAGTTCAAAACGACTTGCTAGTAAATGCTGCTAAAGAAAAACATGCTTATGAAATTAGAACTAGAAGTGGAGCTAGGATCCTGTATATCCTGAGGGGCATCCCAAAAGGATTGAGCAGGATTCTCAACAAGCTGAAAATAGTGGTTCTACTCGTAAGAAAAGGAAAAAAGAAACATAAAACTGTTGTAGAACCCTCTGAACCTGCTATAGATCCTAATAGTATATCTATCTCTGATGCTGAAACTGAAAGTGGTAATGAAGAAAATGAAGTTCCTAATGAAGAAAAAGTTGAAGAAGAACCTGAAAACCACACTAAGACTACGAAATACACCAAAGAAGATTTTATTGCTAAGAAACATGGTAGTGAAAGAAAACCTTGGGTCAAAAAACCTATGCCTTTCCCTGATAAGAAACACAGGTCAAAGGAAGATGAACACTACAATAAGTTTTGTGAGTGTATGAAGCCTTTATTCTTGCAAATTCCTTTGACTGATGCTATTAAATTGCCTCCTTACTCAAAGTATATGAAGGACATTGTCTCGAATAAAAGGAAGATCCCTAATGAAGAAATTTCTACTTTTCTTGCTAATTATTCCTTCAATGGTAAGGTTCCTAAGAAACTTGGAGACCCAGGGTTTCCAACTATCCCTTGCTCTATTAAGACTAGTTATGTTAGAACTGCTTTGTGTGATTTGGGAGCTGGAGTTAGTGTTATGCCTTTCTCTCTCTATAAGAGGCTTCAGCTTGAAAAATTGATACCAACTGATATATCCTTGCAAATGGCTGATAAATCTACCACTATTCTTGTGGGTATATGTGAGGATGTACCTGTTCAGGTGGCTCACAATTGCTTGATATTAACTGATTTTGTTGTGCTTGAAATGCCTGAAGATGATAATATGTCTATTATTCTTGGGAGACCTTTTCTTAATACTACAAGAGCTATTATTAATTGTAATCAAGGAAAGGTGACCTTCAATGTTAATGACAAGGAACATACTGTGTATTTCCCCAAGAAGATTGAAAGGACTTATGGTTTGAATTCAATTGAACATGTTGAAGGCATTCAAGTTGGAGAGATATATTGTCCCATACCAAGAGAAAAATTTGAAACTATTATGATTGGGACCATTGCTATCAAGGTTAAGGTAACATAATCATTAGTGGAGCACAAAGTTTTGTCTCATGTGCAATTGTTTTGGTAGCAATACTTGATCAACCTTGCTAACAAAAGGATTCCATTGAACAAAACAATGTTTTCATTATGATTATCTCCGTTTATTTCTATCCTTTGCATTTTAGTTTTTTCTTTCGTTTAGTTTGCTTGCATGTTAGAACTTCTGTAGTTCTAACCTTGTTTTGTCTTTGCATCATGTTTCCAAAAGAAAAAAATTCTGTCTGTCAGAAAAATCATTCTTCTATTTCTGAAAAATGCCCAAAAATAAAGTGTCTCGAAAAATTCTAGAAAATTCATATTAAATTTTTACGTGAAAAAGGGGCAGAGGAGTACCTGGTAGGTACCAGGGGGGCCCACCAGGCAGGCACACCATGTGGTGGCGCGGCCAGCCCTGGGTGGCGCCATGCCCTGGTGTGGGCCACCCCTGGCCCCCCACTAACTCTCTTCCCTGCCACTTTCTTCTCTCTCCCGAGTAAGCTCCAGTTCATAGCTCAAAATCGCGTTCTTTCTGTGCTTTCTCTCGATTTCTTCGATCTCCTTGCTCGGCCCATCTTTCTTGCTGAAATTTGGAGCAATTGTTCCTTGGTATGTGACTCCTCCCCTTGTCCAAGTAGATTTGTGTTTAGTGGATTATATGTCAAGTATTTTGCTGTTGTAGGTGACTGGTTATGAGAGCTTGTAAGCTTGTTTGATGCTTAGAGATATAGTTTTGATGCATGTTTAGGCCTCTTGCAAGTCCCTATGAGTAGAATCCTTTATTATATTTACTTTGCAATCACTTGTTTAATAGGTGTTTAAATTTCAGAATACCAAGCATGCACAATCATACTTTTGGAGAGATATTTGAGAGTCATGCACCTAGGAGGTCGAGGCCCTCAAGAACAGTCTCTCAAGCTAGGCCATCATACAATGAAGACCTCATTGCAACACGCATTGGCAGTGAAAGGGATGATGGAGATGCTCACCCATCCTCTTTTCCTTGTTTTACTTTCTTGCAAGCTGCAGGTATTCTTGATGATTTCTTGCTACTGATTGAGTGGGTTGGTTTGACCTCTTATATGCAAGATGAGAGTGCACAATACGCTATGCTCACCAAAACTTTGGTTGAGAGCTTCTCATTTACTAACACACCCTATCAATCTACTGTCTCTTTTAAAATCTATGACATGCCCTTCACTATGCCTTTGGAGAGATTTTGCAGTATTGTAGGTGTGCGTATGACAGGGACCGTGAAGAAAATTCAAGGGCGACCCGCTGATTTGCTGGAGCTATACTGAGGGGTGACCAATGATGATGACCGCGTGGCGCAGCATGGAAAGATAAGAAATATCCAACTCCCTACTCTTAGATACTTTGCATATTATCTTGCCACTAATGTTTTAGGTAGGGAGAACACTAGTAACATCTCCAACTATCATTTAGCATTCCTTGATGCTACGCTTAACAATGATACTCGGTACAATCTTGGCTCACTTATTGCTCGCCGCCTAGCTGCTAGGGGGCCTATCTATGGGGGCATCATTGCCTCGCGTGTAGTCAATGCATTAGGTCTTTCAGTGGATCCCGATGATGCTATGCTAGCACCACAGAGGCTCGACCTTGTTGCCATGAAAACTCATCACTTTGTCACTGTTACCTCTGATTTGAACAATCTAGTATATAGGATGCTATTCATTGACGGGGATGAAAGGGAGATCCTTTTGCCACAGCCTGCTTTGTTTAGTGTTGACAGGAGACCGTGGTCGCGCTCCAAGGAGGAGGTGGACGAGCAGCTTCGCTTGCGGGGTGTCCACGAGCAACACCACGAGGATGTGCCCTCCTATGATTACTCCGCGCACTACGGAGGGACGTACTCGAGCTCGCACCAGGACAAGGGTACTTCCTCGTCATACCACGGTGACACTTCATCCTGGCCAGCTTGGGATTGATACCCACTTAGGCCAAAAGCCTAAGCTTGGGGGGAGGTACGCCGGCACCGCACTCATCTCCATATCATGTTGCGTCGGTACCTTGTATATTCATGTTTTCGTTCTCTTTTTAGTTTTCGTTCTTCTTTGCTTTTGCTTTCTAAAAACACAAGAAGACCAAAAATATTTATGTTGTTTCTCTTTGGTTTGCTTCTTCTTTTTGCCTTGGTTTGCTTTTCCCTTTTTGCTTTGTTTGAACTATTCAAAAAACCCAAAAAGATTTTGCTTTGTTTGTTTTTCCCTTTTGGTTCTTGTTTAAAAATCGAAAACACCAAAAATATTTGTCGTTCTTCTTTGGTTTTTGCGAGTTTGCTTTAGGGTTCGGCAGTCCTCAGTGGATATTGGTTTCATATTATTATTCAAGCCACACAAGTGAAGAGCAATAATGAGGATCAATGACAACTTGAGGCGTGGTAAGAGGCTGGTAACGAACTCTATTTGTTTTCATTTTTGTACATATACTCATCACGGTGGGTGTGCTTAGCCTGTTCATGTAGAGTGCATGTTTTCTTTGGATGCTTAGTAGTTCTTGCTTTCTTATGATTAGCTCTAGCTCGCTAATAGTTTGTAGCATGTCTTATGAATCTTTGCCTGCATTGCTCTATTCATAAATTGGTATGACACCGTGGTATCCTCCTCTGAATGTTTCATTTGATTGACTTGGCACATGCTCACGCATGCACATGACTGTAATAATCAGTTAAGCCTCGATGAATTATTTTGCCTTGAGGATCTTGAATCACTTTCATGCCATGAGTAGTCCTGTTTTGTTGCAAGCATGATAATGACAGCTATTGCTCTCTCGTTTGTCGCTCCCTTACTATTGCTAGCCTTCATTCTCACTGAGTGTTTTACTCATGTTTCCAAATGCCCTAAACCAAATATTGCCAAAGTGTCCACCATACCTACCTATTAGCATCATTTGCTACTTCCGTGCATATTCAATATGCCTTGTTTTCTTTAGAATAAAATGTTTGCTTGTTATGGGAAAGTTAGTTAGTAAAGCTCTCACGAACTTGATGGCACACTTTATTTCCTGCACTTAATTAACCTGAACCATTGTGAACTCTCCTTGAAAGTTATATGCTTGCAAATTATAGGCTGGGGATTAGCAGAACCGTGCTGTCACGAGGAACGCTTTCAACACTTGTAAATATATACCCAGTTGATACCTTGCTCTTTTGTTTGCGGATGTCGTCGGTGTGAAATAAAAGGGGAGCTTGTAAGTCCATGGAGTTATGTATGTGTGTTAGAGAAACACCTGGGCCACTGGTCTAATCCATGCTGACATGGTGGAAACCTGCAGCGTAACCATAATGATATCTATGAAGCATTCTTCTTATAAAAAAGAGAGTTATAGCTATTGAGAAAAAGAAAAAAGAGAGAGTTTTATGAAAAGAGGAAAGAGAGAAAAAAGCACCATTTTCCCATGGTAAATAAGAAGATTGCTGAGATACTCATTGTCTGCTTGCCTTGTCATTTTGATATGGGGATTCTTCCGTATCATCGGGCAAGGGGTACCCCGTTGGCGGTTCTCAATGATACGCACATACTTACGATGACAAGAACTTACCGGTAACTAAAGTTGAGTAGCATGAGGAGAGACCCTCGTACTCAAGGGACTTGGGATTTTCAGTTTATAGTCTGTCAAGCATATAACTCAGATTGGACCTCACTTTCACCTTAACCACATTAAAGATGCCTATGATAGGGGAAATGAGAGCTCAAAGGTAATGAGTACCATACTTTTAGCATTTGGAAGCCTTTCAAATTACTCAAAACCTTTTTCTTCTACTTGTTGAGTCTCCACATATTCTTTGAGCACCTTCTTGAGAGCATAGTTGCCATTCTTTATGTTTGTTCCATTACTTGATTACTTGTGTTATGACTTTGATGCTTGTATTCTTGATATCTTTACTTCTAGTCATCACTTGAACTTCAGAGGTGCCTTGACATTCATAATCAAAGGCAAGCGAGATACCACTCTATCATACCCTTTTATGAGCATTGTAATGTTGCTTATGTTTGTGCTTCATGCTACTTATTATTCTTGAGTTGGAATCTCTTCATAGCTTGCAATGACTATTAAGTAGACTCAGTTGCATACTCTTTATTATGAACTGTTTAAGTAGTTGATCGCATTGCTGAGAATATTTACATCATAGAAGCAAATGTGTTCGCGAAAGTTATTTTATCGCACTCAGTTTTCAACTGAATTGCTTGAGGACAAGCAATAAGCTAAGCTTGGGGGGAGTTGATACGTCCAAAACGTATCTACTTTCCCGAACACTTTTGCTATTGTTTCTCCTCTAAACTTGTGTGATTTGGTTGCAACTAATACGGACTGACGCTGTTTTCAGCAGAATTGCCTTGGTGTCTACTTTTTGTGCAGAAAATCAACTATCAGGAAAAATCCCGGAAAATATGCCAAAAATCTTATTTCACCCGAAGACTCCAGGAGCCAGAATACGAGACGGAGAAGAGCCCTGGGGTGGCCACACCACCTAGTGGCGCGGGCCAGGCCAGGCCGCGCCAGGGGGTGGTGTGGGCCCCCCAGGCACCCCCTCGGCCTCTCTCTTCGCCTATAAGGAGCCTTCTGACCTAAAAACTTCGGGGGGTTCGACGTTTTTCTAGAAGGAGTTCCGCTCCGCCACCAGCACCAGATTCCACGAAACAACACTAGAAACTCCGTTCTGGCACCCTGCCGGGACGGGGAATTGCAGGAGATCATCGCCATCATCATCACCATCGCTTCTCCATCGACCATCCATGTTTCCCCCATTTATGAGTGAGTAATCCCCCGATGTAGGCTATGGGGATGGTAGGGATTGGATGAGATCGTTCATGTAATGGCATCAGATTGTTAGGGCATGGTGCCTAGTATCTTTTATTAGTGCTTTATGACTTTGTTGCGACTTATTGTGCTTAATGCTTGTCACTAGGGCCCGAGTGCCATGATTTCAGATCTGAACTTATTATTGATTCATTATGATAGTATTGTTCTTGGTCTTATCTGCAAGTTGTATACACACGTTGTTGTCCAGAACCTATGGCCCCGAAGTGACAGAAATCGGGATAAACGGAAGGGAATGGCTTTGATGTGAGGATCACATGTGTTCACGGAGTGTTAATGCTTTGCTCCGGTGCTCTATTAAAAGGAACACCTTAATTGCCAGTAGTTCCCTAGAAGCCCCGCTACAAACGGGCTGGCAGGACAAAAGATGTTGTGCAAGTTCTCATTGCGAGCACGTATGACTATATATGGAACACATGCCTAGGATTGTCTAGTACTTGGATGCTTTATCTTATTTATCTGCAATTGCCCTATGTTTTGATTGCTATGTGAATTGTCTTGTCCATGCAGCGCCCGTCTATCCATCCCTATGACTACCGCACTCGAATCCCACTGTTTACTGCTTTTGTTACTACTGTCTTTGCTTTACTACTGCTGTTACTTTGCTATTCCTACTACAAAACTGTTGTTACTGATAAATTGTTGTGAGCAAGGTTGTTTCCAGGTGCGGCTGAATTGACAACTAAGCTGTTAAGGCTTATAAATATTCTTTGGCTCCCCTTGTGTCGAATCAATAAATTGGGTTTCACTTCCCTCGAAAATACTGTGATACACCCCCTATACTTGTGGTTCATCAAGAGTACAGCTCAAGCTTGGGGGAGATTGAAGTTACTAATGCTCAAATGTCCCATTCATGAGCTCCCCAACAATATTATTATCAATAACTTTTATGCAAGGCTTTCTCTCCATGATAAGGATTTATTGGATGCTTCTTGTGCTGGATCATTCACTCGCATGGAAGAAGAAGCTAAATGGGATATCCTGGACCGTATTCAAGATAATGCTGAAGCATGGGAGAATGAGAAAGGAAGAAAGTCAGGTATAAATTATGATTATGAATGCATTGAATCTTTTATGGGAACTGACAACTTTCAAAATATTAAAAATGCTTATGGTCTAGACTCTCAAGCTATTGCAACTTATTTTAAGGCTTTTGCTTCCTATATTGAAGTTCCTAAAAAGAAGTGGAATAAGTATCATGAACCATATAAAGATGTTGCTATGTGTGTTCCTGCAAGAAACACTGAAGTTTATACTGCTAATCATGCTTTACCTGAACCTTACATTGAGAAAATACCTTTCCAGTTAAGATAAAGGAACATTCTATGATAGCTAGTATGGTTAATGAAAGTACAAATAAAGTTGTTGAACCTGATAAACAAATGGATGATGAACCTGTTGTAGCTATTGTAAAAGATCTTGACACTAAAAGTGTAGAAGAGAGACACACTATCCTTTGTAAGGATACTTCTAATATTGTTTCACAAAGTAGTGTTATGAGAGCTAGTGTCCCTGTGTTTTCTGTCAGGATAAGTGATCATTGCTACGATGGTCCTTGTGACAGTTATATTGTTAAGTTTATGCATGATACTGAAAGTTACTATGAGAGAGGGAAAAGTGTTCTTATGCATCTCAATAATATCAAGTTTCCTCGTTTTATGCTGAAAGTTTTTATGTTGCACTTCTTTTGCCTTCCTATGTTGTTATCCTCTGGTTTCAACAACTTGTTTGTTTACAAGATTCCCTTACATAGGAAGTGTGTTAGACTTAAACATGTGTATTTTTGCTTCTTAATGCTCTTTTTCACTTCAATTCATATTCTTATGTGAGCTTCATTGAAATTATCATGCCCATCTTAATGGCTATAAAGAAAGAGCTTTTTGGGAGACAACCCAGTTTATTCTTGCTTTCAGTTTGTTTTTTATTCTTTAAGTCTTGGAAGTTATTACCTTGGTAATAACCTCTCCTTATCCTTTTTGTTTGGTTTTTATGTCAAGATCAACCTCTAATGAGAGAGAAGTAAGATTTGGGGAAGATGTTGTCCCAAAACAGATTTTTGTACTTCACCGTAAAAATTTGTGAGAGATCTCTGTACGTTGGATTGAGCTGTAAATTTTTGTGCTTCTGACCCAGATTGTTATTTAACTTTTGTTAGTTTTGCACTTCTTGATTTGAGCAACATAAGATTATCTAAAAAATTGATCTTTACCTGCTGGTCTGTTTTGACAGATTTTCCCACTATTGCATTTGCTTCTTTAATCGTTTTCCTTTTTGAATTCTTTTTGGGTTTTTGGAAGGAGTTTCTACAGTAGCTTATGTTTTGATGGTTTTCAGTTGAAATTGGACTCAAAAGGTTTTATCACTTCACTTATACTAATGTTGTTAATGAGAACTGTGTGAAGTTTTGTGTGAAAGAAATTTCCAGGTTAGTGGAGAAAATGGTGTAATGAGAAAGTGAAAGGTTTCATGACTTAAGCAATATGAGTATGAAGATGAAGATATTGATATCATTCAAGTGGTGACTCCGGAAGAATCTACTAAATACCAAATTCAGAGACCTGTAGAGTCCGTTTTCGAATAGGTAACAGTTCTGGTAAGAAAAGTTATGCGAAAGATCTGTCCAGTTATATTTTTGCAGTTTTTATCCAACAAGGAAAGTTACGAAGTGAAAGAGGGACGGAAAAAGAGCCAGGGTGGCCTACACCACCCTGTGGCGCGGGCCCACCCCTGGCCACGCCACCAGGTGGTGTGGCTACCTCGGACTTCGTCTCCGACCCGTTTTCTCCCAGTACCTTCCTTTTGTTGTGAAACTTCATAATATATAATCCACCGGATCCCCCGAGGTTCGTATATCATGTTCTCGTTGTGTTTTTGTTTCGATCTGTTTCTGCTAGGAACTATTTTTGAAAGCTTAGAAGCACAATGGTGTCCATCAAGGATAAGGGAAAGGAGCCTATGGAGGAAGATCTCCAAGACCCTGGTCAGGAGGAGGAGATCAAGAGTGAAGATGAAGAGGAGCAAGGCCAACATCCGCACACCGACACTACCATTGCAAGCATTGGAGTGTTGACAAAACCTGCCAGGTTAGAAGGACTGCACGGATGCAGACTAGAGGGAAAACTCCTCGTCACTGTTTAGCTCCATGGTCACTTCCTCCACGCACCAAGAATCCTTTCCATACCCTTATCCATGAGCATCAATACCAGAATATGCCCAAGGGGAAACTACCCTCCAATTGGGATTTGCCTCGTTCTAGCCATGCAGGAAAAGAAGACTTCAAGGAGGAAGAGTGGGGAAAGAATCGCAAGAGCTGAAATTCTCAACCCGACATGATCATGAGACGCATTGAGCAAAACTCACAGCTGATTCATAATCTCACCTTCAAGATTGTGGACTTGGGGAATACCACCACCACCGAAGGAGTAATTCGTCATCAGGTTTTGGCATCCCCTTGGTTTGTTCCAAGCTTGGGGGAGTGTTGCGGTATCATATCACTATCTTCTATCTTTTTACCCTTTTAGTAGAGTCATATCATGAATAGAGAAGTTATCATGTAGGATGGTTTGCATCATGGAAGTATCCCCTCTCTCGTTAGATATGTATCCCTTGGTGTGAGTTGCCTTTTTGGATTATTAATGAGAAGTTCTATCATTTACATCTTTTGCATATCTTATATTAGTTTTCAATTCATGGTTATATGATTGATCTTGTTGTTAGTATTGGTATCACTTTGGTATCATTGAGTTAATTTATTTGATTTTGGCAAACCTGGCTTGGTCAGTAGCAACACTATTTTTGAGAATGAATGAAAAAGATAGAAGTACTCTTAAAGAAATATAATTTCATCATCTTTCTTTCTTGATTTGCTCATAAGTTTAGTATTCTCTGGTTAAGATATTTTGTGCTTCCAAGGAAGATTGCATGTTTGTTTTTATCACTTGTATGTTTGTTTGTTTCCTTCAACTCTTATGCTTGCTACCCAGCCTTGCTAGCCAAAAACCTGTACTAAGAGGGAATTATTCTCTTGCATCTAATATTTAAACAAAACCTATGCCATTTGTGTCCACCATACCTACCTATTAGCACTATTGCTATTACAAGTAAATTCTTGTTTTTATCTACCTTCCAAATTAAACTTGTTATGTGAAAATTGGTGATTAAAGCTCTCACGAACTTGATGGCACACTTTACTTTCTTGCACTTAATAATCTTGAACCATTGTGCCCATCTATGTTGCGTATATGCTTGCGCTTTGTAAGTTGTGAATTAGCAGAACCATGCTATCATGGGGAACGCTTTCAACATTGCACTGGTACTTTGTACCTAGTTGATATCATGTTCTTTTGTCTATGAATGTCGTCGGTGTGAAATGAAAGGGGAGCTTGTAAGTCCATGTAGTTATGCATGTGTGTTAGAGAAACGCCTGGGCTGCCGGTCTAATCCATGATGTCATGGTGGAAACCTGCAGCGTAACCATAACAAGCATCTATGAAGCATTCTTCTTATAAAAAAAGAGATAGAGTTTGAGAAAAAGAGAAAAAAAGATGAGAAAATAGGAAAGAGAGAAAAAATCACCATATTCCCATGGTAAATAAGAAGATTGCTGTGATGCTCATTGTCTGGTTGCCTTGTCATTTTGATATGGGGATTCTTCCATATCATCGGGCAAGGGGTACCCCGTTGGCGGTTCTCCATGATACACATGTGCTTACTATGACAAGAACTTACCGGTGACTAAACTTGAGTAGCACGAGGAGCGGCCCTCGTATTCAAGGGACATGAGATTTTCAACTTACAACTTGTCAAGCATATCCTCGTATTTGATCACTTTAACCTTAATCACCTAAAGATGCCTGTGATAGGGACAATGAGAGCTGAAAACTAATAAGTACCATAATTGTTGGGAGCTCTTTATGAAACATGAAATCCCTGCTTCCCTCTGCGAAGGGCCTTTCTTTTACTTTTTAGTTGAGTCAGTAAACCTATTCCTTTCTATCTCAGCAAGTACTTTGAGTTGTTGTGTTTCATTCATTCATATGATGATTTATTCAATCATGTTTCTTATGTTCCTTGTTTTGCACTTTGCTCTTATCTTGGTGTTTACTACTTTGAAAGCTATCATTGAAAATCAGTTATTTGTGAACTCTAGCAAATTGTCAATTATTCTTCGACCAAGAGCTAAGTTTGCCATTGCCAATTCTAATTTACTTTATGTATCTTTATTGTGTTTCCTTTACTTATTGCAAGTTAAGTTATATAATAGTGAGTTGTCTTCTATTATGACTTTATGTATTGATGAATATGATGGTTCTTTTCCGTATTCTTTTATCGACTCTTCACTCCATAAACCTGAGGTCATGTTTATTGAGTTCAGTTTCACTTGGGGACGAGCGAAGTCTAAGCTTGGGGGAGTTGATACGTCCATTTTGCATCACTATTCTATATCATAATTTACTGTTATTCATTGATATATTTCATATTAAGGGATGATACTTATGTTATTTCATCTACTTTTGCATGGTTGATGACTTTTGGAGCATGGACCACTGCAGTCAGGATTCTGATGGAAAAGGTGCTGTTTGGAGGCGAAATTCACGAAGATCAGAAAATCCGGGAAAAGACACGAAAAATCCTATTTTTTCCAGAAGACGAAGGAAGCCAAAAGGGGAGGCTGAGATGGGCCACAGGGGGCCCACACCACCCCCTGGCGCGGGCCATCCTAGGTCGCGCCACCAGGTGGTGTGGCCGCCCTAGTCCACCCCTGGCTCTCCCCTCTGGCGTATATTATCCTCCCGAAACCCTAAGACTCGGGGAGCGACCACAGAAAGATTCCGCCGCCTCTACGAGGTGGAAAACACCGAGAGAGAAAGATCTCTCCGGCAGACAGAATTCTGTCGGGGGAATTCCTTCTCGGGGAGGGGAGATCTTCGCCATCAACACCACCATCAAGCTGGACTTTATCGGGATCATGATCATCGTCACCACCATCATCACCATCAGCACCATCATCACCACCTCCATACCGCGGTAACAATTGGGTTGAATCTTGCATAGTTCTCAGGGGAAACTTTCCCGGTGTTGATTACTCTTTGTAGTTGATGCTATTGAGTAAACCATTGAATTATCGTTTATGTTCAGATTGTTATACATCATTATTCCATCTCTGATCATGATCCATATGATGTCTTGTGAGTAGTTCGTTTTGTTCTTGAGGACATGGGAGAAGTCATGTTGTTAGTAGTGGAATTGTGTTGAGAAAGATTCAATAGTTTGATATTTAAGTTGTGGTGTACTTCTCTAGTGGTGTCATGTGAACGTCGACTACATGATACTTCACCTATATGGGCCTAGGGGAATGCATTGTGTATTTGTCTACTAATCGTAGGGGTTGCCGGAGTGACAGAAACCTGAACCCCGTTAGGAAACAATTGCACAAGGGACGTCAGGGTCTTAGATTTTAAAGTTGTGGTTAGGTTTCTACCTTAATTACTTTCTTGTACTTGCGGATGCTTGCAAGGGGTATAATCATAAGTATGTATTAGTCCTAGGAAGGTCGGTACATTAGCATAGGTTCACCCACACAACACTTAGCAAACTAAAGAAGATTAATCAACTACATGAAGGGAAAGCACTTGACGATATTCCCGTGTGTCCCCGAGAATGTTTGGTCATCTTAAGTAATACAACCGGCTTGTGCTTTGCTGAATAATGGATTGGGCCACTTGCTGCATTTATTCTTATTGTCTTTGATTTACTCGTACTTTATTTACTTGCATTATCAAAAACCCCTAAAAATCCATTTTCTAAGTATTTGCAGAGAATTCCTGATCCATACCACTAGCCAGCACCTTCTGCTCCTCGTTGGGTTCGACACTCTTACTTATCGAAAATACTGCGATACACCCCCTATACTTGTGGGTCATCACTATACTATGAAGATCTATTGTACGACAATAGTGTCAACATAGGTTTGGCTAAGGAATTGAGGTCTCAATAGATTACTAAATTTATACAATGACATCTCATTAGAGAACGAGTGATGCATAGTGACACATAGACATGCAAATGCACACAAAGCTGAAAGTGTCAGTTCTAGATATTAGGTTTACCACAAGCAACGCGTGTCGACAACACTGGAATTCCATAGGTGTGGACAACATCAGAATGCCATAGGTGTTAAATGCGTGAAGCAATAGCAATATTATTAACTCTAATGGAAGTGGTAGACTGTTGGAAATATGCTCTAGAGGCCAATAATAAATATGTTCTTATTGTTACATCTCAAATGTTTATAAATAAGTTTTATTCCATGCTATAAATGTATTAATAGGAAACATTAATACATGTGCGTTATGTAAACTAACTGGGTCCCTAGTATCTTCTAGTATACTAGATCGTTGGAAATCGATGGTCGAGGTTTCCTGATCATGTACATTTATGTCAATTGATAATGGGGTCACTTTATTGGATGAATGATGTGATGGACACACGCCCAACTCTAGTATTTCAATGAGATCCTGTCAGAAAGTTTAACATTGCGATATCTAGTAAAGCATTATAACTCACTCCTTTGACCATGAGATCATATTTAATCACTACCACCCGCAGCTGCTTTGACTGCATCAACCATCACAATGTAACATAGTGATCATAAAGGTCTCTATCAGGTATTCCAAAGGGGTAAGTTGAGGCGTATGCATCGATATCAGGATTGGCCCATCCGTGTGACAGATAGATACCCTGGCCCACTCGGTGAGATTACATCTATAAAGTTTGCAAACATGTGACTAGGTCATGGGGATATAATAACGCGGGAACAAGTAAATTTGTTTGTCAGTAACAAGATTGAACTAGGTATAGAGATACCGAAGATCAAGTCTTATACAAACCATGTTTCATGTCGTAAAGGGAATGACACTCGATGTTCAAGGTTCAAGTGACCAAGTTTGCATGGGCGTCATCATTGGTTTCTAGATCCCATTGTTTGTCATTGAACAAAGACATGTCTCGATCATGTCTACATATTTACAAACCATAGGGTGGCAGGTTTAAGGGTAGATGATCCTTAGGGATCGATCCGAGATCGTAGGAGCAAAGAGAGAGACCACAAGAATTCTTTTGGGATGATACCAAAAGTTTTTCGGGGACATCTGATGAAATCAAAGGAATACAAAATGTGTTTCGGAGTAAGAGGAATTATATAATATGTATTAGATACTAAATAAATGAATTAATATTAAATATATATTTTTTTAATTGAATTTAGGAGAAACCCACCTAAATGGCACCTTTTGAGAGGAAAAGGCCCATGTAGGGAGGCACCCCAAGGTGGGCCAAAGGGGGATGGCCAGCTCAGCCAAGTCCACCGCGTGGGGCCCACCTCGGGGCCAGAGGTAGGAATAGTCCCACACCGGCCACCCCTTGGTGTAGGCACTCCTCCTCCACCTATATAAAGAGGGGAACCCCTCCCCTCAAAGTATCCCATCAATTGGACTTTGCCTTTCTCTCTCCCTCTCCCTCATGTGCGGTTCTCATGGTTCGAACATCCATACGGGGATAGGGCTTTCTCCACCATAAGCATGTCATCGTGTTTCTAGACTCTTGGTTCGTATCAATCTTCTTCCACTGCTTCGTTGGACCGGAGGTCGGGGGACATCTCTATACCGAATGTGTGTAGAACTTCAGAAGTACCGCTAGTTGTGGTACTTGGAGCTTGGAGCTTGTACACCTACTCGACCTTGAGGTTGGCGTCGCCGTACGACTACATCATCCATGTTTCTCGTGAAATTTTAAACACTTTTGGTCTTCAAAGATATGAACATTGAATCTCTCTGCATAGATAGATCTTGTCTATGTTGTTTGTGTTGCTAGAATTTTTTTGTTTTCTACTACGGAACCCTTCAGAAGTGGCATATCAATGCCAAGTAAGAGCTTCCTCCATCTGCCCTTGGTACCCAACCGTCAGAGCTACCACGCACCGACAACCCACTTTCTGACTTCCCTGATCCTCGCACCAATGCCTCCAAGCCAGGGTATCGTAATCTTCCCTTTATAATTTTTTAGTTAATAAGTTTAGATGAATTATATCTCTAAATTTTTATAAATCGCTAGAATTAAAAATTCTTGTATGAAGTGGACCTCTAAAAAAGGATCATCAAACTCGGGTGTATGAAACATTTGAAGAGGTCCATGGTCAAGCATAAGGTAGCACTACAAGATAACTAGCCATATAGACACTATTTTGGTCATGAAGTAACACTTATATTGCCTTTAAATAGTTTATTTGGCGAGGAGCCTTTAAATACTTGTAGAGGCATTTCCCATATTATCTCAAAAGTGCTAGAATGTGCATTTTCTCTTAACTATAGGGTCATTTTGTGAAATGCCTATATATGACATAAGGTCACTATTTAAAAACACCACATTGTGTATTGCTAAGGAATTCTATAAAGTTGATCTCTTAATGCTTCTTCAATAAACTAGATTAGGATTTAAAAGACATAGCGGAGAGTTCCTGTACAAAAATGTCTCTACCACACATTTTGTTGTTGTAGTGTGGTTGACATTTCTAGTTCTAGATGTGATCAATCGGGTCACATGAAGGGCATGAGTGTTCATGACATGGATAAAAGTAAAATGTTCTTCCATGGTAGAGTGGATTGAAGGATATGAGCACAGGAGTTACCCAAAAGTCACATACGTACCGATGGTATTGACGAAAGAAGAGCTCCCATCAATGTTAAAGGATATGAGCAAATGGATTCCCCAAAGGGCATATCTGTGTTTAACCGTACAACTGGTTAATGAACGAAGCGAACTATAGATGATCTCTGACCGATTGTACTTGGTAAACCGACTCTAGTAACACGACGATGTTGATGGTTGTAACCCGAAAACCTCAATAGGACATCATTTTGCAATCCAGTTTCATAAAATCTCCAACAAGATGGATCAATTAGTTGTGGAGGCGAGGACCAACATCCCCCTCCCCAACATCCAGATTTTATCTTAGGTTACTCGTTTTCTTGGCTATGACAGTTAGATATATGAAGGCTAACTTGGCCCCTGGATTGGATGGCCTTCTATTTTCCTTCTTCTAGACTTCCTAGGAGAAGATTCGGGTGGTGATCTTGTCGATATTCTAGAAGTTTTACACTAGAACTATGGTCATGTCTTTCTTGAACTTGGCATCATTACCCTTATCCGCAAAGTAGTGGGGTCCACGGACATCTGCCAATTCAGATTGATCAAAGTGAGAAATTTCATCCAAACATCATCGCTAAAGTCTGTGTGTCTTAGATCATCCATGTGATGGAGCATTTGACCCATCCCTACCATTTTGCCTATCGGAAGGTCGGTTTTTCCATGATGGGATGTTGGATCTTCACAAGACTATCCAGTAGGTCAATACTTGATGCCTTCAAGGGGTCTTCCATCAACTACACTTCTAGAAGGCTTAAGGCCGATTGGATTAGCACTTCCTCCACCAGCTGCTTCAACTCAGAGGGTTTGATGACCAAATGATTACTTGGATTATATAGTTTGTCATGAGTGGTATCAACGCTATCCATATTTGTGGTGAGTTGGGCATATATTTTAGACTTTCGTATGGAGTGAGGCAGGGGATACCATCCTGCCCTTACTCTTTAACTCTGTAGTAGATGCCTAGCGGATATCTTAGAGAAAGCTAAGACCACCGCCCACATTTTAGGTTGTGGTAGGTAATCTTATTCCTGGTGGCAGGGTTACTTGCCTCTAGTATGCAGACGACACCATGATCATGGTGGAGGAGTTAGAACTAGATATTGTTGACATCAAGTTCCTCCTTAGTTTCCACAAGATGTCAGGCCCAGTACAAACTTTGATAAGAGCATGGTGGTTGTTTTGGGGCATTCCCGAGAGGATTAGTAGATGATAGCCGAGAATATAAATTGTAGGATGACCTCGTGGCCCATTACCTATTTGGGGATGCTAATACGGGATACTAGGATCCTTATCAAGGATTTGAATCCTTTAGTAAGGAGAATTATGTTGAAGGCTGAACCCATGGACATATTCACTTCTAAAGGAAGCAATACCATCCTCATTGACTCTTGCCTCTCTAGTCAACCCATGTATATGATGGGGCTATATCTCCTGCAGGAGGGAGTGCATGGCTCATTTTATAAGGATATGGCGTGCTTCTTCTAGTAGGCTTACAATGGCCACACAAAAATTCACATGGTGAAATGGGTCTGATATTTGCGCCCACAAGGATCTTGCAGGTATAGGAATTCTGTCATCTTGTCACATTAATAAGGCATTTATGCTTAAATGGGTGTGGCGTATTCATCGAGATGAGGGGGTTTACGGCTGTGACTAGTGAAGGCCAAATATCTGTGGGACCATGCTCTCATGGCTTGTGATCAACACAAAGGATATCAATTGTGGAGATCCATCTAGGACATCAAGCATGAGATCCACCTACGGATTACCTTCTCCATAGGAAATGGGGAAGGTACCCTATTTTGGTTGGGCCCATGTATGAGGGAGCATCCCCTATGATAGGAAGATCCTAATATCTTCGCAATTTCTCAGAACAATCGTTGATGGTAGCCCCGAGGCTAAGGTGGCAGATAGAAAACATTGCATTCCATGGAACCTTTGGTGCGGAGGAAAATGTTGTGTGGGGTTAGCTTAGAGAGAGACTTCCTCGCTCCCTCTTTTACTTAGTTGATTGTGTATCTTCTCTTTTGACCCCCTCAGGGGCATTCTTGCCAACTGCGTATCGGGCCCTTGTGTATCCTGATTTTATGTAAAGCGCCGCTACCCCTGAAGATAAAGACCTATGTGTAACAACTGCTATAGGATCAACTTCCTTTGAGGTTAGAGGTGGCGAACAGGTATGAGCCGGGGGTGGCATGTGTCCTCTATGTGGGATCCCCAAATCGTGAACCTACCTGTCGCATGACCTGGATTCTTTGAAACTTTGTCCGAGAAGTCTTGGATCCTGATTTGTAGGCCCAACAACTTGGTGAGTTCCTGAAAATGCACGCAAATCATACCAAAAGATGAGACACCTCTTCTCGTTGGTGTTTGGACTATACGTGATAAGATGGCGATTGAGAACATCTTTCTTCGACGTGCTTCTGACTCTGTTTTCAAATCCTTCGCGTTTTTGTAGTGGGTACCCCTATGTAGACAAGCAGGACTTAGAGCGCCCAGATGTTATGCTTCGAGCCTTGCTGGAGGGTGCCGTCTCTCTGCCTCTTCCGGACGGTGAGCGCTACTTTTCCATGGAGGGCTTGCGTGTTGTTTTTTGATTGCGTGTTGTTTTCTTTCAATTTGGGCATGCTTGTGTTGTTGCTCTAGCGAACCATCGTTTATTTTCACCAAGACTCAAACTTTTGTATGAATATTGTTTTTTATTTATAAAGCGGAGCGAAAACCTGTTTCGAGGAGGTTTATGCGGGATTAGCTCTAGTTCGCTAGAGGCGGTGACTAAACCTGACAGAGAGCAGTATTATAGAACCTGCTGTAGAGTTCGGTTCTGTACTTGTGGATTTCGTACAAACAATTAAAGCAATTTGAAACGATGTACTCAACGTACTACCCTGAGCAACTTGTGTTAGCCTAATGCTTTTGCTTTATCTTTTTACATGGAACCACCATATTTTTGTTTTAGAAAGAACCTTCCATGTTTATTAACTCGACACTGACATGGATGTTTCATCGTGCATGGTGTCGTGTTGAGGTCAGAGAACATAGAAGGAATGTACTACTTGACTCGTTCCAGGAACGATCCCTTGTGAGTTGTGACTGTGAGACCAGCTTGCTTCTGAAGCATATGAAGATAACATGACAAGTCAGGGACGTCCCCCCACCTCTATTTTTTCTGCTTTGAAACTGGTCATGGACGTACTTAATCTGTTTGGCATCTCTATCTCTATTTTGAAGACAGCGACGCACGAAAACAGGGACAGCCGCAACATCTTGCTTCTTTTTAGGGGAAAAAAAACGACAGCAACATTTTGTTGCCTCGGTCTGGCATCGATCTTTGTGGATCATCATGCCAGGCTCCACGCCGAAGCTGAAAATAAGATAAGGTTTACTCATCCGTAACCTCGATCTGAGTGTCGAGCTCATGAATTTCAGCCGGTTTTAGCTTGCCG
This sequence comes from Avena eriantha, assembly GCA_910589775.1. NCBI lineage: Eukaryota > Viridiplantae > Streptophyta > Magnoliopsida > Poales > Poaceae > Avena > Avena eriantha. The sequence continues at coordinate 17,124,029 of OU342743.1, forward strand.
CTACGTATACCTGCCCCGCTTCAGCGAGATCGATGGTCCAGCGACTTTTGTTTGCTGCAAGATCTTCTCCAACCAGACGCAAAGGTCAGAGATCAAAGGTTGTACCTACCAGCGTATATTCTAGAGATCGAGCTGTCGCGTGTGTACCAGGAAGACGGGAAGACAGCGGTCAGTAGTCGTCGGAGCCTCACAGTTGTGTGTGTGTGTGTGGACATTGTAAGTCATTGTCTGATTAATTGACAGGATTAATCTGATGGTCGGTGGTGTGTTAAAATTCAGATCAACATACATGCTCCTTTTCAACATAGGTGTAGCTAGCATTATTGTCGTTATTACGTAGCTCGGGGTAACTGTTTCCACCTAATAGAGATGCAAGTGGGATCCCCAAAGTCCCATTGCCAAAAAAAATTAATTACGAATCAAAAAATGCACTGCTATATAGTACTCCCTCGGTCCCAAAATAACTCACTTCAGTTTATCTAGATTCGTATGTATCTATATCTAAAACATGTCTAAATACATCTAAGTCTAGACAAACACACGCCGCTTATTTTGGGATGGAGGGAGTATAACTAAGTGGACCTTAGTGGGTTTCCACTTGACACCTTACCACCTAAATATATAGGTACGTTTATATTGACCATAGAAACAGCCGCAAATATGTTCCGATTTTATAAGGCCTGAAGATCTTCGTTGTGGAAAAATTTAACGGCTCGTTTATTTTAGACGCAGACGGCGACTCAGCTTCAGAAATGCGGCATATCATAATCTTCAGGCTAAGACCATGCCCGATCCTGAACAACTGTGCGGGCGTCCTTGTTCTCTAAAGTTTCCATATTTAGAAAATCTTAACGCCGTACTTATGTTACAACAGTGGGAAGAGAAGTGCTTAGCACCTTGACCAACAAAAAAAGCTTGGCTGCTGCGACTTGGCGGAAATGGGTGTTGCGGCGGCAGCAGGGATAACCAACTCCCACTCGTCGCGCAGTGTTTGAATTAGTACGGAAATTCTGGTCGCCAAAGATTGGATCCCAGCTCTCCGCTTTCCCTTGATCGTCATCGGTGCAAGTGAAGTCCTTTTGTTTCCACCGTGGAGGAAAAAAAGTTGGCAATTTTCTCCGGTAGGAATGTAACAGCATATACAAATCATAGATGTAGAAAACTTTTCTCTAAAATTATAACATGGGAACGTTCGTCAACAACTATAGATATTTACGTACTAGTAATATTTTAGTGTTAAATTTTTGTAGACTCACTACCCCTGGCGTATCTCACATTCATAGATTTTTTGAACTTTTCGAAACATGAGAATGCAAAATCACCATGATTAACCGGGGCAACACTAGTAGAAAAAGGCTTATACATCTATGGCATACCCGTGGAGCGTCTTGATATGGTGCTCCACGGATAAGTTTCCGTAGCGCATCACAAAAAGGTGTTCCACGGGTATAAACCTAACCGTGGCGCACTGACAAAAGGGTGCGCCACACCTAAGTGGGCCTCAGCGCCAAGGGTCACCCCATCATCCGTGGCGCACGGAACGTCCGTTCGCCACGCCTAAGTGTTGTATCCTATGGCACATTAGTAGGTCATGCACCACGGATAAGGCGGGGGGAGGGGGATACTTTTTGCAAACTTACCTATGGCACATCCAATAGTGGTGCGCCACAAATAAGTTTAAATCTGTTGTCCACCCTCCATCCCGTGGATCGCCTATTTAGTTTTGCAAAAAAAAACACTTCAAAAAATAGAATCATGTCATATATATAGGTAGGTTATGTGGTCTAGTTTATAGGAAAATTAACAAATATGAATTTCGACCTTTTCTTTGAAAAAAACGTTATGGCATGGTAAAACGGTCATAACTTTTGCGTATGATGTCGGAAAAAATTTAATATATCAAAATGACGAGCAGGAAATTCTACATCTGCGAATTTTTAGAATCTCAAAATTCGAAAAGGAAAAAAATAAAGATAAAAATGAGATTTTCTCCGGCAGAAAAAAATTGAGGTCACTTATTTGTGGCACCCTATTGTGGTGCGCCACAGATAAGTTTGGGCGGGATTCAAATTTGAATCCCCACCCCGGCCACCTACCCCCTTCTCCTCATCTTCTCCTCCACCTCCTCCTCCCATTCTCCTCCTCCTCCTCTCTTCTTCCTCTTCCTCCTTATCCTCTCCTCCTCTCTTCTTATTCCTCCTCCTATCTTCTTCCTCATCCTCCCCTTCTCCTCTCCTCCACCTTCCCCTCCTCCTTCTCCTCTCCTCCTCCTTCCCCTCTCCTCCTCCTCTCTTTCTCCTCCTTCGACTCTACATCTCCTCTTCTCTCCGACCGCATCACTCTCCTCCGGTCGTGCCCTCCTCCGGCAGCTCACAGGCGCCACCTCCTGTCGCGCCGTCCTCGAGCTCCCCCCGGCCCCCGCCTCCTACCGCCTCGGTCACGACCTCCCGCATCTACCTGCGATGGTACACTAGTACAAACTCGTTACTTAGAGACTGTGCCTAGAGCCGGTTTATCCCAAAAATACAAATCACCGGCTGTGTTCATCAACCTTAGGCGGTCATGATTTTTTGATCACCTCTAACTGTAACCTTAGACCGTTGTTAATCTGCACTGTCTCTAGTACGATTCCTCGCTCAGCCTGTCTATAAAGGAAACCGCCTCTAAATTGAACCTGAGACGACGGAAATTATTGGCTGTCTCTCTAGATGACTCAACCGTAGCTGGTCAAAAATATTAATGGCCTCTAGGTGTCTACTGAGGCGGACCATTATGTCGCTCGTCTCGAAAACTGGCGTCGTGCATGTTTCCGAGGTAGCATGCGCGCGTTTTTTAGAGAAAGCACGTGCGTGTTGTTAATACAATTAGAAAGTGGAGATCGTGCTTATAGCTCCCCACCTACACGAGTCCACACCCACGTGTCCACTCGAGGACTACCAACAGCCTCGCGTATATAAACTCGCTCAGCCTTCTTCTTTCACGAGCTCATGTCATTTTCCCCAATCTGTCTGGTCACAAACCCCAATCTGCAGCTTCCACGTGCGCCCAAGATAAACGGAAATACATTTTATGAGTGGTATATGCATCTATAAACACAAATGCGAAAATTGTATGAGTGGTATATGCAAGGCTTAGAGGAAGAGAAGATCATGCTCATAGTGGCAGTTAGAGATGAGCATTACTTCCGTGGAAACGACGAGATACATATTGACTGTTCAGAATTATTTTAGTTATTCAATTAAGAAGCCTTCAACAAATCTCTTGTCAGTTGCTATTATCTGTAAATGATTTATTTCTGTAATTAAGTTTCTAGCTCAGCTCGCTCATTGCATGTATAATTATCCTCACTATATTATTTTATACGCTATTATGCAGAATGAAGATTATTGAATGCAAAAGAGGAAAAATCTATGACCTTCGGTTCATTGACCCAAATACTATTCATGAAGTTACGGTAAAAAATAACGCCAATAAAATAGAGCATTACTTGCTAAGATTTTTAATGAAAGAACAAACCAAAACAGAAATACTATTTTCTTACAACTTCTTGTGAGTGTTACTGTCTTGTACACATTCGATTTCGTTTACTCGATGTTAAGTGCAATTGATGAGTTATGTGTGTGCAAGTTCCACTTTATTCTAATAATCATTTAAGTTAACCAAGGAAAAGTACTTGTCATAGACTCGAAGCGTAAAAATGTTGTAGAGCTAATTTCAATCATTATCCCACTATATTTGGATCTTTCGTTCATTTCCTGATATCAAGTAATTAATAACTCCTTTACTCATTTTCTTTGCCAGGCACGGGTTGAAAATGGTTCATCAAGACTATTAGGGGTGAATGGAAAGAGAAGCTGCAATTTTGAGAACTCAATGTAAGTAGTACTATAGTTAGGTCCGCGCATCTCTTTGATTCTTTTTTCAATATCATTACCATGCTCGATTATTATTTTGATTGAACTCTATTCTCGTGAAGTGTTTGCGGCAGAAAGCCAGGAAAAATTTATGTGGATACTATGTTTGCGAGTAGATTCGCTAGACGACCTGTGAGCATGCCAGAATTTCATAACAACTTGCAGTATGTAAACAATATTCACAATATTATTTTATTACCATCAATTGTGTTGAGTTTCATTCATATATATTGATCCCCTTCTTTAGATTAGATCAAACGGATGTGGGACGGTCTCCTATCAAAGTATCGCGTACGAGTAATTCAAGAGGAAATGATGGGATTCTTAGTTAAGGAGGTCATAGATCGAACCGGACAATACCATCAGAAATTTATATTTAGACAAATGGGATCGTAAGAGAAATTATATTGTATATATGCATGAACATTTACTGTATGTAATATGTTTGACCAAGTACGGAGAAAGAGCTCACTTCGATCTCTATATTCATGACGATGTTGTGTAATGGTTCCTTCATTGCTGTATGTAGTAGCGTTGAGTTATATACATATCATCCGTCCGCATGTCACTTACGCCAAACTTGTCCCTCCTACCGTGGCAGAAATCCGCCCAGGCAGAAATCCGCCCCAAAACTCTGTCGCGGCAGCCGAATCCCTCAAAACGTCGCCACATCAGAGCTCTTTTAGTCCTGGTTCATGTTACGAACCGGGACTAAAGGTTCTCCGTTCCCGCTCTCCACCGCGGCCACGTGGAGTGCCTTTAGCCACACAACCGGGACTAAAGGGGGCCTCTAGTCCCGACTGCGCAGTCCCGGTTGCGCAACCTGGACTGGAGACCCTTACAAATCGGAACTACAGCCCTGTTTTCCACTAGTTGGTAAATCTTGTACATCCCTGACAACTTTTAGAAACCCATTAGTTATTAAGAAATTTTTTTGAGCATTTTAAAGGAATTTTATTGTGTAATTTTTACCGAATCTTTCTATTGAGTAGTTTTACTAAATATTTTACCATGTTTAGTTACCAGGTCCATGTATAATAGATATTCGTAGTTTCTGTATGCACGAGAGACACTCTTATGCACTTTGTTAGAACTAAGGAGACAAGACATGAAAATTAGACTATCTCATATTATAATAAAAATCACAATTTATTCAGCTTTCTGAAATTTCATGCGCTGTTTTCCAGCTTCCCGTTGCCAAGTTTCTCTGTAGGCCGGTTGGAAAGAAATCAGGTTGGGCTCCCCGCCGCCAAGTTTCTTCTCTACTGGTTGAAGATGAGCCTACAAAGCATCGTTCCCCTTTGTTCCTCGAAACAACTACCCCCTCCGTTCACCTTAAGGCTAGTCACAGTGGGAGTAACTTGGGTAGTAACATAGTCCTACATGTATTACCAATTAAGCATTTAGATGACATGTCATACAATTAAATGATGAGAGACAGTCGTGTGGTAACTAGCTATGTTACCATAACATCACATATTTCAAGAGAAAATGAATTTACATTGCAATAAATAAAGTTTTACATGATATCACATCTATGTTATTTTCTACTATGGAGGTAGTAGCTTAGACTAGAAACATATGCATGTTACTAATCTAAGTTACTCCCCACTATGACCAGCCTAGACAAAACACAGTTACCAAGGTGTGGCAGCAGTGACCTTAATTAGGGAGAGGTTGGACTAATTTGCCCTCACAGTCCCAAATCCGCCCACGCTGCCATTTAATTCATGCATGCATGCATTGGGTCATGGTCATGGACGCCTTGACCTCTTGTGCAATTTATTGCATGGCCAAGCGCGCGCGCGCGTCTCAGCTGGCCAGCTCCGCTCTCTCGCATGCAAGGCACAGGGGCAAATTTGGAAGCTAATAAGCAAAATGACTAGAGCGTAAGGTAAAAGTGAAAATTTTGAAAAAGCTTGGACGCAAGGTAAAGGTGAACATATGGAGTACTAGGCACTAGAGAGTTATTATACCTGTGATAACCTGATCCACGAATCAGTTATGCGTAGCTCATCTACATTTTTCTACATGTGTACTCGTATTCTCATTTAAACCAAACCATTATTGATCGGAGTAATAAAGTTACTTTGTCCACAAATAACAAAGTTATTCCACGCCACAGAGATATAGGGGACGTGTGAGGGTTGAGAGCCAAGCGCTCAACCAACCTACTTGGACTTTAACTCGCTCTAAGGAGCATTTTGTTTCTGCTAGTTTCAGAAATTCTATCTAGATTGCATTCGGCAGACAATTTGTCATCTTATACTCAATAAAGTGACGAATTCTCTAAAAAGACCTGCTTAGACTTGGGTTTACGATTGAGATTAAGTAGTGTTTATAAGTTAAATAGTTACTCATTTCTTTTGTATATTTTATTTTATAGACCTTGACGTGTGATTGGGGACCTTATCACCCACAAGGTTGACCGCCACCCACACATCAACGTGTGAGGTGTGCAAAGGGGGTTCAAGCGGGAGTAGAACTTGCAGCAACCAAGACGAGAGTGCACAAGTTCTTTTGACAGCTGCTCAAGTGTAACGATGCCAGAAAGAAGACATATAGCTGCCCAGTAGGAGGATGTGTCTACAATGATGTGATGAGGGCCCTCTCCGACCTCAGAGGGATCAAGTAGCAGCACGCGAGACAGCATTGGCCCAATAAATGGCATTGTGCATGCTCATCATTGCTATGATGTCCAGTACAACATGAAGGCCACACAAAGATCTGCAGGTTGCCCATTTTAGGAAGACTTGGTCCTCACTCCGCCACCACCCACATAAAATTTGAAACTTGGGGGAGGGCAAATGCCCCCTCCCCCTCGCGTGAGTTGCACATATCCCCACCAATGATTTTTGCTCTATGAAAAATTCATTTTTCATCTTATATACATATAGGCAGTCAAAATCACTATTACCAGACTTAGACATCCATAGCGTAATTGTCTAAGCAAATAAGATCCAATAATATATGTTACATCGTATGTCTAAGAAAAATATGATACAGGAATGTTAATCATATATCTCCTTAACCATATGTTTTAAGCTCACTATGTGCACAGATGAAGAAAAACTATGCCTAAGAAGAATGTTGTACAAGATAATTTTCAATAACATCGTCCAAGCAATTAGCAGTTCTGGAAGCAATAAAACATAGGTAAAAGACGTGAATATCATGATAAGTGCACTCATAATTTCTATTGTTGGCATATGTATAGAAATGATATTTCGCGAGGCCACGAACAACTACAGTGAAACCATGAGTATATATGTAGTACCAGCAGGAAACTTTCAATTCTGAACGAAGAATAATAGAAGCTCTAAATTATCTAGAAACTCTCAGTTCTTAATCAAAAATAATAGAATCTTTAATATAACTAAAAAAACTCTCGATTCTAAACCAATAATAATAGAAGCTCAATAAAAATGATAAAACTACCCACATTGTGGTTTGTTCTTAACAAACGTATTGTAATTCCAGTCCAAGCTCTCCGGCGGCGGCAGGGGAGGGGAGGAAGTGGAGGCTGGGGCGATGCAAGGGTTGGCACATTTCGGTCGCCCGCTCGGGAGGGAAGCAAGATGGGAGGTGTTTTTTCCGTCGCCCGCTCGGGAGCTACCGCTGCTGACCTAGTAGTCCCCGGTGGGTCAGCCCTTGTTTGCGTCTCATTGATGTGTTGTCCATGTTATTGACTGAATGTACATGGTTAATCTAGACGTGGAGTGTCCAGAACGGCAACTGACTACCAACATGCGCTAGTGTACACACACTCTTTATCTCTCTCCCACACACAACGCACACACGCACACAAAGGTTAACATGACTCCCGGGTTATTCTTTTACGGACCAAAGTGTGCAACAAAAGGTTATAAATGGTCAGGAACTATTCAGTGCACTTTTGTGGCCGATAATAAAAAAGTTGCCATGCTTACGTCTGAACGCGTTTGCTCATTGTCAACTTGGTCGTCAATGTTAATTTCACCAGCCCGTTGGCACGCGACTACGGCACCCGATATCTCGTCATGCATATGCCCTCCGAGCAATTTGTTGCCACCAAATCATGGAACTAGCTGTAGCATACTGCGTACGTCAGTCTCAACTCGATGCGACATTCTGTTCACCAAAAGAAAAAACCCTGGATGCGACATCCTTAATCGAGTTCTTACCAACCACGATCGGAGGCTTATCCATATGTTCCAAGTCAGCTAAGCATGGATCCGGACGCATTATTCGGGCCAAGTGAGGTGAGGTTCAGACACATGTGCGCCAGCAGACAGAGCATCATTGTGGATTTCTTCGGTCATCGCACAGAGCCATCAGCCCATCACATCTAGGTGCAGTACAACAACGGAGCAGTGTATTTATGTCTCCTCTCTGTAAAGAATTAAGACGCTATTCATTTACTTGACTAATTGTGACAATCAAATAATAAAATAACAACTTGCTAGAACACTTGCTCGCTTGAGTTACTCCCTCCGATCCAAATTAATTGACTCGGATTTGTCTAGATTCGGATGTATCTAGACATGTTTTAATGCTAGATACATCCGAATCTAGAGAAACTTGAGTCAATTAATTTGGATCGGAGGGAGTACTTCTTTTATTTTTATTTGTTTTTTTACTTTACTTGCAATAGTTTATTTTCTATTATTACTTTTAGCACTTAACCATTTTCTAGTCTATCTATTATATACTAAAAGTAATATAAGCGTGTTTTTAGAGGCACCAGGTTGATCCACATCACCTTAATTATTCTGGCTGTTAGATATTAATCTACGGTCACGATTTAACGAGTCTTGAGATCTGTGTAACACATCAGCTAACGTGCAGTCCGTCAACACCCACCTATCATGCAAGGGGAATCGGAACAAAAAGAATCTATCTCTACCTAATTAACTTAATTAACGTGCAAGTACAAGAAAACTCTAAAAAAACGTCTATTAGATCTAAATTTCTGGGCATGGCATCAATGCGGCAATGCCCATGGCCGCGGCACTATCCATGTTCTTCCATTAGGATTCTTAATGAGATAATTCTTCCTGCTGCAATAGCTTTGTCCTCGCGCGAGCTGCAAGTACTGGCTAGCAGTCCGGCCGGCCGGCCGGCCAGCCCGCCCGCCCTCTTGCTGTGTGCTTCCTGGACATGCACATCCGGAGGAAAGTTTTGATTTTGGCTCATGCGCGTAGGCATGCGAAATTAGTCTAAGGTTTGTCTCAGGCAACCTACAAAATCTAGGCGCAGGTAATAGGTTTCTTTTCTTTCTACTCCCTCCAATCCAAATTAATTGACTTGAATTTGTCTAGATTCGGATGTATCTAGACATGTTTTAGTATTAGGTACATTCGAATCTAGATAAACCGAAGTCAATTAATTTGGATCGGAAGGAGTATTTTGATTACTTCATCTTCTAATATCTTATGATACACCATTCAATCTACATAAAGATGGCCTGATCGATTTTTTTGGGTAAACGAAACATGGGAACGCAGAAACTGGATTGGCAATACAAGGCACGAGGCTCTCAGTGTCACCTCAGAGATTAATCAATAAAAAGGTCTATAATATGTCTAATACGTTGGAGTTCAGCATGTTTAACAACTGAATACCACATATTGCACACATTTCTCTCTCTGTTGGTGCAAGATAATTTTAAGACCAAAGATCTGATTTGTTTGCAACAGAGCAGACGAGGTTCACCATGTCCTGTGTCACCACCATCCGGCACAATGGCACTATAAAGTGGTCAAGTATTTAATTTATCAGAGTCAAAGTGTGGAGTAGTCCGTCTGTTACTGCACCAACAATTAAACTGCAAGATAGTCATAATATATAGTATAATTGCATCTATATTTGAGATACAAGGTGTTTATAATTCCTTCGGAAATTAATGTTTCTATGTACAACTCATATATCCAATGGAGCCTCTCTAATTCATCTATACATTAAAATTCTTGGCAGGATTGTCTGATTAAAAGTTGAGCCGACACGATACAAGGTGGTGCAGCAGAAACTGAAAATGATGCGACTCAATGGTAAGTGCAACTAAACAATTTCTTAAATATGTTTTTACATTTATAATTTTGAGTGTTCATTAGTACTCAAATTTAGAAAATAAAAATTAATAAATGAGTTATAGAAGTTTCTTAATGTTTTACTCAAAATTAGCTTCTCAGGTATTACCATTGTGTTGTGCCATGAGAGCGTGTCATCAGCCTTCCAATAATCTTTATTCTGAGGCTATTTAGTGAAAAGTTTTGTTTATCTCTTCAAATTGGAAAAAATTCTCCTTTGAGAGAGAGCTAATATCATATGACCTCACATAGAATGAAATTATCGTGTGTAACACAAATAAATCACCCTACTACATAAGTGTAAGAAATAAAAGATGAAAAATGTATCTCATGCACACAAAACATCCAGCCTTTATATACTATACTAAAAGAAAGTTACAGATGAAATAGATGTAGAACCATTATACTGTTTATAATTGTACATATTTCATTTGGTGGACCATCTTTCCCATGTATTTAAACAAGGGCGAACCTGGTAGGGTTGATATGAGTAAGCCTAAAATATTCTATAAAAAGATAATCAAGTCTAATGCAGGTAGGCATTTATATGATAATGCATAACTCAGTGGGTACATATCAAGAGTTAATATGTAGACACAACAACTTGCAATTGATAAATTAGAGGCGTCTAGTTTAGATCGTTGCTGGGCTAGTGTCTTGATATGGTATTGTTGTAAGTAGATGTATGATAGATACTCTTACAACACACTCAACGTGTAAGTTCTATAGACCTTGGCTTTACACACAAAGGAATGATAGAGATCATACCACGATGCAAATGATAGAGACCAAATACATGGACCATATCATCTCACTTTACACATTAGATGCTAGCATCTTATACTGCTAGTTTGGCGCTTTTGTAGCATTGTAAGATGATCCCTCATTTAGATATCAAGATAAAATATGTTCTTCCTTAAGTATGCACCGTTCTGTGGATCGTGTTTCGAGACACACATGATGATCGGGTGTATTCGACTCTACGCTTTCATAAGAATGGGCAGTTTTACACACGCGAATACTAAGGTTCTTACTTGGCGAGCCTAGCATGTACAGACATGCCCTCGGAACACAGACCGAAAGGTTAAGCATGAGTCATATAGTTGATATGATGCCCATATAGATGCTCGCCTTTGAAGCTACATCAACTCACGTGATGATCGGACTTGGTGTAGTGGGTTTGGTTCATGTAATCACCAAAAAGACACGAGGGATGTCGTTTTTGAGTGGGAGTTCGTTAGTAATTTGGATTAGTTGAACTCACTCTATCATAAACTTAGTCTAAATAAACTTTACAAATTCTGTTGTAGATGACACCACCTGCTTTTAATTTCAATGTGTTCATGGAGAAAGTGAAACTTGCTGCGAATGGTAGCAACTTCACCAACTGGGCTATGAATTTGAGGATTCTCCTCACTGCTGCACAAAAGCTATATGTGCTAGAGGCGCCGCTAGGTCCCCCACCAGCTCCTGATGCCCCTGACGAGGAAAAGAATGTCTATGTGACTCGTCAGGAGGACCACAACTTAGTTCATTGCGGCATACTGTATGGGCTAGAGCCAGAACTTCAAAAGCGTTTCAAAAATGGCAATGCCTTTGATACCATGGGAGAATTGAAAATGATTTTCGATACCCATGCTGCCGTAGAGAGTTATAATGCTACTGAAAAGTTCTTTAGCTGCATGATGGAGGAGAACAGCTTGTGTCCGTTAGTGAGCACGTACTCAAAATGTCTGGGTACGCCGATAAGCTTGTGTCCTTGGGAATAACGATTCCCATTGACTTAGGCATACATTATGTTCTCCAATCTCTGCCACCTAGCTACAAGAGCTTCGTGATGAACTATAACATGCATGGCATGAAGAAGTCTCTTCCCGAGCTTCTGTCAATGCTTAAGACTGCAGAAGTGGAGATTACGAAAGAGCATCAAGTGTTGATGATCAATAGGACCACCGGTTTCAAGAAAGACAAGAAAGGAAAGCACAAGGGAAAGAAGGGTGGCAAATCTGTTGGCACACCTGAAAAGAAACCCCGAGCTGGCCCTAAGTCTGACACCGAGTATTACTATTGCAAGGGGACTGGCCATTGGAAGCGCAATTTCCCCAAGTATTTGGTGGACAAGAAGTCCGGCAAGGCAAACAAAGGTATATGTGATATACATGTTATTGATGTGTACTTGACTAGTACTCGCAGTAGCACCTGGATATTTGATACGGGATCGGTTGCTAATATATGTAACTCTGTTCAGGGGCTGCAAAACAAGCGACAACTAGCAAGGAATGAGGTCATGATGCGAGTCAACAATGGATCAAGAGTTGATGTGATCGCCGTCGGGACGCTACCTCTCCATATGCCATCGGGATTAGTTATAAATCTGAATAATTGTTATTTGGTGTCTACACTGAGCATGAACATTGTATCCGGATCGTGTTTGATGCAAAGTGGTTATTCCTTTAAATCTGAAAACAATGGTTGTTCAATTTATAAGAATAATATCTTTTATGGTCATGCACCTGTGTTGAATGGTTTATTTCTATTAGATCTCGATAGTAGTATTACGCATATTCATAATGTTGATGCTAAAAGGATTAAACTTAATAATGATATATCTGCATATATGTAGCACTGCCGTCTAGGTCATATTGGCGTTAAACGCATGAAGAAACTCCATTCTGATGGACTTTTGGAATCACTTGATTTTGAACCATTTGATACATGTGAGCAATGCCTTATGGGCAAGATGACTAGAACGCCGTTTTCCGGTTCAATGGAGCGGGCGATAGATTTATTGGAAATCATACATACTGATGTGTGTGGACCAATGAGTGTGTCGGCACGAGGTGGATATCGTTACTTTGTTACTTTCACGGATGATTTAAGTAGATACGGGATATCTATTTGATGAAACACAAGTCTGAAACCTTTGAAAAGTTCAAAAAATTTCAGAATAAAGTGGAAAATCATCGTAACAGAGATCAAATTTCTGCGGTCCGACCATGGAGGAGAGTATCTAAGTTACGAGTTTAGCACACACATGAAAGAGTGTGGAATAGTTTCACAACTCACGCCTGCCGGAACACCACAACGTAATGGTGTGTCGGAACGTTGTAATCGTACTTTATTGGATATGGTTCGATCTATGATGTCTCTGACTGACTTGCCACTGTCATTTTGGGGTTATGCACTGGAAACCGCTGCATTCATTTTAAATCGGGCACCATCTAAATCCGTTGAAACGACACCGTATGAATTATTGTTTGGAAACAAACCTAAGTTGTCATTTCTTAAAGTTTGGGGATGCGATGTTTATGTGAAGAAACTTCAGCCGGATAAACTCAAACCCAAAGCGGAAAAATGCGTCTTCATAGGATACCCTATGGAAACAATTGGGTATATATTCTATCACAGATTCGAGGGCAAGGTTTTTGTTGCCAAGAATGGATCCTTTCTTGAGAAGGAGTTTCTCACGAAAGGTGTGAGTAGTCGGAAGGTAGAACTCGAAGAGGTTATTGAACCTCCTCTTCATGAAATGGCGAGTAGCGCAGCACCAGAAATTGTTTCGGAGTTGACTTCACCTAATGAAGAGAGAGCTAATGATATTGATCATGAAACTCCGAAAGAGGACACCTCGCAGGTCAAGTAGGATACATGCAACTCCTGAACTGTACGTCAATCCTGTTATGAATTTCATGGTTGATGAAATGGATGACCCTGCGACGTATGAAGAAGCGATGATGAGCCCGGATTCCAAAAAATGGCTAGAAGCCATGAAATCCGAGATGGAATCCATGTATGAAAACCAGGTTTGGACCTTGGTAGACTTACCGCACGATCGAAAGGCCGCTGAGAATAAATGGATTTTCAAAAGAAAAACTGATGCTGATGGTAATGTGACCATCTATAAGGCTTGACTTGTCGCAAAGGGGTTTCGAAAAATTCAAGGAGTTGACTACGATGAGACATTATCTCCCGTAGCGATGCTAAAGTCGGTTAGGATTACGTTAGCAATTTCTGCATATTTCGATTATGAAATATGGCAAATGGATGTCAAAACTGCGTTCCTCAATGGTACTATTGAAGAAGAGTTGTATATGATACAACCTAAGGGTTTTGTCGATCCTAAGGATGCTGATAAGGTATGCAAACTTCAGCGATCCATCTATGGACTGGAGCAAGCATCCCGGAGTTGGAATCTCCGCTTTGATGAGGTGATCAAAGAGTTTGGATTTGTCCAAACTTATGGAGAGTCTTGTATTTACAAGAAAGTGAATGGGAGCAATGTGGCATTTCTGATATTATATGTGGATGACATATTATTGATTAGAAATGATATAGATCTTTTAAACAATGTTAAAAGTTATCTAAACAGCAAATTTTCGATGAAAGACCTTGGTGAAGCGTCATATATATTAGGCATTAAAATCTATAGAGATAGATCAATGTGCCTAATTGGGCTATCGCAGAGTACATACCTTGATAAGATATTAAAGAAGTTTAATATGGACGGAAGTAAGAAGGGGTTCTTACCTATGTTGCAAGGCAAGACATTGAGCAAGACTCAAAGTCCGGCTACGGCGGAAGAAAGAGAGATAATGGATAAGATCCCCTATGCCTCGGCCATATGCTCTATAATGTATGCCATGCTATGTACAAGACCGGATGTGGCACATGCTATTAGTTTGACTAGTAGGTACCAATCTGATCCAGGTTCGGAACACTGGATAGCGGTCAAGAATATCCTGAAGTACTTGAGAAGAACTAGGGATATGTTTCTTATATACGGAGGTGAAGAAGAGCTAGTCGCTAAGTGTTATGTCGGTGCTAGCTTTGACACCAATCCAGATGACTCTAATTCTCAATCCGGATACGTATTTCTCTTGAACGGAGCAGCGGTTAGTTGGAGGAGTTCCAAACAACCTGTGGTGGCTGGATCAACGACGGTGGCGGAATATGTTGCTGCATCAGAAGCAGCGCGGGAAGCGGTTTGGATGAAGGAATTCATAACGGAACTAGGTGTGGTTCCTAGTGCATTGGACCCAGTGTTGATCTATTGTGACAATAATGGAGCCATAGTCAACGCCAAGGAACCGAGGTCTCACAAGAATTCCAAGCATATTAAGCACCGGTTTCACTCCATCCGCGAGCATGTCAAGGATGGAGATATAAATTTTTTTAAAGTACACACGGACCTAAATGTAGCAGATCCGTTGACTAAAGTTCTCCCTAGGGCAAAACATGATCAACACCAGAACTCCATGGGTGTTAGATTTATCACTATGTGAACTAGATTATGGTCTCTAGTGCAAGTGGGAGACTGAAGGAAATATGCCCTGAGAGGCAATAATAAAGTTGTTATTATGTATTCCTCGTATATGATAGATGTTTATTTTGCATGCTATAATTGTATTGATCGGAAACGTCAATACATGTGTGTTTAATAAACAAAAAGGGTTCCTAGTTATGCCTCTCTTATAGACTAGCTTGTTGATTAACAAGATGATCAAGGTTCTGATCATAGATTGGATGTTGTTAATAATAAGGTCACAACATTTGTGTAATGATGTGATGAACATTCATCCGAAGTATAGCATTACGATCAAGTCATTATATTTACATTGCTATAAACATCATACGAAGTAATATTTATCCTTAGACCATGAGATCATGTTAATTGCTAACACCAGAAGAGTATCTTGATAACATCAAACGTCACACTGTAACAGGGTGACTATAAAGATGGGTTCAGTGCTACGAAGGTGTTATGTTGAGGCTCATGGATCAAGAGTGCAATTTCTCAATCCCGATGACGGATAGATGTACTCTAGGCCCTCTTGGTGATATCACAGTGAGATAGCTTGCAAGCAAGTGATAAGATCACTAGAATGTTATATCATGGGAACGAGAAAAGAGTGTATGTCGGTAATGAGATCAAACTAGGTATTTGGATACCGATGATCGAATCTCGGACATGTATTATATCAGGAGACAAAGGGATTAAATTACTAGCGTTAAAGGTTCTCACGATCATAGAAGTCATCGTTGAATATGCAGGAGCCAGTATGGATCTCTAGGTCCCGCTTCTGATTATTGATCTGAGAGGAGTCTCAATCATGTCTGCATTATTCGCGAACCGTAGGGTGACACACTTAAGAGTTACCGGACACCATTTTGGAGCACATATGTTTCAAACGAAAGAATTGCAAAGCGCAGGAATTGTTTTGATAGAAACCGGAATTGTTTCGGGTGAAATTGCAGAAAGTGGTTCTGCATGTAATATTGAAATGTTGCACGGGGTTTTATGTGAATGTTTGTTAATTAAAGTAATTAACAAAATTCTGAATAAATATAATAAAAGAGTTTTATTAAATGAGAGAGCATTAAACTTAGAGAATTTTAATGCATTTAAAGTGGAGACTTTAAAAGGGAATGTGAAGAGGCATTTTAATATGGGGGAGTTACCACCAGATGAATGGAGGAGGTGAGGGGTCACCTCCATGAGGCGCCGGCCATGGAGGGGGTACCCCCTCCTCCTATAAAAGGCCCCCCTCTTCCTCCTTCTTCCTTACACTTCCTCGTGAAGGATCTCTCTCCCCCTCTAGAATTATTCCCCCATGGTCTCGGATTAGCGAGATACATGTTCCCGGTGGCATTTCGTCTGGAAGGAGTTGCTGCTTCCGCTGCATCGCTGGAGCGAGGAGGTGGAGGTTGTCCGGTGGCTTGAACGTGTGTGCGAGGACGGATGCGATGCTGATTTGTGGTGCTCGGACTTCCACATGATCTTGAGATCGGCAAGTGTACGACTACATCAACCACGAGTTCCTACTCGTTAACAAAACTCGTTGTCTTCGAGGGTAAGTTCTCGATGGATGTATGTCCACCCGTTGCTCTGTATCTAGTAGATAGATCTTGGTGTGTAGTTTTCATCGTAGGAATTTTTTGTTTTCTATGCTGCGGGCCCAACAGTGTCAGCCTGTCAGGCCATCAATGTCTCGCTCTCTGCTGCTACCGCTCCCCAATCTTGAATTTAGCTTCACCCGTAGCTCGAGGTTAGTGGAGATGGATGACATGGTTGCGACGAGGCTAGGTCGTTGCATCTGCCACACCTGACGGCTTTTCCTTCATCTTGTGGGGCATAAAATGCAGCTAGATGCCCTCCACCTCCATCCTAGATCTCGACTATTACTTTCCCTTCCTTTAAAAAAGGAAAGGACGCAACTGGCACATGTCAAACGCGTGTAGATATCCCGTTAAGTGCGAGCGCCGCTTCCGCTCTGGTCATCGAGATTTCCACTGCCACCTCCCTCTCGACCCTGAGACAAGCCCACCATCGACCCGCCCCCTGCTTGTTTCTCACATTCACCAACTGCAACCAAATCAAGCTCGAGCTATGCCCCAATCGCTGCCGATTCCCCAAGTATGGCACCTCCCCAAGCCATGGATTGTGAATCCTAAGATCGATGACATCTCACGGGCGGCTTGGAACTTTGTGGTGATCCATGCGATGCCGGACATGCAGGTGAAGTTGTCCTTATTGTTAACTAATGAATCTTATGTGTTGTTCGATGGGCCACCATCTCGGGATACCCAGGCCACCATGGTGCATGCCATCGTCACCAGATTCACAGCGCTAGTAGATGATACCTGCCAAATGGAGTCGTGGTCTCTTCTCAAATACCAAGGTCATATTGCACACCATCTTACTTGGTATACTTTAACAATGGTTAACCAATGGACTTTTATCTTGCTTTGTGTTTCTTTAGGTGATAACTTCATGGAAAACTAAGGTTGGGCCAAAGATCTCACAAGATTACCTATGGTTGACCTGTAGCGGGAATTTCCAGCTATAGGTCCTGAACCTTCCTAATTTATCACATGTGTGTGAAGAGGCTCACACCTGGCATCTAGGGTTTGTCCTATTAAACATTCCACCACATGTGTATACATACGCTAGGGCCGCATGCAATATTTGTATGGATTCCTATCGTTAGCGCGTTGTTTTGGTCGAAACTCTGGCCACTTGGTCACACAAATCTACCCCTTTGACCGAATTCCAATGGCGGTTGACCGATAGACTTTTCTCTTTTATGTTGTTACGTTATATCATAGAACCATGGAAAACCAAGGTTGATCCAAAGACCTCACAAGATTCCCCCCTAGTTGACCCGTAGCGAGAATTTCTAATATAAATTGAGAACCTTCCTAAGCGTTATTGCATGTATATGTTTAGAACCCAGGGTGTGGGTTTTGGCTATTTCAAAATCTCACGAAACTTTTATACATATGCTAGGGCCATATGCATGTTTTGGAGGGATTCTAATGCTTCGGTGGTTAGTTTCCAACGAAACTCTAGCCCATCCTTGCAGATCTACCCGTCTGAAATTTTTCATAGGATGGTTAACCAATGAACTTATCTCTTGGTTTGTGTTTTTTAGATCAGAGCTACATGTAAAAACCAAGGTTAGGCCCAAGATCTCACAAGATTCCCTCTGGTTGATATGTAGTGAGAGCTTCCAACTAGAGGTCACGAAGCTTCCTAAGTGCTATCGCAGGTGTGTGTGTTGGAGTTTTGTATATTCCGCCACACTTGTATGCATGTGCTAGGGCCTCACGCAAGTTTTCGAGGAATTTCTATCATTCGATGCGCGATTTCGGGCAAAACCCTAGCCCGTGGCCCCACAGATCTACCCCTCAGAAATTCTGCGACCAACGGTGAAAACGGTCTTTGACCGATGAACTTTTCTGATTGTTTTGTTTGGTTAGGTAATAGGAGCATGTAAAACTAGATTTGGGCCCAAGATCTCAAGGATTCCCTCGTGTGGATCGGTAGTGTGAGTTTTGTTGTCTATCATTTTATGTCAAACCAAATTGGAGCATAATTTTTTTTTTAAATCAAAACTTTATATTGTGTCGTTATATGTGAAATATCATGTAGGAAATAAAATTATTATGTAGTAAATGAAATAAAATATATGAATTAGGAGGGGGAAAACAAAAGTAGTATATAGACTGTCACCGTCATGGTCGTCAGCATTACCCTAACACCGGTAGGCATCCTCAGTCCGGGGGTGGCCAGAACCATGTGGTGAGGGTCTTTAACCGACGGCCTCCATCACCGAAGAGCCTTGTGTGCCGACGACCTGCTTTTGATGAGGCCGTTATGGAGAAGCCGTCGGGACAGCTATATCCCGATGGTTTTTCCCCAAGGCCGTAGGCTTCCAGGCCTGTATGCCAACGTCCCCCGACAAATGGCCGTTGGCATATAGAAATGCCGGTGGCAACACGTTTCCTGTTTTCCAAGCTGCTACATGCGACGCGGTTTTTCACCTGGTCCAGATGGTGTGCATCCAAGATCACATTTGCATATGGCCGGACTGCTCTATGTACCGCTGCTGACCTTGGGAGACTCAGGTCGGTCAGTACATTTTTGAGTCTCCTGTGTGGTGTGAAGTGTGAACCCATATTATTGACTGAATGTACAATACACAATTTGTCTGGACGTGGAATATCCAGAACGACAACAGGTACACGTAGCTACTACCATGTGCTAGCTAGTACACACTCGGGCACACAACGCACAGAAAAGGTTAACATGCATGATGAAATACAGTTACTAATTTAGTTGGAGGCGCCGCATTGACATGACAAAGGTTAACATAAAATACTAATTTACTGACCCAAGTGTGCATGAAAAGGTTATGCAGGGTCATGAACTATTGAATGTGTGCTTTTATGGTCGGTAAGTGGTGGTAATGAAAAAGTAGTGGACATGCTTACGTCTGAACGCCCCGTTCCTCATTGTCAAGTTGGTCGATGATGATTTCACAGGCCGAGAGATGTAGTCCAAAGTCGTATAGCTATTCAGTTGGCAGGCGACTGACGTCACCCGATATCTCATCATGCATATGACCCTCCGAGCTACTCCCTCCGTTTCAAAATATAATATGTTTTAGCTTTGTGAAAGAAGTGTATTTAATCTCTTTTAGTGTTTTAGCTATTTGTCTCCATAGAATCATATGGAATATCAGGGGAGTACGTCAGTCAACTTGAGGTGACATTCTTGGTCGAGTTCTTGTTGAAAATATAAGCAATAATCCATATGATTTAATCCGAATAATAAACTGATAAAGCATGATCATACAGATAGTATCAAAACTAATCATACAGATCAACAAAGTAGATGAACAGATTACATCTAAATAAGACAAATCTATCACATCTACACCAATCGCTAGAATAAAGAACTCTAGCAGAATCTGAAAGAGACAGTTCAGTATTACGTACGGTAGAACAGCGGCAACAGTAGCCGCGGCATTGGCAGCAGCGGTAGCCACATCGGTGGCAGCGTCGTCGCTCATGTTGAGGTTGTCGAAGAGGTCGGTGACGTCCAGGAAGAAGTCGCCGTCCGGGAACTCGTCGTCGGAAGACGTGGTGGATGCCTAGTAGTCGCGCTTAAGCGCTCCCCAAAAACCTAATCGCCCCTCACCTGTACAGGTTCACAAGAGGCGGGGTTCCGGAGGCCTACTGTCCCGATCTGCGGTGCACGCCGCAAGCCGGAATGGGGAAGACGAAGGCGGCGACACAAAAGACTGGAAGGAGACACGTGTGGTAAGCGATGCCAATTAGGTTTAGCGCAGATGTTTATATAGAGCAAGTCAGGGAGACCGTGGGACTCAGCCCACGTCCGAGTCGGTAACAACCCACGTCCCATGAAGATTGGAAACGGCTGACTCATTAACGCGTCCGTTAATAACTCGTAATTAATCTATGATTAATTTTCCTGACTAGCAAAAATAAAGCTCGGCTCGGCGAGATTCCCGCAACCCGCGGCGCGCGCGCGCGTCGTGACGAGGCGAGGCGAGGCGAGGCGAGGCGTGCCGTGGCGTGGCGAGGCGGGCGGCGTCGGAGGAGGAGTGCGCGGGAGCTTCTCTTCTTCTCACACCTTAGTGAGTGGTGGAACAGCCTATAATATAAGGAGGTGTAACTCTCACTCAGCTAGCAATGTGGGACTAAACTTTGACACCACTTGCACAGCCATATGCTGCCATACACAAATGGGCCAAAGAGAATTTCAGAATTTGTCTAATGGGCCAACAACCCAAAACTCACCAAATTCCAATAATCCCCCACAAAGTCTCATTGGCACATCACCTCATTTCCATTCCAGAATATTGTTTTATATACCGGTGTGTAGTGGAGACTGTTAAGTTGAACTTCCACATTAAACTTCATGCTATACTAGCGAGCCACTTGAATAGTGGACTATGCCTTGAACTACAAGTTTTCTGCACACTAGTTTCACACAAAATCTAGACCGGTACAGGGCTGCCGCAGGGCTTCCCCGCGGTTTAGAGCTTATGCGTCATACTCTAGGGCCTTTCATAAGTTTATTAGAGAGCACCCAACTCTCATGGACTGCGACGTTTGACAGTCAGACTCACATATGTGTGTTCCTCAATAGATGTTCTGCAGGACAACATCTCTGCTTAGAAAAGCCACTTGGAACACATTAAGATAAATATCAACCTGCCATGCAGAATAAGAGAGTATTGCATCTTTATGGAGATGTAAATATAATATGGGCATACTCTCCTCTCAGTTGATCAACAGCTTGTCTCCCAGCTCTAATTCACGGGATCTCCGATCACATAGAGTGGGTTACCACTGCGAACAACTCATTGTGTGGGTCTCAAACCCATCTCCCTCGATGCATTATCTATCACATTACATGATAAACCCTTTGTGAAGGGATCTGCCAAGTTCTTAGATGTTTGGATATAATCCAACGCAATAACTCCGGAGTTTCTCAGTTTCCTGACAGATTTCAATCTCCTCTTCACATGCCTTGATCACTTCATATTATCCTTAGAACTGTTTATTTTGACGATCACAGTTTGATTATCACAGTTCATCGGGATGGCGGGTATTGTTTTTCAACCATAGGTAAGTCCATCAAAAGCTCACGAAGCCACTCTGCTTCAACAGTGGCTGTGTCTAATGCTGTGAGTTCTGCTTCCATAGTTGACCTCGTTAAGATGGTCTGCTTGCAAGACTTCCAAGAAACAGCACCACCACCAAGTGTAAACAAATAACCACTTTGTGGCCTTAATCTCATCAGCATCAGATATCTTGTTTGAATCACTATAACCCTCAAGTACCTGTGGATACCCAGTATAGTGAATACCATAACTCGTAGTGCCTTTCAAATAGCGCAAAACTCTCTCAAGAGCATGCCAATCATCATCTCTAGGATTTGACACAAATCGACTCAGTTTGCTTATAGCAAAGGAGATGTCAGGCCTCGTAGCGCTAGCTAAATACATGAGCAAGCCAATGATTTGAGAATATCTCAGCATTCCTTCGATTCTTTCGAAGCAGTACACTCGGATCATAAGGCGTTGGAGAAGACTTGCAGTCGCTATACCCAAAGCGACTCAATATCTTTTCCACATAGTGGGACTGAAGCAGTGTAATCCCACCATTATCATCCTTCAGTAGCTTGATGTTTAAGATTACATCAGCCACTCCCAAGTCCTTCATCTCAAAGCAGCGAGATAGGAACTCTTTGACCTCCTCAATAACAGTGAGGTTGGTCCCGAATATCAATATGTCATCGACATAGAGACACATAATAACTCCCTCGCCCCCACCATGGCGATAGTACACACACTTATCAGCTTCGTTTACAACAAAGCCTTCAGCGGTTAAAGTTCTTTCAAACTTCTCATGCCACTTCTTAGGAGCTTGCTTAAGACCATATAAAGACTTCACTAACTTACACACCTTTCCTTCTTGATCATCTACTACAAATCCATCAGGCTGCTCCATATAAATTTCCTCATCTAGCTCTCCATTTATAAAAGTTTTCTTAACGTCCATTTGATGAACGAGAAGACCATGTGAGGTAGCCAAGGATAGTAGTACTCTAATAGTGGTCAATCTGGCAATAGGTGAGTAGGTATCGAAGAAGTCTTCACCTTCTTTCTGGGTATAACCCTTGGCAACAAGACGTGCCTTGTACTTTTCAATAGTACCATCATGTCTAAGCTTTTCTTGAACACCCACTTACATCCTACAGGTTTACACCCATAAGGACGATCAGTGACCTCCCAAGTTCCATTAGCTAAGATGGAATCCATCTCACTACGAATAGCTTCTTTCCAGTAGTCAGCATCTTGAGATGCGTAAGCTTCTGAAATAGAGGTGGGAGTATCATCCACAAGGTACACAATGAAATCATCACCAAAAGATTTTGCAATCCTTTGTCTCTTGCTCCTTTTAGGAGATTCATTGTCGTCCTCCACAGGATCATCATAGTGTTCTATCGGCATAGTGGGTTCAGGAATTATAGCAAATTCCTGACTAGATGAACTACTCATCTCCTGATTTGATGAGCTAGACATACCTTTCATGGGAAAGATGTCCTCAAAGAAAGTCGCATCATTCGACTCCATAAACGTACCAACATGCATGTCGGATACCTCATATTTTGCTATCAAAAATCTATAGCCAATGCTATGAAAAGCATATCCCAGAAAAACACAAGCCACGGTTTTTGGTCCAAGCTTTCGCTTCTTGGGTATTGGAATATTGACTTTCGCCAAACATCCCCAAATTTGTAAGTAAGAGAGTTTAAGCCTTTTCTTCTCCCATTCCTCAAATGGAGTCATGGTTTTATCCTTTACGAGAACATGGTTTAGGACATGACACGCAGTCATTAGTGCCTCCCCCCACCATTCCTTGGAAAGACCCGATGTATCTAACATGGCGTTAACCAAATCAGTTAGAGTGTGGTTCTTTCTTTCGGCCACCCCATTTGACTGAGGTGAGTAGGGAGGCGTCCTCTCATGAATAATACCATGTTCCATACAGAATATATCAAATTCATTTGAAAAATACTCTCCACCACGATCCGACCTTAATCGCTTGATTTTAAGATCAAGTTGGTTTTCTGCTTCAGCTTTATAGTTTTTGAAGTAAATCAGAGCTTCATCTTTAGATTTCAAAAGATAAACATAGCAGTATCTAGTGGAGTCATCAATAAACGCCATAAAGTATCTTTTTCCACCTCGTGTCAACACACCATTCATCTCACAAAGATCTGAATGTATAAGCTCTAGAGGTGCTAAGTTTCTCGGTTCCACCGCCGTATGAGACTTGCGGGGTTGCTTTGCTTGCACACAAACTTGGCACTTAGAACCTTTGACAGTGGTAAATTTTGGAATTAACCTCATATTGGCTAGCCGCGTCATGCAACCAAAGTTAATATCACAAAGTCGTGAATGCCAAATATTGGACTCATTATCATTGCAAACATGATTAATAACTTTAGTACATGAGTCTGACAAAGATAAGCGGAACAGACCTCCGCACTCATAACCCTTTCCAACAAATTGTACATACTTAGAAATTACAACTTTATTGGAGTCAAAAACCAACTTAAAGCCATCTCGATATAGAAGCGATCCGCTGACGAGATTCTTATTGATGGAGGGAACGTGCTGCACATTCTTCAGCTGTACGGTCTTCCTCGAAGTAAACTTCAGATTTACCGTACCAACACCATGAACAGAAGCACGTGAGCCGTTTCCCATCAGCACGGAGGAAGTCCTTGTGACCTGATAAGAAGAGAACATGGATATATCAGAACATACATGTATATTAGCACCCGTGTCAATCCACCAATCAGGAGAATGACATACTGAAAGGATAGTAGGTAAAATACCTTACCCAACGTCCTTCATCTCAGTATCGCTGATAACAACATTAGCGGTCTTGCCACTGTTCCCATGTTGCCGCTTGTCAAAGCGATTAGGATAGCTAGGAGCCCAATGATCAGGATCACCACAGACGTGGCAAGAGCCTTTCTTCTTATCATTTTTCCTCTTGAAGTTGGTTGAGTGAGTGGCCTTGTTCTTTCCATCAAACTTCCCTTTGCCATCAGATTTGTTCTTATTCTTGAACTTGTGGGATTGGAAGTTTTTCTTCTGTACCAAATTGGCACTAGAAAATCCGTCAAGTACTCGAGCACGTGTGTCCTTTGCTCTCGCCTTCTCTTCCACATGAAGAGACCCAATGAGATCCGTAACAGAAAACTCTTGTCTCTTATGTTTCAGAGAAGTAGCAAAGTTCCTCCACATTGGAGGAAGCTTGGCAATAATGCCTCCGGCCACAAACTTGTCCGGTAAGATACACTTGAACTGCTCGAGTTCTTTGGCAAGTGATTGTATCTCATGAGCTTGCTCAATGACGGAGCGCTCATCAACCATCTTGTAGTCATAGAATTACTCCATGACATACAACTCAGTGCCAGCGTCCGAGACCCCAGACTTGGCCTCGAGCGCATCCCACGCGTCTTTGCCATTATCAAATGACATATATGGGTCAACAATATTGTCCCCAAGAATACTGAACAAAGCCGACATAAACATGTTATCGGTTTTCTTAAAGGCTGCTTCCTGCTCAACAGAAAGATCTCCTTTAGGTTTGCCAAGAGTGGCGCTATAGCAGTTTAGGTTTTTAAACCATAAAATTGCTCTCGCGTGCCATCTCTTATAGTGCATACCATCAAACGAAGGAGGCCTAGTAGCCGCAGCTACACCAGTGGAATTCAGTTGCCTATAATCAGGTTTTTGGATTATTGAAAATATAAGCAATAATCCATATGATTTAATCCGAATAATAAACTGATAAAGCATGATCATACAGATAGTACCAAAACTAATCATGCAGATCAACAAAGTAGATGAACAGATTACATCTAAATAATACAAACCTATCACATCTACACCAATCGCTAGAATAAAGAACTCTAGCAGAATCTGGAAGAGACAGTTCAGTATTACGTACGATAGAACAGCGGCAGCAGCAGCCGCGGCATTGGCAGCAGTGGTAGCCATAGGGGTGGCAGCGTCGTCGCTCATGTTGAGGTTGTCGAAGAGGTCGGTGACGTCTGGGAAGAAGTCGCAGTCCGGGAACTCGTTGGCGGAAGAAGTGGTGGATGCCAGTAGTCGCGCTCCCGAAAAACCTGATCGCCCCTCACCCGTTTAGGTTCACAAGAGGCAGGGTTCCGGAGGCCTACTGTCCCGACCTGCGGTGCACGCCGCAAGCCGGGATGGGGAAGACGAAGGCGGCGGCACAAAATACTGGAAGGAGACGCGTGTGGTAAGCGATGCCGATTAGGTTTAGCGCAGACGTTTATATAGAGCAAGTCACGTTCCATAAAGATTGGAAACGGCTGACTCGGCTCGGCGAGATTCCCGCAACCCGCGGCGCGCGCGCGCGTCGTGACGAGACGAGGCGTGGCGGGCGGCGTTTGATGAGGAGTGCGCAAGAGCTGCTCTTCTTCTCACACCTTAGTGAGTGGTGGAACAGCCTAATATATAAGGAGGTGTAACTCTCACTCAGCTAGTAATGTGGGACTAAACTTTGATACCACTTGCACAGCCATATGCTGCCATGCACAAATGGACTAAAGAGAATTTCAGAATTTGGCTAATGGACCAACAGCCTAAAACTCACCAAATTCTAACGGTTCTTACCAGCAACGAACGGAGGCATATGTTGCAAAGTCAGCTAAGGATGGATCCGGTCGCATTCGGGCAGGTGATGAAGTGAGGATGTGCCGGAAGAAGCTAGCTAGGGGCCGTGCGCGTGGAAATCGGCTCAGGTTCCCCCAAACCCCCTGACTTCGATCTGGCTAGCAAAAGACCACATGTATGCATGAACTGCGAACTGGCTAGGCCGGAGTACTAGTATCTCACAATTTTAATTAGGCCCTAAATTTGCATCCACGTCGTTTCGTGTGGCTGCTGCATTAGTTTCCAACATCACCTGCGTGTACTATGTCAGTAAACACACTTGTTCATTTCGACAGCATGCAGGCATGCAAGTTGTCGTCGCATTCCCAACGGTTGAGGCAGGCCGCCGTGGGACTCCTGTTGAGAGTCACCTAACCCGATCGAGCAAACTGGGTAGCTGGGTGACGAGAGTTGATCGATGCTACTCGAACGAGTGAGCTCGGTCATGTGGTTTTACCAACCGGCCACAACACATTTGACGTGCGTGGTTACGTACGCTCATATAATCTGATCACCATCTGTACGTGCCGCAGCTCCATTGAGATCACGACATTTAATCAATTGTACATTAGCCATACACAGTACATGCATGTCAAACTTGTTTGCCTTTTTGAAAGGAAAATCATGCAAATACTGTTGACTTCTTTGGTCCTCAGACAAGCCACCAAACAATCCTTCGATTTCTAGTACACAACGCAGTCAACATTACACACAGCGATGAGATCACACGACCGACCGAGAGCTTCAGGCTTCGATTGCCGGAGCATGCCATTTTTACTCTCACACGGCGAATGCAGAGGGGGCCGAGTTGATGGCTTGCAACTTGCAAGAGGGGCCTTCTGGTTGCGAGAGAGGTCCATAGTCACCGAATCATCTTGGAGACGGACAACGTCGAGGTTGCAGCGAAGCTCAGCAAGAAGGGTCAGGATCGATCTATCTACGGTCCGTTAGTTTCAGAAATAAACACACTTCTCTAGGGTTTCGACGAGATGATGTTACTCATAAGATGGCGAAAGAAGGTTGCGAGAATAAATTGTGCAAGGTCACTACAACAAGAATCTATGTATTGCAATGCATATATAGCAACAGGTTGGATATTCGTTGTAAAATTATATGGTAGATACGGAACGTATGTGTTGCAGGCTAGAACCGTTGTCTGGTATACAGATCACAATTGATAGGAAAAACCTCTATGAGCCCAGCCCACTAAGTATGAGTCATTACGGATCCCTTAACCCCCAACCTCCCACGCGCCACGAACGCACCGTTTTTCACACTGTGATCTCCCACTCCGTTCTTCCTATCTATGAGATTCCGATTTCCGAGCGAGGGCATCTCGAAGGCTGATTCGACCAGAGCTTGGCATTCGCGTACCACGAGATCCCAAATCCGTTAAACGATCCCTGTGCAGCCAAGATGGATTTGAGATGCTCCACGGCGCGGTGGTTTCTGAATAGCTGCAGTAGTGGATTGGAGCACATGGGATGAGGCGGGCAACGTCACGACAGAGGTTCAGGCTTCAGGTGCAAATTTTCGTTGTTCCCTGTCAGACTCCTCTTTCCTTTTCCCCTGTCTTGACCCTTGTGCACCGATTCCCCAGGATTTTTTAGCATCCCTGCAATTCCTGTCGACGGCCGCTCATTGCGTGCAGTTATATTTTTCCTGTTTGGATTTCGAAGCATTTTAGGTAACTCTACTGGACCCCTGTGGAGCGGACATTACCGATGCAGGTTTATTAGTACTCGGTTAAGTAAGGTGCCAATATTTTCCTTGTGCTTGAGAGGGTTCAGGAATATTAACAACAATGCCATAGCTTCATTGCTGTGCGGGAATGCTACAATCAACAAAACGTTGCACGCATTGGATATTGGGAATGTACCAAAGACGTCAGGTAGAGCTGTCACGGTGATTTACAAGCACTATCTCTTTTGCCTTTGTTGCTCTTAATATTCTAGTGAGCCGATCAAACTAGCAATATGATATGTATTCCTTTCCCCCTGAATCGTAATGTGATTATGTTTCTCTTGATGCAAACTGCACTCAATCAATGCATCACACTTTATGTACTGTCCCTATTATTGGCCTTGAGCTACTCCTGTCATGTCATGCAAGACATTTATTCACTTCTAGTTATGCCCGTCAGACTAACTACTATGCTTTATGATACTGTGATTTTTAGTTAAATATGAATTTTGATCCGCTTTTAGATATAATATCTAGTTAATTAAAAGATTTTGATCTTCTGTTCATGGGTTCGTTCATATCCTTCTTATCCAGTATTTCCTCTGTTCATAGCTTGCTAAAAAGGCTTACATTGTAGAATTTTTTTATTCCATCTGTTTGGTAACCGCTGTGACTTGTTGATCTGATGAGCATAACAAAAATGCAGGGCATAACAAAAAATGTTTTTGCATGCTGACTTAGCACTGATCGAAAAAGGGCCTCTAGTCCCGGTTCATAAGGGCCATTGGTCCCGGTTTCCGAACCAGGACCAATCACTCGGGACTAATGCTGGTCCCGGTTCGGGCACGAACCGGGACCAATGGGTCTCAACGTGGGCGGGCGCGCGACGAGGGGGGTGGATCATTGGTCCCGGTTCGTGGAACAAACCGGGACCAATGGTCTCCACGTGGGAGCGCGAGAGACGAACGGGGGTGGATCATTGGTCCCGGTTCTTGGCACGAACCGGGATCGTTGGTCAGGATTTTCTGGCTATTTTTGTGCCACGGCAGGGTTTTGTGCCGCGTCTGGATTTTCGGGCTATTTTTGTGCTACGGCAGGATTTTTTTTATCAATTTAATAGTACTACATATATACAGCAATAATAAAACCACGATATATATATTACACATCATGCATGATCACAAATATATTATACACCGTCTCATCCGTCTTCTTGGTCGAAACATATTATAATTACAAACGATACTCTCACACGAATTTGATCTAATTTACATCTTTTTTTTACACTTCACCCTTCCAAATGAAACGGGTAATAGTATTCTCCTTTCAGATCTATGACTTGTTCTAACAAGAATCCGGCAATTTCCTCTTGAATTGCTTGCACGCGTTCTTGTGATAGAAGACCGTCCCGTATCCGTTCGATCTAATATAAAGAAGGAGATCAATATATATGAATGAAACTAAACACAATTGGTGGTAATAAAATAAAGTTGTGATTATTGTTTATCGTACTTCAATCTTTTTGATGTTCCGGTCTGCGCCCTTCTCTTGGTCGTCTGGCGAGTGAACTCGCAGACATAGTATCCACATAAGTTATTTCCGGCTTCCTGCGTCAAGCACTTTATGAGAACGGAGTTCAATCAAAATAATAATCAAGCATGATAATGGTGGTATTGAAACTAGAATCAAAGATATGCGTGGATCTAGCAAGTATTAATTACAGTCAATGGTTGAAATGTAAGCTCTGGCTTCCAAACACCCCTAGTTTTGGCGGTGAACCGTTTCCAAGCCTTCTGAAGCATTCCTGCATGTCCGCCCACTTTTCTAATGGTGTGCGTTTCGATTCTAGGACTTTACTACTCCGGTGTCAACAACAATGATTAACAGAATATAGTGGAAGTTGGACACACTAACAAAATATAACACGAGTCAATTATACGCTTAACATCGAGTAAGCGAAAATAGAATGTGTACAAGACAGTAACACTCACCCAGCATTGTAAGGAAATAGTATTTACATTCTGTTGCTGAAATACTTCAACGCTTGTACCAAGTTATCCTCTGTCTCTTTGGGTTTTGTTTTTAGAGTAACTTCATGAACGTAATTGCAGTCAACAAACCCAAGGTCATAGATTTGTCCTTTGTTGCATTCGAGAATCTTCATTCTGCATATATAATTAGTATAGTGATGAGTAAGATTATAGAAATTAAAGAAAGACTTAATTACAGAAATTTATAATACTTACAAATAATAGGCACTGACGATAGTTTTGTCGAGGGCGTCTTGTTGGTAAACTGAAATAATTCTAGAAATTCGATCAGTAGGAAGCCATCTCCATGACCGTAATGATGGTGTTTATATGCAGCATAGATCTAGTTTTTGGATTCAGCACAGGCTTGGATGTACCAGTTATGCAATCTTCGCATTTTTGTTGGTAGATCTTTGACTAAGTCGGGTTTGGCGAGAGGAGTCCCGTACTGGTACACGTATGCTGTTTCTTGGTACCCCTCGAACTCATCCATACGGCTCATGTACTCAGTAATAGATAGTCCATATAATTGGGCCTTTTCTCCGTACAGTCGAACAGACTCCGGATCAATGTTCGGATCATGCCGCTCCTAGGATCTCCACTCATTGGTATCGTACACTTTGAGCGGTTCGATCGATTGATTTTTCTATTGTCCGAGCTGGGAAACTTCTTTCCCGACTCTCCGCTCTTTTGCCTTAGCCGACTTGGTAATAGAGCGATTATAGTTTGATGTGAGCGCTATGGGTTGGTGAAGCTGAATCTTAAGCGCGGATGCTTTGGCTTTATCTTCTGCGGTGACCGGGAAGAATGCATCTATCGGCCTTTTCTTGTTAGCCATGTCAATCTTCCACTTTTCATAATAGGCACCTGCGGCCGTAGCAGTTTCCTCATCTGTCTTCTCGCAAGGTAGCTTCTTCATATTCTTATGAGGTACTTTTGGGAGGTGCGGTAGCTTACGTTTCGGTGATCGGAACGTGCTCTTGATGCTGCTGGTGGTGCTGCCCCTCTTAGTATACTTCTGCTTTTGTCTCTCAGGCTCAGGGGACGGAGACGGCTGACGCGGCGGCGGAGATGGCTGAGGCGGAGATGGAGACAGTTGCGCTGAGTGGTGAGGCGGTGAAGGCGATGGTTGCGTTGGAGAATGGTGAGGTGGCGGCGAAGGTGGATTGCTGCTCTAAGGAGTCGGTGGCCTTGGCGGCACATAATTTGGAAGCATGATGCGCTCCTTTGGCCATAGAATAGTCCCCTTTTTGGCTTGAGTCAGCTCCATATCTTCCCCTGCAGGGTGGTCAAGCTTCAGCTCCTCAAAATATTCCTTCACCTCATCCACCGTGACGACAGCGTACCCTTTTGGAACCGGTCTGCAATGCCAAGTTGGGTTAGGTGCAATTGGTACCGCCATGCCGACCGCCGCCGTCACCCTTAAGTTCATAACCTGTACCTTTAGCTCACAAGCTATGGTCTCCGTGATATCATCCACTGGGTAGCGTTTAGGAGGAGATGTCGTCGGTGCATCATCATCAACATCATGGAGCTGCATTGAAGCGACGCTGCTTTTCTTATTCGATAGGGCGCCGGTACCCTCGAATTCAGCTTCTACCATGTGTCGCTGAGATTGGCCGCTAGTACCTTGCTGGCTAAGTCTGTCGAATTGATCATGGTGCCGCTTTAATGCTTCTTCTACATTATGCAGCCGGTCTGCAGCGGCCGCTTTCTCAGCTGCCTCCCTTTCCTTTCTCCTCTGATGGCTTTTATCGGGATATCTCTTCATTTCCGGGGGGAAGGCAACCTTCCACGGCTTGGAGCCTGGTGTGCCTCGTGCTCGTCCGTCGTGTTCAGGATTTTTAAGGGCGCGTGTGAGCTCGTCGTTCTCTCTATTGGGAACGAACCGTCCCGCTGTAACATCATCTACTGCATTTATAATATCGTCGATGCGCAGTAGGGGATCATCTTTGTGTTTTTGATTATATATTGCCCTCCCTTCTTTGTCCAACATGCCCCCATGGCCATAAAACCAGTTTCTCGCCTGTGGTGTCCATGTTGCGGGCTTTGGTCTGATCCCGGCAGCTATGTAATTAACCTCAAGTGCATCCCACTTAGGCATGCAACCGGCGTAGCCAGCAGGCCTCATGTTATGATGGTATACTTTCTTAGAAACGTTCTCCGTATTTATTCTAGACCTTTCCTTAGCTTTCTCCGATGTCTTGTACTTCACAAAATCCTCCCACTGGTGTCTTAACTTAGCATAGCCGCCTTGAGTGAAATCCGGAGTCTTCTCTACCTTGACAAAGTTATTGTACAGTTTCTTCTTCTAGTTCTTGAATGCATCGGCCATCTTGATGAGAGCAAACTTCTTGACTCTTTGCACAAGCTCCATTCTTGCTCTCTCCTCCTCATCTAGATTCACATCTGGCATCGGCAGGAGGAAATTAATCATGAGCTTCTCAAAAAGCTTATCTTTGGCGGTGTCGCCGACATATGGGACTCCACCGCCGCTTGGCCGATTCCATTCTTGAACGGTGATCGGGTTGTAGTCCCTCGCAAGAACTCCGCATTGCTTGAAAAATTTTCTTGCGACATCGATGGGAGCTTGTGGTTTGCCATCTACACTGACCACTTTGATCCTATACCTCACAGTGTCATCCAACTTTTTTGTTGGGCCTCGTTTCGTTCTTACGGAAGAAGTTCTCGATCTGGAGGGCTAAAAGAAGAAAGAGTGTTAATATATACATGTATATATATAGACATCAACATTTTAATTACAAAAATACATATATACACCTCGCCGGTGTTTGCGAGATTTAAGGTTCCGCCGGAGCCGTCGCCTTCTCCCTCATCGGCTTCTCCCCTGTCCTAGGCTTCGGCTTCTACCTCACCGGAGCCGTCTCCTCGGTTGAGAGACTCATCTCCCTAACCGGAATTGTTCAGAAACTCACTGGTGACATCGATATCGATATCTTCATTTTCGCAGATCATTCCGTGGAGGATGTTTTCCTTATGTTCTGGAATCATAGTATCTTCCTGTATTGGATCCATAGTATCTGCAAAGATGATGATATGACAAGTTAATTAGTATTGTAATGAAACCCTATAGCATGCTTGGAAATTTAAGCGGGATCCGAGGGGTCCAAACCCTAATACAGGAGAGACCCTCGAATCACCTACGGGGGTTCATTTGTTCTTCTAATTAAACTTGTGATTAAAGTTGTTGAACAATGCATGATATTGATGCTAAAGTGTAGATCTCATTTTTCTGAATATTTTGATATATTATTTGTATTTTTCTAACTTATAAATAATTACTTATTAAGTTTATAAGATTTATCCTTTTTCTGAAATTATTAAAACAATAATTAAACTTTTATTGCGTCAGCATAGGTAAAGGCTGACGTCACCTAAGGCTGGAGAACCTTTTCTCACCGATGCAGCACCTACCCACAGTGACTGACTAGTGGGGCCAGGGCCACGTCGGGCTGCCACGCTGGCAGAGCTTTCTCGACGCCCACGTCAGGGCCACATGAGCGCCACCTTGGCGCCACATGGGCTCGCCGGAGGGCACGTCGGCCGGCGGTGGTTAGCGGCACTAGAGTGCTTGCTGGAACACGCAGAAGGTCGGGTTCGAATGAGCGCGTCGCGAGGAAGCTAACGGTGGTCGCGCCGCCCCTTATTGGTCATCGGAGCGTCGTCTGCGACAGCGTCCGACGGCGGCGGACAGTGGCGCTCGGCGACAGAAGGAAACGGAGCGAGAGAGAGAGAGAAAGGAGAGGTCCAAGAGGACCAGCGGCTCAACACGGAGACGATGGACGGGTCGACGAGGCCGAAGGAGCTCGGAAGCAGCGGCAATGGCGACGACCGGAGTCGGAGCAGACAGTGACCGTGGCGTCGATTTCCAGCGTGCGCGGTCGATTCCTCAGACGGTGGTGGCGCGGCGGTGGCGGGCGCCGACAGCGTGAAGCGACCGCTCTAGATTTGGGCAGCCTGACGGCGTGATTTTGCTCCGCCGCAAATTTTTCTTAGCCGCGCGTCGATGTGCTCTGTGATTTGGAGAGTTAGGGAGGAGGAAGGCCGGAGCTGTTAACTGTAATGGCCTTTGGTCCCGGCTCGTCCCAATAACTGGGGCCAAAGGATCAACGGTCCCGGTTGGTGGGACGAACCGGGACCAATGGTCTGGACAAGAGCGTTGTTGTGCTGCCACGTGCACGGTCCTTTGGTCCCGATTCGTCCCAACAACCGGGACCAAAGGATCCTTTGGTCCCGGTTGTTGGGACAAACTGGGACCAAAGGCATGTTGATGGCAGTGCGCGCACCCAGGATCATCGGTCCCGGTTGGTGGGACAAACCGGGATTGTTGACCCGTTTTTCAGATTTTGGCAAACCTTTTGGTCTTCCCGCCATTTTCAAATTTGTTTTCTTTTTTAATTAATAAGATGTTTCAATTTAAGATGATTATTTATTTGGAATTTCAAAAAACTTTTAACATGAAAAGTGCTTCAATTTAAATAAATAATCAAAAACCATTTTTTGTTTTCAAATATTTTTATTTGAACTATAAAATTTTACTATTTTCAATTAAAATTGCATTACCAAATATTTATTGAATAATTTGGAGTTTCAAAAAAACTTTCAACAGGAAAAGTGCTTCAGTTTAAATAAATAATCAAAAACCATTTTCTGTTTTCAAATATTTTTATTTAAACTATACAATTTTACTATTTTCAATTAAAATTGCATTTACAAATATTTATTGCATAATTTGGAATTTCAAAAAACTTTTAACAGGAAAAGTGCTTCAATTTAAATAACTAATCAAAAACCATTTTCTGTTTTCAAATATTTTTATTTGAACTATACAATTTTACTATTTTCAATTAAAATTGCATTAACAAATATTTATTGCATAATTTGGAATTTCAAAAAACTTTTAATAGGAAAAGTGCTTAAATTTAAATAACTAATCAAAAACAATTTTCTGTTTTCAAATATTTTTATTTGAACTATACAATTTTACTATTTTCAATTAAAATTGCATTAACAAATATTTATTGCATAATTTGGAATTTCAAAAAACTTTTAACAGGAAAAGTGCTTCAATTTAAATAACTAATCAAAAACCATTTTTTGTTTTCAAATATTTTTATTTGGACTATACAATTTTACTATTTTCAATTAAAATTGCATTAACAAAATATTTATTGCATAATTTGGAATTTTAAAAAACTTTTCAAGATTTGAACTACAAGTACATGATATAATGCTTGTGAATTTTTAAAAAAATCATTTATAGGTTCAGAACATGCTATTTCATCAGAGATCCACTTCAAGTTCAGCGAGGCTCAGCCCCGGGCTAAGAAGCTTCATGCCTGCCGTTTTGAATATAGTTTGAAATGGGCATAAGAAATTCAAAAATGATCCAAACAATGTGAAACCTTCGCGTGGTGTCATATTATGTGTCACCGTTGCAAGGAAAAATATTGAACTTGAAAAATTGTAAACATCATAACAAATCCTTCACAAAATGACCTATCATGTTTGAGGTTTCATGGCATTTAGGTCAAACCACCAATGTTATGGCTAGAATCAGGGCATAGTTTGTGATAATGTGCCCATATTGTGCATCCTGGGATGGCTTACGATGTTGTAGGAGGAAGTTTTCCTTTTCGATGCACGAAAAAGCTAATTTCCATTTTTGAGGTGCCAAAATCGGGGTGTTCTGTGAAGCAACCACCAAATTAAAGTTTGGCATTGGTACCAACCCATTTTTCAAAAATACTAGATCACCTTATATGGACAATTTCCCAACCGATGTATCTGGAACCTTTCCGTCCATCCCTCATGAAAAAGACAAATTCCTGTCGAATCGGTAGGAGGTTGCCAAGATTTGAACTACAAGTACATAATATAATGCTTGTGAGTTTTAAAAAAATCATTTATAGGTTCACAACATGCTATTTCATCAGGGATCCACTTCAAGTTCAACAAGGCTCAACCCCGGGCTAAGAAGCTTCATGCCCACTGTTTTGAATATAGTTTGAAACAGGCATAAGAAATTCAAAAATGATCCAAACAATGTGAAACCTTCGCGTGGTGTCATATTATGTGTCAAAGTTGCAAGGAAAAATATTGAACTTGAAAAATTGCAAACATCATAAAACATCCTTCACAAAATGACCTATCATGTTCGAGGTTTCATGGCATTTAGGTCAAACCACCAATGTTATGGCTAGAATCAGGGCATAGTTTGTGATAATGTGCCCATATCGTGCACACATGTGCATATTGGGATGGCTTATGATGTTGTAGGAGGAAGTTTTCCTTTTCGACGCACGAAAAAGCCAATTTCCATTTTTGAGGTGCCGAAATCGGGGTGTTCTGTGAACCAACCACCAAATTAAAGTGTTGCATTAGTACCAACCCATTTTTCAAAAATACTAGACCACCTTATATGGACAATTTCCCAACCGGTGTATCTGGAGCCTTTCCATCCATCCCTCATGAAAAAGACAAATTCCTGCCGAATCGGTAGGATGTTGCCAAGATTTGAACTACAAGTACATGATATAATGCTTGTGAATTTAAAAAAAAATCATTTATAGGTTCACAACATGCTATTTCATCAGAGATCCACTTCAAGTTCAGCGAGGCTCAGCCTCGGGCTAAGAAGCTTTAGTCCCGGTTGGTGGGTGCAACCGAGACTAAAGTTGTCGGTGGGATAAGGACGCGTGGGTAGCCTTTAGCCCGGCTGGTGGGTGCAACCGAGACTAAAGTTGTCGGCAGGATAAGGACGTGTGGGTGGACGCACTGCTCGATGATATAAAGCATGTAGCGCACGACGCCCAGTCGGAGGAGCAAGACAAAGTAGAAGCAGCGTTGTGCCTATAAAAGAAGCATCGATACGCCATGACAAGCATCTCAACAAGCCAACGTAGGTAGAGAGAGTTTCATCCCCATGGATGGAGGGTTGGGAAATCTCCCGTGGCGGAGCTACTCGAAGATGTCGTTGGTGGACACGCCTTACGGCATCTTCGGAAGCTCCGCCCCGGAAAAATTTCCCTGCAAGCTCGTGAAAGACTCCATCTCCTCTAACAGTGTTGGGGAAAGGGTTGGGAAATCTCCCGTGGTGGAGCTTCTCGAAGATGTCGTTGGTGCACATGCCCTACGACATCTTCGGAAGCTCCGCCTCGGAAAAATTT
Organism: Avena eriantha; assembly: GCA_910589775.1. Lineage (NCBI taxonomy): Eukaryota > Viridiplantae > Streptophyta > Magnoliopsida > Poales > Poaceae > Avena > Avena eriantha. The sequence continues at coordinate 17,161,491 of OU342743.1, forward strand.
CTCTGCAAGCCTGTGAAAGACTCCATCTCCTCTAACAGTGTTGGGGAAAGGGTTGTGAAATCTCCCGTGGCGGAGCTTCTCAAAGATGTCGTTGGTGCACACGCCCTACGACATCTTCGGAAGCTCCGCCACGGAAAAATTTCCCTGCAAGCCCGTGAAATACAACATCTCCTCTAATAGTGTTGGGGAAAGGGTTGGGAAATCTCCCGTGGTAGAGCTTCACAAAATGACCTATCATGTTCGAGGTTCTCATATAAAGTTTTCATACATCACATAAAGTTTCCATACATTACATAGATTTACATAGGGTTTAGGGTTTAGGGTATGAATCCTTTGTCGCGTATGTCGATCCCTTGCCTATGATCGCTTCTTAGGCCGCAACCATGGAGCATCTTCTTTGCTTAACGGGATGCTGATACATTGCAAATGTATCTATAATTTTTGATGTTCCATGCTTGGTTTTATCCACTTTCTTGTGTTTTGTTCCAACTTTGGAGTACTTTTCATATGATTTCTTGGACTAACCTATTAACAAGATCCACAGTGCCAGCTGCCTGTTTTCTGCTGTTTTTGGTGTCAGGAAAGTCAGAAAATGAATATTCTCGGAATTGGACGGGACAAAAGCCAAAGTGCCTATTTTTCCGGAAGTGATCAAGTGCCAGAATACGAGACGGAGAAGGGCCAGGGAGCCACCACACCACCTGGCCGCGTAGCCAGGCCTGGCCCGCGCCAGGGGGTAGTGTGGCCGCTCCCTGCACCCCCTCGGCCTCCCCTTCCGAATATAAGTTGCCCTCGGGAAGAAAACCCTAAGTACCCGATCAAAAATCCACAAAAGACTCTGTAGCCACCGTCGTCTCTGTCCGTAGATCGGGGGGATCTGAAGCTCTTCCCGGCACCCTACCGGAGAAGGGAATTCACCCTGGAGGCCTTCTTCATCACCATGCAAGCCTCCGGTGTGATGCGTGAGTAGTTCATCCTTGGACTACGGATCCATGTAGTAGCTAGATGGCTGGTTTCTCCTCCTTTGTGCTTTCATGTTTAGATCTTGTGAGCTCCGTTCATGATCAAGATCATCTATTTGTAATCCATACATGTTGTGTTTGCGGGGATCCGATGGATATTGAGATGCTATTTTAGATTGATTATTGATTCTATCATGTCTTTGTTATTTGAGATCTTGCATGCTTTCCGTTGTTAGTAGCTATCTTGGCCAAGTAGATGCTAGCAACTCCAAGAGTTAGTATTTATGCTCGGTAGTTGGTTCATGCCTCTGGTAATCTGGGGAAGTGACAGAAATCTCTAAGGTACTAAATGTGCTGTTGCTACTAGGGAGAAAACAACAATCCTTTGTTAATAGAACAATCGTATTGTTTACTTTACACGCAGTTCATAAAGCAATAATCTGTTGCTTGCAACTTAATACTGGAGGGGGTTCGGATGATAACCTGAAGGTGGATTATTCTTCATAGCTGCAGTTGGATGGCGGTCTATGTATTATGTTGTAATGCCCAATCAAGTCTCAGAGGAGTCAAGATGATTAGTATATGCATGTATTGCTTTCTCGGTGTTTGTCAATTGCCCCTCTGTAATTTTTTCACCCAGCATGTTATCTATCTAAGGAGAGCCACCTCTAGTGAACTATGGATCCCGGTCCTCTTTCTTTACATACAATCTACAACTGTTTACTGTTTTGTGTTTACTTTCTGCAAACTTTTACTTCTTTCCATTCGATACGTTTAATCCTTAGTTTTCCGCAAAACACGGTGAGATTGACAACCTCATCGCAAGTTGGGGACAAAGTTCTGTGGTTGTGTTGTGCAGGTCTCCACGTTGCTACTAGCACCGGTAGTGCGCCCTGCCAAAGCTCAGCTAGTAACACCTTTGAGGTGTTTCCTTGCTCCTACTGGTTCGATTAAACCTTGGTTTCATAACTGAGGGAAACTTGTTGCTGTGCTCATCATACCTTCCTCTTGGGGTTCCCAACGAGCTCTACATCAACACCACGCACCAAGCAATTTTCTGGGCGCCGTGTATTGAGCCATCAAGAGATTTTCTGGCGCCGTTGCCGGGGAGTCAAGGACATCTTCACAAGGGGAGTCCCTCATAATCAATCTCTTTACTTTGTTGTTTTTGTTTTGCTTAGTTTCTTTTGCTTTGTTTGCTTGTTTTGTTCTTCAAAAATCCAAAAAATAGTTTTAGTTGTTTTGCTTTCTTATTTGAAAAACACAAAAAAAATTGTTCCTTTCTTAAAGTTGCCTTTATTACTAACTCTGCTCCAATCACTATTTCATTATGGATAGCTCACTCAGTTTCCTATTTGGGAACAGTATTATGACTGCTAAGGTAATAGATGAACCACCGCCTGCTAGAACCTCCATGGAAGAAGAAATTGCTAAACCTGAAAGATCATTAGATGAAAAAGAGGAGGAGAGTGATGGACAAAAGGAGGAAGAATGGATCTACCCATGCCTACCTTCTAATGAGAGTAACTCTTTATCCCTTACATTATTTTATTGTCCCCCATGCTTATCAAAGGAGGGTGAATGTTATGTTCCTGAGGATTCTTTTGAAAATGTTTATAATAAAGCTCTAGTGCTTGTAGATCATGAAAAGCATGCCTTATGTGATAGTTATATTGTTGAGTTTATTCATGAGGCTACTGAAAATTATTATGAGAGAGGAAAATATGGTTGTAGAAGTTTTTATGGTAATGGAACACCTCTCTATGTGCTGAAAGTTTTGAAGTTATTCTTGTTTTATCTTCCTATGCATGTCACTTTGTTCTTTGTGAATTTATTTGCATACGAGATTCCTATTCATAGGAAGAGGGTTAGACTTAAATGTGCTTTGAATTTGCTTTTTGATGCTCTCTTTTACTTCAATCATATTTTGTATGTGAGCATCTTCTCAAATTCTCATGCCTAACTTAAAGGTGTTAAAGAAAAGTACTTGTTGGGAGATAACCGAAGAGTTTTTTTATGAGTCTTGGAAGTTATTACCTCTGTAATAACCTCTCCTTATCATTTTTATTTTCTTTTTGTGCCAAGAGTAACCTCTCATGAGAGAGAAGTGATGATTGGGAAAGTTGTTGTCCCGAAACAGATTTATGTGCTTCACCGTAAAAATTCCTGAGAGAGCTCTGTACGTCGGATTGAGCTATAATGTTTTGTGCTTCTTTCCCAGGTTGTTATCTAACTTTCGTTAGTTCAACACTTTTTGATTTTAGCAACAGAAGGTCTTCGAAAAAATTCGTCTTTACCTGCTGGTCTGTTTTGACAGATTTCTGCCATTTTCTGCATTTGCTTCTTGTTAGTTCCTTCTTGAGTTCCTTTGGGGAATTGAGCTTTTTGAGGGAAGTGCTACAGTATGTAGTGTTCTAATGGAAGTTTATTTGGTGTTAGAAATGAACCTTGAGACTTATTTATCTTAAGTGCACTAATGTTGCTAATGAGATTGTGTGAAGTTTTGTATGAAGGAAATTTTTTAGGTGTCTGGAAGGAATGAGTAATGAGATGAAGGATGGACTAAAGCTCAAGCTTGGGGATTCCACGCGTGTCACACCAAGAAATATCCAAGAAGTACAAGCGTCAAAGCTTGGGGATGCCCAAGGCATCCCCTTCTTCATCAATAAAAATTTCAGGTTTCTTCCAAACGCTTCATTTTTATTGTTTCATGCACAGTTCTGTTTTTCTTGGAGCGTCTTCTTTTTCGTTTTTGTTTTGGTTTTTAGTTTGCTTGGTTTTCTTAGTGTTCTGAATAAGTTGGTTGGACCCCCTCTTTCATACTTTGGTTTGCAAATAGTTTGGTTTGGTTTGGAAAAGAGTAGGAAAGTTCATGCTTTTGTGGTAAAAAGAGCTTGTTTTTTACTGTGGCTATGCTTTGTCATGCCATGCTTGATATTGTTTTGGCTTTATGCTTAGTATTCTTTTCTGTAGCATGGCTTGTTATAAACAATTGAGATTGCTTAATGTGCCTTGGATGAATCATGCGTGGTTTTAGCATATTAAAGCATAGTATAGTGGTGTTCTCCTTTGATGCTTTATTTGGGTTGACTTGGCACATGCTCACACCATGTTATGACTATCTCAAGTCACCATAGCCTTTATGATCCCGTAGTTTTCAACTTGTAGTATCACTTTATGCTTTTATCAATGATGTTTTGTCGCTCTGCATGATTATGGCCATTATTGCTCTATTAGTTTGTCGCTCCCAGTCTTTTGCTAGCCTCCACAACAAAGTATGAGTTCCACTCATGCATCCAACTCCCTAAACCAAGTTATTCCAAAGATTCCACCATACCTACCTACTAGCTTATGCTATTCCAAGTATATTCATGCTTTTGTTTACCTTCCACTTGTTATGAAAAAACTAGTGATTAAAGCTCTCACGAACTTGAGGGCACACTTACTTTACTTGCCCTTAATAAACTTGAACCATTGTGTCTTATATGTTGTATATGCTTGCACTTATTTGTCGGGAATTAGCAGAACCATGATTTCATGGGGAACGCTTTCAACATTGCACTTGGTACTTGCACCTAGTTTATATCATGCTCTTTTGTATATGGATGTCGTCGGTGTGAAATGAAAGGGGAGATTATAAGTCCATGGAGTTATGTATATGTGTTAGAGAAATGCCTGGGCCGCTGGTAATCCATGCTGACATGGTGGAAACCTGCAGCATAACCATAATGAGCTGTCTATGAAGCATTCTTCTTATAAAAAAAGAGTCCTATGCTGAAAAAAAGAAAAAAAGAGATACTATGAAAAGAGGAAAGAGAGAAAAAAGAACCATATTCCCATGGTAAATAAGAAAAATGCTGAGATGCTCGTTGTCTGCATGCCTTGTCATTTCGATATGGGGATTCTTCCGTATCATCGGGCAAGGGGTACCCCGTTGGCGGTTCTCAATGATACACATGTACTTACGATGACAAGAACTTACCGGTGACTAAACTTGAGTAGCATGAGGAGCGGCCCTCATATACAAGGGACATGAGATTTCTGACTTATACTTCGCCAAGCATGTACACCATAGTTTGTTCACTTTAACCTTAATCACTTCAAGATGCTTATGATAGGGGCAATGAGAGCTGAAAGCTATGAGTACCATAATCTTTGGAAGCTCTTTATGAGACTTGAATCCCTACTTCCTTTTACAAAAGGCTTTTCTTCCACCATTATATTGAGTCTCCACCTTCTATCTTTGTGCACCTACTTTGAGAGCATAGTGGCCATTCTTAGTTCTATGTGCATTGTCCAAGACTAGTTGATTGATGCATAACTTGTTATTGCTTGTTTGAAACTATTGTATCTAGTCACTCTTATGAACTATGAAGGTGTCCTATGCATTTATATTTGCTACTCTGTTGAGGGACAATCTGATACTATTATACTTTGTTTTCTTTATGTGAAACAAACAAACGTCTTCCAAAGCATTGTTATTCATGAATCTTTTGTTTGTGCCTTTTCATGTTGTATCATAGTTTCTTTACTTATTGCTAGAAATTTGTCTTTCATGTTATGATTGAAGTACTATGATCCCAGCTTTGAATGTTTTGCAAATACTTTGATCAAGTCTTTGATGGTGCATGTCACCTCAAAAATTATTTTCTTTTTATCACTTACCTACTCGAGGACGAGCAGGAGTTAAGCTTGGGGATGTTGATACATTGCAAATGTATCTATAATTTTTGATGTTCCATGCTTGGTTTTATCCACTTTCTTGTGTTTTGTTCCAACTTTGGAGTACTTTTCATATGATTTCTTGGACTAACCTATTAACAAGAGCCACAGTGCCAGCTACCTGTTTTCTGCTATTTTTGGTTCCAGGAAAGTTAGAAAATGAATATTCTCGGAATTGGACGGGACAAAAGCCAAAGTGCCAATTTTTCCGGAAGTGATCAAGTGCCAGAATAGGAGACGGAGAAGTGCCAGGGAGCCACCACACCACCTGGCCACGCGGCCAGGCCTGGCCCGTGCCAGGGGGTGGTGTGGCCGCTCCCGGCACCCCCTCAGCCTCCCCTTCCGACTATAAGTTGCCCTCGGGACGAAAACCCTAAGTACCCGATCAAAAATCCACAAAAGAGTCTGTAGCCGCCGTCGTCTCTGTCCCTAGATCGGGGGGATCTGAACCTCTTCCCGGCACCCCGCCGGAGAGGGGAATTCACCCTGGAGGCCTTCTTCATCACCATGCAAGCCTCCGGTGTGATGCGTGAGTAGTTCATCCTTGGACTACGAATCCATGTAGTAGCTAGATGGTTGGTTTCTCCTCCTTTGTGCTTTCATGTTTAGATCTTGTGAGCTCCGTTCATGATCAAGATCATCTATTTGTAATCCATACATGTTGTGTTTGCGGAGATCCGATGGATATTGATATGCTATTTCAGATTGATTATTTATTCTATCATGTCTTTGTTATTTGAGATCTTGCATGCTTTCCATTGTTAGTAGCTATCTTGGCCAAGTAGATGCTAGCAACTCCAAGAGTTAGTATTTATGCTCGATAGTGGGTTCATGCCTCTGGTAATCTAGGGAAGTGACAGAAATCTCTAAGGTACTAGATGTGTTGTTGCTACTAGGGAGAAAACAACAATCCTTTGTTCATAGAACAATCGTATTGTTTACTTTACACGTAGTTCGTAAAGCAATAATCTGTTGCTTGCAACTTAATACTGGAGGGGGTTCGGATGATAACCTGAAGGTAGATTATTAGTCATAGATGTAGTTGGATGGCGGTCTATGTATTATGTTGTAATGCCCAATCAAGTCTCAGAGGAGTCAAGATGATTAGTATATGCATGTATTGCTTTCTCGGTGTTTGTCAATTGCCCCGCTGTAATTTGTTCACCCAGCATGTTATCTATCTAAGGAGAGCCACCTCTAGTGAACTATGGATCCCGGTCCTCTTTCTTTACATACAATCTACAACTGTTTACTGTTTTGTGTTTACTTTCTGCAAACTTTTACTTCTTTCCATTCGATACGTTTAATCCTTAGTTTTCCGCAAAACACAGTGAGATTGACAACCTCATCGCAAGTTGGGGGCAAAGTTTTGTGGTTGTGTTGTGCAGGTCTCCACGTTGCTACTAGCACCGGTAGTGCGCCCTGCCAAAGCTCAGCTAGTAACACGTTTGAGGTGTTTCCTTGCTCCTACTGGTTCGATTAAACCTTGGTTTCATAACTGAGGGAAACTTGCTGCTGTGCTCATCATACCTTCCTCTTGGGGTTCCCAACGAGCTCTACATCAACACCACGCACCAAACAATTTTCTGGGCGCCGTGTATTGAGCCATCAGATGCTTGGGTTAGTTTTTACGGTGAAGGGCGGAATTTCTTCAAACTTATCATAATCTGCTGACATGTCTGTCTTTTTCTCGACTCCCGCGATGTTTCTTGTCCCTAAAAAACCTGAGCCACATCATTGGCGAGGACGAATGGTTCGTCTCTGTAACCAAGATTCTTGAGATCCACTATTGTCATTCCGTATAGCTGGTCTACCTTTACCCCTTCTCCATTCATGTTGACCCAACTACACCGAAACAAATGGACCTTAAAAGTAGGTCCATAGTCAAGTTCCCATATCTCCTCTATGTAACCATAGTATGTGTCCTTTTTCCCATTATCACATGTTGCATCTAAGTGGACACCACTGTTTTGGTTGGTGCTCTTTTTATCTTGGCCAATCATGTAAAATGTATTCCCATTTATCTCGTATCCTTGGAAAGTCAATATAGTCGCAGATGGTGTCGCGGCCAACAAGTAGAGCTGATCTCCAATAGTGGTGTCATTCATGAGATGTAATTGCAACCAAGTGCCGAAAGTCGCCATGTGATTTTCTTTAATCCAGTAGTCATCCTTCCCCGGGAACTTGGAGCATACAACATTCATGCGTTCCTCGATATACGGAGCCACGAAGGTAGAACTTTGTAGTGTGCTTGATTCAAAGAATGTCCGTCCCTAAATATCATTGCTTTCTTTCCTAGCGTGCCTTTTCCACTCAGTCTCCCCTCATACCGTGATTCAGGAACACCAATCGGCTTAAGGTTTGGAAGAAAGTCTACACAGAACCCAATGACCTCCTCTGTTCCATAGCCCTTGGAGATGCTTCCTTCTGGCCTAGCACGGTTACGAACATATTTCTTTAAGACTCCCATGAACCTCTCGAAGGGGAACATATTGTGCAGAAATACAGGACTGAGAATGTAAATCTCTTCGACTAGGGGAACTAAGAGATGCGTCATAATATTGAAGAAGGACGGGGGAACACCAACTCAAAACTGACAAGACATTGGACCACATCCTTCTGTAGCCTTTCCAGACTTTCTCGATCGATTACCTTCTGAGATATAGCATTGAGGAATGCAAATAGCTTCACAATGGCTAATCGAACATTTTCCGGTAGAAGCCCCCTCAATGCAACCAGAAGCAACTGTGTCATAATCACGTGGCAATCATGAGACTTTAGGTTCTGAAATTTTTTCTTTGCCATATTTATTATTCCCTTTATATTTGACGAGAAGCCAGCCGGGACCTTGATACTATAAAGGACTTCAAAAAAGATTTCCTTCTCTGCTTTGGTAAGAGCGTAGCTGCTTAAGTATTCACGTCCTTTATTAGTATGCTTGTTGTATGGGTCTTTGATACGTTGCTGGTCCTCCCGTGCTTCTGGTGTATCTTTTGTCTTCCCATACACACCCAGGAAGCCTAGAAGGTTCACGCAAAGATTCTTCATCACGTGCATCACGTCGATTGAAGAACGGACCTCTAGGTCTTTCCAATACTCAAGCTCCCAAAATATAGATTTCTTTTTCCACATGGCCGTGTGTCCGGTAATGGGGTCTTTCGGAACAGATTGACTGCTAGGACCCTTTCCAAAGATTACTTCTAGGTCCGTCACAATACCAAATACATCAGCACCTTTAGGGAGCTTAGGCTTCTTCCGGTAATGTGCCTCACCGTTGAAATGCTTGCCTTTCTTTCTTACTTGATGATTGGTCGGAAGAAATTTACGACACCCCAGGTACACAACCTTCTTACATTTATCCAAATATGTACCTTTAGTCTTATCTAAACAGTGTGTGCATGCATTGTATCCCTTGTTTGACTGTCTTGAAATGTTACTAAGAGCAGGCCAATCATTGATGGTTACGAACAACAATGCTCGTAGGTCAAATGGCTCCTGATTGTGCTCATCCCACACCTTTACACCTGGTTCTGCCCACAACTGCAAAAGTTCATCGACTAATGGCCTTAGGTACATATCAATGTCGTTGTCGGGTTGCTTCGGTCCTTGGATGAGCACTGGCATCATAATGAACTTCCGCTTCATGCACAACCAAGGAGGAAGGTTGTAGATACATAGAGTCACTGGCCAGGTGCTGGGACTGCAACTCTGCTCCCCAAAAGGATTCATGCCGTCTGTACTTAGACCAAACCATAAGTTCCTTGCGTCACCTGCAAAGTTCGAGTACTTTCTCTCGATGTTTCTCCACTGCGACCCATCGGCGTGGTGTCTTAGTTTCCCATCTTTCTTACGCTCTTCTTTGTGCCATCGCAACAACCTGGCATGCTCTTTATTTCTGAACAGACATTTCAACCGTGGTATTATAGGAGCATACCACATAACCTTAGCAGGAACCCTCTTCCTGGAGGGCTCGTCATCGCCCTCAACATCACCAGGGTCATCTTGTCTGATCTTGTATCGACATGCATTGCATACCGGGCATTTATCCATATTCTCGTACTTCTCACCACGGTACAGAATGCAGTCATTAGTGCATGCATGTATCTTCTCCACATCTAATCCTAGAGGGCAGATAGTCTTCTTTGCTTCGTACGTTATCTCGGGCAGCTCATTATCCTTTGGAAGCTTCGGCTTCATTATTTTCAATAACTTCTCAAATCCCTTGTCAAATAAGCCAGTCTCTGCCTTCCATTTCAGCAGTTCAAGTGTGGTACCGAGCTTTGTGCTGCCATCTTCGCAATTTGGGTACAACAACTTTTTGTGATCCTTTTGCATGGCCTCCAACTTAAGCTTCTCCCTTTCTGTATCACATTGTTGCTTTGCATCAGAAATGACCCGACCAAGACCATCAGCGGGCTCATCCGATGCCTGTTGTTCTTCTTCATTGTCGCCTCCCTCTTCTTCATTGTCTTCCATTGCAGTATCACCATATTCTTCAAGGGACATAGGATAGCTGTCATCATCCTCCTCTTCTTCATTTTCTTCTAGCCTAACCCCTCTTTCTCCGTGCATGGCCCAACAATAATATCCGGGCATGAAACCTCTCCGAAGCAGATGGCTTTGAAGGATTCTCGGGGCAGAGTGCTCCGCCACGTTCCGACAGTCGACGCAGGGACAAGGCATAAAATTATCCACTTTGTTTGCCTTAGCCAAATCGATAAATTTATAGAGGCCTGCAATAAAATCGGAATGGCGTCGGTCGCCATACATCCATCGCATCCGTGCATCGATCTGCGTCATAATAATTAACCATTACAATAACATCGTGAATAGTAAAATGACCACCCTACATGGACATATGCAATATTTTTGTATCAGTTACAGATAAAGAAGATAAGGTTGCTAACCTCAGCCGAGGATACTATGTTGTGTGAACTAAAGTGTGGCTCGGACATTTCATCGAACACCTTGTGTGCAATCAAAGGAAAAAAAGCTAGCACCCACACCTCACACACAATCTAGCAAAATTTGGTGGGCAAAGAGCTGGGCTTATATATAGCCAGGGGAGGGTTTTTAGTCCTGGTTATTGCCACGATCCAGGACCAAAGCCCCTCCCGCGCGACACGTGGTGGCCCAGCAGCTCGCACCCCACCTAGGTCATTGGTCCCGGTTAATGGAACGACCCGGGACCAATGACCTGGGTGGGGGCGCGCTGCTGGGCTGCCACGTGTCGCGCGGGAGGGGCTTCGGTCCCGGTTTGTGGCAATAACTAGGACCAATGCCCACCGTCGCTTCATCGTCCCCGTGTATAAATATGAGGCCATAACGCTCGCTTTCGCCATCGCCTTTGCCTCTCTGTAGTCCATCTCCACCCCACCCCTTTAGCCACCGCCTCTCCACCGCGCCGTCGTCTCGCATCCCCTCCCTCTCCAATCTCCACCGCGCCGTCATGGAGGTGCCCACGCTCAACCACTACGAGGCGGCGATGTTTGCGTACTACGGCATTCTCGCACCGCCGCGCGCGACCGTGCCCGCCGGATTTCGCATCAGCGAGGCAGGTGTGCTGGTGGCTCCGCTCCTCAACCCCCGCGGATACGAGATGGAGTACGTCATCGCGGAGCATCGCCGCCAGCTATCCGCGTGCATGAGGGCGTTGCCCCGGTACGCGGCGGCCAGCGAGTACTGGCCCCGGCTGTTCAAGAAGGAGCGGAAGGCCAAGCTTGGCAACCGCATCGTGGACGGGCGCCTGGTGCACCCGGATCGCCGCAACCAAGAAGGGCGGGAGATTTTCTGGTCCGTCCCATGATGGACCATCTACACTGCCATCGATGGTGCTAGCCGCGCAGAGGAGCTCCGTCTCCCGAACAACGCCAAAATCGTGGAGATTTTGTCCGATGACGACGAGGAAGCCGGTGGCTCGGAGGACAGTGGCTCGGAGGACAGCGACATTGGAAGTGTTGTCGACTAGGGCTTATATATAGCAGGGGAGGGTTTTTGGTCCCGGTTAATGCCACGAACCTGGACCAAAGCCCCTCCCGCGCGACACGTGGCAGCCCAGCAATGCGCCCCCACCCAGGTCATTGGTCCCGGTTGATGGCACGACCCGGGACCAATGACCTGGGTGGGGGGCGCGTTGCTGGGCCGTCACGTGTCGCACGGGAGGGGCTTTGGTCCCGGTTCGTGGAATTAACCGGGACCAATGCCCATCGTCGCTTTGTTGTCCCCGTGTATAAATATGAGGCCACAACGCGTCGCTTTCGCCATCGCCTCGGCCTCTGATATCCACCCACCCCTTTCGCCATCGCCTCTCCACCGCGCCGTCGTCTCGCCTCCCCTCCCTCTCCAATCTCCATCGCGCCGCCATGGAGGTGCCCACGCTTAACTTCTACGAGGCGGCGATCTTTGCGTACTACGGCATCCTCGCGCCGCCGCGCGCGACGGTACCTGCCGGATTTCCCATCAGCGAGGCGGGTATGCCGGTGGCTCCGCTCCTCGTCCCCGGCGGATACGAGATGGAGTGCGTCATCGCGGAGCGTCGCCGCCAGATGCCCTCGTGGAAGAGGGCGTTGCCCCGGTACGCGGCGGCCAGCGAGTATTGGCCCCGGCCATTCAAGAAGGAGCGGAAGGCCAAGCTTGGCAACCGCATCGTGGACGGGCGCGTGGTGCACCCGGATCACCACAACCGAGAAGGGCGGGAGATGTTCTGGTTCGTCCCTGGGCGGACCATCTACACCGCCATCGACGCCGCTAGCCGCGCAGAGGAGCTCCGTCTACCGAACAATGCCGAAATCGTGGAGGTTTCGTCCAACGACAAGGAGGAAGCCGGCGGCTCGGAGGACAGCGGCAGCGGAAGTGTTGTCGACTAGTAAAATTTGTAAAGTCGCACCTTTGTTTGGAAAGAATTTATGGTCGAATTAATAAAATGTCTCGATTTAGATCTTTGTCTCGATTAATTTGTGGAAGATTTTTTCAAAAATACTGATCAATTCAATTTCTACCTCGAATTAATTTCTGCCCCGAATTAATTTAGATTGTCCTGGATTGCGGACCGTCGCGGGGTTTTTCGTCCCGGTTCGTGGCATGAACCGGGACCAATGCTCCGCAGAGCGCCACGTGTGCGTCGCGGGCGCATTGGTCCCGGTTCATGCCACAAACCGGGACCAGTGCTTAGAGATGAACCGGGACCAATGCCTAGGCGGCATGAACTGGGACCGGTGCCTGGTATTGGTCCCGATTAAGGAAACGAATCGGGACCAATGGAATTTGGGCGCTGGACCAAAGACCCTTTTTCAACCTGTGTAGCTTTGGCATGCCACCAAGGTCAGTATACATACATATTTATAAGCAAAGTACTTGGTAGAATTCACTATACCAGTCGGATTCTTTTCACCACTTTGATACTGAAGTCGAAATTTTTATTTGCAGGTCACATACATCAGTAAGACTTGCTCTTTGGATATTAGCTCTGGATATATCAGGAAAAATATTAGAAAAACATATATAGACTGGGTGGAATATCATTATGATGCTAGATTGTAAATTGTCTAGTCTTCAGACAATCTTCGTGTATGGAATGGTGTTGCAAAAAGTGTGTATATAAGACTAGGTAGAATATATTTTGATTCAAGATTGTAATTGTTCTACTCTTGATCATGTGTTATTCGTGTATGGAATGTTGTGGCAATAATAAATAAAGATAATATGATGCAGTGCGTTCATATTTCTTGATTTTTGTGTGATGTGGCATGTCTCGTACGAACTATGTTCTCTAGCCAAGAAAAAAGATTTGCCATCTTCTATGGTGATCAAACTGACCAGTCTCGAAAAAAAACAGCATTTTGTAAAATAGAATTTACAACACGTACATGATGATTCTACCAACACATATAGTCGTTGGTTTGATTATGTTGCCCTCGTGCAACACTTATCCCATTGGTTACCAACGCATGGATGCGTTGTACCTTCAATGCCCAAAAATGCAACACCTTTTTATCTGTTGGTATATCTTCTAGCAACGCCTATATGAACATTTAGATACACATAAATTCGTTGATATAGGAGGAGGCTTCTTGTAGTGGGTGTGGTTCAGGATTCCTCCCGATTGCATTGTAAACCGTATTGTATCAGAACAGGTTATGGATTAATATAAACACAGCTCTTTAATCTCAAAAAAAATATACACAATGTTATAGAAAAATAGAACAAACTCCCTCAAATTTGCTATTTTTCTCACTTGGCTAGGAATCCCGTGTGTAAATAGAACAAACTCCTTCAAATTTTCAACAACTAGAGGTTCACAACCAGGTAACCTTATGAATACGACAAACTTTCCTTTGTTTTCTCAACCACACGCGCACGCGCTATAAGTACAGCCGCCGCCACTGCACCTGGCTACTCCAGCAACATCGTGACAGTGTTGTGGGCATTGTAGCATCCTGTATCTTAGGTTGCTCTTCTGAATTGGAAACTTTAATAAATTTAGTTGCAAAACAATACCCTGACAATAAAAGATTTTGTGCGATCGTCATAGTTCATCATGCTAGTGTAGCTGCCTTCTGATATTTTGAGATAATAATAACTTGTATTGATTTGAACAATAGTACAAAGTTTATATAGAAGAGAGGAGGGGGTTCGGCCGGCCTAAACCGACTTAGGACCGACTTAGGACTAGAGTCCTACATTAACTCAAACTCAAATCTAATACCCCCCGCAGTGTCAACGTCGAGCGCCACAATGTTGAGACTGGAGCAAATATCTGTAAATGCTACAGTGGAGAGACCCTTGGTGAAGATATCTGCAAATTGAGCGTTGGTCGGAACATGAAGAACGTGAACCTCGCCGAGAGCCACCTATCTCGAACAAAATGAATATCAATCTCTATGTGCTTGGTGCGTCGATACTGAACAGGATTAGAGGCCATGTAGACTGCAGATATATTTTCACAATAGACAATGGTAGCACGCTCAATTGGACGATGAAGCTCGGCAAGAAGGTGACGTATCCAGATTGCTTCATCCACTGCATGAGAAACCGCCCGGTATTCTGCTTCCGCCGATGACCTAGAAACGGTAACCTGCCTTTTTGAAGACCAAGAAACAAGATTATCATCCAAATAAACATAAAAGCCGGATGTGGATCGTCGAGTATCTGGACAACCTGCCCAATCTGCATCAGAATAAACTGCCAAGCTTGTAGGACTAGAAGAATTAAGAAGTAGACCATGATCGAGAGTGCCTTTGAGATAGCGTAGAATTAGTTTGACATGAGAAAGGTGGGGAACACGAGGATCATGCATATACAAGCAATCTTGCTGAACATAATAAGAAATATCAGGACGAGTGAGAGTAGCATATTGTAGTGCCCCTATGAGACTGCGATAGAATGTAGGCTCGGGAACAGGATCACCATCCGCCAATAGTTTGGCGCCGATGTCAGCAGGGGTATGGCTGGGCTGATAGTCAAGCATGCCAGCACGAGATAAGAGATCGATAATATATTGGCGTTGAGAAAGAAAGAGAGTGGAAGAATTTCGAGAAGTAGTAACACCGAGAAAATGATGAAGTTGTCCTAAATCAGTCATAGAGAATTCCTGATTGAGAAGGGTGATAATATGGCTAAGAAAGGAGTCGAAGGAGGCGGTTAGAACTATATCATCAGCATAGAGAAGAAGATAAGCGGTTTGAGTAGAAGAGCGAAAAATAAAGAGAGAGGAATCGGATTTGGAGGGAAGGAAACCTATAGTTTGAATAAATGTGGCGAAGCGTTGAAACCACGCATGTGGTGCTTGTTTGAGACCATAAAGAGACTTTTGGAGAAGACACACAAAGTCAGGATGGAAAGAATCTACAAAGCCAGAGGGTTGTTGACAATAGACGGTCTTATTGAGAGTGCCATGCAGAAATGCATTTTTAACATCAAGTTGATGAATCGGCCATGAGGAAGATACAACAAGACTGAGAATAATGTGAATAGTACTTAGTTTAACAATAGGTGAAAAGGTTTAATCGAAGTCAATCCCTTGCTGTTGAGAAAAACCCCGGCATACCCAACAAGCCTTGTACCATGCGAGAGACCCATCGGAATTATATTTTTGGCAAAAAAACCACTTTCCTGAAACAACGTTGGTGCTGGGAGGTTTAGGAACGAGAGTCCATGTATTATTTTGAAGAAGGTCATCGAACTCATCACGCATGGAAGAATGCGAAAGAGGATCTAGAAGAGCTCGTTCGTAGGAGGTAGGAATTGGGTAAATATTTAGGGTGGCATTGAGGTTAAGAAAATGGCGAGGAATGTGAAAGCCCTTTTTACCACGGGTACACATGACATGATCATTAGGGGGAATAGTGACGAGAATGGTGTGAGGAGGAAGTTGCGGAGTGGGAGAGTTACTCGGAGTACTAGCGGCGCTAGCAGGAGATGGGGTAGGTGTGTCTGTTCCTGCAGAGGATGTGGTGGTGGGAGAGGACCCGGCAGGAGAAAGTGGTGCGACAGGCTGCCGCGGGGCCTCGGCAGACTGCCGCGGAGTCTCGACAGGTTGGTTGGATGCCGCGGCAGAGGTAACCGTGGGCATGAAGGTGGGAATAAGGGAGCGCGACATGATCGTATGTTGGGTAGGCAGGGAAGAAGTAGGCGTAGACGACTGGATGATGGAGTATGGAAAAGTATTTTCGTCGAAGATGACATGACGTGAGACTAGAACACGTCCAAAAGAGGGGTCGAAACATCGAGAGCCTTTGTCATTGTCGGAGGGTCTGAGATAAATACATGGTAATGAGCGAGGAGAAAGTCTGTTAGGGGTGGTGGAGGCGGCGTTGGGGAAACAAAGACAACCAAAAACACGCAATTCGGAATAGTCGGGATGATGTAGGAAGAGAGACTGAAAGGGGGTATAGAGTGGACACATTTTAGTTGGTCAGATGTTAAGGAGATATATTGATGTGCGAAGGGCCTCAGCCCAAAACTGAGGGGGAAGAGAGGCTTGGATGAGTAAAGTACGGAAAATGTTATTGATGGATCATTCAGCTTTACCGTTTTAAGGACAAGTGTATGGACAAGAAAAACATAAGAGCACCTTGAGAGAGAAAGAAAGAACTGTTTTGGGTATTGTCAAACTCTCGGCCATTGTCACATTGGATAAAATGTATGGGAAGGCCGAAGTGTATAAGAACATATCGCTGAAAATTTAGAAAAATTGAGTGCACATTGGATTTGGCACGAATAGGAAAGGTCCATATGTAGTAACAATAATCGTCAAGAATAACAAGATAGTATTTGAAACCAGAAACACTAGGAAGCGGAGAGGTCCATAGATCACAATGAAATAACTCAAACGGAAAAGTACTATGGGTATTTGATGTGCCTAAAGGTAATCTAACATGTTTACTGCATTGACAGGCATTACAAATAGACGGATCATGAGAAGAACTAGAACTATCAATAGGGAAACTAAATTCTTAAACCAAAGACGACATAGTATTTTTATTGGGGTGGCCGAGCCGACGGTGCCAAAGGTCGACGGAGGTGTGCATGGATTGAGGTGTGGAAGATGGTGTGCTATGTAGAGGATAGAGATCGCCTGAGCTATTGTAGCGAGCTAGGACCTCCACCATTTTTAGATCTTTCACAGATAAACCAAACGAGTGAAACTCTAAAGAAACGTTGTTGTTGATAATAAAGCGACGAACAGAGATGAGATTTTTTATTAAAGATGGAGCAACAAGAATATTGCGGAGAAGAAAATTTGTGTGGGGATTAGTGATGTATGATTGACCGGCACAAGATATAGGAATTGAAGAACCATCACCAATAGTTATAGAGGAAAAAGAGGAAGAAGAACAAGCTGACAGAAAATCCATATTTGAAGATATGTGCAAAGATGCACCAGAATCGAAAATCCAATCGGTACCTTCATGGTTGTTGAGCGTGAAATTGTTCATGGCAGCGATGAAGGCGGATTGGTCCCATCTTGGTGGAGCGGTTGATGAAGCGGTTGATGGCGATGGCGTAGGCATGTATGGTAGTGCTGGAGGAGCCCCGTACATGTAGTTCGTTGGCGTCGTGGATGGCATGTAGTATTGTGGTGCATGGGGCGCCATGTAGGCCGTAGGTGGATTTTGGGTGGTGTAGACTTGCTGCGGAGGTCGAGGTCCAAGAGGCCCTAGCGAGCCTATGGATGGACGAAGACTAGGATTTATGTCCCGGTGTAGGCCGGTGGGGAGCCATAGGGAGAAGGAGCTGACCAAGGCATAGGCCATGCCTAAACGAGACCCGTCCATGGATCGTGCTGCGGTTGCCAAGTTGGCGAGGGGGCCAAGACAAAGGGAGGTGTGATGGCTCAGTGTTGATGTAGAGCTCGTTGGGAACCCCAAGAGGAAGGCATGATGAGCACAGCAACAAGTTTCCCTCAGTTATGAAACCAAGGTTTAATCGAACCAGTAGGAGCAAGGAAACACCCCAAAGGTGTTGCTAGCTGAGCCTTGCCAGGGCGCACTACCGGTGCTAGTAGCAACATGGAGACCTACACAACACAACCACAGAACTTTGTCCCCAACTTGCGATGAGGTTGTCACTCTCACCGGTTTTGCTGAAAACAAAGGATTAAACATATCGAATGGAAGGAAGTAAAAGTTTGTAGAAAGTAAACGCAAAGCAGTAAACAGTTTGTAGATTGTATGTAAAAGAAAGGACCGGGATCCATACTTCACTAGAGGTGGCTTTCCTTAAGATAGATTACATGCTGGGTGAACAAATTACAGCGGGGCAATTGAAAAATATCGAGAAAGCAATACATGCATATACTAATCATCTTGACTCCTTTGGAACTTGATTGGGCATTACAACATTATACATAGACCGCCATCCAACTGCATCTATGACTAATAATCCACCTTCAGGTAATCATCCGAACCCCCTCCAGTATTAAGTTGCAAGCAACAGATTATTGATTTACAAATTGCGTGTAAAGTAAACAATACGATTGTTCTATGAACGAAGGATTGTTGTTTTCTCCCTAGTAGCAACAACACATCTAGTACCTTAGAGATTTCTGTCACTTCCCCAGATTACCAGAGACATGAACCCACTATCGAGCATAAATACTAACTCTTGGAGTTGCTAGCATCTACTTGGCCAAGATAGCTACTAACAACGGAAAGCATGCAAGATCACAAATAACAAAGACATGATAGAATCAATAATCAATCTGAAATAGCATCTCAATATCCATCGGATCCCCACAAACACAACATGCAGAATTACAAATAGATGATCTTGATCATAAACGGAGCTCACAAGATCTAAACATGAAAGTACAAAGGAGGAGAACCAGCCATCTAGCTACTACATGGATCCGTAGTCCAGAGATGAACTACTCACGCACCACACCGGAGGCTTGCATAGTGATGAAGAAGGCCCCCAGGGTAAATTCCCCTCTCCGGCAGGGTGCTAGGAAGAGCTTCAGATTCCTCCCGATCTAGGGATGGAGATGACGGCGGCTACAGACTCTTTCGTCGATTTTTGATTGGGTACTTAGGGTTTTCATCCTGGGGGCATGTTATAGGCGGAAGGAGAGGCCGAGCGGGTGCTGGGGTCGGCCAGACCACCCCTGGTGCGGGCCAGGCCTGGTCGTGTGGCCAGGTGGTGTGGCCATCCCCCAGCCCTTCTCCATCTCGTATTCTGGCATCTGATGACTTCCGGAAAAATAGGCACTTTGGCTTTTGTCCCGTCCAATTCTGAGAATATTAATTTTCTGACTTTCCTGGAACCAAAAACAGCAGAAAACAGGCAGCTGGCACTGTGGCTCTTGTTAATAGGTTAGTCCAAGAAATCATATGAAAAGTACTCCAAAGTGTGGAAAAAACACAATAAAGTGGATAAAACCAAGCATGGAACATCAAAAATTATAGATACATTTGCAATGTATCAACATCCCCAAGCTTAATTCCTACTCGTCCTCGAGTAGGTAAGTGATAAAAAGGAAAGAACAATTTTTGAGGTGACATGCACCATCAAAGACTTGATCAAAGTATTTGTAAAAAATTCAAAGCTGGGATCATAGTACGTCAATCATAACATGAAAGACAAATTTCTAGCAATAAGACATAGCAACTATGATGCAACATGAAAAGGCACAAACAAAAGATTCATGAATAACAATGCTTTGCAAGACGTTTGTTTGTTTCACATAAAGAAAACATAGCATAATAGTATTCAGCTTGTCCCTCATAGAGTAGCAAATATAAATGCATAGGACACCTTCAAATTTCATAAGAGTGACTAGATACAAATAGTTTAAAACAAGCAATATCAAGTTATGCATCAATCAACTAGTCTTGGGACAATGCACATAGAACTAAGAATGGCCACTATGCTCTCAAAGTAGGTGCATAAAGGTAGAAGGTGGAGACTCAATATAATGGTGGAAGAAGGGCCTTCATAAAAGGAGGTAGGGATTCAAGTCTCATAGCTTTCAGCTCTCATTGCCCCTATCATAAGCATCTTGAAGTGATTAAGGTTAAAGTGAACAAACTATGGTGTACATGCTTGACGAAGTATAAGTTAGAAATCTCATGTCCCTTGTATACGAGGGCTGCTCCTCATGCTACTCAAGTTTAGTCACCGGTAAGTTCTTGTCATCGTAAGTACATGTGTATCATCGAGAACCGCCAACGGGGTACCCCTTGCCCGATGATACGGAAGAATCCCCATATCGAAATAACAAGGCAAGCAGACAATGAGTATCTCAGCAATCTTCTTATTTACCATGGCAATATGGTGCTTTTTTCTCTCTTTCCTCTTTTCATAATCTTTTTTTTTCTTTTTCTCTTTTTTCTCAATATAGGACTCTTTTTTTATAAGAAGAATGTTTCATAGACAGCTCATTATGGTTACGCTACAGGTTTCCACCATGTCAGCATGGATTAGACCAGCGGCCCAGGCGTTTCTCTAACACATATACATAACTCCATGGACTTACAAGCTCCCCTTTCATTTCACACCAACGACATCCATATACAAAAGAGCATGATATCAACTAGGTACAAGTACCAAGTGCAATGTTGAATGTGTTCCCCATGACAACATGGTTCTGCTAATTCCCAACAAATAAGTGCAAGCATATACAACATACACGACACAATGGTTCAAGTTTATTGAGGGCAAGAAAATTAAAGTGTGCCATCAAGTTCGTGAGAGCTTTAATCACTAGTTTTCTCATAACAAATTTAATTTGGAAGGTAAACAAAAGCATGAATATACTTGGAATAGCATAAGCTAGTAGGTAGTTATGGTGGACTATTTGGAATAACTTGGTTTAGGGAGTTGGATGCATGAGTGGAACTCATACATGGTTGTGGAGGCTAGCAAAAGACTAGGAGCGACAAACTAAGAGAGCAATAATGGCCATAATCATGCAGAGCGACAAAACATCATTGATCAAAGCATAAAGTGATACTACAAGTTGAAAACTAAAGGATCATAAAGGCTATGGTGACTTGAGATAGTCATAACATGGTGTGAGCATGCGCCAAGTAAACCCAAATAAAGCATCAAAGGAGAATACCACTATACTATGCTTTAATATGCTAAAACAAGGCATGATTCATCCAAGGCACATTAAGCAATCTCAATTGTTTATAACAAGTCATGCTACATAAAATAATACTAAGCATAAAGCCAGAACAATATCAAGCATGGCATGATAGAGCATAGGCTATAGTCAAAAACGAGCTCTTTTTACCACATAAGCATGAACTTTCCTACTCTTTTCCAAACAAAACCAAACTATTTGCAAACCATTGTATGAAAGAGGGGGTCCAACCAATTTATTCAGCAAACTAAGAAAACCAAGCAAACGAAAAACCAAAACGAAAACGAAAAAGTAGATGCTCCAAGAACAACACAATTGTGTATGAAACAATAAAAATGAAGCGTTTGGAAGAAACCTGGGATTTTTATTGATGAAGAAGGGGATGCCTCGGGCATCCCCAAGCTTTGACGCTTGTACTTCTTGGATATTTCTTGGGGTGACACACGTGGCATCCCCAAGCTTGAGCTTTAGTCCATCCTGCATCTCATTACTTATTCCTTCCATACACCAGAAATTTTTCCTTCATACAAAACTTCACACAATCTTTATTAGCAACATTAGTGCACTCAAGATAATAAGTCTTAAGGTTCAGTTCCAACACCAATAAACTTCCATTAGAACACTAGCTACTGTAGCACTTCCCTCAAAAAGCTCAATTCCCCAAAGAACTCAAAAAGGAACCAACAAGAAGCAAATGCAGAAAATGACAGAAATATGTCAAAACAGACCAGCAGGTAAAGACGAATTTTTTCCAAGACCTTCTGTTGCTTAGATCAAAAAGTGTTGAACTAACGAAAGTTAGATAAGAACCTGGGGCAGAAGCACAAAAATTCACACCTCAAAAGGCGTACAGAGATTTTATACGAAATTTTATGGTGAAGCACAGAAATCTGTTTCGGGACAACAACTTTCCCAATCATTACTTCTCTCTCATTAGAGGTTACTCTTGGCACATAAAGAAAATAAGAAGGATAAGGAGCGGTTATTACTGAAGTAATAACTTCCAAGACTCATCTAAAACTTTTGGGTTATCTCCCAATAAGTACTTTTCTTTAACGCCTTTAAGTTAGGCATAATCGTTTGGGAAGATGCTCACATAAGAAATAAGAATTGAAGTAAAAGAGAGCATCAAGAAGCAAATTTAAAACACATTCAAGTCTAACCCACTTCCTATGCATAGGAATCTTGTATGCAAATAATTTCACAAAGAACAAAGTGACAGGCATAGGAAGATAAAACAAGAATAACTTCAAAACTTTCAGCACATAGAGAGGTGTTGTAGTACCATGAAAACTTCTACAACCATATTTTCCTCTCTCATAATAATTTTCAGTAGCCTCATGAATAAACTCAACAATATAACTATCACATAAAGCATGCTTTTCCTGAGCTACAAACACATAATTTTTATCAAGCTCAAAAATAGTGGGATTAAAACCTTCATACCCACTTTTAACAATTTTATAACAAGATGACTGATCAATCTCATTTGCAATAGTAGTACAATTAATATTATCAACCAATATGGGAACATCATCTAGAGCTTTATTATAAACATTTTCAAAAGAATCCATAGGAACATAACATTCATCCTCCTTTGGTAAGCATGGAGGACAATCAAATAATGTAAGGGGTAAAGAGTTACTCTCATTAGAAGGTGGGCATAGGTAGATCCATTCTTCCTCCTCTAGATCATCACTCTCCTCCTCTTTTTCATCGAATGAGCTTCCAGTTTCAGTAATTTCTTCTTCCATAGACTCCTGCAAATCATTAATCTCTTCCATTGGTGGAGAGCATCTATTAAGATATTCAAGAATATAGCCATTTTCTTCCTTGTAATTATCAAAGCAAAATTTAAGTATATCATAAACCTCATATTTATAAGGTGCATCATCAATATTTTCAAGAAAATAAGCAAGTTCGAATGCACCCTTCCAAGCAATAAATTCTTCAATTTGTTCCACATCATAAAAGTCATAATTTCCCTTAACATAAGAAGATATGGTAACATCATCATTATACTCACATTGAAAAGGGAGGTGTTTATACCTCCTACAGCAACAAGATTTATCAAAGCAATAAGTAACAATATAAGTAGAGCACACTTTTATAGCAATGGTATACAATTTATCAATTTGTTCCCAGAAGTGTTTCCCTTTTTGTGACAAGCGGTGTTCCTCATAATAATATTTTTGTTCTTCCGTGAACCCACCTTGCCAATCAGATCTAGTTTCAAAGAAACCAGCCATTGATAGGAAGCATGATAAAGCAAGACAATAACAGACCAACGAAAATACAAACTATAGTAGGAACTAATTTTTTTGTGTTTTTAATAAAGAAACAAGCAAACAAAGCAAGAAAAAAACTAAGCAAAACAAAAAGAACAAAGTAAAGAGATTGGTTATGAGGGACTCCCCTCGTGGAGATGTCCTTGACTCCCCGGCAACGGCGCCAAAAAATGCTTGATGGCTCAGTCTTAATGTAGAGCTTGTTGGGAACCCCAAGAGGAAGGTATGATGAGCACAACAGCAAGTTTACCTCAGTTATGAAACCAAGGTTTAGTCGAACCAGTAGGAGCAAGGAAACACCCCAAAGTTGTTGCTAGCTGAGCCTTGGGAGGGCGTACTACCGGTGCTAGTAGCAACGTGGAGACCTGCACAACACAACCACAGAACTTTGTCCCCAACTTGCGATGAGGTTGTCAATCTCACCAGTTTTGCTGAAAACAAAGGATTAAACGTATCGAATGGAAGAAAGTAAAAGTTTGCAGAAAGTAAACGCAAAGCAGTAAACAGTTTCTGGATTGTATGTAAAAGAAAGGACCGGGATCCATAGTTCACTAGAGGTGGCTCTCCTTAAGATAGATAACATGTTGGGTGAACAAATTACAGCGGGGTAATTGACAAACATTGATAAAGCAATACATGCATATACTAATCATCTTGACTCCTTTGGAACTTGATTGGGAATTACAACATTATACATAGACCGCCATCCAACTGCATCTATGACTAATAATCCACTTTCAGGTTATCATCCGAACCCCCTCCAGTATTAAGTTGCAAGCAACATATTATTGCTTTACGAATTGCGTGTAAAGTAAACAATACGATTGTTCTATGAACAAAGGATTGTTGTTTTCTCCCTAGTAGCAACAGCACATCTAGTACCTTAGAGATTTCTGTCACTTCCCCAGATTACGAGAGGCATGAACCCACTATCGAGCATAAATACTAACTCTTGGAGTTGCTAGCATCTCCTTGGCCAAGATAGCTACTAACAACGGAAAGCATGTAAGATCACAAATAACAAAGACATGATAGAATCAATAATCAATCTGAAATAGCATCTCAATATCCATCGGATCCCCGCAAACACAACATGTAGAATTACAAATAGATGATCTTGATCATGAATGGAGCTCACAAGATCTAAACATGAAAGCACAAAGGAGGAGAACCAGCCATCTAGCTACTACATGGATCCGTAGTCCAGAGATGAACTACTCACGCACCACACCGGAGGCTTGCATGGTGATGAAGAAGGCCTCCAGGGTGAATTCGCCTCTCTGGCAGGGTGCCGTGAAGAGCTTCAGATCCCTCTCGATCTAGGGATGGAGATGACGGCGGCTACAGACTCTTTCGTGGATTTTTGATCGGGTACTTAGGGTCTTCGTCCCAAGGGCATCTTATAGGCGGAAGGAGAGCCCGAGGGGGTGCCGGGGTCGGCCAGACCACCCCCTGGCACGGGCCAGGCCCGGCCGCGTGGCCAGGTGGTGTGGCCGGTCCCCCAGCCCTTCTCCATCTCGTATTCTGGCATCTGATGACTTCTGGAAAATAGGCACTTTGGCTTTTGTCCCGTGCAATTCCGAGAATATTCATTTTTTGACTTTCGTGGAACCAAAAACAGCAGAAAACAGGCAGCTGGCACTGTGGCTCTTGTTAATAGGTTAGTCCAAGAAATCATATGAAAAGTACTCCAAAGTGTGGACAAAACACAAGAAAGTGGATAAAACCAAGCATGGAACATAATAAATTATAGATACATTTGCAATGTATCAAGGTGTCAGCGCTGGTGGAGTCGGCATTGGAGGGGACGACTCTAGAGGAATTTGGTGAAGAGTAGAGGTGGAGGAGGAAGATAGAGGTGCGCCGTTGGCGTGGGCTTTGTCCAGTGTCTAGAGTAGAAGTGTCGTCGGCGACGGCGGATTTGGCGGAGCCATCTAGGTGCGGAAAAACCTAGGCGTCTGATACCATGATATTTTGAGATAATAATAACTTGTATTGATTTGATCAATAGTATAAAGTTTATATAGAAGAGAGGAGGGGGGTCGGTCAACCTAAACCGACTTAGTACTAAAGTCGTACTCTAACTCTAACTCAATTCTAATACCTTCCAATCCAGCCATTGTTCCATGTTGGCATTCAAAAGAGGGTGGGAAAACCAAAATTACATCAAACAAATAGCACTATCAATTCAAACAAAGAAGATCTAAAAACAAACTTACATGTAGAGGTGATATGTTGCAAACGTATCTATAATTTTTAATGTTCCATGCTTGTTTTATATCTACTTTCTTATGTTTTGTCCATACTTTGGAGTAGTTTTACACATTTTCTGGAACTAACCTATTAACAAGATGCCACAGTGC
Source organism: Avena eriantha (assembly GCA_910589775.1). Lineage (NCBI taxonomy): Eukaryota > Viridiplantae > Streptophyta > Magnoliopsida > Poales > Poaceae > Avena > Avena eriantha. The sequence continues at coordinate 17,187,412 of OU342743.1, forward strand.
CAGTTGCCTGTTTTCTGCTATTTTTGGTTTCAGAAAAGCTAGTAAGGAAATATTCTCGGAATTGGACTGGACAAAAGCCGAAGTCAATATTGTTGGGTTCGCAGCATAGAAAACAAAAAAAAGTCCTACGATGGGAACTATACGCCAAGATCTATCTACTAGATACAGGCAACGGGTGGATATACATCCATAGAGAACTTACCCTCGAAGACAACAAAGCTTTGTTAACGAGATGTAACTCGTGGATGATGTAGTCGTACACTTGCCGATCTCAAGATCATGATGAAGTCCAGCAGGTCTAGCTCCAGCACGTCCATCAGATCCAGCTCCACCAAGTCCAGCACCACCAAGTCCAGCATCGCAAAGTAGCGGTGCATCCGTGATCGCACACACGTCCGGTACCCCGACAACCTCCGTCCCTCGCTCCAGCAAAGCAGCGGAAGCAACAACTCATTTCCAGATAAAACCACAAGGAACATGTATCTCGCTAATCCGAGACCATGGGGGAAAATACTAGAGGGGGAGAGAGATCCTTCACGAGGAGGTGTGAGGAAGAAGGGGTGTGAGGGGGGCCTTTTATAGGAGGAGGGGGAGTGCCCTCCCCATGGTCGGCGCCTCATGGAGGTGACCCCTCACCTCCCCCATTCATGTGGTGGTAACCCCCTCCACATTAAAATGCCCCTTCACATTCTCTTTTAAAGTCTCCACTTTAAATGCATTAAATTTCTCCAAATTTAATGCTCTCTCATTTAATAAAACTCTTTTATTAATTTTATTCAGAATTTTTTTAATTACTTTAATTAACAAACATTCACATAAAACCCCTTGCAACATTTCAATATTACATGCAGAACCAATTTCTGCAATTTCACCCGAAACAGTTTCGGTGTCTATTGAAATAATTCCAGCGCTTTCTTAAATCTTTATTTGAAATATATTTGCTCCAAATGGTGTCATTATCCCTTAAATGTGTCAACCTACGGTTCGCGAATAATGCAGACATGATCGAGACCCCTCTTAGATAATAACCAGAAGCGGGACCTAGAGATCCATAGTGACTCCTACACATTCAACGATGACTTCTGTGATCGTGAGAAACTTTAACGCTAGTAACTAAATCCCTTTGTCTCGCGATATATTACATGTCCGAGATTCAATCATCGATATCTCCATACCTAGTTTGATCTCGTTACCGACATGTACTCTTTTCTCCTTCCCGTGATATAACATTCTAGTGATCACATCACTTGCTTGCAAGCTAACCAATGTGATATCACCAAGAGGGCCCATAGTATATCTATCCTCATCGGGAAGGAAAAATCCCACTCTTGATCCATGAGCCTCTACATAACACTTTCGTAGAACTGAACCCACCTTTATAATCGCCCTTTCATAGTGTGACGTTTGATGTTATCAAGATACTATTCCAGTGTTAGTGATTGACATGATATCATGGTCTAAGGACTAGGATTACTTCATATGATGTTATAGCACTATAAACATAATGACTTTGATCGTAATGCTATACTTCGGATGAATGTTCATCACATCATTCAACTAACATTGTGACCTCGTTATTAACAACATCGAATGTCCATGATGAGGAAACCTTGATCATCTTGTTTGTCAACGAGCTAGTTTATAAGAGAGGCATAACTAGGAACTTTCCTGTTTGTTTATTAAACACACATGTATTAACGTTTCCAAATTAATACAATTATAGCATGCAAAATAAACATTTATCATAAATAAGGAATAAGATAATAACCACTTTATTATTGCCTCTCGGCCATATTCCCTTCAGTCTCCCACTTGCACTAGAGTTAATAATCTAGTTTGAAAAAACTTTGCGTATTGAACACCATGGCTTTCTAGTGTTGCATATACGCGATTGCTAGTGGTTAACACAATCTCCGGATCTTACAGTTTCAGGTCTGTTTGTATTTGCATGTCTTTGCGTCTCTACGCATCACTCATTCTCAAATGAGATGGCATTGTATAAATTTGGTCCTTTGGTGAGACCTTTAGTTCGTTCTGGTTAAAATATGTTGATATTATTATTATACAATATATCTTCATAGTATTATCCCACTTTGAACCACACCTAGTTTGATAACAAACTACTTAACACAAATGCCCTCCTTTGTTGCTACTATAGCAGCCATATACTCAGCCTTTTGTTATAGTATCCGTCACAATGTCTCAACTTTGGAACTCATCCAAATCCATCATGGAACATCCTTTTCATTACATTGTGCCACCCATTGTCTAAATTGAGATAAATTTAATTTGTATCTTGTGACAAAACTAGTATCAATGTAACACTTTATAATGAACTACCTTTAACTATTTGTCACTTATACATGATATATTCTTAGTTCTTCCAAAGCTCATAATAATATCTTTACTATCGTCCAATGATTATATTATGAATCATTCTGGTATGTGCTCATAACATTTAGAGCATAGGACATATATGGATATATACATACCACGGTATAATCGATCAAAATATACATGTGATTTTACTCACCAAGTGTTTAAACACTTGAATCTTGATACGATCCTTTCCATGTAGCAAGAACATTTCTTGTTGTTTCCATATTGAACCCTTTCAATATCTCATATATGTACGTCTGGAAAAACCATATTAGCGCCTCAATCTATCCATATAGACAAGATGCCAAATATCCGTTTTTCAAGTCTTTCATCGAAATCCTGTTTTAATGAAATTTTTAACTTGTGTCAATAAAAGATACATCATTTCCAATCAACAATATGTACTCTGCATAATGTATTGGAAATTTGTCTCCGCGCTCCCACTTAATTTCTTGCAAATGCAAGCATCGTCATCATCTCCGATGAAATTAAACTCCTTTAACATTTTCATCATGGTGAAGATTCCAACTCCGCTATGCTCACTTCAACTATTGAAGTTTGCATGCCCTTTTAGAACCCTTTGAATTAACACAACCCTTCGGACCGTGTCATGTACACGTCCTAGGTAACCATTCTATTAGAATAACCTTGTTTGTTTATTCAACTACCATATACCAAATTATATGTAGTGGTTGCTACATTAATCCGTCAAGACTAAATATTGCTATGAAAGATCAAATCTTGTCATAGTCAACTCCTTAAACATTGTCGTAAACTTCTTTCCGACATGTCGACTATTTCATAGATGTTAAACATCCATGTCTATTTCTTTATAGATCCAAACACAACCAATAGGCTTCATGCCTTTCGGAGGGTCTTCCAAGTTCAGAAACTTGATTTCTCGTGTATGGATACTATCACGGATTCTATGACTTCTTAGTCATTTTATGGAGTTAGGTCCCATCATCGCTTCTTTGCATGCAGTCGGTTCATCATTGTCAAAACAATAACGACTTCGGTTTCAAATCTTACTATTTGATTCTTACCGACCCACATGGTTCAGTAAGAACTCTAATCTACAAGATCACACCCTTTGTAATCACGAGAGCCATGAGCATTGTGGCCGCCACCGGGACACTTTCCGGCACTGTGCTACTTAGCACATATAGCTAAGGTTCAAAAACCTTATCAAAGTTCTATTGTCCTCCCACTTAACTTTATACGAAAAAATCCTTCTCAAAAAACTTGACGTTCCAAGCGACAATCTCTTTTGTCTTCGGTGTTATGCAGGAATTCCCAACAAATTCTTTAGGATAACCTACAAAGACGTGCTTATCTGACTTTGGTTGTAAACATTTTACTTATGCATAACATACCAAAATTTAAGAAAAGACAATTCGGGTTTTATCCCAAACCATAACTCATATGGTGTCATTTCAACGGATCACAATAGTGCTCTTTTCAGTGTAAAAGCGGTAGTCTCTAAAGCTTTAATCCTTAAAACATAATGGCAGTTTTATAAATGACACCTTTGATCTTACCATGTCGAACAAGGTTTGATTTGATCTCTCGAACATACCATACTCATGTGGTTTATCGGGATATGCAAATTCATGAAACAATTCCTGAAATCTTAGGTGTTTTGCTAAACCTGTAACTCAAATATCTTCCTTTATGATCAAATCATAAACTCTTTTATTTTCTTGTTACAATGATTTTAACTTCATCTTGAAAGTCTTTGAACAATTTTCAAATGTTTCATACTTCTTCCTTATTAAGTAAATATATAGATATATTCACTCAAATTCATGGAGAAAGCATATGAAGCAAAAAAAGATCCATTGCATATGGCTACACATAATGGACTATATACATCAACATGCATAATATCCAATAAGTTAGTCACCTGTTCCTCTTTGGCCTATGGACGGAGTTACAATTATCTCGAGGAAAGTTTCACAAGCATCAATTGATCAAAATCAAAAGACTCCAAAAATCCATCAACATGGAGTTTCTTCATGTTTACTTTCCAATATAATTCAAATAGAGATGTCACTTCATAAGTGATCTTCCAATCATTTGTCTTATGAGATTTTAGCAATAATGTTTATGGATGTGATTTCTTCAACTAGACTTGAAAACGTTCATCCATCCTTTATGGAATATGGTAATTATTTGAACAACCATTGTTCTCGTAATACCGGAACAAAATAACAATTATTAAAACAAATCTTGAAGGCTAGGTTTGACGACAACGAAAACGCAATAACACTTTATTTGTTTTCGATGAACATCATCACTTATTCTCTTGCTAGTTACTTAGGCTGTTGGATTTCATGAATTGTGTTGTTCTGTATGATACTTCACACCAACCAATTCGGTATCCAATACCAGTATCCAATACCTAAGAAGCACATTGTTTAACAAGCAAAGAATACAGCCATAACATGTATATCTTCTATATACCTAAGCTGGACATCTGGAACTTTTATTTTCTACCAAATATTTTATAGATTCTCTTTCAGCAAGTCCTTTTCCTTTTAAAAGAATCTATCAACATCAATAGTGGTGTCATTCACATGACACATAGTACAAAGCGTGTATAGTCAAATACTAATACCTTTGGACTTGCACTTTGAAGTGGATCACCATCATCAAATGTTTAGTATTCTTTCAAAAATCCATTCTTTAGTAATATTTCAGTGTAGTAAACATTTTACTTACATCTTCTATTCATCCTTATCATGACAACTTTCATGATCAAGCTACAATAGCCTATAAGGATGAATCGTGAGTATAATATCAGTTCCCAACACCTTTTTGGTAGATTAGGACGCCTAGCGTATCCAACCTTCACAAATTCTCATACAATATGAGAACGTTTATTTTGTTAAATTATACTCTATCATATTGCAACCATAAACATTGTTTCAGATATCACAATATCTTTCACACATGATGGTTTCTGAAACAATTATTTCAGCTCCTAGATAACCTCGATATTAAAACAACTTTTGAATATCAAGAATCATGGAGGCAAACATGATACTTTAGATACTAACATTGGAATTCTTACTCTTGGTTTAATACTCCTTATTAAACTTCATGGAGTAAATAGAATTTGCTGAAAATTTGCAATAGGACTTCTAAACTTTAAATTGACATTCAAAACAATACGATACCAGTTCGTAAAGTAAATATCCAAAATTCTATAGTTCTGTTATCTCAATTAAAACTAAGCATAAGGTAGTAAATAGATGCCAATGACTACAACAAATTATGAAAATTCACTTCGATTTAGTTTATGACAAATTTGGTTCGACTAGAAATGAACTCCCACTCAAAAACGACATCCCTCGTGCCCTTTTAGTGATTACATCAACCAAATCCACTACACCAAGTCCGATCATCACGTGAGTCAGTGTAGCTTCAAAGGCGAGCATCAATATGGGCATCACATCAACTATATGACTCATGCTTACCTTTCGGTTCGTGTTCCGAGGCCATGTCTATACATGCTAGGATCGCCTAGTAAGAACCTTAGTACTCGCATGTGTAAAACTATATTACACCCGTTATATGAAAGCGTAGAGTCGATTACACCCGATCATCACGTGATGTCTCGACACACGATCCATAGAACGGTGCATACTAAAGGAAGAACAGATTTTATCTTGATATTTAAATGAGGGATCATCTTATAATGCTACTAAAAGTTCCAAACTAACAATATAAGATGCGAACATCATATGTGTAAAGTGGAATGATATGGTCCATGCATTTGATCACCATCATATGCATCGTGGTATGATCTCTATCATTCCTTTGTGTGTAAGGCCAAGGTATATGGAACTTACACGTTAGGTGTGTTGTAAGGGTATCAACTATACATCAACTTACAACATTTCCATATCATGATACTAGCCTAGCAACGATCTAAACTAGATGCCTCTAATTTATCAATTGCAAGTTTTTACGTGGCTTAGGGCTTTCGAAGATAGAACCGGTCTTACCTATGAACATGGAACCACAACGATGATAACTAAGTTATTAGCAACTTTTTGTAAATCAGATATTGACTATAGTTGGAGAGACAGACACCCGCCAGCCACTTATGCAAAACTAGTTGCATGTCAGTCGTGGAACCGGTCTCATGTGCGATGACATGTAAGGTTGGTCCGGGCCGCTTCATCCCACTATGCCACCAATATCCAAAGTACATATAAGAAGCAATAACATGATCATCACCGCCCACATACTCTTATGTGTTCTACCCGTGAAAAGCACCTACGCATAGATCAGGCTCTGATACCACTGTTGGGTTCGTAGCATAGAAAACTAAAAAAAAGCATACGATGGGAACTATACGCCAAGATCTATCTACTAGATACAAGCAACGGGTGGATATACATCCATAGAAAACTTACCCTCAAAGACAACAAAGCTTTTTTAACGAGATGGAACTCGTGGATGATGTAGTCGTACACTTGCCAATCTCAAGATCGTGATGAAGTCCAGCAGGTCCGGCTCCAGCACGTCCATCAGATCCAGCTCACTCAAGTCCAGCACCGCAAAGTAGCGGTGCATCCGTGATCGCACACACGTTCGGTACCCCAACAACCTCCATCCCTCGCTCCAGCAAAGTAGCAGAAGCAGCAACTCCTTTCCAGATAAAGCCACCGGGAACATGTATCTCGCTAATCCGAGACCATGGGGAAAAATACTAGAGGGGGAGAGAGATCCTTCACGGGGAGGTGTGAGGAAGAAGGGGTGTGAGGGGGACTTTTATAGGAGGAGGGGGTGCCCCTCTCCATGGCCGACACCTCATGGAGGTGACCCCTCACCTCCCCCATTCATGTGGTGGTAACCCCCTCCACATTAAAATGCCCCTTCACATTCTCTTTTAAAGTCTCCACTTTAAATGCATTAAATTTCTCCAAATTTAATGCTCTCTCATCTAATAAAACTCTTTTATTAATTTTCTTCAGAATTTTGTTAATTACTTTAATTAACAAAAATTCACATAAAACCCCTTGCAACATTTCAATATTACGTGCATAACCAATTTCTACAATTTCACCCGAAACAGTTTCGGTGTTTATTAAATAATTCCAGCACTTTCTTAAATCTTTATCTGAAATATTTGTGCTCCAAATGGTGTCGGTATCCCTTAAGTAGGTCACCCTATGGTGCGCGAATAATGCAGACATGATCGACAACCCCTATCAATAATCAGAAGCGGGACCTGGAGATCCATACTGACTCCTACACATTCAAAGATGACTTCTGTGATCGTGAGAACCTTTAACGCTAGTAACTAAATCCCTGTGTCTCGCGATATATTACATGTCTGCGATTCGATCATTGATATCTCCATACCTAGTTTGATCTCGTTACCGACATGTACTCTTTTCTTGTTCCCGTGATATAACATTCTAGTGATCACATCACTTGCTTGCAAGCTAACCAATGTGATATCACCAAGAGGGCCCATAGTATATCTATCCGTCATCGGGATGGACAAATCCCACTCTTGATCCATGAGCCTCCACATAACACTTTCGTAGAACTGCACCCACCTTTATAATCGCCCTTTCACAGTGTGACGTTTGATGTTATCAAGATACTCTTCCAGTGTTAGTGATTGACATGATCTCATGGTCTAAGGACTAGGATTACTTCGTATGATGTTATAGCACTATAAAAACAATGACTTTGATCATAATGCTATACTTCAGATGAATGTTCATCACATCATTCAACTAACATTGTAACCTTGTTATTAACAACATCGAATGTCCATGATCAGGAAACCTTGATCATCGTGTTAATCAACGAGGTAGTTTATAAGAGAGGCATAACTAGGAACTTTCCTTTTTTTTTATTAAACACACATGCATTAATGTTTCCAAATTAATACAATTATAGCATGCAAAATAAACATTTATCATAAACAAGGAATAAGATAATAACCACTTTATTATTGCCTCTCGGGCATATTCCCTTCAAATATTTCACCAAAAGGAACACGAAGTCTGGAGGAGAGACGAAGAGGGAACCAGGACGGCCACACCTGGTGGTGGCGCGGCCAGCCCTAGCCGCGCCACCAGGTGGTATGGGCCCCCTGGCGCTCCACCGACGTTGCCCCTTTGCCTATATATTTCCTCCGGGACGAAAACCCTAAGGACCCGATCAAAATTCCACGAAAGAGTCTGTAGCCGCCTCCATCTCCATCCCTAGATCGGGAGGGCTCTGAAGCTCTTCCCGGCACCCTTCTGGAGGGGAGAGATCACCCTAGATGCCTTCTTCATCATGATGACTGCCTCCGGTGTGATGCGTGAGTAGTTCATCCCTGGACTACGGGTCCATGTAGTAGCTAGATGGTTGCTTCTTCTCCTTTGTGCTACCATGTTTACATCTTGTCAGCTCTGTTGATGATAAAGATCATCTATTTATAATCCTACATGGTGTGTTTCGGGGATCCGATGGATATTGCGATGCTATTTCAGATTGATTACTGATTCTATCATGTCTATGTTATTTGTGATCTTGTATGCTTTCCGTTGTTAGTAGCTATCTTGGCCAAGTAGATGCTAGCAACTCCAAGAGGGAGTATTTATGCTCGATAGTGGGTTCAAGCCTCTAGGAATCTGGGGAAGTGACAGAAATCTCTAAGTTACTAGATGTGTTGTTGCTACTAGGGAGAAAACAGCAATCCTTTGTTCATACAACAATCGTATTGTTTACTTTACACACTTTGCTTAATGCAATTATCTGCTGCTTGCAACTTAATACTGGAGGGGGTTTGGATGATAACATGAAGGTGGATTATTAGTCATAGATGCAGTTGGATTACGGTCTATGTATAATGTTGTAATGCCCAATCAAATCTCATAGGAGTCAAGATGATTAGTATATGCATGTATACTTTCTCGGTGTCTGCCAATTTCCCTACTGTAATTTGTTCACCCAATGTCATCTATCTTAAGGAGAATCACCTCTAGTTAACTATGGACCCCGGTCCATTCTTTTTCCATCAATCTACAAGCTATTTACTGTTTTTTGTTTACTTTCTGCAAACAATTACTATCTTCCACACAATACGTTTAATCCTTTGTTTTCAGCAAAACCTGTGAGATTGACAACCTCACTGTAAGTTGGGGGCAAAGTTTTGTGGTTGTGTTGTGCAGGATTCCAAGTTGGAAACAGCACCTTGGAGGTGTTTCCTTGCTCCTACTGGTTCGATAACCTTGATTTCATAACTGAAGGAAAACTTGCTGTTGTGCTCATCATACCTTCCTCTTGGGGTTCCCCAACGAGATAGACGTGTTGACCCGATCATCAAGCTCTTTTCTGGCACCGTTGCTAGGGAGTCAAGGACATATTCACAAGGGGAGTCCCTCATAACCAATCTCTTTACTTTGTTTTATTAGTTTTGCTTAGTTTATTTTTGCTTTCTTTGCTTGTTTCTTTATCAAAAACACACAAAAAATAGTTGTACTAGTTTGCTTCTTTAAATTAAAAACACACAAAAAATTAGTTTCTATCTTAAGTTGCTATTATGTCTAGTATTGCTCCAATCACTATGTCGCCTGAGGAAATGATTTTTACTTTCAAACAAGGAATTGAAGAGAGTTTCAAAGAAGCTTGGTCTAGAATCTCTGAATTACATGCAAAAACTGAACCTAAAATGACTCTAAGCTTGTTTCTTAGTAGTTTTTTACTTTGGGACTTCTCTATGCTATAGATATGCTTTGGATGTTGTAGTAGGAGGAGATTTCCTCTAATGTAATGAGGATGAAGCTTTTAATGACATAAAGAAGTTGGTCTCAACATATAACTTGCCTAGCAAATCTGATTCCTCCTTCATAAACATATTTGCTAGATTAAACACTCTTGAAGCCAACACAGCTTGTTTAAAAGATTGCTATAACATGCTTAGAGAGCATCATGATTATGTTTCAATAAACTCTGAAACCCTCAAAATGGCTTCCTACAGTAAAAGTTGTTATAAATAATGAAACTTTTTATGCTCGTTGTGATATCATGTCTGAATTCTACCTTATGCCTAAAGATATCTATGAATCTTTACATCTGGGGGACTTTCTGAAGGGGGAGAAGAAATATATCTTGTTAATAATGCCAAAATATTACCCATTGGAATAGCTGAAGGAGTATTTACAAACATTCTAGGGAAAGTGGTGTCTACTGATCATTTTGTTATTGAATGTGTAGGAAAAGGACAAATTACATTTGGAAGATCCCTATTAAAACTCCTTGGAGCTATAATAGATGTGGAGAAGGGCATCATGTATTTTGCTTCTCCACCAAACAATCATACATTCCCCAAGGATAAGAATAAAGGTAAGAAAGGTAGGAGCAAGAAATCTGGTTTTAATGCTTCTTCATTTGAGAATACTTGATTCTTTTCTTGCTTCTTATGCCTAGCTCAAAGGCGTTAAAGAAAAGCACTTATTGGGAGATAACCCAAATTTTGTTAGGAGTCTTTTGTTCAGTCTTGGAAGTTATTACCTCTGTAATAACCGCTCCTTATCATTTTTGTGTGGTTTTTGTGCCAAGAGTAACCTCTAATGAGAGAGAAGTAATGCTTGGAAAAGCTGCTGTCCTCAAACAGATTTGTGTGCTTCGCTGTACAAATTCGTGAAAAATCTTTGTACGTCGGTTTGAGCTGTAATTTTTTGTGCTTCTGCCCCAGGTTGTTATCTAACTTTCGTTAGTTCAACACTTTTCGATTTGAGCAACATAAGGTCTTCGAGAAAATTGGTTTTTACCTGCTGGTCTGTTTTGACAGATTTCTGCCATTATTTGCATTTGCCTCTTAATCTCTTTCTCTTTGAGTTCTCTTTGATCATTTGAACTTTTTAAAGGAAGTGCTACAGTAGCTTATTTTTTAATGTAAGTTTTACTTGAGTTGAAACTGAACCAAAAAGACTTATTATCTTGAGTACACTAATGTTGCTAATGAAGATTGTGTGAAGTTTTGTATGAACAAGATTTTAAAGTGTAGGGAAGAGTAATGTGATAAGATGAAGAATGGACAAAAGCTCAAGCTTGGGGATTCCACCCGTGTCACCCCAAGAAATATTCAAGAAGTACAAGCGTCAAAGCTTGGGGATGCCCAAGGCATCCCCTTCGTCATCAATAAAAAATTTAGGTTTCTTCAAAACACTTCATTTTTATTGTTTCATGCACAATTGTGTTGTTCTTGGAGCGTCTTCATTTTTGTTTTTAGTTTTTGTTTGCTTAGTTTGCTTGCATAAATTGGTTGGACCCCCACATTCATATATGATGGTTTTCAAATAGTTTGATTTGGATTGGAAAAGAGTAGGAAAGTTCATGCTTAAGTGGTATAAAAGGAGCTTGTTTTTGACTGTGACTTAGACTTTATCATGTCATGCTTGATATTGTTTTGGCTTTATGCTTAGTGATTATTGTTGTAGCATGACTTGTTATAAACAATTGAGAATTTCTTAATGTGCCTTGAAAGAATCATGCATTGTTTTAGCATATAAAAGCATAATATTGTGGTATTCTCCTTTAATGCTTTATTTGGGTTGACTTGGCGCATGCTCACACCATGTTAAGACTACACCAAGTCACCATATCCTCTATGATCATTTAGTTTTCGACTTGTAATATCACTTTATGCTTTAATCAATAATGTTTTGTCGCTTTGCATGATTATGGCCATTATTGCTCTCTTAGTTGGTCGCTCCCAGTCTTTTGCTAGCCTCCATACCAAGTATGAGTTCCACTCATGCATCCAACTCCAAATAAAACCTAGTTATTCCAAAGAGTCCACCATGCCTACCTATTAGCATTTTCTATTCCAAGTATATTCATGTTTTTATCTATCTTCCGAATTAAACTTGTTATGTGAAAATTAGTGATTAAAGCTCTCACAAACTTGATGGCACACTTTAATTTTCTTGCACTTAATAAACTTGAACCATTGTGCCCATCTATGTTGCGTATGTGCTTGCGCTTTAGAAGTTGTGAATTAGCAGAACCATGTTACCATGGGGAACGCTTTCAACATTGCACTTTATTTGGTTGATATCATGTTCTTTTGCCTATGGATCCTAGCGGTGTGAAATAAAAGGGGAGCTTGTAAGCTCCTGGAGTTTATATATGTGTTAGAGAAACACCTGGGCCGCTAGCCTAAGCCATGCCTAATCATGGTAGAAACTTGCAGCATAACCATAATGAGCAATCTATGAAGCATCCTTAATAAAAACCTATGCAAATAGCAAATAAAAAGATCACTGAGATGCTCATTGTATGCTTACCCTATCATTTTAATATGGGAATGGTTCCGTATCATCGGGCAAGGGGTACCCCATTGGCAGTTCTCTATGATACACATGTATTTACAATAACAAGAACTTACTCGTGACTAAATTTAAGTAGCATGAGGTTCGGTCTTCGTAAGTAAGGGGCATGAGATTTCAACTTATAACTTATCAAGCATATCCTCATATTTGTTCACTTTAAACTTAATCACCTAAAGATGCTTATGATAGGGGCAATGAGAGCTGAAAGCTAATAAGTACCATAATTTTTGGAAGCTCTTTATGAGACTAGAATCCCTGCTTCCTTCTATGAAGGGCCTTTCTTTACTTTTTATGTTGAGTGACGAGTAGACAAGCAGGAGTAGGGACCTCTACGAGGCCTGAACCTCAGGCACTCCGTCGTGATGATGCCCTGGCCGGTGCCATCTCGGCAGTCAAAGATCATAGTGCTACTGTTCAGGGGATGCTCACCAAGGCCAAGGGCGTGCTCAATCGCCTCCATGAGGATCTAGCGCCCAAGGTTGAGTTAATCGAGAATATGGATGATCTGGTGGAGTCCCTTGCTGGAGGCATTCCTGCAGGCTTCAAGAACTCACTTCGTGCGGCTGGCGCTTCGATGTCACTCGCGATGGTTCAAGCCCATGGAGTCGAGGTTGATCCTGCAGCGGTCTCCAAGGCAATGCCTGTCAGCGCGGATGGCCAACAGGTAGTCTTTGCTCCTTTCGTAGCTGCATGTGGCAAGTACGGGTCGCAGTTGATCAATACAGTTGTGAAGTACTCTGAGGAACTGCAGCGAGCCAAGAAGGCAGCGAAGGCTGTGGCGTCAGGGGCCGGCGGGAAGCCTGTGGCATCTGATACCGCCACAGACTCGATGAGGCCCCCAAAACCGAAGTCCAAGTCGAAGAACCCAGTTGCTCCTCAGTAGTCGTGTCTGTAATAGTTAAATAGCTTGTCTCTTTTGTCTGGAACATGCCTTTGGCGAGTGTATCTGCTAATACTTTATTTTTCTTGAATGCACTCGAGTATTTTGTCTATGCGTCGCCTTAGTCTTCTTATTGTCTCTTGCTTGGCTTGTGATAGGGCACATCGAGTGGTCCTTCGAGTGAACCTCGAAATATGCCATCTGCTGATGATACTTTGGCGCAGTCGCGCTCAAGGGTAGATGAACTGTCTCTACTCTCGCGACTCCGTGACCGCGTGAAGCAGTTGGAGCGCGAACTGCCTGTGCTCCGCTGTAACGCGGATGTATGGAAATCGAGGGCGGAGAAGGCCGTCGCCCAAGAGCAATATTTGCTAGGGGAGGTGACGCAGCTGGGCGACCAATTCAAGTGTTAGCTTTCTTCCTTATCTTTTTCTTGTAGTCACCCGCAATAGTTCGTTGTCTTCATACTTTTGCCTTTGCTTGGTATAGTTGTCAGTGCATGCCATCCGCAGGATGAGAAGGACATGATTTCCATTCACATGAATGATCTGACCCAAGAGCAGCTTCAGGCGAGTGGATACTTCTGGGTGGATCATGATCGCGTAATCGGACTTGCGACCCTACAGGATCGTGTGTCGCGAGTGCTTCAATTCCTAAAGAAGTCGCAATCATGTCTGAGGAATATTTTTCAGACGATGTTCCTGCTGGACGTCGTTCCATGGAGCCTGCTAGCCCTTGTTGCCAAATTCCAAGACTTGAGTGATGTCCGCGAGTGTGTACGACAACAGTTGGTGGCTGGTGCCAAGGCTGCTCTGTCGCTGGTACGACTGCACATGCCAATGTGGATGTTGCAGCAATTGCGGCCGGACCGCCAGCGCCGCCAGCAGGTTCAACTTGGAACCTGGTTCCTCACTACCAGGCAGTGGATCGCCCAGCGGATGAAATCGTCGACTTCTTCGAGGAGCAGACCAACGTTCCCTTGTTGCAATAGTAGTTTAGTTTGTATCATGCACATAGTTGCACCAGTGTTGTAAAGTTCATATATATATATATATATATGTTGTGTATAATTGATGTATATAAAGAGCTTGTTAGCGTGTATGCTTTGCGAGTGCGTTGCACTATGCGATTCCTTTTCGTTAGCCCGACTTGTGTTTATCTCAGCACCTTGCCAACCTGTCAGGTGCATTGCAACTAGGTTGGTGTTTGTCAAGGGTTTCGATTGGTACATCAGCTACTCAGGATATCGTGTTAGTTCGTAGAACAGATGTGTATAGGGTGGCGTAGCCCCCGAGTGGATAATTTGCAAAAATAAAAGGAACATAGAGTTTTGGGGCACTTAGCTTTATTTATTCGCAGGATAGTACGGGGTACAATGTGTGGCTAAGTAGCCCTGGCTGAGTAGCCTTATTTGTAATGTAAAAAAATAAAAGACGACTAAGGGTAGAAGCGTCGCAGCTGCGCAACGTTCCAGGGGTTAGAGTACGCGACTCCTGTCTCGAAATCTTTGAGGCGATAGGCGCCACCTGGGATTACTTCTGCAATCACATATGGTCCCTCCCAGGGGGACTCGAGCTTGAGATGCCCTTGCTATTTCAGTCGTAGGACCGGGTCTCCTTCGACGAAGGACCTAGGGCGTAGCCTTCTGCTATGGTAGTTGCGCAGGTTCTGCTGGTAGATCGTTGATCTTTCCGCTGCTATTTCCCGTGCCTCGTCAAGGAGGTCGACGGAGTCTTCGAGTGCAAGTGTTGACTCCTGCTCGCTATACGAGACTACCCGTGGGGCTTTAAAGCGTACTTCTGCGGGTAGTACTGCTTCAGCTCCATGCACCATGAAGAACGGGGTGTATCCCGTGGCATTGTTTGGGGTTGTGCGCAGGCTCCAGAGTACTGATTGCAGCTTGTCTAGACAGCAGCCTGCGGCTTGTTCGTGTGGCCTGAGGAGTAGTTTCTTGATGCCGCCGCAGACGAGCCCGTTAGCTTTTTCGACCTGACCGTTGGTCTGTGGATGTGCTATGGAGGCGTAGCTTACGTTGATTCCCAGATTTTCGTAGAATTCTTGGAACTCTTTGGATGTGAACTTCGTCCTATTATCCGTGATGATGCTGTGTGGTACTCCGAAGCGGTAGACGGTGGATTCGAAGAACTTGACTGTGTTGTATCCTAACTGATTAGTCACTGGCATGGCCTCTATCCACTTGGTGAATTTGTCCACTGCGACCAAGAGGTAGACATAGCCTCCTCGTGAGGACTTTGGGAGCTTGCCGACCATTTCGAGTCCCCATTGTGCGAAGGGCCAGGCCAATGGAATTGGTCGGAGTTCCGTGCTAGGTGTGTGTGGCTTGTCCGCGAATCGCTGGCATGCGTTACATTTTTGGATGATGTCCTTGGCGTCACGCATTGCCGTAGGCCAGTAGAATCCAGCTCGTAGAGCTTTGGCGACGAGGGCTCGACTGCCAGCGTGGTGCCCGCAAGTTCCCTCATGGATGTCGAGGAGAACAACTCTTCCATCGGCATTGGAGACGCGTCGTTGGAGTACTCCTGTGATACTGCGCTTGTACAGTTCGCCGCTGATAACAGCGAATGCCTTGGATCGCCGCGCAATGTGTCGTTCGTCAGTCGGGTTGTCCGGTAGCCTTTTGCTGAGAAGGTATGTGATGTACGGTTGAGTCCAAGATGGCTCGATCATCATGATGCTCATTGGTCCTTCGAGTCCTGTGTCAAGCTCCAGGTCATCGAGTGCCATTGGCTCATTCGGCGGTGTAACCCCCGAGTCTGTTGTTGTGCTTGTTTTCTTCTCTGTGGCCTTTGGCTTGGTGGAGCGTTCGCAGATGCGCTCGAGAAATATCCTAGGTGGTATGGGGGCGCAGGTAGAGCCAATGTTGGCGAGTGTGTCCGCCTCTTCATTGCTTTCGCGGTATATATGCCACAGCTCGCAACCATCGAAGTCCCCTTCGAGTGTGTCGTAGAGGTCGCGGTAGGCGATCATATTGTCATTCAGTGCGTTGCACTTGTGCATTGTCTGGTTGACGACCAGTTTGGAGTCGCCGTATATTATGAGCCTCTTGGTGCCGCAGGCTTTTGCCACCCTCATCCCGTGCATCAGGGCCTCGTATTCATCTTTGTTGTTGGAGGCGGTGAACTGCATTCGCAGGATGTATTTCAGCTTATCTCCGCGAGGCGATGTCAGTATGACGCCTACAGCAGCGCCGTCCTTTCATTTGGATCTGTCGAAGTGCATTGTCCAGAGGTAGGACATATCTGGTTGTTCAGGGAGCTGGTTCTCCATCCAGTGCATGAGGAAGTCAGGGAGAACTTGCGACTTCATCGCGTCACGTTTTTCATATGTAATGTCTCGTGGAGACAACTCGATTCCCCAAAGCGTGACTCGTCCGGTGGCGTCTGGGTTGTTGAGGATATGTCCAAGCGGGGCGTCGTTGACCACCACGATTGGGTGCTCCTGGAAGTAGTGGCACAGTCGCCTGGCTATCATGAAGATGCCGTATGCCAGCTTCTGGTAGTGCGGGTACCGCTGTTTTGCTAGCGTGAGTACCTCGCTGAGGTAGTAGACTGGGCGTTGTACCCCATGGACCTTGTTTTCCTCGGCTCGTTCTACCACGAGCACTGTGCTGACCACCTGGTTGGTGGCAGAGATGTATAGCAATAGTGGTTCCCTTTCGCGTGGGGTCACCAGTACTGGCGAGGTGGACAGTAGGCGCTTGAGGTCTTTGAATGCTTCCTGTGCCTCGTTGGTCCACTCAAACTTGTCAGTTTTGCGGAGAAGTTGGTAGAAGGGCAATGCCTTTTCGCCCATTCGACTGATGAATTGACCGAGTGCCACAATTCGTCCGGCCAGCTGCTAAACACCTCTTATGTTCTTCGGCTTTTCCATGGCCATTATGGCTTTTATTTTCTTCGGGTTCGCCTCGATCCCTCTCGCAGAGATAAGATACCCGAGTAGTTGCCCAGATGGTACGACGAAGGCGCACTTGTCCGGATTGAGCTTGATCTGGTAGCGGTCGAGGTTGGCGAAGGTTTCGCGCAAATCGTCGATTAGTGAAGCTTCCTCTTTGGTCTTAATTATGATGTCTTCAACATAGACTTGGATGTTGCGACCAAGTTGGTTCTTGAGGCAAGCCTGCATGCACCGCTGGTAGGTGGCTCCTGCGTTTTTTAGCCCGAAGGGCATTGTGTTGTAGCAGAACACACCAAAAGGCGTTGTAAACGCCGTTTTCTCCTGATCCTCCTCCTTCATTCGAATCTGATTGTAGCCTAAGTAGGCGTCGAGGAAGCAGAGGCACTCACATCCTGCGGTGGAGTCGATTATCTGGTCGATTCGTGGTAGCGGAAAGTGATCCTTCGGGCAGTGCTTATTCAGAGAGGTGAAGTCCACGCACATCCGCAGGATATCCGTGTCCTTTTTTGGTACTAGCACCGTGTTGGCGAGCCAAGTGCTTTCATTGATCTCGCGTATGAATTTGGTGTCGAGGAGTTGGTTGATCTCCATTCCGACTGCTTTTGCTCTTGGTTTTGGCAGTCGCCGAATTGTTTGTTTGACTGGCCTTGCGTATGGGTTGACATTGAGTGCGTGCTCGGCGAATTCCCTAGGAACTCCTGGCATGTCTGCTTGGATGTCAGGCGAAGATTTCCCAGTGCTCACGGAGGAATTCGACGAGCGCGAGTTCCGCGGGACTCAAGTTGTTGGCGATGAGGGCTGTCTTGGCGGGATCCGATGGGTGGACCTGAACTTTCTTCGTGTGCACCGATGAGTCGAAGGATAGGTCGGGTGAACTTGGCTAGCTCAGGGGAGGCAGACTGTTGTCTGTCGACTCCTTCAGTCTCACGAGTTCTTCATGCATGCCGAAGGACTGGGAAATTCTGTTGAACTCCCTGTCGCAACTGTCGGACCTCTCAAAGCTCCCGTTGATTGTGATGACGCCATTAGGGACTGACATTTTCATCTGCAGATAGGCGTAGTGTGGCACTGCCATGAACCTAGCGAACACGACACGTTCGAGGATGCAGTGGTACTGTGAGGGCCAGTCGATGCGCTCGCGTCGAAAGTTTTTCGGCGTGCCAAAGATGACGCCGAGGTTGATTTTGCCAAGGGGGTATATGCCCTTGCCTGGAATGATGTCGTGGAATGTTGTGTCCGAGGCCTCTAGGCAGGTCAGAGGGATCCTCATTGCTCAGAAGGTACTCGCGAACATAAGGTTGATGCCGCTTCCGCCGTCCATGAAGACGCGGCTCATGTTGAAACCTCCAATTTGTGCCTAAAGTACGAGGGGAAAATGGCCTGGGCGAGGTACCTGGCGCGGATGGTCGCGCTTGACGAAGGTGATGCAGGAGTCGCTTCCGCTGAGGTACTTAGTGGTGGAAGGTGGTCAGTTTGTCGCCAGATTCACTTGGCGAGTGATGGCCTTTTGCACCCGGTTGGAGGGCGACCCTTTTGGATCATCATGGGACCCATGGCCCGTGGGTACGGTTCGCCTCCGTGATGCTGGTTGGGTGCAGCCGCGTTTGGCGGTGGTCCGAGTGGTGGTGGAGGAGCTCCATGTGCCACATCGCCTAGGGCGGCTTTGTAGCCCCTATTGACCGCGTCGCGATTCATCCGAGCCAGACCCTCATGGGGTTAGAGGAACTCGCGGCAGTCTTTGAGGAGGTGGCTAGATTTATTTTTGCCATCATGCTTGTCGATGTAGAAGTGCATGGTGCATGGCCCGGATAGCTTGTCTTCAATGGATGTTGCGGGTGCCTCATCGCGAGTGCGGTGCTGCCATACCTGCGTGGTTTTCCCGGAGTCGCGGTATCCACCGCTGTGATAGACGTTGTTGCGGTTCTCGTCGCGTCTGTCGGCGTAGCCGGCTGCGACCACGTTGACGTAGTCCCGGTCGTCGTAGATGCGCATTCGACGTTTACTTCAGCAATCGCGTCTGCGTTCGAGTTCTGCTTCATCGTCTAAGTGAACACGATTCTTCACCGAATCTTCTCCATCTGCCCACCGATTCGCGATTTCCATCAGGTGGTCGATGGTTTTGGGCTTCGAGTGGCCCAGCTCCTCCCTTAGCTCTATGCGGCAAACGACGTCGTTGAATGCGTCGATTGCGCGATCCTCCGAGATATTTTCTGTGGAGTTCTTGATGATGGACCACCTCTGGATGTACGAGCGTAGCGATTCGCACGACCTTTGTTGGCAGCACCTCAGATCTTAGATTGACGCGAGCCTCTTGTAGGTGCCCTTAAAGTTGCGCACAAAGCTGTAGACCAGCTCTTCCCAATTGCGAATGGATCCGCGTGGGAGATTGTTGAGCCATGCCCGGGCGGCGCCCTGTAGCTGTAGCTGCAGGCACTGCATAGCCGTGCTTCAACTCCCGCCGTGGAGCCTGGCGGAGGAGATATGGTCCTCTAACCAGATTTTCGGGTCCTGCAGACCGTCAAACTTTGGGTTCTCTGATGGGAGTCTAAACCCCTTGGGCATTCGCTTTTGCCTGATGCCCCTGCTAAAGCATCTTGTGCCACAAAGCTCCACATCTTTGTCTTCTGAGTCAGTCAATCGGGCACGTCACGCCCTTGACTTGTCGATCTTGCATTGCGTGATGTCATCACTTGCGTCGTAGTCGTGGTCATGTCGCCGAGAGCGGCGGCGTCGAGACAGATCGTGACTGTCATCGCTGGATGAGGGCGAGGAATAGCGTTTTGCCAGAGCTTTGCCTTTCTTTGGCTTCGGTGTCAGCTCTTTATCGAGAGCAACCTGGATTAACCCCAAGCCTGCGATCGTAGTTCGGTGCATGGCAGCTCGAGGATCTCCAGCTGGCGGCTGGTTGTTGAGGAGGTACATGGTGGCCGCCGTTACCGCAGCTTGCGGCATGTTTGGAAGCACGTTGCCACGCGTATCCACCATCATGGAGCCGAAGTCGAGGACTTTTGCGGCTTCTACACGTTCTTGCTCAGTGAGGTAGGCCAGTCGAGATCGCCTTTTGTTAGCGATATACTCATTGCACTTGGAGGAGGATCCTTCGTGGGAGTAGAGCCTAGCTCGTCGGAGGCTTGACTCGTATGCCGCCTTTTTACGCGCCTCGAGTTGCGCGATTGTTTGCAGTTGGCATTTGTACTCCTCTTTCAGGAGCTAGTGGTAGCCCATCAATAGTTCTTGCGGGGAGCCGAAGGGCAGAGGCTGGTCCACTCGTAGAGCTTCCTGGCAGCGGGCCCACTCGAGATCGTTGAGCCTGATCATGACGCGTTCGTCAGTTTGCTTGTTCACCATGGTGGGGAGTTCGGCTGCCCCTCCGTTGTTGATGGGGGCGCTGTTAGTGGGGCCGCCGTTGGGTGGTCCACCATTAGGTGGTCCGCCATTAGGTATGCCGCCGTTTGGCGGGTCGGTTCCATTGCCACTATTGCCCGTGTTGTCGCGATTGGCGGAGGAGTCGCCCGTGTTGATGACGGTGCACATGAAGTGGTTGGGGAAGCTGCTGCTCCCGCAACTTTCAGATCCGGAGCCATACACTCCATCTTCAGTTGCTAGATCGCCTAGATCGGACTCGCGACTACTATCGCTGTCCGTATTCTCGACTATTGTCGAGGCATTGAGTTCGCTGAGGGTGCCGATCAGCGGAGGGAACCATGATGCTGGAGAAATCGATGGTGTTGTCGGCTGGTCAGGCATGCGAAGCGTGCCCATATGACCAACTTGGAAGCGGAAGCTCCCAATCACCAGGCTAATTCTGTTGCCCACGGACTCGAAAGCTGGGCGAGTGGCCGGCGTATGGACGGTGAAGTCGAACATGCAGAAGAGCTGGCGAATCTCTGCTATTGCGGAGTTGTAGATCGTAGTTGATGGGGCCGAAGAAGCCGCAACATCAGCACTCCCAATTCCCACAGATGGTGCCAATTGACGAGGGTTTAACTCATCAATGCCCATTGTTATGGACTTGGGTTTTGGAGAAGGAGGAAGTGCTGGAAGCATAAATCGGCTAGCAAACAAGCACACAGGGGACTCAAAGATTTATCCAGGTTCAGGCCTCGTAGAGGTCCCTACTCCTGCTTGTCTGCTCGTGGAATTAACAGAGGAATCGAAGATTACAATGGTGCGTAGATGCAATTTGGCGAGGGTTGTGGAAACTAGGGTTGCGTGTGTGTCCTCCTCGCCGCCCCCTCCTAGCCTTTATATAGATAGGCTAGGTCTCAGGTAGCAGGTCGAGTCTATTACAAGTTAGGTTTTCCCTTTAAACTTTCTATCTTTAGCTTCTTCTTATTACGCAAGCAATCGAGAGTCCGTAGGTTACTTGAGTTCTCCATTTGGGCCTTGGCAATGTCGTGGGCTTCCGCCGTATTCAGCCCGTATATACCAAGCTCGAGTACATGTAGGGTATACCCATGTCATTGAGTCTACATCTCCTATCTTTATGCACCTATTGAGAGAGCATAGTGGTCATTCTTAGTTTAATGTGCATTGTCCCAAGACTTGTTCATAACTTTGATATTGCTTGTTCTTAAATTATTTATATCTAGTCACCCTTATGAACTTTGAAGGTGTCCTATGCATTTATGTTTTGCTACACTATGAGAGACAAACTGAATACCATTCTCATTATGTTTTCTATATGTGAAACAAACAAACATCTTGCAAAGCATTGTTATTCACGAATCTTTTGTTTGTACCTTTTTATGTTACAACATAGTTGCTATGTCTTATTGTTAGAACTATATCTTTCATGCTATGTTACAGTACTATGCTCCCAGCTATCAATGTTTTACAAATACTTTGATCAAGATTATGATGGTGCATGCCACCTCAAAAATTATTCTTTTATATCACTTACCTACTCGAGGTCGAGCAGGAGTTAAGCTTGGGGATGTTGATACATTACAAATGTATCTATAATTTTTGATGTTCCATGCTTGTTTTATATCTACTTTCTTGTGTTTTATCCACACTTTGGAGCATTTTGACACATTTTCTGGAACTAACCTATTAACAAGATGCCACCGTGCTAGTTGCCTATTTTCTGTTGTTTTTGGTTTCAGAAAAGCTAGTAAGGAAATATTCTCGGAATTGGACCGGGCAAAAGCCCAAGTCAATATTTCACCAGAAGGAACATGGAGTCCAGAGGGGAGACGAAGAGGGGAGCCAGGCCAGCCACACCTGGTGGTGGCGTGGCCAGCCCTAGCCGCGCCACCAGGTGGTGTGGGCCCCCTGGCGCTCAATCGACCTTGCCCCTTCGCCTATATATTGCCTCCAAGACAAAAACCCTAAGGACCCGATCAAAATTCCACCAAAGAGTCTGTAGCTACCGCCATCTCCATCCCTAGATCGGGGGGATCTGAAGCTCTTCTCGGCACCCTGCCGGAGAGATCACCCTAGAGGCCTTCTTCATCACCATGACTGCCTCCGGTGTGATGCATGAATAGTTCATCCCTGGACTACGGGTCCATGTAGTAGCTAGATGGTTGGTTCTTCTCCTTTGTGCTACCATGTTTAGATCTTGTGAGCTCCGTTCATGATCAAGATCATCTATTTGTAATCCTACATGTTGTGTTTGCGGGGATCCGATGGATATTGAGATGCTATTTCAGATTGATTATTGATTATTGATTCTATCATGTCTATGTTATTTGTGATCTTGCATGCTTTCCGTTGTTAGTAGCTATCTTGGCCGAGTAGATGCTAGCAACTCCAAGAGGGAGTATTTATGCTCGATAGTGGGTTCATGCCTCTAGGAATCTGGGGAAGTGACAGAAATCTCTAAGGTACTAGATGTGTTGTAGCTACTAGGGAGAAAACAGCAATCCTTTGTTCGTAGAACAATCGTATTGTTTACTTTACACACTTTGGTTAATGCAATTATCTGTTGCTTGCAACTTAATACTAGACAGAAATCCATTCTTTTACCATCAATCTACAAGCTATTTACTGTTTTCTTTTTACATTCTGTAAGCAATTAATCTTCCACACAATACGTTTAATCCTTTGTTTTCAGGAAATCCGGTGAGATTAACAACCTTACTGTAAGTTGGGGGCAAAGTTCTGTGTTTGTGTTGTGCAGGATTCCAAGTTGGAAACAACACCTTGGAGGTGTTTCCTTGCTCCTACTGGTTCGATACCTTGGTTTCATAACTGACAGAAAACTTGTTGTTGTGCTCATCATACCTTCCTCTTGGGGTTCCACAATGAGATCGACGTGTTGGGCCGATCATCAAGAGGACCCAGAGAATTTTTTTGTTCTAAAACTGGAAGCCGAAAAACTCAATCAATTATTTAAGTCAAATTCGGATGATAACACTATTTGCTTTACTTAATAAATACGCAAAAGACCTTATAGATACAAGATGCTGAAGCATCAGCCTATAGAACATCAAAATAAACAAGCAAACAAGGACTAAGCAATACGCACAACTTGATCATCGAAGTCCTCATCCACTAGAGAAGAAACACCGTGGATGATGGAGGAATGAAATTCATTTGAGAAGCTAGCCATCAAAGAAAGATCGTTGCTTTGTATGCTTTAGAGGAAACGAACCTCTTCGTCTCCACTTCCGAATAGGACCCCTCTTCAGTCACCTTGAACTTAATATGAAAATGTTTCACCTATAAACGCGACAAGCAAATAATGAAGAACGAAAACAAGAACACGCAGTGACACAAGATTTTAACATGGAAAAACCTCTCCAACAAAGAGACAAAAAAACCATGGACACCAACTAGCGAAACTTTACTACATGGGGAGGATAAACTTTACTAGATGGGGAGGCTAACTTGTAGTAAAGTTTCGAATTGTGGGAGGCTAATTTGTGGTCAAACTTTACTACATGAGGAGTAGGATGGACAACTTGCAACACAAGAATTTTGGGGAACAACGAGATCAAGCTACTCCTCAATGAAAATTTCGAATGGTTGATTGTGTGCGACAAACTGATGACATTCGCCCAAAAAACTCCAACTTTGACCACAAATCTGAGAAGATACAGCTCACTAAACTCAGTGTCGATGGTCAGAATGGAACTCCCCCATCGATGTGCATCCTTTTCATATAGAGTTTGATTTGATTCGGATCTTATACCCGCTAATCACAAGTGGTTATGATAAACATACTTAGACAGGAGGGAGAAAATAGGACTCGTATGCAAAGGTGCAAGATTCTAGCATTGTCCTTGAACCTGGCTTGTTGCTTTTAGAAACATGGATAGACCCTAGAGGGAGCACAAGTAACCAAACACCCTGATTTCTTCTCCAGTGGGCCTGCCTAGGGTGGTGGAGCCTACCAAATGTGTCCATCATGTGCATCCCAGGTCACATTTGTGTACTGCTGTCGACTTGGGAGCACAGGTATCCAAGTTTTTTTACCGACCCATTGTTTATAAGAAAAAGGTCATACGGGTTCATTGTGAGCAGCCGAAAAATAATAATAGCGAAAGTCGCATGCTCTAACGACGAAGCGAGATAGGTAGGTGAGAGTCCCCTGCCCTAGCGCGCCGTCGGCCACCTCGGCCACGGCGGGCCTCCCCTCCCCCACCCTTCCCCGTTTCCTGCGGTCCACGCCTAGGTGTCGCCGCCCATCCCCTCCTGCCAGGCAGCATGGGCTCGCCGCGCTCTGCTTGCTGCGGATCGGCTGACGAGACACAGCCTCCCCCTCGATCTACGCAGCTTGGGCCCCCTTGGTCTCCTTCCAGGTCTGCCGAGCTGCTCCGCTTGCTCCGAGCCGAAGCCGCTCCCTCCCGTGCTCTCCGGTCTGTGCCTCGACCCAGTAGGCTAGCGGGCGCCCCAGGCTTCGCTCGGTGGTCGTCAGGACCTCCCCCTACAGTCAACAGGGTGGACCCAGCTCCTTTCCCTGAATGGACCACCATCCATTCGAGGCGCCCCTCTTTCGGCGGCACGGCCCTCTGCCCAGGCTCCCGCTTCGGAATGATGTGCTTCTGGGGCGTCTCCGGCAGTCGCCGCCGCTGCACGGGCGGCCTTTTTAAAGCGCTTCCACTGGCTCTGCTTCCGCTTCCTCAGCAAGTCACACCGCCGCATCGACTGCCGTGACCCTCTCCGCTGCATTGTGTGCCGCCAATGGGGTCACTCTTCCTCCTCTCCCCGCTGCCCCGCCCGGCGCAGCTCAGCTGCCGCCTCCCCGGACCCACGCCGTCATCCGCTCCAGGAGCGGCTCCGCTTCCCGGCCTCCCTGCCGGGGGTCACACGGTCATCACAACCTCTCGCTTCATGGAGCAGGAATCTCTCCTCCTCCGCAGCAGGGGAGTCATTGTCAAGGCCATCGACGCGCGCCAGCGCCACTCTCGCAACCCCCTCCTGGTGGGGAAGAAGCTTGAGGATGCATTGTGCCTCCCTCCGCATGTCCTACGCGTCACCTGCCACCACCCGGAGGCCTTCTTCATCAAGTTTGACAACATCAAGCATCGCGACGTTGCGCTCCGGCTCGGCGGGCTCACCGTCGACGGCTGCGATTTCCTCCTGCAGCCCTGGCGCGAGTCTGACCACGCCGTCCACCAGACCTGGCCGCTCGATGTGCGCATCTGCGTCGAGCGCATGCCACTACACATGTGGAACTTGGAGGGCGCCAAAGAGGTGCTGGTCAGCCATGTTCTCATCGACCGGCTCGATAGCCGCACCTTTGGGCAGGAGAACACGGCGATTTTCGGCTACTGGGTGTGGTGATGGGAGCTAGAGCAAATCCCAAGCAGCCACACTTTCACCGTTTTCTCGGACGGCGCCGACACCATCTCTGAAATGTTCGGTTACTCACCTCCCTCCCGCCAAGTCGCGCCGGCCCCCAACAGCATGCGCTACGATGCCCTAGTCCACCTTGACCTGGTCGAGGACTGGTCCACCCCTTACCGTAGCATTCCTTCGTCAGCGTAAAGCAGGCTGCCATCGTCTGGCTCGTAGGAGGAAGAGCCCTACCCCCGCGTGCAACCCTACATCTGGCACATGGAGGTGCCGGATGGCGACACGTCACGCCACGGGCCATCCCTCGATGCCTGCAACACCAATGTCGACCGCGCCCGCCGCCGTGATGACGAGAGTGATTCCTCTGGCCATCACCGCTGTCAGTCGTGGACGGAGTCCGCTCTCCAGTGGGGCCACGGCAGTGCGCGAGACGCAGCTCCTGCACCAGGCCTTCATGGTGAGCGCCACCGCAGCTGCTCGCCCCAGGGCTACCGCTGCCGCCACGCCAATCTCCCGCCTGCTTCGTCGCCGCACGTCGAGCTGCCTCCTTCCCCGCCTCTACCCACCAATGGGCCACTGCCGGAGCCCACTTTCCCCGCACCTAACTTTGACGCCATCGAGGCGGCCACAGGCTCCCCTCTGCCTTCTAGCCCGGCCTCCTCCGGAACCTCTGATCCGCTCCAGGACCTGATGGGCATGGACCAGCAGCTCCCAGAGGATGACTGGATGCTACTCCAGTTTGATCCGATGCGCGTCGAGGTCGATGTGGTCTGGTCTGCATCGGTACAGCAGCCTCTATCCTTCCCGCCGGAGGAGAACTTCGGGCCCGTGCAGGTCGGTTCGGGGCCCATGCCTGGGGCTCTCCCGCTGGGCCAGCCCTCGGCCGTCACGGGATGGGCACCTACGTCCTCTCCAATTCAGATCAGCAGCGTCACGCATCAGGTGGGCGAGCTATGCCTCCTCGACAGCTGCGGCTCCCCTGGCGGCCTCCTGTAGAGCATCTTCACTGCCCCGCCATCCTCCATCCTGGGGCCCACGCCATCTCCACCAACCTCCACCCTCTGGGTGGCAGAGCCCCCATCCTCCGCCCGCCGCACCAGCAGGAGACTGGCGGGCCTACCTTCCACCACGCCAGTTTCGTAGAGGGCCATGGTGTGGCTCGCCAGGGAGCTATCTGTCATTGACCCTATGGAGCAGAGCGCCAACAAGGCAGCTGCTGCCTTGGTAGACCGCTTCAAGGAGCCCCTCGAGGAGCACGACATCGACGGTCTCGCGCAGGCTGCAATTCTCTACCTCAAAGAGACTCAGCTTGCTCACATCTCAGAGAGGCTTGCGATTGAAATTGCTGGTCCCTCTTACCGCGACTTCTTTTTCCTCTCGGCAAACGGCACGCGGGGTGGAATAGGGGTATTCTGGGACAGCACCATCGTCACCCTCTCCAGCTGCGACACCAAGCGCTTCTCCCTCTCCGCTTTGATCACCATTCGGAGCTCCAACATGTCCTTCCTTCTCTCCACGGTCTACGGGCCAGCTGAAGACGACGACAAGCTTGCTTTCCTACAAGATATGGAGGCCCTAAAACCCGCGAATGACTTCCCGTGGGTCATTGATGGTGATTTCAACCTCATTTATGAGGCACGCGATAAAAACAACCTTAACCTGAATCGGCGGCTGATGGGGCAGTTCCGCAGTGCCATAATCGCTTCGAGCTTAAGGAGTTGCCATGCCGCAATCGCGCTTTCTCGTGGAGCAACGAGCGTCGGCAACCAGCCCTCATCCGGCTAGACCGCTTCTTTTGCAATGTGGCTTGGGAAGCCATATTCCCCAACTGTGTCATGCAGGCACTATCGACGGCGCACTCTGACCATTGCCCCCTCCTCCTGATGAAAGTTCTGCCCATCGCGTGTCGTGCCACTTTCTGCTTCGAATCCTTCTGGCCGGATTTCCCTGGCTTTGCAGATATGGTCACTGCGGCATGGCATGCCCCGATCGTGACCTCCAACCCGCTGGTCACGCTAGGGGTCAAGCTGCTGCGCACGGCGCGTAGCCTGCGCTCCTGGAGCAAACTTCACTTCAGCGACGCACGCCTCCAACTTCACATCGCCCAAGAAATCATCCTGTGCCTCCACACGGCACAAGAATCCCGCCCCCTTTCTCCTTGCGAATTTCTTCTCCGCAAATCCCTGAAGATCAGGGTTCTAGGCCTAGCAACGATGGAGCGCGCCCACCGGCGGCAGGCCTCTCGCATGACGTGGCTTAGAGTCGGCGATGCCAATACGCGTTTCTTCCACCTCAAGGTCAATGCGCATCGTCGGAAGAACCACATCCACACCCTCCTCTCCAACACTGGTGTCCACGTCGACCATGCCGAGAAGGCGGTATGTGCTTCACTCCCACTTCACTGCGGTTCTGGGCTCCTCCCACGACCGCGACACCGCAATAAACTGGGACTATGTCGGCATGCCTTCTGTGCCGCTAGAGGGCCTAGATATTCCATTTAGTGGCGCCGAAATCTGGGCGGCAATCAAGGATTCACCGGCCCAGAAGGCCCCCGGCCCCGACAGTTTTAACGGGGTCTTCTACCGTCGTTGTTGGCCCATCATCCGCCTCGATTTCATCGTCGCTTTCGACCAGCTGTTTCGCCTTGGTGCGGGAAACTTTGCATCTCTCAACAAGGCCCTTGTCTGCCTGCTGCCAAAGAAGAACCAGGCGGCCCACGTCAACGACTACCAACCAATAAGCCTAATCCACTCCTTTGCCAAGTTGTTCAGCAAGGTGCTAGCACGCCGCTTGGCTCCTAAGATGGGCGAGCTCATCTCCAATGAGCAGAGCGCATTCCTAAAATCGTGGTCGATCCACGAGAACTTCCTCTACGTCCGCAACCTCGCCCGTTCCTTGCACCGCAAAAAGAAGTCGTGCCTCCTCATCAAGCTGGACTTCGCCCGCGCCTTCGACTCCGTGTCCTGGGAATTCCTTCTCGACCTACTTCAGCACCTCGACTTCCCGCCTAGGTGGCGCGACTGGATAGCTCTACTCTTCTCCACAGCGTCCACCTCGGTGCTCCTCAACGGCGTCCCCGACGCGCCTATCTGGCACCGTCGTGTCCTGAGGCAAGGAGACCCGCTGTCTCCTCTCCTTTTCAACTTGGCTATCGACCCGCTGCAGTGGATCCTGCAGCATGCAACAGAACTAGGGATCCTCTCCCCACTGCCCGTGTGTGAGGCACCGCTCCGGATCAGCCTCTATGCTGACGACGCGGTCGTCTTCATCAAACCTATCCGCGATGACCTTGTATGATTTCTGGACATCATCGATGCTTTTGGCCGGGTCTCGGGGCTGCACATCAATGTGTCCAAATGCTCGGTGGCGCCAATCCAATGCCAAGCCATTGACCTTGATGCCTTACTCCATGGTTTCGACGGCCAACAAGTCAGCTTCCCCCTAACATACCTAGGGTTGCCGCTCTCCCTTGGGAGATTAAGGCTGGTTCACCTATAGCACATCATCGATCGTGCCAGAGCAAAGCTTGCCACATGGAAAGGCAAGCTCCTCAACTCCGGGGGTAGACGGGCGCTCACAAGATCGGTTCTTGACTCTCTGTCCATCTTCGCCATGACCGCACTCCGGGTACCCAAGAAGTTCATCAAAACCCTGGATGTGGTCCGCTGACGCTTCACCTAGAGCATTGAGGAAGAGGAGACTGCAGGTGGGAAGTGTAAGGCAAATTGGAGCCTAGTCTGCTCACCCATTGAGTACGGAGGGCTTGGCCTGCTAAACCTCGATGCATTCAGCCGCGCGTTGAGGCTGCGCTAGCTATGGCTCAAGTAGCTACACTCGAATGGGCCATGGGCAAACATGGAGTTACCCTGCGACGACACCGACAAAAGCCTCTTCAGCACAGCTACAAGAGTCACAGTTGGAAATGGGAGAACTGCCTCTTTCTGGCGCTCCACCTGGCTTGGGACGACGCCACTGTGCGACCGCTTCCCTCTCCTGTTCAAGCACTCCTCCAGGAAGGCGCGATCGGTTGCAGACGCGCTAGAGGCCCACCGTTGGGTCAAAGACCTGTACCGCGCTCCTCTTGCGCTTATCACGTCGGACTTCATTTGCCTCTGGCGCGAGCTGCATCGCATAGCTCCAACTCTGAACCAAGCCACAGATATAATCACCTGGCTCTTCACGAACGATGGCAGCTACTCGGCGAAATCGGCATATCGACTTCAATTCTTTGGGCACAAGCGCAGCCTAATGCCTCGTCTTGTGTGGGATGCATGGGCACCTGTCAAGTGCAATTTTTTTGCATGGCTGCTCTTGCAAAACAAGTTGTGGTGCGCTGATAGATTGATGCGGCCCGAATGGCCGAATTGCTACTTCTGCCCTCTCCGCATTCGCCACCTCGAGACGGCGCGCCACGTCTTCCTCGACTGCCCTTTCGCTAGGTTGTTTTGGGCCTCCATTGCGTCATGGTCACGCTGTGCAGGGCTCGTGCCAATTAAATGGGCAGCCACCTCTACCGTGCCCGATGCTTGGGAGGCCATGCTCCAGAGCACGGAGGATGACCATCGTCAGGAAGTTAGGACGATCATCATCCTGGCCAGCTGGGCGCTTTGGCAGGAGAGAAATAACAGGGTGTTCCAAAACAAACACCTGTCCATGCGGCGGCTTCTCCTTTAGGTTCGCGAAGAAGCAAACGAATGGGCTTTTACGGGAGTAAAGAAGCTTCGACGTATGATCTACGAGCCTCCTTGAGCAGGCGTTTTTGAGCCTACGAGCCCCTCTTTTCTTCGTTTTCTCTGTTTTTCCTCTTATTTTTTCTCCTTGCCTATAGCAGCTTGTACATATTCTACCTACTAATGAAAACTGAAGGTCAGCAATTGCTGGATCTTTAAAAAAAAAAGCAAGGTTTCTCACGGTTGAAAAAAATTACACACCACTAGCACCGGTAAGTCAAAATACCGACCACTGTAATCATACCGGTTCGTCGTCTTTAATTCTCCCCACCCGAACGAACCTAGGAAAGGAAGAACGCGACATCTAGTTGTATGATTCATTCGTCCTAGCTGTTGCATGAATCGAGCCAGAGTTTGTTGTCGCCGCTATAAGCTCGTGATGCTGACTGGACCGGCTCCTCGTGGCGGTGCGTCTGTCTACGGTGGAGGTGCAGGCCAGCGGTCAGGCATACGGCATTGCACTTCAAGGTGCGGTGTCGATGCTTCTTTTCCCGTCGGCTGCACAACCTAGGCCAATTCGAGCCTCTACTGATCTAGTGCATAGAGACGAACCATAGACTATTTGGCCCAAAAGAAACCAGGCCAGCCACACTATTCTTTTGTTTTGGGGGAAGAACTCAAGAACCACGATCTGAAGCACACGGGAGGATGGGAGTTTTTTTTTTTTTTGCGGGGAGGATGGGAGAATCTAATCGTTTAGCAGCTTCTCCCTAAAGTCCTTTCGCTTTCAGTTATTACTCATGAGCTCCTGCACATGCCTGACTGCTTTTAGAAACCCATTAGTTATTAACTAATATTTTTACTAAATTTTATTGAGTATTTTTACTGAATGTTTCTAATGAGTATTTTTACTAAATGTTTTATCATGTTTAGCTAACAGGTCCATGTATAATAGACATTCTTAGTTTTGATGTGGACGAGAGACACTCGTATGTGCTTAGTTAGAACTAAAGATACAGCACATGGAAATTTTAGACTATCTCATATTATAATAAAAAATCCCAATTTATATTATCCAGCTTTCTAAAATTTCATGCACTGTTTTCCAGCTTCCTGTTGCCAAGTTTCTCTATAGGTTGGAAGGAAATCAGGTTCTGCTCCCCGCTGCCATGTTTCTTTATTGCTTCGTTCCCTCCCCTTTGTTCCTTGAAACAACTACACAAGTGTTTGGCTGTGTTTGGGAGGGCTCCACTCCACTTCACTTCATTCCTCTTCTAAACTCCATGCCACCTAAGGTTCTCTAGAGTAGTAAAATGTGTTTGGGACTAAAATTAGCTTCAGATCCACATTTGTAAGAGCGTGATGTAAAATGTCCATAGTCCCCTCATATTTTTCTTTTCTTTTTTTTCTTTTGCCTATCTAGTAATAACAATCCAAACATATTTTCATGCTTTGTTTAACTTGATCTATAAATACCTATGTACACCATAATTCATGGAGTTCAATGTACAGACTTTTTGCACTTCAAATGTCAGCAATGACAAACACAATGGGTTTGAATCCCGTAATTTCCAGGATATCTATAGTAACAGTTCTAAACACGGACGAGTAGCATTACACGGGTTAAGACTTTCTCAAAACAGGGACATGACTAGCAAAATAATTTTCCCAGGACATGGCAATCTAAAAATCAGATTTTTCAAAATTTGGATAAATCTCGACACTATTTAGTATATAGATTCATCCAAACTTTGACAAACTCGCGACATCTATTTTGAGACGGAGGGAGTAGAATTTTATAGCTCTAAATCCAACATAGGTCTATCTTACAATTTCATAGTATGCATATATGCATCGCAAAATTGTAAAAGACCGTCTTGCTAAATGCAGAATTGTAAAGCAATCAGGACACACAAGTATCGCCGTATAAGCCATGTCATGATGGATCTGTTTTAGTTCTTCAGCATAGTTCAACTACCATCGCCAAGAGCTTGTAGGCGTCCGTCGGGGTACACGGCGGGTACCTGGTGCAGGCTTGCATGGAGAAGGTCTTCGGAGAGTTCCTGCAGGCAAATGGAAATGGCCGTGAATTTGAGGTCCAGACTGACGGCAACGACGGCGGGTCAAACAACGAGAAGAATGGGGCATATATGAGAGGGGTGGATGGCTTGTGCCTAGAGGGGAGAGGGGCGGACAGCGTGGGAGAGCCTCGGTGGTTGCCGGGTTGGCTCTATAGGTGAGGGGTCATACCAGAGTGCTTGGTGGCAGCATGCCCAAGTCGACTGCCATCGGGAGAATCGATTATAACCCCCTAGTTCATATGCCTTTGCTCATACACCCCTTTCTTCGTCTGCCTCACTTATGAGCCCCCTCATTGCTTTTCCTCTTCATCATAAGCACCTTTTGAACGTTTAAGCAATATAAATAAGAAGCTGATTTGGAATCAGTCATTATATAATCTCTCCGTTCCAAATTATAAGATGTTTTAGTTTTTGTGAAATGAATGTATCTAGACATCTTTTAATGTGTAGGTTCAGAGTGAACTTACATACTAAAAGGCGTCTAGATACACCGTTTCACAAAATCTAAAACATCTTATATTATGGAACAGAGGGAGTAGATGAACAAAAGACTGGAATATTCTCCCTTATCTTCTCTTCATGGGAGTTTTCCTGCAAATCCACTAGTTCATTGGGGTCGATGGAACGCACAAGTGGAGGGGATTCGAGCTGGGACGCGCAGAGAGAGATGGGTTCGGTTGGGGACGGTCCGTGATAGTGGAGGCAGCACGGAGGGAGAAGCGGCCACGACACTAGTGGCGTCGAGGGTGCTTCGGTCGCCTGCTTCATGCACCAAGCCCACCTGCTACATGTGCGGAGGACGTTGATCTTCACAGGAGTGGAAGCGCGACGGGCAGGTAGGGATTCCCGCGAGAGGAGATTGGGATGGGGCCACCGAAAGAAGAAGCACTGGTGGGACGTTTCTTGTCCCTCGTGGGATGCGCGGCTGGGGTGTGGGAACGACTGCACGGATATCGTTGAGCTCACCGCAGAGGGCGTGAGAACTCTGGGAGAAGTGTTGTTCTTTTTGGAGATAGGGAGAATCGTTATTAGTTGCTTAATGATCCAACTAAACATGGAAAGGGGGTTATGGTTAACAATAAGAGCAACAAGGGGGCTTATAAGTGAGCAACACGAAAAAAGGGGTGCATGAGCAAAGTCAGCTGAAATGGAAGGGTTGTAATTGATTCTCCCTACCATGGATGGAGATTCCAATAAAGGTGAGAAGATAATTTTTCAGTCCTAGGATGAGGTTATGTGATGGCATTGGTGGGAAATTTCACCCGAACTCTAGGGGTAGATAAGTATTAGGGGAATGCGAGACTTGAAGTGGAGCAGGTGAAGCACATGGTCTCTTGCTTTGGTAAAATGAACTAGCGAGCATCACATATCCACTCCGCCTGACCGATGGAGTTTATGTGTTTGGGGCACATTCACCTGCTCTAGCCATAGTTCAGTAGAGTGGAGCAGTCTCAGACACACCCTTAGTATACCTGTTATAGCCTGATCCACGACTCATTTAATGTGATCTATATTTTCTACATGTGTACTTGTATTCTCATTTAAATCAAACCTTATTGATCAGAGTAATAAAGTTACTTTATCGAAGAATCACAAAGTTACTCCACACCATAGAGATATAGCGTGAGTGTGTTGAGAGCCAACCGGTCAACAAGCCTACTCAGACTTTAGCTCACTCCAATAGCACTTTATTTCCGCTACTTTCATAAACTCTATCTAGATTGCATCCGCCAGTACAATTTGTTATCTAATTAAATAAAGTGACGCATATTCTCTAAAAAAATACCTACTCAGAATTGGGTTTACAATTGAGATTGAGTAGTGTTTATAAGTGAAATGGTTAATCATTTCTTTCATATATTTTATTTTGTAGACCTCGACGGATGATTGTGGTCACGTTATCACCCACAAAGTTGACCGCCACCCACACATTCACGTGTGAGGTGTAAATAGGGGTTCAAGCTGGACTAGAACTGGCAGCATCCCACACATTCACGTGTGAGGTGTAAATAGGGGTTCAAGCTGGACTAGAACTGGCAGCATCCCAAGCGAGAGTGCACAAGATCTTCTAACAACTGCTTAAGCGTCACGACACCAGACAGAAGGCCTATGCGTGCCCTATAGAAGGGTGTGTTTACAATGACGCAATGCGGGCCCTCTTCGACCTGATAGGGATCAAGAAGCACCATGCAAGACGGCACTAGCCCAAGAAATGACAATACGCATGCTAGCCGCACTTACGCTATCTAGTCCAACATAAAATATGAAACTTGGGTGGGGGGGAGGGGGGGCAAATGCTCCCTCCCCTCTGCCAATGTTTTTGGCTCTATGAGAAATATCTTTTTAATCTTGTATACCTATAAGCAGTCAAAATCACTACTACTAGACTTAAACATCGATAGCATAATTGTCTTACTAAATAAGATCCAATAATATATGGTAAATGTATCTTATATCTCCTTACCCATATGTTTTAAGCCCACGCATATGAAGAAAACTAAGCGTGAGAAGAATGTTATACAAGATAATTTTCAATAACAGTGCCAACCAATTAGCAGTTCTAGAAGAAACTAAACATAGGTAAAAGACGTGAATATCATGATAAGTGCACTCATAATTCCTATAGTTGGCATATGTATAGACATGATACTTCCCGAGGTCATGAACAAATACATTGAAACCATGAGTATACATGTAGTAACAGTAGCAAACTCTCAATTCTAAACCATGAATAATGGAAGCTCTAAAGTATCTAGAAAAATATTGGTTCTAAATCAAGAATAATACAAAAATAGCTGAAAAACTCTCAATCTAATACAATAACAAAAGCTAAAGTTGAAAAAAAATGATAAACTTCCCACATTGTGGTTTGTTCTTAGCAAAGGTATTGTGATCTTAGTCAGAAAGGAGGTACATTTCCAAGTGAACAAGAAAATGTAAAAATGTCCTAGGGGCCCATTCTCGTGCTTGACATGTTAGCTTTTATTTATTCTTTGTTTTACAGTATCATTAATTAGTCTGTATATATAAAAAGATAGTGGGCTACATACACAATCTATAAATATTCTAAGCTCTATAGAAAATTTAGGGCCCCTGTTCACATTGGGCCCTGGGCCTTCGCTCTTGGCCTGGCTAGAGACAGCCTGAGAGAGATCCAAGGAGGAATTGCTTCCACACTGCAAGCTTGCCATGGGATGGAGAGAGGTACAAGAAGAAATTGCTGCCAATCTGATAGTCATGGACGAGAGCATCGGCGATGAGGTCATGATTTGTCGGGGAAAATGTGGGGCAGCACCCATGGTGTATGGGGCGAGGAGAGGTCTATAATGACCTGGGATGACGGAGATGCGGGGCACAACTTTGTCGCGACGATGGGCGACGTGGCTGCGCACACGACAGGTGCTCCACACGCAAATATAGGGATGTACCTTTTTAGAAGGCGGCCTGCTGAGCTACGTGGTAGAAAATAAGAGAGCGAAAGAGAGTTACGCTGGACCAGCCAAAGTTGGTAAGCGAGAGGGAAGATGCTTTCTTTTCCAAAACAGGTTTGGTGCATTTGAATAGTTTGGAGATTGCAAGTAGTTTGAAAATTGTAAAAATAACTAGTCATTCTAAACATGCTAGAGAATCTCCATGCATTTGAATTTGAATTTTGGTAGACCGTTTGAAGGACATTTAAAATAGGAAGAATGGAGCCAGTTTATGGTTTTAAATTTCCTGAATGCAAATTTTCTTCTTACAACTCAAGTAATAATAGAAATTCGTCTAAAAACATTCTATTCAACTCGTAGCATTGCACAGGCATATATACGGTTCGTAAAAGTGGCGATGCTTCGCATGTGCTCTTGCATCTGAACGCGTCGTTCCTCATTGTCAACTTGGTGACTAGGTCATCATATACCCTCCGAGCAATTTTTTGGGCAGGTGAGGTGAGGTGAGGTTCATGTTAGAAACGGTTTAGAGTTAGGTAACTATACGACTTGTGTACGTGTACATACCTTGTATTGTATCCTGCTAAGTCTATATAAACTGATCACCGTGGAGGCTAGACCCCACAAAACCCTAAACACTTGTTTCAACTTGGTATCGGAGCCACTGCTCTAACCCTAGCCGGCCGCCCCCCCCCCCCCCCCAAAACACTGCAGATCCTCGCAGCTGCACCGCCGAGATGTCTTCCTCATCGTCCTCGGCCCTCCAGCTCTCCACGGTCCTCGGACCGACCGTCACTCCGCCGACCACCATCACCGTCGCGCCCATACCCGCGCCTCAAGTCCACCTCGACCGGCGCAACTTCATGCTCTGGCGCTCCCTCACCTTGCTGAACTTCACCGGTGCAGGGCTCCACGGCCACCTCGACAGCACGTCATCGCCGCCTGAGAAGACCATCACCGAGGGAACGGGTGATGCTGCCACCTCCGTCCCCAACCCCGAGTACGCCACGTGTTGGACGCGTGATCAACGCGTACTCGGGATGCTTCTCGGCTCCGTCGGGCCGGACATCGCCCAACAGATGATCGGGAGGACCACGGCTACCTCGGTGTGGAAGGCCATCCACACCATGTTTGGCGCCCAGAATCGTGCCAATGTTCGGCATATCAAGCGACAGTTCCAGTTGCTGAGGAAGCTTGACGCGTCGGTCGGCGCGTACATGGACCAGGTGAAGGTCCTCGCATCTCAGATGGCCACCGCTGGATCGCATCTCTCGGATGAAGATATCATCGACCAGATGCTCATGGGGCTCGGCCCCAAGTTTAACCCCATCGCCGCCTCCATGCTCCGCGACACCAACGAGGTCTCCCTCAAAGAGTTCTACTCCCATGTCCTCAGCTACAAGGCCCTGCATGCATAGCAGGCTCAGGCCCCCGTCGAGTGGATCTCCTTGGCGAACGCCGCTTCACGGCCTGGCTCCTTCAGCACCTCGGGCCAAGCGCGCCCCTACTACCCGCCAGCTAACTAGGGTACCGGCGGGCGCCCCCCTGCTGCCTATCCTGAGCAGGGCCAGGGCAGTGCACCGCGCCCCACCTCGGGTGGCGGTGATCACCGTCAAAATGACGGCCGCAACAACGACTACAACCGCAACAACGCTGGTGGTCGCAATGGCCGCGGGAAGGAGCGTCCTCGCTGCCAGATCTGCCACTACTGGGGGCATGAAGTAGGCGACTGCCGCAACCACTACAACCCCGAGTTCCAGCGTTCAGGCAACACGCAACGCTCGGGCAACGCCGCATCGACAAGCTCCAGCGTCACCCCTCCCCCCTGGATGATGGACACATGGGCGACGGATCACCTCACGAGCCATCTTGAACGCCTCCATGTTCATGATCGCTATGACAGGAAGGATCAAGTGCAAGTGGCCAATGAGTTTGTCAGTTTCGCATATTGGTCATTCTCTTTTAGTCGGTTCTTCCCTTTGCTTGAACAATATTCTTCATGTTCCTCATCTTCGACAACATATTTTGTCAGTTTACCACCTTGTCTGTCATAATAACGTGTTTGTTGAGTTTAGGCTAGAGATGTTGATGATAGCTTTAATTTTCTTCAGGTTGACTCGATGAAGCCTAATAATTATCCGATTGGCACCTCGACGACACCTTCATTACTAGAAATAGGCTTAGCACCGCATCATCCTTAATGCTAAAAAAATTCCGTCGTTTTTTTCTATGTCAAGGACAATGTCACGAAGTGAATACTTCTTCAAGGTAGAAGCTACGGAGGTCTCTACCCAATTCCTTTTATCCGAGCCACATCATCTCGCCATGCTCTCTCCGCCGGCAATGCCAACCTGACGCAGTGGCCACAGCGTCTAGGTCATCCTACGAATAAAGTAGTTCAGTCCATTGTTAGCAAAAATAATCTTTCGTGTTCTTCTGAGTCAGACAATCATGTTTTAGTTTGTGATGCTTGTCAATGTGGCAAAAGTCGTCAGTTGTCGTATACTCCTTCAAATCATGTGTCTACTATGCCTCTTGAATTAATTCACTCCGATGTTTGGGGTCCTGCTATTGCCTCCTATGGAGGTTTCAAATATTATGGCAGTTTATAGATGATTACACACATTTCTGTTGGATTTACCTTCTTAAACACAAGTCTGATATTGAGCATGTGTTTTATGCCTTCCAGGCCTATGTTGAGCGCCTTTTGAGTTCGATAATCAAAGCAGTTCAGTGCGATTAGGGTGATGAATATCACAAACTCCATCGCTATTTTCAGCGCACGGGCATTGTTCATCGCATGACCTGCGCTCGAAGTCGCAACAAAATGGTGTTGCAGAACGTAAACATCGGCACCTTGTTGAAACAGGTCTGGCCCTCCTCGCGCATGCCTCCCTTCCGTTTCGGTATTGGGATGAGGCCTTCCTGACCGCCTGCTACCTGATAAATCGCATGCCTACCCCTGTTCTTCAACAGGAAGCACCTATCACCCGCCTATTCAAAGTTCCTCCCAATTACTCCTTCCTTCGAATTTTCGGTCGTGCTTGTTGGCCTAGTCTCCGTACACATAAGCTAGCTTTCTGCTCCAAGATGTGTGTCTTCCTAGGCTACAGTCTGATGCATAAGGGGTACAAGTGTCTGGATAGTTTCACGGGGCGCATCTACATTTCTCGGGATGTTGTTTTTGATGAATCTGGTTTTCCCTTTGCAACCCCGGGTGTCACGGTGGATATCTACACTCTTGAACACGTCATCACTTTTCCGTCCTCTGAACCGGCTACGAGTGATCATGTGCCAAATTATGATATGTCCTATTTGTCTACTGATGATTCCTCTCCAGTTGTTGTTTCTCTGATCTTGCAGGTTCCAGAGCAAGTCACGTCACCGATGGACGTACATGGGCATGGCGCGGCTCTTGAGGACGTGGCTAGTGACGCCTTCACCCGCGCATCACGCGGATGCGGACTCTACCACTGATCCTGCCGCGACAGTGTTTCTGCCTGTCGTGGGTGTGCGACAGCCTGCCCCGGTCGCCCCCATGCCGCGAGGATGCAACAGCCTGCCGAGGCTGCGTCTTCTGCCGCGGCATCCCACGGTCACGGCATGACCACTCTTCCCTAGGATGACACTCATCGCGAGAAGAAGTACACCAATGACATGCGAGCAGATATACACATTGTTTCTTCGACGATAGAACCTGGTCGATGCTACTCGAACGAGCTCCATCATATGGTTTCTGCTAATCTTAATTCGTTAACCCAACTAGCCGCAAAATTGAGTCATGCATACCTCAGGATAGACCGACGCATGAGCCGAGTACTGAGTACCTATAGATCGAAACTCCCGCTACAGGTCAACCGGTGGGAATCGTTTGAGATGATGAGCTCAAACTTGTTTTTCCATATTTCTCTATCCTAACCTATCAAGAATAAATATGGAAGTCCATTATTCAACCGCTGTTGGAAGGCAATCAGAGGGGTAGATCTGTGCGGCCCCATGGCTAAGGTTTCGCTGGATACCGGAGAGCCATCATCCCTTAAAAACTTGCATTGGCCCTAGCATGTGTATACAAATGTGGCGAGGTGTTCAAATATCCAGAACCCACACCTAAGGTGTTTTTTTAAATGGGGAATGAAGCCCCGGCCTGTGCATCAATTGATGCACACATCCAGTTTTATTACTCAGTTCACAAGTATTTCAAGTACTGAAATTATTACAAGCATGAATCAGAAATGGTAGAACCATCGAAAGTGAGCAGCCAAAAAGAAACTACCCATGTAGTCTACTAATATGCCGCCACCCAGTAGCCTAGAAATAGCAATCCCGAGCTACCGTCACGAGTTGGTTGCATCCAGAAACCATACTCTCCCGCTGATCCTCCGGGAGTATGTAAACCCATAGTTGAACCCAATGCACAACCAATCGAATAACCTGCAAAAAAATTGTCGATGTTTGTTTGTTAAATACAAAATTATTCCCGCACGTCCAAATGGACCAACATAGAGCAGATATACCAATGCGTACACGAGGTTTAGTTTTTGTATCCACCCCGTTTAACCAATTACCAAACATATTAGATATACTAGTTGGTGAGGATATGTTGTAAGCAAAAATATCATGCGCTAAATAATATGAGCAAACAGACATTGTAAAAATAAATGTTCAACTGTCTTCGTTGAATCACAGAAGCAACATATTTCACACCCATGCCAATTCCGCTTCGCAAGGTTATCTTTTGTAAGGAGAACTTTATTATTAAGAAATTGTTGGAATTTTTGCCTAAATGGTCCATCCCATATTCCATTTTAATAATTCCTGAAAATCTTAGAGACCCATGTGGCCCATTCATGCATGGCAATAGGTGGGACAAATGTTTAGTCCCACATTGCTAGTTGAAGGAAGATTTCACCATCTTATAAGGGGGTTCTTCTACCACTTGGTAAAAGGATGAGAAGGATAAAGACGTACACGTGCGCTCCTCCTCCTCCGCCGCCTCGTCACGACGCGCGCGCGCCGCAGATTGCAGGAATGCCTTGAGTCGAGAGATTCACTTTCTTTTTGCCGAGCATGAATGGATTAATAATCTGCATAAGTGGGTGTTTAATATGCACTCAATGAAGATTTAATTCGAACGTTTTCTCCGAGAATCAATTCGGACGTTTCCTCTAATGAGATTTAATTCGAACGTTCTGAGATTTAATTCGAATTTAATGGAGGTCGTTTCCTCTCCCGACGCTGCCTGTTCGCCTGCCTATCCGTGCCTATAAGAGTGAGAGGTCGCTAATCTCCTCAGATACGCTTCGCCTCCAGCTCCAGAGTATTGCATTGCCGCTCCGTTCTTCCCCATCCCGTCTTGCGGCGTGCACCGCTAGTCGGGACAGTAGGCCTCCAGACCCCGCTGCTTCGAGTCCTGTACGGGAGAAGGGCGATAAGATTTTTGGGGAGTGCTATCGGCGCGACTACTGGCTTCATCACGGACTCCTTCATGGATAGCGACTGCACCGATGACGTCTTCCCCAACGAGGACTTCTTCCTTGACATCAACAACCTCTTCCTCGACGACATGGCTGACGACGGTGCCAACGCCAACATCGGTGGTTCCTC
Organism: Avena eriantha; assembly: GCA_910589775.1. Classification (NCBI taxonomy): domain Eukaryota; kingdom Viridiplantae; phylum Streptophyta; class Magnoliopsida; order Poales; family Poaceae; genus Avena; species Avena eriantha. The sequence goes on from OU342743.1 coordinate 17,229,475, forward strand.
TAGCGATCCCTCTGCTGTGATGTACATCCTCTTACTTAATCTTGTTTATCTTAGTCAGATAGTATGTCGTTCTCTTTGGATTGCTACAGATTTTGCTCTGATCTTATCTCAAGTTGTATACTTTGCAATATCTGCTTCCTTGGCTCTCTTTGGATTGCAATTCTCTTCAATATCTGCTTTAATTTGTATCCGCTATATATGATTAGTTTAACTTCCTTGGCGGTATACCAAATGACAGTCAACGAGATGCCCGCCTGGGTGCGACAGGAATTTGACCGAAGACGGCGCACTTGGTTATGGGCAGGCAAAGCAAGATGTAGCGGAGGCAAATGCAGGGTGGCCTGGCAACAAGTCTGCCAGCCAAAAAAAACTCGGGGGACTAGGGGTGCACTGCATCGCCGCCTTCGGAGCCGCCCTACGGCTTCGATGGCTTTAGCAGAGATGGAAGAACCCGGAAAATCCTTGGAGCCACATGAAATTGCCTTCCTCCAAGAGTAACAAACGCCACTTTGAGGCGGAAACAAATATTTCAGTAGGTAACGGTAAGACTGCCCGTTTCTGGACGGACCGGTGGCTCAATGATCAAACACCTATGTGCGTAGCACCAGCGCTATTTAAGATCTCCACCATGAAGAATAGAACCGTCCACGACGCACTCAAGAACAACAAGTGGCTACACGATCTTAGGCTCAAGCTGTCTACCAGCCACCTACCGCAACTGCTGCGAATTGCGGAAATGATTGACAATGTCACCCTCACTAGCCAGGCCGACGAGTTCATCTAGCGTTTTGGGGGAAAAGACAGATACTCGGCCAACTCAGTATATAGGATGCACTTCCTAGCGGCGGTCCGCACGGACTTCAAAACGCTCGTTTGGGGAGGCTGGGCGCCGACATTCCGCAACTTCTTCATCTGGACATTGATGTTAGACAAAGTACTCACGACAGACAAGCTTCTCTTGCGGTAATGGGAAAATGACTACTTCTGCCCTCTTTGCCGGAGGAACTTGGAGACAACCACTCATCTCCTTATGGAGTGCCCATATAGCATCGGCATATGGAAGCCATTGTTGGGGATATACTTTCTGGGTATCCTCATAGATCCTCACTGACCAGGGTGGCCCACTTCGGGTTAGAGCTTTGCTTCACGGGCGGCCCAGTTAGGGAGAGAAGACGGAGTCCAATCCTACTACGAGAAGGCCCAGAAGACTTACCGACTTAGGCCCATAATGTTACTTGTAGTTCAAGATGTACTCTGTAACCAACTCTTAGTCGTAGCCGGATTGATCTCTCCTGTAAACCCTAGACCGGATATCTATATAAGCCGTTCTAGGGAGAGCCTTTAGGGCAACCCAATACTTTAGACCCTCAACTCGCACAGGCGAAACCCTTGTAACCCATATTCCGGCTCTGCCGTATTACTGGATTGCTAGCAGGAGTAGGGTCCGTCCAAAGCCGGCGGATTCGAACCTGGGTAAACTTGTGTGCTCACCGTCCCGGAACACCGTACGTCTCACACCCCTCTCTCCCGCACGCCTCCTGGACCCCCTCATGGCGTACTTGTCCTCAAACCGACGACAGTTGGCGCCCACCGTGGGGCAAGTGAGCTTCGGATCTGCGTTCCGAGCGGAATCTGCAAGAATCGGAATCGGCGAGACCATCGCCGTCGGTCGCATCCTCTACGCCAGTGACGTCCCTCTCATCATTCTCGACGAGACTTGGATTCCGGCTAGGGAGGCCGTGACTTCCTATACAATCATGTATTTTGGCGAGAACGATGTTTACATCGGTTTCGCTGAACCTGCCCAACCTACCCCAGCGGTGATGATAGAGGCAGAAGAATCTTCTAGGTCCCCTTTGTCCGCGGAGGCGGCAGAATTCTGGATCTCAGAAAACCCTAAACCCACCCAACCCGCACCAATTGCGGAGATAGTGGAGAAATCCGAGCCTGAAGAAGACCGCACGGTCCAAGTCGAATCTAGAGTGGATCTCCCTAGAGAAGCTGGATCCCAGATCGACCCACCCGTGGAAGTCGAAATCCAGGAGGAGCACATTAACGACACTAATTCCGACTCTGACGATGTCGGAACAGACAGGCCTTTCCTCAGGTACACACTAAGATGTATGATACTGCAAGGCGCTAGCGCAGATGCAATCCTCGAAACCATTAAAAGTTTCGATATGGCTGATCGCGAAAGCTGTAGGTACCTCAGGAAGCACGCATCGCACTTCGTCGGATATGTTGGATCCGGATCCGGCTCTGCCGACGCTGGAGAAAACACCGACTCGGTGCTGGAGGCAATTGGAACAAACGCCAACATTCCTGCATCCTCGGATGAATCCATGATGTCGGCAGATTTCCGAAAGTTCTCCGCGGAATATGAAGAGGAGTACAACTCCAAAGCTGCAGAGAATGCAGAAGCCATGGATGAAGGATCCGGGGAACACTCTCCCAAAACGCAGGATGACATGGACGTTGGAGACAATCCCGAAGTCCAAATGTCCGAAAGTACCGATCAGAGCTTGACTCCAGGAAACGGACCCAAAGCCGTCTTTGCTACCGACGCTGCCAAGAAGGCAAAGAAGAAGAACTAGAAAAACAAGACCCCGTCAAAAGACCCTCTGGCAGAGGAGGTGATTGCCGAGGAATACGAAGAAGACTCGGATGGAGCACTAATCCCAGACGAGCTGGAAAAAGAAGCATCGGTGGATGGACACGTGATCACTGAAGGTGCGCGTAAACTCATCGATGGCGCATTAACCACACCTATCCCTACAGCTGCAGAACTTACTGCAGATGAGCTGGACGAAAGGGCCCAAGCCCTAGAAGCGCGTTGTCAACAACTCCTTGATGAAGCCAAAAACATCGAGGTGGAGAAGAAGCGCATGTCAAACAAGGACTATATGTCATGTCTACATCAGAAGACACGGAAGCGTCACACCAATGATGACCAATTCCCACGTGTCTGTGCCGTCCTTTTTGGGGATGAGATGGGGAAGCCACGGAAAGATAGCAACGGAGATTGGGTATACCCAACACCAGTGCAAAATACTGTGGCAGCTCGTGAAATTCTATCGGCTAACCCAGGACCAGAAGAGATACGTTTGGGTATCAAGCTACTCAATAAGGGACTGGAGCAGCAAAAGGTCGCCCTGTCTAGAAGCCAAAAACTGGTCTCGGATTCCGACCAATGTCGCACAGATCCGGCATGGGCTGGCATAAGATCCCATTACGTTCGGGCACAGTATCATAACCCCAAACGACGGGAAGACAATTATTCAAGAACCGGATCGTCAGGACAGCACCGCAGAACTACACATAACTGGAGCAACATCGCTCCAGCAGCAGAAAAAGACGCGATCGCTGCACTGAATCCGGAGAACCCTCCCCGACGAGAATCCAACAATCGAAGGGGAGAAGATAAAGAGAAACGTCGGGAGGAGGATCGTCAGAAAATGCCACCTCCTAGACATGAAAACCGTCCGGCTGAGCCTTACCATGGTGGGAACGACGGACGAAGGAACGATGAAAACCACGCTGGCACAAACCGGCAGGGGGCTCGTCACAGTCAAGAACCTCCCCGGAACCGGAATAATGACGCTCCGGACAGAGGCCGGCGATCAGCCGGAAACAACCCAGCTGCACCACCCTCTCCACAGCACAGTTATCACAATGGCCCCCAAGGAGGTCAAGGAGGACGACATGGCGGAGGAGGTGGTGGCAGAAGCCGAAGTCCGGCTCCAAGGCACCGCAGCCACAGCCGATATTCGGGACGATCCCTATCCCCGAACGACGCAAGGCACAGGATCAACTCCAACATAGAGGCTCGGCGCTACAAAAACGATGACGTGTACGTGGGCCCAAAGTGCTTCGGACCACGCATCAGAGCTACAAAATTCCCGGAAGTATTTGTAATCTCAAGTCATATCCAAGCCTACGACGGCATTGCTCGGCCAGACACCTGGTTACAGGACTTCTTCCAAGCTTGCTGCATCGCCAAAGGCGGAAACAGCTTGGTCGCGACCCGATATCTCCCAGTTATGTTGCGGAAGATGGCACGATCATGGCTCAATGAAATTCCGGCGAACACCATCCACAACTGGTATGACTTACAAAGTGCGTTCTTTCGGAATTTCGAAGGCACATATCGGAGGCCCTGTACGGTTGGAGATCTACAGTGTTGCACCCAAAAAGCCGGAGAAACTTGCCAAGATTATCTCGGACAGTGGATTGACACCAAAAACTCCTACGAGGGAGTAAATGATCAAACTGCGATTGAAGCTTTCATTTCAGGTCTCCCAATTGGTTTACTGCGCCATCGCTTGAAGTGTGACAAGGTTACTGATCTGGGAGAGATGATAGAAACGGAGAGCAAGTATGCAGATGCTGACGACGATGCAGAGGGATTACTCAACGTCCTGGTTGTACCTTAGTCAGCAAAGACAAAGCAACAGGCTCAGAAGCGCAAGAACACCTCAGAAGAAAAACCCAACGCGGAGACGGCAGTAGTCACTACTGTTTCCGGGTTTGGAGGACGAGGAGGGCGCGGCGGAGGCCGCGGGCGTGGCCGTGGGACATCAAGGGTCCAAGGTAAAGGAGAGCAACAACCAGGCAAAACCTACACTTGGGCCAACATCGCCAATAACCCATGTGTGCATCACTTGGACGCCAATGGGGGCTCATCCCACACCAACGCTGAATGTCGTTTTAACGACGACATCAAGAGAGATGATACCGTGGGCTACAAAGCTAAGCGGAAGAAGGGAAAGAAAAATCCCGAAAAGGACAAAGAGACCAAGGAAGATTCCGACATGGAGGAAGCCGACGCTTCAAATCCCAAGTCGGAAGGAAAGAAAACTTTTCCTACCAAGAAGGACACTTACGTCACCTTCCTCGGATCTCAACCAGCAAAGGTCAAGAAAGCAGTTCTCCACGAGCTCAACGCAATAGTTCCGGCTGTCCCTCAGTATTTGGACTGGTCGGAAGTGGCAATAACGTTTGACCGCGCTGATCATCCGCCTAAACTACACAGGCGAGGAAAATACGCCTTAATCGTCAATCCACTTATTGACGGTTATGGCTTCTCCAAGACCCTCATGGACGGTGGTAGCAGCATCACTATTCTCTATGTAGAAACGCTACGCAGGATGAAGATCTCGGAAACACAGCTTAACCATAGCTCTGTGATTTTTCACGGAGTTGTCCCAGGAAGACAAGCTAACTCCCTGGGAGAGATCACTTTGAATGTTACTTTTGGAACACCAAAAAATTATCGAACGGAGGCACTTTCCTTTCAAGTGGTCCCGTTCAAGAGCGCATACCACGCTATATTCGGACGTCCGGCTTACTGGGCTTTTATGGCTCGTCCGTGTTACATTTACAATATGATGAAAATTCCAGGTCCCAACGGCGTGATCACCATCAGGGGAGACCCGAAGAAAGCGCGAGAGTGCGAGGATGGAAATGTCGCCTTTGTTGAAGCCATGCTGCACGCCCAGGAGTACCAGGAGATCAAGAAGAGCATCCGTCCGAGATGCCCGCGACGAAGAAGGAGGTGACAAAGCCAAATCCGGAGTTCAAGGTATCAGAAGAGACGAAGACGACGCCATTGAAGGATGATGACCCCTCCAAGGTGACCTAGATAGGCGCAGGCCTAAGTAGCGCATAGGAAAGCGCGCTCGTCAAGTTCCTCCGAGCAAATGAAGATATCTTCGCATGGCAGCCATCTGATATGACCGAAGTACCTAGGGAACTTGCCGAGCACTCTCTAAATGTAAACCCGAACGCTAAACCCGTCAAACAGTCCTTACGACGGTTTGGTGATGAAAAGCGTAAGGCAATAGCTAAGGAACTAGCGCGGCTCGAGTTAGCCGGATTCATAAAAGAGGTCATCCATACTGATTGGTCGGCCAACCCTGTATTGGTCCCTAAAAAGGACACCACTGATTTAAGGATGTGTGTTGATTATACTGCCTTGAACAAGGCTTGTCCAAAAGATCCGTTCGCTCTGCCTAGAATTGATCAAGTTATCGATTCTACGGCAGGCTCAGAACTCCTCTGTTTTCTCGACGCATATTCCGGTTATCACCAAATCTGGATGAAGGAATCTGACAAAATCAAGACTTCATTCATAACCCCTTTCGGAACCTTCTGTTATGTTACGATGCCATTTGGGCTGAAGAACGCAGGAGCTACGTACCAGCGCATGATGCAGCGTTGCCTCCATGATCAACTTGGACGCAACGTACATGCATACGTGGATGATATCGCGGTCATGTCCAAAAAGAAGGAAACATTGATTTCCGACATAGAGGAAATGTTCGCCAATTTACAAAAATACAACATCATGCTTAACCCGAAGAAATGCTTCTTTGGAATACCAGCCGGAAAATTGTTAGGTTTTATCGTGTCTCAACGAGGCATAGAGGTGAACCGTGACAAGATCAAGGCTATTCTCAATATTTCCAGGCCAACTCGCCTGAAGAACGTACAAAGATTAACTGGTTGCATTGCTGCGGTCAGTCGATTTGTAAGCCGGCTTGGTGAAAGAGCCGCACCATTATACAAACTCCTGAAGAAAACCAAGGATTTTGTCTGGACTGACGAAGCTGAAGCTGCACTACAAGACCTGAAGAAAGTACTCTCATCTGCTCCTATCCTTGCAGCACCGGAACCTCAGGAACCGATGTTGCTTTACATTGCTGCGACAAATAGGGTTGTCAGTATAGTTATGGTGGTGGAGAGACCAGAAGAAAATCAGGAACACCTAGTGCAGCGTCCGACATACTTTGTCAGCGAGGTCCTGACAGAATCAAAACAGCGGTATCCGCACTATCAAAAGCTGGCTTACGGTGTTTTTCTAGCATCTCGTAAGTTACGACACTATTTTCAGGAGCACCCAATTACCGTGGTGAGCAAAGCTCCCATGAGAGATATAATCAACAACAGCGATGCCACAGGACGCGTCGCCAAATGGGGCATAGAGCTTGCAGCTTTCGATATTGAGTACAAACCCCGGACAGCAATCAAATCCCAGATCCTTGCCGACTTTGTCATTGATTGGACAGAGACCAAGGAGAACATGGTCCTCCCTAAGTCAGAATATTGGACCCTCTTTTTCGACGGGTCCAAGGCTCGAGGGGGCTCGGGGGCTGGCGTAGTGCTCAAATCACCCCAAGGAGATAAACTTTTATACGTATTGCAGATCCACTTCACAACGACAAACAACATTGTCGAGTATGAAGCACTGCTGCATGGAATCCGGATTGCTAAGGATATTGGCATCCGACGTTTGATGTGTTACGGAGATTCGGATCTTGTTGCTCAGCAAGTCTCGGATATTTGTAATGCAAATAAGCACATGGCAGCATATAAAGCTGTCGTGGATGATCTATCTAAATCGTTCGAGGGGTTTGAAGTTCAACACATCCCTCGAGCAGAAAACGAGGAAGTAGATGCACTATCTCGAATAGGCTCTGCGCGGAAAGAGGTTCCGGATGGCGCATGTTTAGAGCACCTCAAAGTTCCCTCGATAAAGGGAGTAGATGAGGATTATCCGACCAAATCCGACTCACCTTTAATAGCAGTTCTGGCTGTAATTCTCAGCTGGACTCGACCCTACCTTGATTACTTCGTACATGGTAAATTACCCGAAGACGAGGTGCTGAGCCGACAGATTATCCGACGAGCAAAAGCCTATACTATTGTTAAAGGTGAGCTCCATAAATGGAGTGTTTCTGGGGTTTTTCAGCGCTGTGTATCTCCGGAAGAAGGAGTGGAAATCTTAAGAGAAATCCACGAAGGTGAGTGTGGTCACCACGCTGTAGCCAAATCTTTAGTGGCAAAAGCTTTTCGACATGGTTTTTTCTGGCTTACAGCTCAGGCACATGCCGAACGATTAGTCAAGACATGCAAAGGATGCCAAAAGTACGCCAAGCAAGCTCATGTTCCGGCTGATCAGCTGCGAACAATACCTATAACATGGCCTTTTGCGGTCTAGGGGCTTGATATGGTAGGACCTTTTAAACGAGCTCCAAGTGGATTTACTCACCTCTTAGTGATGGTGGATAAATTCACGAAATGGATCGAGGCTAAACATGTCACTAGTTGTGATGGAGCAACAACCAAAAGATTTGTCGAGAATGTTATAATCCGGTATGGTTATCCGCATAGCATTATCACGGACAATGGGAGTAACGTTTCCATGGGAGAGTTGGCTGAATTCTGCGACGAGCAAAATATTCGGCTTGACATTGCGTCAGTCGCACATCCACAGGCTAACGGACAAGTCGAAAGAGAAAATGGTTTAATTCTACAAGGCTTGAAACCAAGACTCGAAGCACCACTGAGACGTGCTGCGGGGGCTTGGGCAGAGGAACTACCCTCTGTAATTTGGAGTTTGCGAACAACTCCGAACAGGTCAACAGGATATACACCTTTCTTCTTGGTCTATGGCGCAGAAGCTGTTCTTCCAAGTGATTTGATTCATACTTCTCCTAGAGTGGCCGCGTATATCGAAGAGGATGCCGAGATTTCTCGACAAAATGATCTCGACTTAGTCGAAGAAGTTCGCGCCGTTGCTGAAATGAGATCTACAGCCTATCAGCAGAAGTTACGCAAGTATCATAGCCAGAGAGTCCGAACTAGATCCTTCAACAAAGGTGATTTGGTTCTCCGGCTTGTGCAACAAAGAAAGCACAAACTTTCCCCAATATGGGAAGGGCCCTTTTTAGTTAGTCGAGTATTGCACAATGGGTCGTACTACTTAACTGACATGAGGGCAGTCAAAGAAAGACCTCCTACTAAGAAGAGAAAGAGAGCTGGAGGAAGTACAAATCCGGATGAGTTAGACAGACCGTGGAATATTGCTCAGCTATGTCCCTTTTATTCTTAGTTTATCTTTCTTTGTAATCATACATATGTACATGCTCTGTGAGAAATAAAAGTTTTGGTTACCTCAAAGTTTTCCTGAGAAGTTTTTACCATCTTAGTTCCTAATGATCATGTCATAGTCGAAAATCCCAGAATGCTTGAAAGTACTTTATGCTCATGTTCGTTCTGGTTTAGATTTCTGATTCTAAAACTGCTACCTTCGGGTATAACTCTAAAAAAATTCTAGTCTTTACTTGGGTTATTTGTCTGATTGCTGGATGCGGGTATCTTCCTAGTAGTGAATTGTTGGTACTGGAAGTCGGCTTTGTTTCCGAGTTTAAACTGGTTTAGCAATTGAGCTCCGTTGCTCGGCAAAGTTTCCGGCTGAAGGTTTAGCCGGCTCACGAAAGGGACGAGGTGGAAAGCCAGATAAACGATAAGTAGAGACGGAAAATTCTAAGTGCTTATGAAAACATTTCAGGCACGCAAAATAGTCTAAGACAAAAAAGTGCTGAATAGATAAAAAACTTAGCACTAGCAAAAGTCATAGTACTTAATATTTACAAAACGCATCATGTCTTTCTAGAATAATATATAGTTTTCTGATCTATGATGCAGGAGGAGATGAAGGAACCGTCGGATCATTGGTTACTTCGCCTTGATATCGTGCCGAGATGTCCGGATCCGAGTTGGTCCATTCATCGTCGGAAACTTCTTCGACGTCTTCTGGAGGAGGTGGCGGAGTATCCACGCGGGTGAAGAAGGGCGTCTCGTAGCTGGTCAGATCAGCTACGTGGCACCCATATCCGGCACAAGAGTGCATGATGGCTTCAAGGTCTTGCTCCTGGCCGTCTTCATCTACTTTGCAGTACCCTCTGGTCACTTGCCATATCTCCATATTCCCATGGTGGCTCATGACCATGGTGAGAGCGTTATGCGCAGCAGTCCGCGCATAGAACATGTTCTAGTCCCGAACGAGCTGCAGCATCTCCTTGGCAATCTTGAGATCGCGCTCTTCAGTGGCCATGGAGGAGGACTCGAGGACTTGAGCTATGCTCCTTTCATGATCCGCCTTGAGCTTATCTAGCTCTTGGCGAAGTCCCTTGTTCTCCACCACCAAGGTCTTGAGGTTCTCGGTCTCTTCAATCATAGCGATGGATTGTTTCAGCAACGCTGTAAGTCAAAAAGAACAACAGTTCAGAAAAATTCGACATTGAAAAAAGTAAAAGACAAGGTTTGAATCTCGAAATGTTTACCTTCGGCTTCATCCTGGGCTAACTTGAGCTCAGCATTTTTAAGCCGGAGAGCTTTCATTTCTCTCCGCTTATCACAGACATTTTTTAACAATTCCTGGTTATAGGAATACACTTTTTGTAAGTCAGAATACCCAAAGTCAGAAAGCTACTTAAGACTTGGGCTAATATTTTTTGCTAAATATCAGCACGAGCCTTGGGGATACACTAGTTCGTTCTTTGGCATCCTAATGAAAGCATAAACCCGGATTTCTATATCCTACTTCATGCTTGGGGGCTAGAGGATATGATATAACATAAGGTAAAAAAACAAGAGTTGGAATTCTGACTTACATATTGTTCGCGGGTAAGTTTGTCTAATCCCGCGTTCACCTCAGCTGCCACCTTCTCGGCGAGAGTAAGAGGAATTACTGGGGCTATTGGAAGCTCGCCAATCCTGATCCTCTCGTCGCGAAGGCGGACTTGGGCGAGAAGGTCAGAGAACTTGACATCCTCTGCTTCTTGCGCTTCCTCTTCGGGGGATAGATGGCTTTTGTCCAGGACTTGCCTGGCCAGCCGCTGGATCTCCTCTGCGGACTTCCGGGATAAGCCAAATTTGGCAAGTCCGGGATTGCTGAGGAGGTTGTCGGCGAAGACTTCAGCCGAGGGATCATTACCCGAAGAGGGTTCACCCTTATCTTGAGCTGACGCACCCATGGTGACGTCAGTGTGCGATCCAAGGATCACAGGCGCCGTTGGAGGAGCCGGATCTTCTGCAACAACCGGAGAAGGAGTAATCGCCGGTGTTACAGAAGGTTGAGGGGCAGGAGTCGGAGGAGCCGTGGCGGGGGAAGCTATGGTAAGCTTCGTCTGTCGCAGGGGCTTTGCAGGAATCCCCTTCCCCTTACCCTTGATGAGAGGCTTTGCTCTGAGAATGTAGTAAAGTCGGAAATATTACATCTCAGAAAGAAATTCGAGAAAGGTACAAAGGCGGAAATTGTGAATGAAAGTTACCTCTTCACAACGGGCACTTCCTTTGTGCCAACAGCCACTGTCAGAGCTTTGCGCTTCTTGAGCACAAGGTCCGGCAATGGGACCACTTTAGTCTCCTGAGAAAACTTAGGAGGATACCCTTCGAGTGGAGCAAGCTCCGACTCGGGGAGATCAGCAAGCTGAAAACAAGAAAACATATCAGCATTGCAGTGTATGACTTAAAAGATTGAAACATGTAAAAGGTGTACTGATGGAAGCTTACCGCTACCACGGGGTTTTCCGCCGTGTGCATGTCCAGAGAAATCTCCGGAATTTTCCTCTCGATCCGCTCCTTGATCAGCCATTTGATCTGGCTTATGTAAGCTTGGATGGTGTAGGCTTTGGGGCTGATGCGGAGAGAGTCTTTTTTGGAAGACGTGCTGGAGTGCATCAGTCTATCCCCGTGGTACTGAAGTGGCTAGATCCGACGTGCGACCCAGCACTGGACTAACTCGGATCCTCTCAGACCCTTGTGCTTGATAAGCTATTCAATCCGCCTCTTAGCGAGGATCAGATCGTCGGTGAGAGCCGGAGCGGCCTCATCCCAGGAAGGCTGGGCTGTGGCGGCTCCGTCGACAAAAGCCGGCAAAGCAGTGGCTTTGCTGGGAGCCAGAATATCCCTATGATAGAAAAAAGTGGCTGGCCATTGTTTGACCGAGTCACTGGCAGAAATTTTGGGATATGTCCGGTCTCGTCTAACAGAAAAACTAATGGTACCGGTGATATAAGGGACACCGGCAGTAATGGAATTTCTCCGGACATGGAAATAGTACCGGAAGAGAAGCAAACTCGGCCTAATGCTGAGAAATCCCTCGCAAAGCGCAGCATATGCGCTCATCTCTAGAAGAGAATAGGGAGGAAGATTATGGAGCTGAACTCCATAGTGGTCAATCACCTCGGAGAAGAACTCCGAGGGAGGAAAGGACAAACCTCGGTCCAGATGGGTGCCGAAGTGGACGCGCTCGCCTTCGCGTGGATTGGGGAAGGTTTCGCCGAAACCGCTACGCCAGTCGCCGGCGGCGAGAAGCCCCTCCTTCTCCATGTTTTTGAGGCCGTCGTCGTCGAGGGCGCAGGGGATCCAGATTCCCCGGAAGCTCTCTTTCTCCGCAGCTGCTTCCGCCGCCGCCACCGCCGCCGCCGCCAGAGAGGAAGAAGAAGATGAAGCCATTTTCTCTTCGGTGGAAAAGGGTGACCTTAAAGTGGCGGCGCTGGGAGCTCTGTGGGAAGAGGACGAGAAGGCTCTAGGCGCACTAGAGGATTGGGAAGAAAGGAACGGCGAAGGACTGGTGGAGAGGAGAAGAAGAAATCTAAACCCCTTATATCCACCTACCTACGCCAAGATTCGTGCAAACGCTACAGTTTAATTGCCACGCGTCGTGAAAAGAACTGGGAAGGGCCCGCGCGATAATTGCGTCGCCTCGATCTCCACGCACGCATTGAAACGGCGCCTCGGTTCCGCGAACCGCAGACCCACCAACGGTCGTGCTGGCGGAACGTCTGTCAGATGACGTGACTGGACCATGCTTGTGTCAGGTGGCGTTAGAGACCAAGTTCCGGCTTAGTTTAAAAGTGAGCTGGAAAATCCGAGTAACTAATTGAAAGGTCCGACTTACTTTTAAGACCCGGATCGTATTTTTTGTTGTGAAGTTTCAGGAACCCTTCAAGATTCTGCAAGCCGAAGATCAAGCTAGACGATGATAAAATCCGACTTTGGATCTTGGAGGCCTCCGGGGGCTACTGTTGGGGATATACTTTCCGGGTATCCTCACAGATCCTCACTGACCAGGGTGGCCCACTTCGGGTTAGAGCTTTGCTTCACGGGCGGCCCAGTTAGGGAGAGAAGACGGAGTCCAATCCGAGTACGAGAAGGCCCAGAAGACTTACCGACTTAGGCCCATAATGTTACTTGTAATTCAAGATGTACTCTGTAACCAACTCTTAGTCGTAGCCGGATTGATCTCTTATGTAAACCCTAGGCCGGATATCTATATAAGCCGTTCTAGGGAGAGCCTTTAGAGCAACCCAATACTTTAGACCCTCAACTCGCACAGGCGAAACCCTTATAACCCATATTCCGGCTCTGCCGTATTACTGGATTGCTAGCAGGAGTAGGGTCCGTTCAAAGCCGACGGATTCGAACCTGGGTAAACTTGTGTGCTCACCGTCCCGGAACACCGTACGTCCCACACCCCTCTCTCTCGCACGCCTCAAGGACCCCCTCATGGCGTACTTGTCCTCAAACCGACGACAGCCATGGCGACCGGATTTGGACTAACCACACTAGCTCCGGAATCCTGGATTGGCAAAGACTTCATCATCCAGGAATGGCTACGATCACTAGCCCACAACCAGCCTAAGGACAAGCAAAAGATTATCTCATCGGCAGTGAAGCTCGTCTGCTGGGAAATCTGGAAGAAGCGGAACAAAAGGATTTTTGAGGGAAAGGAACTGATGCCGACAACCATGCTAAGCAAAATCAAGGATGAAGCAGATTCCTGGAGTGAGGCAGGAGCACCACTACCACTCATAGTAGTATGGTGGAACACCCTTTGACCCGGGTTGATTTCCTTAGATAACTTTCGCTACCTTTTTCTCTACTTCTGCTTCTTTCCACGTTGGGTTCCACTTCGGTTCCTTCTTTTTTTATCAGTCTTCCGCTATTGCAATGAATTACAGCAGTCCTCCTGCTGGTCTTAAAAAAATCACGCGAGACTTGCTCTGTTGGGGAGGCAGCGTGATTTTTGGACAAATAATTTGTTACGGAGTCGCTGACTTGGAATTTATCATCTGGGGGTGTACTGGAGGATATCACGACCGCATGGGCTGTTCTGTCAATTCGGTGCACCGAAATTACCGAACTTAATTTGGTTTCGCGGATCGTCTGATAACCTATATTAGTACCAAATATTTCGGTTTGGGTCACTTCGCTCCGGTGCAGGTTTAATCAGTTTGGTAAAATTCAGTTTTCGGGTATATGCCCACCCCCACTTGCGAATGCAGTATGTTCATCTCAGGTGCATCCTAGGCCAGCCACGTCATCTATGCCGCGTAGGAAAAATACGCCTTTCAGCTATATGTTGGACCATATTAATTTGCTATTCATAGATTAGTCTATGGTGCTGATTAATTGTAGTAATGCACACATCGTGACTCTTTGCTTTTAGTTGTTTAATAAAATCAAAAATCCAATACGAGAACCTAGCAAATTGTTGGGAAACCCACAAAATCACATGAGAGCTTTTTTTTTTAAATAACCATATATTTCATTAAACAAAACGTTTATAGAGATTACACATATGGCCATCATATGAAATAAAAATGCGTGTCAAGCAACTTTGCACAAAGAAACCCACAAGGAGTAAAATTACAAGTCCACCCTTGGAGAAACTTGTGCCTTGCCGAAACGTTGTCCACCATCGTCCTCCGCCGCCACCATGGCCGCACCGGAAAAATGGGTGAAAAGCCACCATACCAAGATCTGGGAGAGCACCTTCGCATACAATAATGCTTTTTGAGCTGATGAATCGGACCGCTGCAAGCAACGAGACCGAGACTTTTTGGCACGTCGGCCGGGGATCTTCCCCGTGATCACCAGATACCGACGCCATCAACTTCATCCGATATAGTCGAAGAAGAGGAACGTCGTCGCCTGCCGTCATCCGCGCACTCAACTGCAAGACAGCAAACACAACTGGAGCAGCCGACAAGACCGCCACCCGCGAGGGTGCCAACCGCCGACCACCAGACATGAATCTCGTCAGATCCAAAGATCTGCGAGACGACCAGGCCACCTGCCCCCAACGCCACCGGTTAGAGCGACGTCGAGATGGAGGAAGAGTAGAGGCAAATTATTCCGACGCGGCGCCTTCTCCTCCATGAAAACAACGCCTCAAGGAAACACTAGGCCAATCCTAACTACAGGAGCCGAAGCACCAGGGTCCCCACCCCCTCCCGTCGCCGGAGTGGCGGCCGGCGGAGACAGGGACCGGCGGCGGCGTTGTTGCTGAGGGCAGATGCGATCGCCGCTCCGTTTCTTACGGAGCGAAATGGTTCGGCTGTGAATGCCCGTGTGTTTCCCAAAACCCTTTTAAATTGGCCGCATCTCCTGACCGTTCACCTTAGCTTATTTAGGGCCTTGGAAAACATTGTGTGTACCATTTATCATGGATAGAATTATTTATATTTTGAAAATAATGCATTGCTGATGGCAATATTTTTGCACAAGTGGTCCATATATGTCGCAAGCGCTTGGATATTTTGGAGGCTTTCCAAGCAAAGGAATTAGGGTTCTTCGGAAAGTGGAATAGTACGGTTTTAGTTCCCAATATTTGGAATTAGGGTTTCTACCCTAAGGTTTTAGATAGAGATTCAGTGAAGAAGTGGCCAGCAACCTTCTTTACCATAAGGATATGCCGGCTCCTGGAAAACCAGAAAGTTTTGCCAGTTCTTGTCTAAGGTGCTGATGCCCACTAAGATTCATTGGATGCAGAAGCGTCGGCTTTAACTGAGGACTTGATCCCCGCCAAGAGGCAGATTGAGTTCTTAATGAAAAATAAAGGTTTGAAGGGATCCGACTTAGTGCACTGTTGGCTGGTGCGTTAGATCCAGCCTCTTCAATATCATGGTGACCGACTGATGCACTCGGTTACCTCTCTGACAAAAGGATAGCTTGAAGGTGAGTCCACTTCGGATTCCCTCCAAGGACTACAAGACCCGGTGAAATGGATCGTATGGATACCTAGAGGGGGTGAATAGGTGTTGCTTCAAATTTAAATGCCTTTTCAATTTAGGCTTGACACAAAAGGTAAATTCTCTAGATATGCAACTATGGAAAAATTACCTATATGCCAACCTAGCTACTAAACAGGTAAAAGTGGTGAGAGGAATGAGGTAACCGAGAGTTGAGCACGCGGAGACACATGATTTGATTTACCGCAGTTCCTTCCTTTTTAGGGGAAGTACATCTGCGATGGAGGGGTGGACATTACTAAGACCACCACGCCACAATAGGCCTCACCCTGTTCTCCAATGGATCTCGCTACAACTGGCCTGATCCACCTTTCCACTATATGGTACCCTTCAAGGCGAGAACTGGCGCCTTTACAACTTGATTGGGGCATACATCCACAACTTAGTTGGAGGCTCCCGAGATGACAACAAGCTGCCACAATAAACAAGTTTATCAAATAACAAAACCAGGATCTAGAAATTCGAATGAAACTATAGATCGAAGGGCCCTAAAATGAATGAGGGAGGAAATGAAGATCTCTTTAGTGGTGATGTAGATCAAGGCCTCCTCCTTCGATTCCCCAAAGTGCAAGGCCTTCGAATGATTGAAAGTGGAGATATTGTGGAAATTCGAGTTCAAGAGTGCACCACTTTTTCGTCGGATCCAAGTACCCCTAGGCTGAAGATGGAGAGGGGTATTTGTACCCTCTCCCGAGATGCTTTCGTTGGAGTCAAGTAGGGCCGGATAATCCGGCCCAAGTGGGGCCCGGATAATCTTGCCGGGGCAAATAGACCCAGAACAGATAATCCGGTCCAAATTTCTGTCCCCCATTCGAGTGAAGCGCTGTTGGTCCTTAGCCGATTCATGGGAGGGGCGGATAGTCTGGGTGGAGCAGGGGCCAGATAATACGGCCCTGGGCAAACATCTGGCTCAACGCTAGAAGATCCAGCAAATAATCTGCCCCCTCACAAAGCGTTGCACCCCTAGTACTTTGTCGATTTTGCCAGGGGGTGGATTATCCGGCCCTAGCTAGGGGCGGATAATCTGTGCTAAAATGTCTTTTGCTTTGTTTGACCAGGAGCACTTTTGGGGAGAAATATCTGCAGTACTCAACGCATAATTAAAGGATCCTTGGTATTGTTATATAACACGCAAAACACTAGGGATCATGAAATGCTCTTTCAATCTTCCCCTTTTTGATGTTAGATGACAATACTATGATTTTCATTAAAGCACATAAACAAAAACAATCATGTACCCAAAAGAATAAAGAGGATCCCCCTAAATGTGTGCATAAAAGGAATTTTCCTTGGAATGCAAATGCACAACACATGGGTTCAAAGTCCCTTTATGATTTGGATACAATGTGCAAGAGGAATATTGACGCTTTGAGAAGGAGATCATACCGACCATACAATTTGTCCTAACCAAATACAGATAGTTAGGTAAATATGCCTCACATGATAAATCCAATATCTCCATAGATGTATTCATATATAATACATAAGCCTCATAGAATAATTCCAGGATAATTTCCTAGATAAATCCATAATCAATAGTGGTCCATAGATAAATCGAAGTCTCAAAAAGTCACACAATCAAAATAGACACTTAAAAAGTTTAATGCTAGATAAATGGGTACAAGCATAGATAAAACTACGCAAATAAAACAAATGTTGCTTGTACCCGACCCATGCAAATCCACGAAATTCCTACTAGAACTACCGCTCCCCCTTTGGCATCAAAACGCCAAAAGAGGAAAAGAGCGATGCTAGTGCCCCCGAAGATCACTCGTCCTCATCATCATCACCATCATACTCGTTGTCCTCGTCCCCATCGTCATCCTCATCATCATCATCACCGTCATCTGTAGGAGAAGGTGGAGACGCCCTCACCGGGGCTGGGAACAAGTGCCGCTCCTTCACAGCATAGTTGATACTAGAGGTGTTCCAATGAACATATGGGGTAGGAGCGGACTACTGCAGGAGATTGCCTTGAGCCCCGGAGACATGGTGAAGGATCAGCTTCTAGGTATGGGCCATGGCGTGTCGCTGACGGTAAGCCTCGTGCTTGCCCTTGTGTGTGTCAACTCACATGCAAAGTATGTTGCGCTAGAACCAGTTAAGTTGTTTGACTTCTCTAGCAATGGTCGGGACTGGAGGCCTCCTCCCATGAGTGGCGCCACTAGCATGGGCATCTCTCATAAATGTATCAGATGCAGCAGGGACAAAGGTATCCTTCATCCTCTTGACATATGGCTTCTTTACCTTGTGTTTCCCATCCAGCGGACCACTGAAATCTTCATTGGGGAGCATAGATTTGATGAGCTTCACAATATATGGAGCATAAGGAATAGAATGTTTGTTCAGCATTGTGTCATACATCTCATGATAGATAAAGTCAATGAAATCCAAGGTGTAATTTGCAGAGGAGTCTTCACTAGTATCACATTCAACAGCAAAACCAAGTAGATTGACAAGGGAACCACATATAGCATCATTGTTACCTCCACTAGGTGCGATGCAGTCTCGGAACATGAGCACAAGCTGAGAGTAATGTGGAAGGATACCATCATCCTCCCCAACCACAGCGGTCGTTCCAAAACAAGCGGAGAGCAGTGAATCCTAGTTGGGACGATTAGGGCCACATATGCGATACCCAATAGAGTGATCTCGGCCCCCAAAGGTATAGGAGAGGACCGAACCAAAAATGAAGAAGTTAGACACACAATATTGGGTCCCAGTCATCCACTTCATGGTGAGAGCCTCATCCCCACAAATCACTAGGGTGGAGAAGAACTGCTGAACCAGCTGAGTGTCATATTTACATTGAATATCCATCAAATGGTGTAGCCCCATCTTCCCAGTCACTTCAATAGCCTCGGTAAACTCGGGCTTGCTCTTTGCATAGGTTAAATTCAAGGGGCGGATAGGGCAAACCTTCAAGGTTGAGTAGACGTCCTGAAAGATGCACATCTGATGGCTGCACCAAAAGTTGGGGTCACCGGTATCCTCCTCACATGGGGTATCCACAAACCAATCTCGCCGGAGAGTGGAATATTCAACGAGATTCATGGCCTTATAGTTGACCCTTGGTTGCTTGTCCTTTTTCTTCAAAGCAGCCCTAGACCTCTTGTCCTTCTTCCCATGTTCAGCCATCCTTTCAGCCTCGTTTGCCTGCCTCCTCAACTCAACTTCGTCTACAAGTTTGCCTTCTTCGTTGTGTTGCTAATAGCGAGCACAGGGTCGTCGCTGATAGGTCTCCGGAGCACTACGAGAACCACCTCTGAATTGAATAAGGGGGATAGCAAAAACATGAGCACACACAAGTCCAAACGGATATGCCAATTATAGTAGAGAAGAAACCACAAACAAATCTAGCCGAAGACCATCTAAATCAGGCAGTTATAGGAGTGAACCTTCTAGGACGGATTATCCGTCCATGCACAACCTATATATTGTTCTTATACACATTGCCTCTAGTTCACTAACCCATCCCTGAAAAAATCTGACACGCCATCAAATATTGTGTCTCCCTTGCACTCTTTTGGAGAAAATTTGAATCATTGACCTCAGTAAGAAATTGAAATGTAATCTTTATACACTATGCAATCACTCAGTACGTACTAGCTAGATGTAGTTAAAACATGAAAGCACGTGTTTCCTAAATATTGTAATAACAATAACAAGGACCAAACAATATTCATAGACACGTAATTAACAACAACTTAGGATCAAACCATGAATATACAAGCATCATATATGAATTATTTGTTTCCGTGTATAGTGTAACCACATAAAGAATCAAAAAATAGATTCAAATATACATGTAAGAAATTCAATGTACGATCACAATTGGTTGTATACTAGGGGAGAAACAATTCAAAGATCATAGTCCATATGAATGTAGAATAAATATGGGGGATCATAAGTTTTTCAGAGACGGAGTTAGTGAACCAAAGTATCAAGCACAACCTATTATTCATTTATATTGCCCCAGATTCACTAACCTGTACTTGAAAAAATGTGAGACCATCAAATGTGTCTCCCATGCACTCTTTTGAGACAATTTTAAATCATTAGCCTTAGTAAGAAATTGAAATATAATATATACCCTATGTAATACATATATGCATGGTGTATCGAAATCAATACTCCAATAAAAGCAATCCCTAAAATCAATAAAATCAAATATGTTACATATTAATTAAATCTACAACACAAGAAGATCGTATGAACAATAACAAGCAAATATAAAATTACTAGATGGCAGATCAGCAGATCTAATCATATCTAGAAAACAATCGACTATTTGAACCGTATATTGTAATATGTCTATAGCAAAATGTGGCAGCGCAAAAGAATCTATAGATTGAGCAAACCCTATGTATGAATAGTGAAATCTGTGACTACGAATAGAGAAGAAAAGTAGTACCTCAGATTCCTCATTGGAGACCTCCTCCTTGGACTCATCCCTCTCCTCGACTGCTTCAAAGAAGGGGTCGATGATGGTGTGGGCGTAGTTCTTGTCTTCCACAGGGTCGAAGAAGTTGCCTGCTCCAGTATGCCCCTCATCTAGATCTGCCGCTAGCACCATGACGTTGTAGTTCACCTGCTTCTCGACGGCAAAGGCGGCTAGCTAGACGGAGAAGCCGGAACCGCCACATCAGTAACGACCGAGCCATCTGCTACTGCTCCTCCAACTGGCTTCACCTCCAGCTTGTCTCCATAGGTACGCTTGATGGCGTAGCTAGGGGAGGGTGGTTCTATAGATGGAGCTTCTACGCACGCGAAAGGTGTAGATTAGGGTTTTCTGACTAGACAGATTGGGGGAGACACTCCTAAAAGAGACGATGAGGCTCAACGAGTTTATATACGCAGGGACGGTTGGTTTTCCTCGAGTGGACACGAGGGTGTGGATGCGTGGGTGGTGGACTCGTGCATGATCTCCATTTTCTAATTGTATTAACAATAGATCCACACACATGCTACCTCAAAAACATGCAGGAAGCCAGTTTTCAAGACGGGCGGTATAAAGTCCACCTTAGTAGGCCCCTAGAGGCGGTTAATATTTTTGAATGCCTATGGTTCAAATTTCTAGGGAGACAGTCACTATTTACCTTCGTCTCAGATTTTCTTTAGAGACGTTTTGTTTTAAAGATCGGTTGAGGAGGAAGTAGTATTAGAGACGACCTTACTTCCTAACCATCTGAGGCTACTATTAGAGGCGCTCATAACATAATGGTCGCCTGAGGTTGCTGAGCACAACCGGTTATTTCTATTTTAGGTGTAAACCGCCTCTAGGCACCATCTCTAAGTAACGAGTTTGTACTAGTGTAACTATGCTTGAGTTATGGTTCACATTATTAGTGGCTCAATCGTCCCAAATACGAATCATACTTTAACATGAGTGGCTTGGTTGTCCATAAGCTAATAGCACATTAAGTAGTAGAAGACGCTAAAACAACCTTGTAGAATAAATCGAGCGACATGGGGAGGAGTAAGAAGAAAAAAATATGTATGTGTGTAACTAAGGACTATTCAACACACTACACAAGATAAACATGAAGTTTCAAATCATCAATTTTTGCTTTCCTAAAGTCCCCATTCAAAATAAAATTAGACGAACTTATAGTTTTGAAGTTATGCCTTTAAAAGTCACAAAGTGCAAAGGAAAATCTAGATTCCATGAGTATCACCTAAAATTGTATTAGATGGAGAAAAAATATTAATGAAGACAAAGATGATGTTAATTAAATTAAAGTAGCTCGAAATTGCAAATGTTTGTTGAATTTTATTAATATGAACCATTTATATTTAGCCTTGAGATTTTTGTATAATTAATTTATTTCCATGCACACATGTTATAGTGTCTAATGCAATTTTACTTTCATATATTTAGGATAAATAAATGTACTAATTTATTTTATTAGCCTAAAAATTAAGCAAAGAAAATATGATAAAATAACCAAGTTTGAATAAAAATGATGGAATATTTTTACCCTCATAGAAATAAAAAAGTTAAACTCATAGTTGATCAAATTTTGATTAAGAAAAATCCAAAAAAACATGCATACACGTTCCCAACATGTGTAAAAACGAGGAAGATATACCACCAACTACGGATGGAAAATTTCATGTGTTTGCAAAAGAAATCAGTTAATTACATAAGAATTATCATCACCACTGTTGTAAACGAACTGGGATTTTTTTGTAGAAGTTATATCGACCTATGTACGTCCTCTGTTCAGCAGACTATTTAATTTGCTAAAACTAGCGGCAATTTAAATAAAAATAACCCAGAATTGAAACAAATTTAAATAATAAACGTGTTCGCAAAGTTTTCACAGCGGGTAACCCTTTTCTACCACTCCCACCCGCGTGGCGCTGCATGCAAGGCTGCGGCGCCACCACAGACGTCGCCGCACATCTGCCACGCTGGCCCTGGCCCTGTGGGCCCTGGCGCCGCAGCGCTGCCACGCTGGCTCGACCCTGCAGCGCCAGCCAAGATGGCGCCGCATCTACTGCTGCTGCTCTAGTCGGTGCGGCGCGACAGCCCCTGCCACGCTGGCGCGTGGGCCCCTGCAGCGTAAGTGTTGCGCCGCTCGGGGTGGCCGCACGGCGCACGGCGCCGCACAAGCAGCAGCACTAAGCCGCGCGCAGCTCGGCCCGGCCGGACCCTCTTCTCCCTTTTCCTCTCCAACTCCTCACAGAGAGCACAGAGACCATGGCGGCGGCTATGGTTGATCTCCCCCTCCTCTAATCCTTCCCCAATCTGAAGATTTTTTCCGTGGATCTTGTTGTTGGGCACCTCCTCCAGGTATTTGTCCAAGAAATCCCCCTCTTAGTCCAATAAATCTCACTAATTTTGATAGTTTAGGGAAACCCTAGTTCATCTCAAAATCAAGATTTGTTGATTACTTAAAAGAGAATAGATATGTGGTAGTGTGTCTAGATTTAGAGATGCCAAATAGAGATGGCTGTAGCTTAAAAATATTAGTATGTATGCTCACATAGAGATGGCCACATAGAGATGTCAAATATATATGCTTGAAATTATGTTTGTGCTTGTAGCTTAAAAATATATGCTTGAACTACTATGTTTGTGCTTGAAAATATTTGTATTATGTATGCTCACATAGAGATGGCCATTGGTTAGCAGTACTTCCTCGTGTGCTTGTTAGCCCACATAGAAAGAACGGTTCATAAAATTTGCACATAGATATGACCATATAGAAAGCACTATATTCATATCAGTATGTCATTTACAATATGCTCACATATTTAGTTGTACTTTATTTTTTTAATTATATAGTATGTCGGAAGAGGAAGAAACTCATGCCCCAACCTATGTAGAAAGCGGGTATGTCGAAGGCACGTCGCTTCTTGAGATGACGTATGATAAGCGTCATCGTGGCTACTTGATGGCCAAGCGAGTAAGAAAAATAAACCCAACAATTCATGATATATTGCAAAGTTTGATGGACATGTTATAATAAAGCTTATATGTGTGCAGACTCTTGTTCCCCTACGACTGAGGTATCACGGGCATTTCCAAGAGATGATGCCATACGATGATCGGCACACGGTGCATATCCAAGCGCTAGGACTGCTCCCATTCATCCATATGGTCAACCATGGTACACCGCACATGAACCCTGCTGCCATCGTCACGCTTGTCGACCGGTGGAGGCCGGAGACGCACAGTTTTCACCTCTGTACCGGTGAGATGACTGTGACTCTCCAGGACATGTCCATGATCCTTGCACTCCCTATCCAGGGTGATCCTCTCAGCATTAACACATCCGCTAACAATTGGCGTGACCGGATGTGTTCTCTTACTGGTGGTAAGTGTCCCGGTGACACTATAAACTCATAGGGGGTAAAATTGAGGGTCACAGTCGGGGCTACTTTCAAGTGGTCACAGCCGGGGCTAATGTTTTTAAGCTAAAACCATCTCTATTTGGCATCTCTAAACCTAGACACACTACCACATATCTATTCTCTTTTAAGTAATCAACAAATCTAGATTTTGGGATGAACTAGGGTTTCCTTAAACTATCAAAATTAGTGAGATTCATTGGTCAAATAGGGGGATTTCTTGGACAAATACCTGGAGGAGGTGCCCAACAACAAGATCCATGGAAAAAATCTTCAGATTGGAGAAGGATTAGAGGAGGGGGAGATCAACCTTAGCCGCCGCCGCCATGGTCTCTGTGCTCTCTGTGAGGAGTTGGAGAGGAAAAGGGAGAAGAGGGTCGGGCCAGGCCGAGCCGCGCGCGGCTTAGTGCTGCTGCTTGTGCGGCGCCGTGCGCCGTGGCGCGGCGGGCAAGGGTGCGGCGCCACCCCGAGGGGCGCAACACTTACGCTGCAGGGAGGCCACGCGCCAGCGTGGCAAGGGCTGCCGCGCCGCACCGACTGGAGCAGTAGCGGTAGATGCGACGCCATCTTGGCTGGCGTTGCAGGGTCGAGCCAGCGTGGCAGCGCTGCGGTGCCAGGGCCAGCGTGTCAGATGTGCGGCGCCGTCTGTGGTGGCGCCGCTGTGAAATACTTTGCGAATAGGTTTATTATTTAAATTTGTTTTAACTTTGGGTTATTTTTATTTAAATTGCCAAAACTAGCGAAAACGGGAAGTAGTTGATTGCACATGATTGTTGGCATTTTCTATGGTTTGTACATGTGATGAGTCTAGATTGGACCATGATGCTGGAGTACTTGTTTTGTTCAGCATCAAAGATTGCATGGTGTCAGCTAGAGGTTGAACCAAATGATGTACGGGTTATTTTATAAAAGTTATGACACAGTTCCCCGCAAAAGAAAGCAAACTCTATTACGATATCATAATAAAGCACTTGGTCTGCCTCATATGGTATAAAGTTAGTTCATTTGACATACTATTCGAATCCTTCTCCTGAATGACGAAACTATCCATTTGTCCAGCGAAAACGAATCTTCATTAGTACACAAGTGGAATTTTGTGAGCTTTGGAAGACTAGCCCTGCCCTAGGCCCCCATCAGATCCCGCAAAGTGCATATCCATCTTTTTGAAAATGAGGCGAGAACTACAAAAAGTTCTACAATACACATACTTCCTCCGTCTTAAAATAGATATTCTGATTGTTAAAAATTGGTTGAATTTACATACTAAATAGTGTCTACTTCATCTAAATTTTGACAAATCTGAAATCTGCGATATCTATTTTGAGACGGAGGGAGTAATATTTTTTCATAGAGCCTTTGAAATTGCACTCGAATTAAGAACAGACCATCGTGCACATATTCCATTTTTCTTTGACCAGACCCAGGAGTCCCGGATCTAGCTAGCAATGCAAGAAAGGAAGAGACCTCGATCGAACGAGCCGGAAGAAACGACGAGTTGTTGGGCCGCACACCCCGCCGTTTGAAACACCAAAAGGAGACGGCGAGCTCCACTACCTACCCCAGTGGCACACCTGCCGCGGCGTCGCACGCTCTCTGACCCCGCAGCCACAGCGCCCACACCTAACCCGGCCACATCCAGGCTCATCCCAACCGAGCCGGCCGTCACCGGCAGAGCCACTATATAACCCGCCCGAGTTCGCCGCAGCTAAGCCGCACACACGCCAAGAAGCGCCCACCGGAGCAGCCGACCTTCCCGCTGCAGTTCACACAGATCAGCTTGGTCCCCGAGAAGCAGCAGCCTACCCAGCGAGCGAGCTTCGCACTGTTTAAGTGTGGTCGCACTCATACCACCGTAGCCGCCGTCATGGTTGGGAGCAGCCCGATGCAGGCGGTGCTGGTGGCGCCGGGGGTGAAGGACAGGAAGGTGCTGGCCTTCAAGCGGGACGCGCTCAAGGAGAAGGACGCCGTCTCCGCGCTCATGCGCTCCATCGCCGCTCCGGGAAACGGCGTGCGGAGCGCCTTCTACGTCTTCGACCTCGCCAAGGTCGTCGACCTCTACCGCGGCTGGCGCCGCGCGCTGTCCACCGTGCGCCCCTGCTACGCCGTCAAGTGCAACCCGGAGCCGGCCCTCCTCGGCGCGCTCGCCACGCTCGGCGCGGGCTTCGACTGCGCGAGCCGCAGGGAGATCGAGGCGGTGCTCGCGGTCGGAGTGGAGCCGCGCAGCATCGTGTACGCCAACCCGTGCAAGCCCGAGGCGCACCTCGAGTACGCGGCCGAGGTCGGCGTCAACCTCACCACCTACGACTCCGAGGAGGAGGTGGCCAAGATCAAGCGCTGCCACCCGGCCTGCGAGCTCGTCCTCCGCATCAAGGGCCCCGACGGCGGCCACGTCCGGGTGGACCTCGGCACCAAGTACGGCGCGCACCAGGACGAGGTCCTGCCGCTCCTGCAAGCCGCCCGGCGCGCGGGCCTCAACGTGGCGGGAGTCTCCTTCCACGTCGGCAGCGGCGCCTCCAACACCGACGTGTACCGCGGCGCCATCGAGGCCGCGCGCGGGGTGTTCGACGCGGCCGTCGCACTCGGCATGCCGCCCATGCGCGTCCTCGACATCGGCGGCGGGTTCATGGCGGGCCCTGCCTTCGACGAGGCCGCCGCGGTCATTAACGCGGCACTCGAGCGCTACTTCGGCGAGCTGCCGTGCGTGGAGGTAATCGGCGAGCCCGGGAGGTACTTCGCCGAGACGGCCTTCACGATGGCGGCGCGGGTCATCGGGAAGCGCACGCGCGGCGAGGTGCGCGAGTACTGGATCGACGACGGCCTCTACGGCACACTCAGCTGTATCCCCATGGACCACTACGTGCCGCACCCGAGGCCGCTCGCCGTGCCGTGCGCCGGCGACAAGACGTACACATCCACGGTGTTCGGGCCGACGTGCGACTCCCTCGACACCGTGGTGACCGGGTACCAGCTGCCGGAGATGAGCGTGGGGGACTGGCTCGTGTTCGACGACATGGGCGCCTACACCACCGCCTCCGGCTCCAACTTCAACGGCTTCTCCACGTCGGACATCAACATGTACCTGGCCTACTCCAGCTGAGACAGAGAGTCAGAGATGGAACATGTGACGTCGTGGACACGTGTACTTAGCTAGCTAGCACACGCTATTGAATTGGTTTAACGCGCGTATACAGATCGTCGCAATACGTAATTAATTAAGCTTGTATGTATACAAATTTGCGTACGCTGCTCTGTTGATTGTACTATTTTGCTGCTGGTTTCTAGTCTAGGTATATGGGACAGGGCGTTTGGCTTGTTATCTTTGCGACAATCAAATAACAAAAAACGAAAATAAAATCGTAGCAGGGATACACCACCCCAACAAAGAGAGGGAAAAACACGGACGCCAGCCAGCAGAACTTCACTATACGGAGAGTGTTTACACAATGCCGAGGATTTCACAGATGCAACTTATTACAGTCAGAGGCTTAGAAGAGGTATATATAGCGATGGTAACCTAGGCCATCAGGTATATATAGCGGTGGTAACCTTCGGCCCAAGCCTCCCGGCGACGGGCCTCGCTCCGCTTCGTCAAAAGTTAGCCTCCTTAATACAATTTGGATCATACTTCAACAAACTCCACCTTGAGACAAATTTCTTCTTGTAGCATCAACATCAATCATCTCCCTGAACAAACAAAGAAAACACTTTCGACGCCAACAACCACTTGGGCTAAGTAGTTATACCAACTAAGATTGAGCATAGCTCAAACTTAGCAACAGGAACAGGCTTTGTCATCATATCAGCAGGATTATCATGAGTGCTTATCTTGCATACCTTTAGTGTACCTTGTGCAACAACATCACGAACATAATGGTACTTGATATCAATGTGTTTTGTTCTCTCATAGAACATCTGATCCTTAGTAAGAAAAATAGCACTTTGACTGTCACAGAACAGGTTAATGCAAGAATCATCCTGACAAAGCTCAGCATACAAACCTTTTAACCAAACAGACTCTTTGTAAGCTTCAGCAACAACCATATATTCTGCTTCGGTTGTAGATAAAGCAACAACTGGTTGCAGCATTGCCTTCCAACTCACGGCACATCCTCCTACCGTGAACACATAACCTGTGAGGGGCCTCCTCTTATCCAAGTCGACAACAAAATCCGAATCCACATAGCCTATGAGTCCCTTACCAGTCTTGCCAAACTTCAAGCAAGCATTCGATGTGCCACGGAGGTACCTGAAAATCCACTTAACAACTTTCCAATGTTCTTTACCAGGATTAGCCATGTAACGACTCACCAAACTCATAGCATATGATAGATCAGGCCGAGAACAAACCATGGCATACATCAAGGAACCAACGACACTAGAATAAGGAACTCGAGACATGTACTCAATATCTTTATCAGAACTAGGACATTGCAATGCTAACAATTTAAAGTGAGGAGCAACAGGAGTACTAACATAATTTGCATCATGCATATTAAAACGTTGAAGAACTTTCTCAACGTAACTTTGCTGACTAAGAAACAACAACCTAGATTTTCTATCCCGTTTAATTTCCATACCTAGGATTTTCTTAGCAGCACCAAGATCTTTCATCTCAAATTCACTACTTAGGTGTGCCTTCAAAGTAATGATTTCTTTCATGCTCTTGGCAGCAATTAACATATCATCAATATATAACAGCAAGTATATAGGTGATCCATTAACAAAATTTATGTAAACACAACTATCAAACTGAGTTCTCTTAAAACCTTGTGAGATCATAAATGAATCAAATCTTTTATACCATTGTCTTGGAGATTGCTTCAAACCATAAAGCGACCTCTTCAATTTGCACACCAAATCCACTTTTCCAGGAACTATGAACCCTTCAGGTTGGTCCATGTAAATCTCCTCCTCCAGTTCACCATGCAGAAAAGCAGTCTTTACATCTAGCTGCTCAAGCTCAAGATCATGCATGGCAACAATACCAAAGAAAGTACGAATAGAGTCATGCTTCACTACTGGAGAGAAAACATCATTATAGTCAATACCTAAAATCTGGCTAAAACCTTTTGCTACTAACCTTGCCTTAAACCTTGGAGGCTCATTAGGAGACAAACCTTCCTTTCTCTTGTATATCCACTTACTGAAGGAAATATGCCCTGAGAGGCAATAATAAAGTTGTTATTATGTATTCCTTGTATATGATAGATGTTTATTTTGCATGCTATAATTGTATTGATAGGAAACGTCAATACATGTGGGTTTAATAAACAAAAAGGGTTCCTAGTTATGCCTCTCTTGTAGACTAGCTTGTTGATTAACAAGATGATCAAGGTTTCCTGATCATGGACATTGGATGT
Organism: Avena eriantha; assembly: GCA_910589775.1. Lineage (NCBI taxonomy): Eukaryota > Viridiplantae > Streptophyta > Magnoliopsida > Poales > Poaceae > Avena > Avena eriantha. The sequence goes on from OU342743.1 coordinate 17,258,579, forward strand.
TGTTAATAACAAGGTCACAACATTTGTGAAATGATGTGATGAATATTCATTCGAAGTATAGCATTACGATCAAGTCATTATGTTTATATTTCTATAACATCATAGCGGAAGTAGTCTTAGTCCTTAGACCATGAGATCATGTTAATTGCTAACACCGGAAGAGTATCTTGATAACATCAAACGTCACACCATAACAGGGTGACTATAAAGGTGGGTTCAGTGCTATGAAGGTGTTATGTTGAGGCTCATGGATCAAGAGTAGAATTTGTCAATCCTGATGACAGATAGATATACTCTGGCCCTCTCGGTGATATCACATTAAGATACCTTGCAAGCAAGTGATGTGATCACTAGAATGTTATATCACGAGAACGAGAAAAGAGTGCATGTCGGCAACGAAATCAAACTAGGTATTTAGATACCGATGATCGAATCTCGGACATGTATTATATCATGAGACAAAGGGATTAAATTACTAGCGCTAAAGGTTCTCACGATCACAAAAGTCATCGTTGAATGTGCAGGAGTCAATATGGATCTCCAGGTCCCGCTTCTGATTATTGATCTGAGAGGAGTCTCAATCATGTCTGAATTATTTGTGAACCATAGGGTGACACACTTAAGGGTTGTCGGACACCATTTAGGAGCACATATTTTTCAGACAAAAGGTTTGCAAAGCACAGGAAACGTTTCGATAGAAACAGGAATTGTTTCGATAGAAACCGGAATTGTTTCGGGTGAAATTGCAGAAAGTGGATCTGCATGTGATATTGAAATGTTGCAAGAGATTTTATGTGAATGTTTGTTAATTAAAGTAATTAACAAAATTCTGAATAAAATAAATAAAAGAGTTTCATTAATTGAGAGTGGCATTAAATTTGGTGGAAATTTAATGCATGTGAGTGGAACTTTGGGTGGAGCTTGAATTGATGTGAGTGGAGCTTCCACCACATGAATGAGGAAGAGGAGGGGGCTCCCCCTTTGGTCGTCGGCCATGGGAGGGGAGGATCCCCCCTCTCCTCCCTCACAAAGTACACCTCTTCGTGAAGGATCTCTCTCCCCCTCTAGATATTCCCCCATGGTCTCGGATTAGCGAGATACATGTTCCCGGTGGCCTTGCATCTGGAAGGAGTTGCTGCTTCCGCTAATTCGCTGGAGCGAGGAGGTGGAGGTTGTCCGATAGCTTGAACGTGTGTGCGAGGACGGATGCGCTGCTGATTTGTGGCGCTCGGACTTCCACACGATCTTGAGATCGGCAAGCGTACGACTACATCAACCACGAGTTCCTACTCGTTAACAAAACTCGTTGTCTTCGAGGGTAAGTTCTCCATGGATGTATCTAGTAGATAGATCTTGGCGTATAGTTCTCATCATAGGAATTTTTTTGTTTTCTATGCTGCGGACGCAACAGTGGTATCAGAGCCTGATCTATGCGTAGGTGCTTTGCACGGGTAGTACACATATGTTTATATGTGGGTGATGATGATCATGTTATTGCATCTTCTATGTATTTTGGCTATTGGTGGCATAGTGGGATGAAGCGGCCCGGACCAACCTTACATGTCATCGTACATGAGACCGGTTCCACGACTGACATGCAACTAGATTTGCATAAATGGCTAGCGGTTGTCTGTCTCTCCTACTATAGTCAATATCTGATTCACAACTAGTTGCTAATAACTTGGTTATCCTCGTTGTGGTTCATGTTCGTAGGTAAGACCGGTTCTATCTCCGAAAGCCCTAAGCCACGTAAAACTTGCAATTGATAAATTAGAGGCGTCTAGTTTAGATCGTTGATGGGCTAGTGTCTTGATATGGTATTGTTGTAAGTAGATGTATGATAGATACTCTTACAACTCACTTAACATGTAAGTTCCATAGACCTTGGCCTTACACACAAAGGAATGATAGAGATCATACCACGATGCAAATGATAGAGATCAAATGCATAGACCGTATCATCTCACTTCACACATTAGATGTTAGCATCTTATATTGCTAGTTTGGTACTTTTGGTAGCATTATAAGATGATCCCTCATTTAGATATCAAGATAAAATGTGTTCTTCCTTAAGTATGCACAATTTTGTGGATCGTGTTTTGAGGAATCACGTGATGATCGGGTGTTCTCGACTCTACGCTTTGATATAACGGGTGTAAGACAGTTTTACACACCGAATACTAAGGTTCTTACTTGGCGAGCCTAGCATGTACAAACATGGCCTCGGAACACGGACCGAAAGGTTAAGCATGAGTCATATAGTTGATATGATGCCCATATAGATGCTCGCCTTTGAAGCTACACCGACTCACGTGATGATCGGACTTGGTGTAGTGGATTTGGTTCATGTAATCACCAAAAGGACACGAGGGATGTCGTTTTTGAGTAGGAGTTCATTAGTAATTTGGATTAGTTGAAATCAATCTATCATAAACTTAGTCTAAATATACTTTAAAAATTCGGTTGTAGATGGCACCACCTGCTTTTAATTTCAATGTGTTCATGGAGAAAGAGAAACTTGCTGCGAATGGTAGCAACTTCACCAACTGAGCTATGAATTTGAGGATTCTCCTCACTGCTGCACAAAAGCAATATGTGCTAGAGGCGCCGCTAGGCCCCCCACCAGCTCCTGATGCCCCTGACGAGGAAAAGAACGTCTATATAACTCGTCAGGAGGACCACAATTTAGTTCATTGCGGCATACTGTATGGGCTAGAGCCAGAACTTCGAAAGCGTTTCGAAAATGGCAATGCCTTTGATACCATGGGAGAATTGAAAATGATTTTCGATACCCATGCTACCATAGAGAGTTATAATGCTTCTGAAAAGTTCTTTAGCTGCATGATGGAGGAGAATAGCTCCATTAGTGAGCACGTACTCAAAATGTCTGGGTACGCTGATAAGCTTGTGTCCTTGGGAATAACGATTCCCATTGACTTAGGCATACATTGTGTTCTCCAATCTCTGCCACCTAGCTACAAGAGCTTCATGATGAACTATAATATGCAGGGCATGAAGAAGTCTCTTCCCGAGCTTCTGTCAATGCTTAAGACTACAGAAGTGGAGATTAGGAAAGAACATCAAGTGTTGATGATCAATAAGACCACTGGTTTCAAGAAGGACAAGAAAGGCAAGAAGAAGGGAAAGAAGGGCGGCAAATCTGTTGCCGCACCTGAAAAGAAACCCCGAGCTGGCCCTAGTCTGATACCGAGTGTTACTATTGCAAGGGGACTGGCCATTGGAAGCGCAACTTCCCCAAGTATTTGGCTGATAAGAAGGCCGGCAAGGCAAACAAAGGTATATGTGATATACATGTTATTGATGTGTACTTGAATAGTACTCGCAGTAGCACCTGAGTATTTGATACAGGGTCGATTGCTAATATATGTAACTTGGTTCAGGGGCTGTGGAACAAGCGACAACTAGCAAGGGATGAGGTCACGATACGGGTCGGCAATGGATCAAGAGTTGATGCGATCGCCATTGGAATGATGCCTCTCCATACGCCGTCGGGATTAGTTATAAACCTGAATAATTGTTATTTGGTACCTGCACTGAGCATGAACATTGTATCTGGATCGTGTTTGATGCAAAGTGGTTATTCGTTTAAGTCTGAAAACAATGATTGTTCGATTTATATGAATAATATCTTTTATAGTCATGCACCTGTGTTGAATGGTTTATTTCTGTTGGATCTCGATAGTAGTATTACACATATTCATAATGTTGATGCTAAAAGGATTAAACTTGATAATGATATATCTACATATATGTGGCACTGCCGTCTAGGTCATATTGGTGTTAAACGCATGAAGAAACTCCATTCTGATGGACTTTTAGAATCACTTGATTTTCAATCATTTGATACATGTGAGCCATGCCTTATGGGCAAGATGACTAGAACGCTGTTTTCTGGTTCAATGGAACGGGCGACAGATTTATTGGAAATCATACATACTGATGTGTGTGGACCAATGAGTGTGTCGGCGCGACGTAGATATCGTTATTTTGTTACTTTCATAGATGATTTGAGTAGATACGGGTATATCTATTTAATGAAACATAAGTCTGAAACCTTTGAAAAGTTCAAAGAATTTCAGAATGTAGTGGAAAATCATCGTAACAGAAAGATCAAATTTCTGTGGTCCGACCGTGGAGGAGAGTATCTTACTTACGAGTTTAGCACACATATGAAAGACTATGGAATAGTTTCACAACTCACGCCTGCCGGAACACCACAACATAATGGTGTGTCAGAACGTTGTAATCGTACTTTATTGGATATGGTTCGATCTATGATGTCTCTGACTGACTTGCCACTGTCATTTTGGGGTTATGCATTGGAAACCGCTGCATTCACTTTAAATAGGGCACCATCTAAATCCGTTGAAAAGACATCATATGAATTATGGTTTGGAAACAAACCTAAGCTGTCATTTCTTAAAGTTTAGGGATGCAATGTTTATGTGAAGAAACTTCAACCGGATAAACTCGAACCCAAAGCGGAAAAATGCTTCTTCATAGGATACCCTAGGGAAATGATTAGGTATACCTTCTATCACAGATCCGAGGGCAAGGTTTTTGTTGCCAAGAATGGATCCTTTCTTGAGAAGGAGTTTCTCGCGAAAGGTGTGAGTAGTCGAAGGTAGAACTCGAAGAGGTTATTGAACCTTCTCTTCATGAAATGGCGAGTAGCACAGCACCGGAAGTTGTTTCGGAGTTGACTTCACCTAATGAAGAGAGAGCTAATGATATTGATCATGAAACTCCAAAAGAGGACACTACCGAACCTCGCAGGTCAAGCGGGACACGTGCAGCTCCTGAACTGTACGTCAATCCTGTTATGAATTTCATGATTGATGAAATAGATGACCCTGCGACTATGAAAAAGCGATGATGAGCCCTGATTCCAACAAATGGCTAGAAGCCATGAAATCGGAGATGGAATGCATGTACGAAAACCAGGTTTGGACCTTGGTAGACCTACCTCACGATCGAAAGGTTGTTGAGAATAAATGGATTTTCAAAAGAAAAACTGATGTTGATGGTAATGTTACCATCTATAAGGCTCAACTTGTCGCAAAGGGGTTTCGACAAATTCAAGGAGTTGACTACGATGAGACATTCTCTCCCGTAGCGATGCTTAAGTCGGTTAGGATTATGTTAGCAATTGCTGCATATTTCGATTATGAAATATGGCAGATGGATGTCAAAACTGCGTTCCTCAATGGTAATATTGAAGAAGAGTTGTATATGATACAACCTAAGGGTTTTGTCGATCCTAAGGATGCTGATAAGGTATGCAAGCTTCAGCGATCCATCTATAGACTGAAGCAAGCATCCCGGAGTTGGAATCTCCGCTTTGATGAGGTGATCAAAGAGTTTGGATTTGTCCAAACTTATGGAGAGGCTTGTATTTACAAGAAAGTGAGTGGGAGCAATGTGGCATTTCTAATATTATATGTGGATGACATATTATTGATTGGAAATGATATAGATCTTTTAAACAATGTTAAAAGTTATCTAAACAGCAAATTTTCAATGAAGGACCTTGGTGAAGCTTCATATATATTAGGCAATAATATCTATAGAGATAGATCAAGATGCCTAATTGGGTTATCGCAGAGTACATACCTTGATAAAATATTAAAGAAATTTAATATGGACGGAAGTAAGAAGGTGTTCTTACCTATGTTGCAAGGCAAGACATTGAGTAAGACTCAAAGTCCGGCTACGGCGGAAGAAAGAGAGATAATGGATAAGATCCCCTATGCCTCAGCCATAGGCTCTATAATGTACGCCATGCTATGTACAAGACCAGATGTGGCACATGCTATTAGTTTGACTAGTAGGTACCAATCTGATCAAGGTTTGGATCACTGGATAGCGGTCAAGAATATTCTTAAGTACTTGAGAAGAACTAAGGATATGTTTCTTGTATACGGAGGTGAAGAAGAGGTAGTCGCTAAGTGTTATGTCGATGCTAGCTTTGACACGGATCCGGATGACTCTAAGTCTCAATCCGGATACGTATTTCTCTTGAACGGAGCAGCAGTTAGTTGGAGGAGTTCCAAACAACCTATGGTGGATGGATCAACGACGGAGGCGGAATATGTTGCTGCTTCAGAAGCGGCGTAGGAAGCAGTTTGGATGAAGGAGTTCATAACGGAACTAGGTGTGGTTCCTAGTGCGTTAGACCCAATGGTGATCTGTTGTGACAACAATGGAGCCATAGCCAACGCCAAGGAACCAAGGTCTCACAAGAATTCCAAGCATATTAAGCGCCGGTTTCACTCCATCCGCGAGCATGTCAAGGATGGAGATATAAAGATTTTTAAAGTGCACACGGACCTGAATGTAGAAGATCTATTGACTAAAGTTCTCCCTAGAGCAAAACATGATCAACACTAGAACTCCATGGGTGTTAGATTTATCACTATGTAAACTAGATTATTGTCTCTAGTGCAAGTGGGAGACTGAAGAAAATATGCCCTGAGAGGCAATAATAAAGTTGTTATTATGTATTCCTTGTATATGATAGATGTTTATTTTGCATGCTATAATTCTATTGATAGGAAACGTCAATACATGTGTGTTTAATAAACAAAAAGGGTTCCTAGTTATGCCGCTCTTATAGACTAGCTTGTTGATTAACAAGATGATCAAGGTTTCTGATCATGGACATTGGATGTTGTTAATAACAAGGTCACAGCATTTGTGAAATGATGTGATGAACATTCATCCGAAGTATAGCATTACGATCAAGTCATTATGTTTATATTGCTATAACATCATACGAAGTAGTCTTAGTCCTTAGACCATGATATCATGTTAATTGCTAACACCGGAAGAGTATCTTGATAACATCAAACGTCACACCATAACAGGGTGACTATAAAGGTGGGTTCAGTGCTATGAAGGTGTTATGTTGAGGCTCATGGATCAAGAGTGGAATTTGTCAATCCTGATGACGGATAGATATACTCTGGGCCCTCTCGGTGATATCACATTAAGATAGCTTGCAAGCAAGTGATGTGATCACTAGAATGTTATATCACGGGAACGAGAAAAGAGTGCATGTCGGCAACGAGATCAAACTAGGTATTTAGATACCGATGATCGAATCTCGGACATGTATTATATCATGAGACAAATGGATTAAATTACTAGCGTTAAAGGTTCTCACAATCACAAAAGTCATCGTTGAATGTGCAGGAGTCTGTATGGATCTCCAGGTCTCGCTTCTGATTATTGATCTGAGAGGAGTCTCAATCATGTCTGCATTATTCGCGGACCTTAGGGTGACACACTTAAGGGTTGTCGGACACCATTTAGGAGCACATATGTTTTAGACAAAAGGTTTGCAAAGCGCAGGAAATGTTTCGATAAAAACCGGAATTGTTTCAGGTGAAATTGCAGAAAGTGGTTCTACATGTGATATTGAAATGTTGCAAGGGGTTTTATGTGAATGTTTGTTAATTAAAGTAATTAACAAAATTCTGAATAAAATAAATAAAAGAGTTTTATTAATTGAGAGTGGCATTAAATTTGGTGGAAATTTAATGCATGTGAGTGGAACTTTGGGTGGAGCTTGAATTGATGTGAGTGGAGCTTCCACCACATGAATGAGGAAGAGGAGGGGGCTCCCCTTTTGGCCGCCGGCCATGGGAGGGGAGGAGCCCCCCGCTCCTATAAAAGGCCCCCCTCTCCTCCCTCACAAAGCACACCTCCTCGTGAAGGATCTCTCTCCCCCTCTAGATATTCCCCCATGGTCTCGGATTAGCGAGATACATGTTCCCGGTGGCCTTGCGTCTGGAAGGAGTTGCTGCTTCCGCTGATTCGCTGGAGCGAGGAGGTGGAGGTTGTCCGGTAGCTTGAACGTGTGTGCGAGGACGGATGCGCTGCTGATTTGCGGCGCTCGGACTTCCACACGATCTTAAGATCAGCAAGCGTACGACTACATCAACCACGAGTTCCTACTCGTTTACAAAACCCGTTGTCTTCGAGGGTAAGTTCTCCATGGATGTATGTCCACCCGTTGCTCTGTACTAGTAGATAGATCTTGGCGTATAGTTCTCATCGTAGGAATTTTTTTGTTTTCTATACTGTGGACCCAACACTTACAGCGGACGGTCTTCTTCTGTTTAGGAAAGCGCACAACTTCCCATGTGTCATTCTTATCAAGTGATTGCATCTCTTCTTGCATAGCAGAAATCCACTTCTCGCGGTCAACGGATGCATCAGCTTCATTGTATGTAGCAGGTTTAGTATCATGCTCCACCTGTTCAGCACAACTCAAAGCATAATGAGAAAGATTACACTCTCCAATTAAACGATGAGGTGGAACTATGTTACGCCTCGGTCTATTTGCAGCAATAGATTCCTATGGATGCTGCAAAACAGCAGGTGAGTGCTGAACAACATCATCATCAATATTTTCCTCATGAGTATCATCAACAACAATATTATTATCAACAGTTTTCTGCACGTGCTCCACTTGCACACTAACTCCCTCCTCTCCAATAGTAACAAGAGTGGGATCTGATGGCAGGTTGTCATGATACATAATGGATTCATTGAAAACAACGTTCCTACTCAACAAAATCTTTTTAGTTTCAGGATTCCATAGTTTATATGCCTTAACTCCTGAACCATAACCAAGGAACATGCACTTAACAGCTCTAGGCTCTAACTTTCCATTATCAACGTGAGCATAAGCAGTGCAACCGAAAACTCTCAACTGTGCATAATCAGCAGGCGAACCTGACCATACCTCAATAAGAGTTTTCTTCTTAAGTGGAATAGAAGGTGACCTGTTGATGAGGTAGCACGCTGTGTTTGCGGCTTCAGCCCAGAAACGTCTATGCATACCTGCATTGGACAACATACAACGAACCCTCGAGATGATGGTTCTATTCATGCGCTCAGCCACACCATTCTGTTGAGGTGTGTAAGGGACGGTGTGGTGCCTGATTATACCATCATTATTGCAAAACTCATTAGAACAGAATTCCATACCATTGTTAGTACGTAGTACCTTTACCTTCTTTTCAGTTTGTTTTTCTACCATAACTTTCTACTTCTTAAAAGCATCAAAAACATCAGATTTATGTTTCAGTAAATATGGCCACACTTTTCTTGAGTAGATGTCTTACGGGAAGGCCCCCATACATCAGCATGCACATAATCTAAAATGCCTTTGGTGATATGAACAGAAGCATTGAATTTAACTCTTTTATGCTTACCAAAAACACAGTGCTCATAGAACTCAAACTTACCCAACTTGCAACCATTAATCAGCTCTCTCTTAACCAACTCTGCCATGCCATGTTCGCTCATATGCCCAAGACGCATATGCCACAGATTTGTTTTACCACAATCATCAGAATCATTAGAAGTAATAGCAGCAGCAATATCAGGCAAAGTGCTACCTCTAAGAACATATAACTTAGCAGAATTTATATCACCTATCATGTGAATAAGAGAACCTTTTGATACTTTTAACAACCTACGCCCACCGGCATACTTGTATCCATCAACGTCCATGGTACTCAGGGAGATCAAATTTCTGGCCATGCTTGGTATGTGCTTCACCTCAGTCAACGTACGTGTCACGCCATCATGTGTTCTGATCTTAATAGATCTAACTCCGACAATATGGCATGGGTTGTCATTCCCCACACGTACAAAATCTCTAGTCTACACATACTCATATGAACTAAACCAATCTTTGTGACAGCAAATATGAAACGAACATGCAGTATCAAGTATCCATTCGTCATCACGAGAAGCACAAGCAGCAAAAACGGCTAAACATTCACCGTTAGAACTATCACCAGAAACAACAGCAGCCTTACCAGTACCTTGATCCTTATCTTTCGGTTGGTAAGTCCCATTCTTTTCTCCTTATTCTACAGCTTCCAACAATCATCAATAACATGATTGGATTTCTTACAGTACCTATAGAACTTGTCCTTTCCCTTGGAATTCGAACGACTTTTGCCATCTTTGGTCTTATCTCAGTTGCCATAGTTGTTAGACCTCTGGTCGGTCCTGCCATGAACCTGCAGAGCTTCAGCCTTGGATGACGCCCCATCTGCATGCACCATAGTTTTCATCTTTTCCCTCTATTTGAGGGCCTCTTGTACTTCTTCAAGGGTTATTTTATCACGGCTCAACAATATTGTATCATGAAAGTGTGTATAAGAACTAGGCAGCGAGCATAAGAGTAATAGAGCTAGATCCTCATCATCATATTTTACTTCCATAGATTGCAAATCAGAAATAATCTTCCTAAAAAGAGATAAGTGATTCATTACCGATTTATCTTCCTGCAATCTATGCGAGAACAACTTCATCTTCACATGCATCTTACTGGTTAGATCCTTTGACATGCAGATCGATTCTAGTTTCAGCCAAAGAGCAGCAGCATATTTCTCTGCCAAAACTTCCTGCAAATATTATTGGACAGATGAAGTTGAATCATAGACAAAGCCTTATGGTCCTTCCGCTTCTCTTCGTCAAACCAGATCTTAGCATCATCTTTCCCGAATCCTTCCAGCGCTTCATCCAGATCTAAAGTTTGGGCGAGAATCGCCCGCATCTTCACCTGTCACAAGCAGAATCTTGTGGAGTAGTCCAGCTGCGGTAGATCGAACTTCAATGACGACATGACGCAAAACCCTAGATTAGAACATGAGGCTCTGATACCACTTGTTAGCTTTGCGACAATCAAATAACGAAGAACGAAAATAAAATCGCAGCAAGGGGACACATATTTAACGTGGAAAGCCCTCTCCAACAAAGAGAGGGAAAAACCACGGGCACCAGCCAACAGAACTTCACTATACGGGGAGTGTTTACACAATGCCGGGGATTTCACAGATGCAACTTATCTCAGTCGGCGGCTTACAAAAGTTATATATAGCGGTGGTAACCTAGGTCATCAACGATCCGTACCGCGGGGGCTGTCCCCCCGTCCCTCCCCCCCCCCCCCCCCCCCCCCCCCCCCCCCCCCCCCCCCCCCCCGCACCCCCCATAGGCGTCCCTGTTGGGCACGGTAAGGACCTCGCTTCGGCGAAGTTAGCCTCCTTAATAGAATTTGGATCATACTTCAACATGGCTCACGAGCTCAAATGCACTCGTTTTATGGTCCGTTCACGTGGTCTTGAGATGTGCGTCCTGGCTGACTTTTCTGTGCATTGTGGAATGCAGAAAATAGTGATACTACTAGACCATTAAAGCACGCGTTGCTACGCCCGTCCATACTTGAAGAAATGTTAGATATGACATACAAGCAGTTGGACATTTTTATCTTTTCGTAAAAATGATAGAACTCAAATTACAACGGCTTTTGTAATCATACAATTATATGTCACTTGATCCGGTCGCAATTTTGCATTGTCCATTTACCTTGGCTTTGTACATTGCATCGATATTCAGTAATAGGTCAACCACATTAGTCACAACTCCTGATTATTCCAATAAAAGAACTGCATGCCTTTCCTACTTTGCCTTTCATAAAGAATCCAGATACGATTGTTTCAGATGCCACCGGATTGAGGAAGGATGATCCTCATTTTGCCAACATTTGGAGTAGGTCCGAGTGTTGTTAGCTTCTATTGTCATCACATAAGCTCTACTCCTGGCACCGTACACAAAGTGTAGCTCAAACATCTTATAAAGTTTAGAAATTAGAGAGCAACGAAATTAAATCTTTATGGATTGCAATGCAATAACTTGTAACAATATATTGTTTTGTTATTAAATTCAAGGTCGTGCTAGGCGTCCCCCGGGGGATAACTCCCCTTGATCTCCCGGGTCCCCAGCCAACCACGTGTCTGTGGTCAATGCAGTGTGAGGACCGCGCACATTTCCTTTCTCTTCCATGGAACTGAACCTCCTGCCTCGCTCCTTCCGTATCCCGACAGTCGCTGCAAGAGACGGCAGAGTCGCCGCTCCTCGTTGTCGCCGGAGAAGTCGCTAGTCGCCGCTCCTCGTTGTCGCCGGAGAAGTCGCTGGAAAGACATCCTCGCCTTAGTAGCAATGCTTGTTGCTCGTTGTAGCAGCCCCTCCTGCCGCTGGTAGCAAAGTCCCACACCCTTTCTCAATAGCGGTAGCATCCCTTGTGGCGGCGGCACCTCGCCCATGTAGCAGCGCGGCCTCGCCCAAGTAGCAGAGGAGCCTCGCCGGTGTAGCAGCGCGGCCTCGCCCATATAGCACAGACGCATCGCGGAGTGCAGCAGCCGCCACACTGTCGTGTAGCAGCGGACGTCACCGTGTGTAGCAGCCGCGTGTAGCAGCCTCCACCGCCGCGTGTACCGGACGTTGCCCGGTCGTGTAGCAGCCTCCGCTACCGCATGTAGCAGTGGCCGCCAGCGCGTGTAGCAGCGTTTGTCGCCGCCGCGTGTACCAGCCGGCGTCGCCTTGTAGCAGCACGCGTGGCAAGATTGACAGGAGTTCTTGACGGGCGGCGCGCCGAGGGAGGAGTAGGGCGGGGCACCGAGGGCATCGCAGGGGGAGAAGAAGCGGGACGCACCATGGATTTTGGTTCAGGAACGATGGGAAGGGAAAACCAGTCATGGGGATAAGATTGCGGTGGTGGACCCCACAGACGTGCGTGTCTCGTGCGAGGTCGGACACGCGTCGGCACCACGAACCGGGGGACGCGAGTCGCGTGATCCCCCGGATGAACGGTATCGTTTTCGTTAAATTTATGGCAGTCATACCCTCATTTGTGTACTTTTTTATTTGTGGTCTACTAAAAAAAGACAGTCTGCATGTAGATGATAAATGGCAGACATACCCGTCGCCGCCATCGGCTGATGCCACCTGTTGCAGGGAAGTGGAGGGGGCCGCCACCAGCACAACCATCCGATCGCGTTTAGGGTTGTCACCAATGTCGCTTCTGTCGCTGTCTCACGAGGAAGGTGGGAAGCCGAACAAATGGGCTGACGGGTGTGTACTAAAAGCTCAGATCTAGCCTAGAATGCCCAGATCTTGCCTAGAGTGTATGTTCAGCCCGATCAACCACAGCTGGGCTAGGTAAATCGGAGGAGCAGCGGCCCAACAGATCGAGATCCGACGGCCAGCAACGTGAAAACGCCCGTGGAGACTCCTAGCTCGAAGCTGATATGAAACCGGGCTCGCTATTTTATATGCCGCCCAGCTCCCTTGTTCGATCGATTTCACAGGTTGCCCAACTTCTTGCACTGCACCGGCCGATCGAGCGCCATGAGAACGCCAGGTCACCGGTCTCGCCGGACGATCGAGACGGAGCATCTGTCCACGCGCGATCGAGACGGACGAGCGGATCTCCGGGGCCTCCGCGAGGAAGACGAGGATTGCCTCAGCGCACTCCCCGATGACGTGCTCCGCCTCGTGCTCCGTCGCCTCGACACCCGCTCCGCGCTCGCCACCGCCGCGCTCTCCCGTCGATGGGCGCGGCTCCGAATCGAGCTCCCCGCGCTCGAATTCAAAGTCGGCGACGTGCTGCCGAAGCGCTACCGACAGCACCTCCGTCGCCGCCTCCGCTCCGGGGACTGCCCCAGGGCCAGGGATAAATTCGTCATCGACAGGATCAAAAAGCTTGACCTCGTACTCGGCCGGTACGAGCGCCACGGTATGCGCTCGCTGGCCGACTCCCTCGAGGCCTTCCTCCACGCCCACGCCGACGCAGAGCGTCCTCGTCGGCGAGTGCGCAAGGTTAGCCTGGAGATCTTCCCCACCCACAACACCGGCAGCTTGGACCGCCTCATCACCACGGCTGTCGGCGCCTGGGGAGAAGAGGACCTTGAGGTCGTCGTCCTCAAATCACACAGACGTCAGTCTATGAGCGCCACAAGCTACAGCTTTCCCCACCGTTCCTTCGACATCCTCCTCCCCGAAGGCACCGGCGAAGTCAGGCTGAAAAGGCTGAAGCTCAGCAACTGCGCCCCACACGTGCTCGGGCAGGACGCGAACCCGTCCCTGCCACCGGCACGCGCCTTCGGTGCGCTCGCCGTGCTCGTCCTGCAAGACCTGCCGAGGAGGACGCGTGGCCTCGTTTACGGTAGCGTCATCCGGGCATGCCCCGTGCTGGAGGTACTGCACCTCAGATCATGCGGCTGCCGCGGGAGATCCTTCACTCTAGACGCACCTGACTCAAGGCTCGTGGAGATGATTGTGGAGCTCAATGGCCTCATACTCGGAAAGATCGACCTGCGTGCATTACCGAGGCTGGAGAGGCTGGCGTGCATGGGCGCTCCGATGGAGCTCAAGTTGGGCGTCGTGCCACGCCTGGCGCACCTCAACCTCACATACGACGAGGACGCGAGCCACTGGACTCCGCGGTTCCAGTGGATGGCCATACGGAACGTATACCTTCTTAGCAGCTTCCTGAGCGGCCTCACAGGCCTCGAGGACCTCGTGCTCCGCTTCACCGGGCCTGAGATGTGGCTCAGACAACCTCTCGATGACATGCCGCCGTCGTTGGGCAAGCTGAGAAAGCTGCTCGTGGCGGACATGCCGTCGTCTTGGGACATCACATGGACATGTTACATCCTAGAGTCCGCGCCTTTCCTCGAGACGCTACACATTCATGTCGCCGCCGCCGACGACGACGACGTTGGGTCCGTGGCCGGCGAGCCGATCTGGTGGCCGCCGTCCTCGGAGTTTAGGCACAGACGGCTAGGAGAGGTGGTGATAGGCGGCTTCGAGGGAACGCCGAAACAGGTTCACTTCGTGAGGTTCCTGAGGGGAACGTGCACGACGCTACGGGAGGTCATGCTGCTCAGACATGGGATCGTCAGGGACAAGGGTCTCTGGGACTGGGAGAAGGTGGCGCCGCGGCAAGAGTGGCAATGGCGACAGAGGCGCGGTGCTAAGAGGCATAGAGGATGCTGAGACTGATGTCATGTCGTGCTCGTCCGCTCATATTGTTTTCCGGTAATTTTCCACTCGGTTAGTCGACAATTTCTTTCAGATTGTCGTTGTGTGTCAGGTTGAAAAAAAATGCAATTCGGCTATCAATCACCCATCGTTTTTAGTTTGATTCTCAATCTCCAAATTAATGTTTTCAATTTTTTCTAGATTCAGATTCATCTAGTCCTATTTTAATGCTCTATACATCCGAATCTAATCTAGATAAATCTAAGAACATTAATTTTGATATTTTTTATCATTTGAATAGAATGTCCCCGTTTTGATATTTGAGTTCGTGTTGACTTAATTTTCGTAACAGGATCAATCTTTAACACATTTTTAAAAAGTTTGGAATTCAGAGTTATCAAACTATAAATAAAATTTGGGCGTGCCTAGGTCTCAGGCAACTGAGACTTAACTAAGTCTCAGTCGCATAACATCAGCAGAAAATCTGAACCCATCGTGTTTCCCCCTTTAAGCCCAACGCTCAACTAGTATCCTGTTCCTGGGCTTTTCCTGTTCTGTTTCTGTTGATTGGGCTATGTGTCATATTATTTGTTGGGCTTTTGTCTTGTATCTGAAGGAAGTGTCCAGAAACATGCTGTGATATTACATATGTATCCCCACCTACTCTGCCTCTTTTGTCGTCCTCCCCGTCTCACCAGAGCCTTCTCCAAAAAAACGAAATCTCCATGAAAAGACACGATACTTGAGAATCATGTCCGGGGAAGGAGAACCACATAAACATGGAGGAGCAACGAGCACGTACCCAGGTAAGAGGAAAAATCACCTCCTGAGACCTAGGCAGTCCCTCTCCCTGTACTCCTTGTTCTTAATCAACACTGGTGGTAGAGATCTGGTCAGAAATCTGGTGAAAATTAAATGAACATTCTGTAATTATCTCCAGGTATCATGGACACAGCAACACCAACTACTTACCAAGGTTAGAAAATCCATCTCCTTTCTTTCAGATCACATTCTTAATCTGTTTTCTCTGAAGAAAGTTGATTTCACATCAGCGAAAATGATTATTTTCTGTGCAGAAATAATGCAGGACTATGGTGATTATCTAATTGGACACAGCAGCAAACATCTGAGGTACTTACATAGACATGTACTTATTACATACTGAAAGTCAATCTGCGGGCATACTGTGGGCATGATTCTTTTGGAAAAACAACTTAATGCAAAGTCAATCTGTACATGAACAATCTGTTGTTGTTGTAGAACAACTTGATGCAACTCAATCTGTTCATGTGCTTCTATATAATAACAACAATGCAAGTCAATCTGTTGAACTTAAAGACCAAACAACACATAGCAATGAACCTTCTATATAAATAACAACTGAAATTTGAAGCACCATTTGAACAATAATATGATATGTGGACGCATTTAGTTGGCAGACTGCATAAAACATATTTGACCTGCAGATAGATGTAAGAAGATATATTTTGATTTCAGGTTAATTATTATGAAGGACATGGTTTGTCTTATACACAAATGTTGCTTGGAGTCGAGATGTCAGCTGAAGGAGAACATTACAACAAATCCTTACAAGATCCAGCAGCAGATGAGGTACCAAAATTTGGAGAACAAGAACAAAGCTATTTACTTTGAAACCAAAATATGCAGAACTATGTTTTCTAAGTTTTCATTCTTGCTTGTTAGCTTATTTTATTTTGAAACCAAAATATGCAGAACAGGCTATATATGATCACTGGTAGATATTTTGATGGCAATGCTGGTATGGAAGAAGAGGAGGAATGCTATGATCAACTACAAGATAATTCAATGAAAACTGCGGACATGTTCCATGAAGATGATGCATCTAATTCTTACTTTGATCAGAACATACCACACAACGCGGATAATTCGGATGGAGAATGGGATGATCCAGCACCACAAGAGTATGATATATTTGGTGATGGACACCCACCAAATGCTTCCACTGATCAAGATCCATCAAATGCTACTACTGTTCAAGAACCACCAAATGCTTGTACTTCTGAACAACCAAGTTCTTCTGATCCAGCAAGTGCTTCTGCTGTAGGAAGCCATGCTCAAACAGAAGGAGCTAAAGAACCTGTTGAGCTTCTCTCACAGCAAGATATTGAAGATTTCCTGGAGCTTGAAAATGAAGAATCCTGCAGTCAAGAAGTCCGTCGTCAGCATACTCCACATCTTGGCATGATTTTTGATTCTGATGAAGAAGCTTATCATTTTTACAATGAGTATGCTGCAATATGTGGCTTTTCAGTAAAGAAAGCTGGAAATTATCATGCAAAAAAAGCAGGTGGTGCTGGGCATACACGTTCTACCTTTTCATGCAACAAATCAGGAAAGATTCCTGATCAGGATACTTTGGATGCAAGAAAAAAATGAACGCAAGAAAGAAAACAAGAGAGAACAGGGGTTGTGCAAGTTCAAACACAGAAAAGAAGAAGATCTAACGTTGTACAAATAACAGGTTGCCTGGCTAAAATGGTTGTTTCACTAAGGAATGGTAAATTGGTGGTCATTTTAGTGGATCTTGAACACAATCATGAGTTGATCCCACAGGATGAGACAAAGTTTCTTAGGTCTCATAAGCAT
This sequence comes from Avena eriantha, assembly GCA_910589775.1. Classification (NCBI taxonomy): domain Eukaryota; kingdom Viridiplantae; phylum Streptophyta; class Magnoliopsida; order Poales; family Poaceae; genus Avena; species Avena eriantha. The sequence continues at coordinate 17,276,075 of OU342743.1, forward strand.
ATGACTGAACAAGAGAAGCTTTTCATCCGCACATTCAATTCAGTCAAATTACCCACAAGGAAAATAATGGGAATCCTAGCATACCTAAGAGGTGGAGTTGGTGCTCTTCCTTACACAAAAAAATATGTCAGCAATGTGCGAACAGCTATGAGGAATGAGTGCAGGCAGAATGACATGACCCAAGTGTTGGAGTACTTCAGGAAAAGAAAGCAAGCTAACCCAAGGTTCTTCTATGACTTCCAACTTGGTGAGGGAAATAAGGTGCTAAGTATATTCTGGTCAGATGAACATTCAAGAAAAATGTATGACCTGTATGGAGATTGTGTTAGCTTCGACACAACTTACAAGACCAACAGATACAACCTCCCCTTTGCACCGTTTGTAGGTGTAACAGGCCATGGAAACAATTGCTTGTTTGCTTGTGCATTTGTTCAGAACGAGACTATTGATGTTTTTAAATGGTTGTTTAAAACATTCCGAGTATGTATGGGAAACAAGGATCCTACTACAATCATCACATATCAGTGTGTGTCAATGGGTAAAGCAATATCCGCAATTTTCCCCAGCGCAGTGCACAGATTTTGCTTTTTCCATATACGCAAGAAAGCCGAGGAAAAGTGTGGAAGATCATTTGCTACCAAGAAAGACTTACATGCAGACTTCTCGGATATCTTGCGGAACTCATTGACTGTAGAATAATTTGAATTGTTGTGGCCGCAGATGATTCAAAGATATGGTGTTGCACACCTCAAATATTTCAAAGCAATGTGGGATAACAGGCATAGATTTGTTCCTGTTTATTTCAAGAAGGATTTTTTTCCTTTCATACACTCGACTGCTAGAAGTAAAGGCACTAATTCTGTGTTCAAAGACAATGTAGGTGCAACCTATAGTCTCATTAGTTTCTTGAGTGAATATCAGAGGATATGTGAAGCAATTCAGGAAAAGGAGAAAGAGCAGGACTCAATTACTAGGACCACTATCCCTAGTTATCATTTCAGCAGTGAGATTGAGATACGGGCAGGTAGTATCTACAACCGGCAAATATTTTACAAGTTCCAAATTCAGCTTAAGTTCACAAGCAAACTACATGTTGATGAGGTGGTTAAGAATCAAAGATATGAAGTTTATAAAACAAGAATGCTTGCAGAAAAAGAATTTAGGCCTCGACGGTATATTGTCCTGGTTAATTTACCGCAAGAAGATTTCTCTTGCATTTGTTGCAAATTTCAGAAGGATGGCATTGTTTTCAGCCACATACTTCGTGTTCTTGTGAACCTCAACATGTCAAAGCTGCCAGCAAAATATTTTCTCGACAGGTGGAAGCCAAAGGAGAGAAAAACCATAAGAGATAAGAAGTTCAATCTGCCCATGGAGCTCACAGAGAAAGACAGCCACCTTAGGTTCAGTCTATTGTCCGATAGGCTTATTGACATTGCATCTGATGGCTCTAAATCAAATGAGAGGTATCTAATGGTTGTGGAAGAAGCTAAAAAGATACAGGAGAAGCTAGATGCAATTAGTATAGCTGAGGAGCAAGAAGAGCTGCTAAGAAAGAAGGAGTCAAATGAAGCAGTTAGGCAGCCTCTGATAATTGATGATGGCTACACGAATATTCTTCAGAATCCTGATGTTGCTAAGCCAAGAGGGCGCCCTACTATAGCTGGACGGCATAAAACTTTAGCTGAACAAATCAGAACAAAACAGAAGATAACTTGCAGCCATTGTGGTTCACATGAACACAACTATGCAACATGCAAGTCGAAGCAGCTACCTAAGTCTACTTTCAACAAGAAAACCGCAAGCAAAAAGGCTTCAGGCATGATACTTTAAATGTTTAATATAAAAAATAGAAAGGAACTTATGTGTGCTTAGCTGATTTAATTCTTTTGTATCTGTTCTGCAGGTTCTAGTGCGTAAAAACATAAAGAGAGTTATGAAAAAACAGAGCAAACTAAATCAAAGAACATGTCAAAAGGACAAGTGAGTCCAATGGAGTTGTGAAAGAAGATACATGCGATTAATACATAAGCGAGAGAAATTTGTAAACTATGTCTTATTTTTTTGTGCTCAACAAGGTTTTAGTTGTGAACAATGTACATCTGATAACATTTCATCATCTCTATGTTTTGTTCAAGAATTAATGCAAAACAATATGCCTGCTGATTTTCATCTCTATGCAGAACAAAATGCAAAAACCTATTGCTTGGTTTGTGTCTCTATTTTCCATCTTTCAATTAATTTTGAATTCATAATTAATACAAGAAAAAGAAATATTGAAAATACATGAGTTTTTTTTCATTGTGTACCTTTGTTGTGATCTGCAAGCTTACTTCGCTATTGGTTCATCAGCAAAAAACAGAAATCTGTATCCTTCCTCATCATTTGCATAAAAAGAGAAACATTTCAATGTTAATACATTAGACTAGGGATGAAGATAATAAATATGACATATGTGAACGATCTTTTCATGTGTACCTTTTGAACTGTTCTTCATACTGTAAATTTCTTCATTAATTTCCACATGCTATTATAGAGTATTGAAAAATATTAAAAATGCTTAGTCCTGTTAATGCACAACATACAAAAAAAAACTAAAAAAGGCAAAAAAAAACATCTGCACACATAGGTTACTTGAAGCTTTCGCAAATTTGAGATATATTCATAAGATAGGTTACTTGAAGCTTTCAAAAATTTGAGATATATTCATACCATACTATAATCATATCTGAAAAACAGCAGGCATGTTGTTTTACGTGTTTGTTTCCCACAACATCGCAAAAGCACAGAAAAAGAAACTAAAAAAGAAAGCTCATGTCCATGATATTACAAGTGCTTCCCTCATGAGTATATAACACTAGTTTGAGATGCACAAAAAACATCAGAAAAAAGATCTTCGACTTTATCTCTGCTTGCTGTTGTTTGTAAGGTACAAACTCTATTGTTGGTGGTGAATTTACTTTCCTCTGAAAAACACTGCAAAAAATTGCCTTTGTGTTATATACTATATAAAATATACAGATTTGAGTTTGTAGAAAAGTGTTTTTACATACAGTGCTTACCCCATGTGTTAGTACAAAAAGATTTTTCACTACATATTCCTCTTCTTGTTCTTGTAAGCCTATTAAAACCAACAAAAAAGCAGAGTAGTAAAAACACACAGAATAGTTCAATGAATATTGTCAAACAAAAATGAAAAAAGAAAATTACTTGTATGTCAAACGTGCTTATGAAATCCATTTGACTGATTTCTGAGTTGTAGTCATTGAATAGTGTGTCTATTGCAATTCTAACACGGGACTCTGGTATGTCTTGTGCTGAAAATGAGCAAGAATGTGGGTTTCTTGTGCAATACTTCTGCATGTACTTGATAGTGAAGATTCCGCAATCATTGCTGTTTTGGATTGGATATGTTAATATAATATAGAATCATTGCTAATTCATAAGAAGGATAAATAACAAAACTAAAGAAGTTACGTACGGAGTTTTCTGTTTTGACAAATTTGGGAACATTCTGCCAAAGTTCTCGAAATGCATATCTTTCAGATTGCATTCATTCCATGTATTTATGAAATTTGTAACCTGTAGCAACAAAATAGAAAAAATATAAGAAATCTGGAACATTAAATTAGCAAAAAATGTAATGGGACGTGCTTAGGTCTCAGGCATACCCAATAAAAATAGTTAGGTGTGACTGTGTTTAAAGTTACAAACATACCAGCATGTTGTCAACTTTCTGATGCAGTGGACCACTTTCTCCATATAGTGAATCAAGAAACAAGAATTTTCGGGCCTTCATATCAACGGCAAACACAAACCAGTGATTGTCGTACAAAGATGGGAAGTTTAACTACATTTTGCAGAAAATATAAATTAGTGTCTATATAGATTAAAATGATCATACTCTAAAAAAACAAAATAGAATGTGCAGTATAAGCAAAATTACCCTTTCAGATTGTTGCAACTTTTTCGCTAAATCAGCAGCCTTGAAATTTTTAATTACATTCTTATTCCAAACATTCTTCATGTAATCGCTAGGCCATTTTTCGAGGAAATATTCCTGTTTAATAAAAATATAATGCATATTAACATATTGAGTACCAACTGTATGTTGCCAAGAAAGTAAAAAAGCATTCAACGGTATCCAAGAGAAAAAACTTACTGCCGAGGTGTGGAAGAAGAAATGTTTGTTTGAGAATCGTGGATGGTTATCCTTGAAAATCTTGCGACAGCAAGCATTAATGACCCATGCCCCCACCCATCCATCTTGTTTCATTGACGTTCCGAGCTGTTCTAATGACACTCTACAATTGTTCATGTTGATAATCCATCTACTGTTTTGATTGAGGAGAAAAGAAAGTACAAAAAACATAGTTAAAATGATTGAAAAAAGAAGATACTATTAGAACATAAGCAATTTGCATAGTTGAACAAAAACTAACAGAGTAGTATTGCTTACTCTCGGTAATCAGGGTCATCACATAGTGTCGTTATTGTTTCATATATGATCATCTCGTGTGGCTCAATTGAACTTCTGGTAGTATTCTCGAAAGGTGATCTTATGAAATAACTGGGTTTAACAACTCGCTTTGGGGGTACGTTCTCCTTTCCTATTGATACAATATTACTCCCTAAGGTCAATCCAGCGTTATACATATCATCGCTTCTTGTTGCCATGTCATTGCAGGCACTTTTGAAAAACCTTTCACCCAAGAATTGTACTTTTGGTGAAGATGGCACGTCTCTGTTTGATCTTTCACCTAAGAATTGTACTTCAGGTGACATTTTCTTGAGTTTTTCGCAAAGGAATTCAACTTCTGGGGAAGACACCTGCAACAAAAGAGCACAAGTTTAGAAACAAATCTAGTTCATTATAAGGTACATTTGTACATAAAAAGCAAAAATTGCTGTAATGAACACACAAGTTCAATCAAAAACGCTAGTTGCATTTTGCTATTGGCAAAAAAAATTGACACTAAAAATTGTATGTTTCAAACAAAGCTAGTTGGATTATAACATATATTTTGATGTGTAATTATTTTAACTTGCATAGAAGATAGTTGCAGTAATGATACTAAAAAATAGGTACTGGTACTGAAAAAAGTTGATATGCTCACAAGTTCTTTTAGCTTCTGAATTTTTGGTATCGGAGTCATCTTAGATTCATCTTGAAACAATTTCCTTCCTGCTATATTCCATCTCGATGGGAGCTCGTTATTTGACAAAAGCTTTGATGGTTAAGAAGGCTGAATAACAAGTAGAAAAAACAGTAGTAAGAAACACAAATAGGGAAAACATAAAAATTGAGAAAAGAGAAAGTCTGAAAAATATATGGATGAAAATACAGGAAAAATAATCTCACATCTAGGTTGATCAATTCTTCTATTTCGTTTTCTGTTGCAGCCTTTTTGCCTTCGTATTGTGGAATACTACAAATTGCTTGTCGTTGAGCACATTGTATTGAACTAAATTCAAAATCGGAGCTTGTAGTTCTCTGCAATTTTTGAAAATCATTAACAAGGTAAAAAGAAACAGTGATAGCACATAAAAAAGAAAAGAACAGAGAGAGTTATTCTGCAAGTGTATCACTAAACACAATGGTAAAACCATGGAAACATGGTGGGAAAGAGAGAAAAAAACCTTGTAAGTTGGATATTTGGTCTTAGGTGGAGAATAAACATAACTTCTGTTTGCCTTCAAAAGTAAAAGAAAGTGAGAGATGATTAGAAAATTATATTTAGGTGCTGCATGTTTTGTAAAATTAATATGATAGATGCAAAAATACAAACCTGGAACTGATTTTTGTTGTTGATCTGCAGTGGCAGATTTAATTTCTGTACACACTTGTTGACCTCACTTTGATTGTTTTGATTATTCTCTGATTCACTTTGCATAAGAATATCCTCGTTTTGCTCGTTCTGAAAAGGGAAGATTTACACATCAAACAAAATTCTTCATTTCATATCACCTAAAAGTTCAACAAGCAACAAAAGAAAAAGGATAGAACAGAAGTAACCTCATCTTGAGGTTGTGAACTTGCTCCAAGAGGCCTCCAAAGTTCTACTTCCTCAATGTATTTGCCGTTGTCATCTTCATGTTCAAACAATCTGAATGAAGATAATGAGGAGTCCTTGAAGATATATTTCTTACGAGCTTCCTTCAGATATTCTTTCCGTGAAAGATGCGCTATGGATTCTGTTCCTGGATCTGCATAATCAGAAAAAAACGACAAAAAGCAGCCAACATGAATTTAGTTACAGCCTATTATTCGTGCATAGGAAAAGAAAATTAAGAAACACAATTTACCAATGCGTCCAGTGGTTGGTTCTGCCAATGCAATATCTTTTAGTTTAGCCTCCGCTTGAGCTAGATTCAAATCTATTTGGTATTCAAATGTTCAGTGGTCTCTCTTGTTTGAAAATTCAAAAAGTAATAATGGTAGTTTGACAGTAATGCATAAAAAATATTGAAAAGTTGCAGCTAAAATACTATTATTGGGTTTATCTATTGACAACTGCTCCTGCATGTCAGGCCTTGTAAATGATGAAGTGCTTCCATCATCTACAGATGTCATGTGGTTCAGACTAATGCATCTCCTATGATGCACAGTACAAGCTACAACAGTTTCTTCAGCATTATCACTTTTTGTAACATGGTCCTGTGGTATGTACAGATAGATATGAGTCAAAAATAACAAAACAATGCATATAGACTATTGTTACAGTTTTGTTAAAAAGAAAAGAGATAATTCTAATAAAATAACAAATAAATTCATAATAAAGGAGAATAAAAATGTGTCGTACATCAGCAAAATTGATCAGGCCTTCAGGAGAAGTTTTCAAATTCAAATCCTTGTCATCATGTGTCAGACGTATCCTTTTGCTTTCGTTGAATTCTGATATTAAGAAAGAATATGGAAAAGATGGATTACTAAGTGGATGTTCAGAGAATCAACATTAATATATCATGTTTTGGCAGGAATAAAAAATTCATAGAAAACAGAATAAATAATACCTTGTTCTACATCAGTTTCATGTGTGCTTCCTTGAGTTTCTACTAACTGAGTTGTTTCAGAGTTTGGTTTGGTTATACCTTCATCTACTACAATGTTGAGTATATCCAGAAAAAGACTTTGAGCGTTTGAATAAGCTTCTTTGTTTGAGTTAATCATATGGCTCTGGAATGATTGAAAAATTTCCCTTGACCTGTAAAAAAGAAATATTGAAAAAGGTATTATTCAAACAGAATAAAGATCGAAAAAATTTATGTAGAGAATTCTAGTAACTGAGTTTCAGCCAAAAAAATCAATTCAAAATATTAGACAAACACAAAAATGAAAAACAGAAAAAGAAAACATGTTGTGTCAATCGTTCTCCAACAGCTTTCTCAATCTTGGCCTTGAAGATGTTGTGATCAGCAGCCATTGGGGTACTCATGATTGCAGGAGCTGCATAGCATGTTTGACAGAATTCTTTTATCTGACAAATTACAACAAAAAAAGATAAGGCACAAATTAGTATATAGCATACATTGTCATGTAGAGATAGTATTTGCAGAAAAATAAAAGAAGAATAACTTACAGTAGAAGAGCCATACTTCCCATCTTTTCCTTTATCCAACTCACTGAAACGTTTTATGAGCTTTCCTTTCCACACACATATTCTTGTTAGAGTTGGAGGCAATTTAATTGAACCAAACTCAATGAAATCAAGGTACCGTACCTTTACATGAAAAAAATAAAAGAACAAAAATGATCAATCAAAAAATATACATGTGATGAAACAACTCAATTAGGAACAACAGTCCAAAATAATTATGCACCGCTGTGTGGTAGATGCAGCCCCCTAGTGTTATTGTACCCTTGGTTTGCTTGCTTCTTTCTTTGAGATATTTGGTCACATAGCAAATGAACCAATCATAAGCAAACTTAGCCCAATTACGATCCTTTATTTTATATACATCAACTAGTGCTCCGAGATATTTTGTGCTTGGTTTTGTTGAGGAGTTTGGACATAAGAAAGCACCAAGTATGACAGACATGAAACAGCGGCAGAACTCAGCATCTATCAGATTCTCTTCGTTGATAATCTTGTCTCCGAAGTATCTAATAGATGGTATCTCAGATAATCCAAACAGTTCAAGAAAACTTGCCTTTCCTATCATTTCATCAGTCTCAACTGGCAAATCACCTGCAGGGATTCCCAATACATCCTGAAAAGACTTGGGGTTGATGGGTATTGAATTCTCTCCAATCCTAATTACTCCTTCTTCCAGTTTTCTGTTGTCTGTAATCCATTGAGCAAATAATCTTGGAACATTGCAATCATCAAGCTCCAACATGTCTTCAAAACCCATCTGCTTTACAAGACCTTTTCTGTGTTCTGAACTTGTGATACTCTGCAACACCAAGTAAACATACGGCACACTATATCTGTTGTATGCTTTAGTGTCATCATCATATCCTTCTTCTTCATCCACTAAGTTAACTTTTTCCTGTGTAAAAAAGTCAGTGGGTTTGTAATATCAATAAACTTTATTTCCAAATATAGAAGTCGGCTGAAAAATAAGGAAAAAGAACAGAAAATATAAGCAAATGAATAATGGCTTGAGCACTTGATATACCTTTCTTTTTCTTTTGTTGGTTGTTCTTCTCTTTATTCTTCTTTCAACACTCTTCTCCAGCTACAAAAACAAAGCATAAAAGATGCAGTTATATTAAGACCATCTACAAATAATTGTTCTCAGAGCACTAAATAAAATCAATATATTTAGCCCATCAAGGAAATGATATAATTAGAAAAAATACAGCCAAAATTATCAAAACAGGAAAAATTAGTGGACCATATGAACTCAGGTGCTTACCCAATTCTTAATATCTTCAACCAATTCTTTTTGAGACAAATCTGTTTGTGAATTATATTCATTATTCAACTCACTTTCTTGATCTTGTTGAAGTTGAATTGTATCCATTGTTGTATGACCTATGATGAAAAACATAAATTATGACCTGTATCCATTGTTTCAAATCATCAGGTTGGTGTTCTATTATGAAATGTAGCAGGTAGAAACCAAGTTTCCTAGCAGCTGTAAGTTGACAGTGAACTTTGCTGGAAATTAAAGAAGCTTAGCAGATGTATGAAAAAAATGCAAACATAATATTACTACATATGAATACAGATGTGCATAAGAACACATATATACTCCATTCATTTGTCCTTCACCGAAAGACTGTTCTCCTAAACACTAAATGGGCCTTGGGCTGATACACAAGTATTTGTCATTCAACTATATATCTGTAACAAGATTGGCACCATATATATGTGTGCAAGCAGCATTACAGAACAGAGTGATTACAGAACAAAGTGCAAGCAACTAGCGATTTTGTAACAAGATTGGCACCATATATATGTGTGCAAGCAGCATTACAGAACAGAGTGATTACAGCTAATTAAGCTTCTTCTGCCTGACCAGCACCGGCATGGCAGCTAGTGAATATAAGTGGACATCAAGCTAAGCCTGCAGAATCGAAACTAAACGCAGCACTCTCCACACAAACTCACTGGACACACTTGTAACGCTACTGCATCCCCACCCGACCATACATCCGCACACCCATACAGCAGCACACCGTCCTTGACTGTCCGACACCTGCATAGTCAGATAGCTCGCCTGGCCGTCGATCTGGCATCGCTACATGTAGCTATAGCTAGTGCGGAACCTCAGGCCTGCTGCTTAGCTTGTTAATTTTACTTCCTTGAAAGCTAATTTGACTATGTCGATTTGGAAATAGGAAAAAAAATCCGCACAAAAACATGAACAAATATTGCAATCCCTCACAAGATCTACAAATATAAACCGTACAACCTTCCTAGATTTGTCCATACACCATCGCAAGCTCAAAAATGGAACTACCAGTATGGGGATTCGACTAGTTGTGTACCAGGATAGCACGAGCCGCTCGGCGGCAGCTGGCGGACGTTGGAGCAGTGCGCCATCGCAGTAGCACCCGGTGCACCCGCCCCGCTCGCGGTCACCGCTGCCTCCACCATCACGCTCGCGGTCGCCGCTTCCGGCCCCGCCGCGGTCGCCCCTGCCGCCCCCATCGCGGCCTGCTCCTCTTCTCGTTTGCGTGTCCTTCCTTCCCTTTGTGTGGCCGTAGCTGTCCCCCCCTCCCACTTTAGTTTTGAAACAGTGTGAAAGTGGACACGCAGGCTAAAAATGTGCATCGGTGTAAAAAAATGGTCCCACATGTAAAACTCATCTCCATGTTAAAAATGTAATTAATACATAGAAATATATTTATTTCTCCTAGATTATTTGCAAAAATCATGTTAAAAATATTTGTGCAAGAATTGTTTTGAGGGCTTAGTTGCAATAAAATTTCAAATTGATTTAAGTTACAAAATGCAATGCAAAAAATGCAACTAGCCCCCCACAACGGGGCCCTAGTTGAAATGAAGTTGCAACTGGCCCTCGACGGGGGCTCAATTACAAGAAAGATCCAACTGGTCCCTCAACATATTGACCAGTTGCAATCAAGTTACAAGCAAGTAAGTTGCAACTCTGTCCCAGTGGGAGCTTGATTACTGCAATTGAGCCCATCGGGAGATCGGTTACAATCAAGTTATACTATCCCTCGACGTGGGCTCGACGGGGGCTCAGCTACAAACAAGTTGCAGCTGGCCTCCTCGGCGGTCCCTAGTTGCAATGAAGTTGCAACTGGCCCCTCGACAGAGCGACCAGTTGCAATCAAGTGGCAACTGAGGCTCGACGAGGGCTCAGTTACAAGCAAGTTGCAAACGGCCCCGACGGGAGCTCGGTTACTGCAACTAGGTCCATCGGGAGCTTATTTACAAGCAAGTTGCAACTGGACCCCCCCCCCCTCGGCAGGGCCCCAGTTACAAGCAAGTTGCAAACTGGCCCGCCAATGGGGTCCCCCCCGATTGCAATCAAGTTGCAACTTGCCCCCCTTAGTAGGGGCCCCAGTTACAAGGAAGTTGCAACTGCCCGCCGACGGGGTCCCCCCGATAGCAATCAAGTTGCAACTAGCCCCCCTTGGCGGGGCCCAGTTACAAACAAGTTGCAACTGGGCCCTAGCGGGAGCTCAGTTATTGCAACACCATCGAGAGCTCAGTTACAAGCAAGTTGCAACAGGCCCACCGACGGGGTCCTCCCAATCGCAATCAAGTTGCAACTAGCTCCTAGGCCTGCCGACGGGATCCCCCGGTTGCAATCAAGTTGCAACTGCCCCCTTGGCGGGGCCCCCAGTTACAACCAAGTTGCAACTGGGCCCCGGTGGGAGCTCAGTTATTGCAACTGGGCCCATCGGGACCTCAATTACAAGCAAGTTGCAACTAGCCAGCTTGGCAGGGCCCCAGTTTCAAGCGAGTTGCAACTAGGCCCCGATGGGAGCTCAGTTACAAGTAAGTTGCAACTGGCCCCCTTTGGTGGGCCCCTAGTTACAAGCAATTTGCAACCAGACCTCGGTGGGAGCTCAGTTACAAGCAAGTTGCAACTGTCCCGCCGACGGGGTCCTCCCGGTTGCAATCAAGTCGGCGGGCGCCAGTTACAATCAAGTTGCAACTGGCCCCCATGCCTATTGACGCCCCCCAGTTACAAGCAAGTTGCAACTGGCCCTCATGGCAGGGTCCCAGTTACAAGTGACTTGCAACTGGGCCCCCGACGGGAGCTCAGGGCCCATTGGGAGCCTAGTTACAAGTAAGTTGCAACTAGGGCCCCAGTTAGAAGCAAGTTGCAACTGGCCCCAGGGCCCCAGTTACAAGAAAGTTGCAACTAGGCCCCGGCGGGATCTCAGTTACAAGCAAGTTGCAATTGTCCCCACGCGGGAGCTCAGTTACAAGCAAGTTGCAACTGGCCCCCTTGGTGGGGCCTAGTTACAAGCAAGTTGCAACTAGGCCCTAGCGGGAGCTCAGTTATTGCAACACCATCAGGAGCTCAGTTACAAGCAAGTTGCAACAGGCCCACCGACGGGGTCCTCCCGATTGCAATCAAGTTGCAACTGGGCCCCGGTAGGAGCTCAGTTATTGCAACTGGGCCCATCGGGAGCTCAATTACAAGCAAGTTGCAACTGACCCCTTTGGTGTGCCCCCAGTTACAAGCAAGTTGCAACTAGGCCCCGACGGGAGCTCAGTTACAAGCAAGCTGCAACTATCCCGCCAACGGGGTTCTCCCAGTTGCAATCAAATCGGCGGAGCGCCAGTTACAATCAAGTTGCAACTAGCCGCCAAGCCTGCCAATGCCCCCCCCCAGTTACAAGCAAGTTGCAACTGGCCCTCTTGGTAGGGTCGTAGTTACAAGCGAGTTGCAAATGCCCGCCTCGGCGGGGCCCGGGGATCCCCCCCCCGGAGGGGTCCCAGTTGCAACCAAGTTGCAAATGCTCCTCCGAATAATACCTTTATTCGGAGGGGTCCCAGTTGCAACCAAGTTGCAAACTAGCCTGCCGATGAGGTCCCCCTGGTTGCAATCAAGTTGCAACTGGCCCCCTCCTCGACAAGTGCTTAGTTACAAGAAACTTGCAAAATAGGTGTCGACGGGAGCTCAGTTACAAGCAAGTTGCAACTGGACCCATCAGGAGCTCAGTTACAAATAAGTTGCAATTGGGACCCTCACCCCTACAAGCAACTTGTGACTGGGCCCCGTGCGGTTACAAGCAAAGTTGCAACTGGGCCCCCTCGGGAGCTCAGTTACAATCAAGTTGCAAATGGCCCACCAATGGTCCCCCGGTTACAATCAAGTTGCAAATGGCCCCCTCCCCGGCATGTGCTTAGTTACATGCAACTTGCAACTAGGCATCGGCGAAGCTCAGTTACAAGCAAGTTGCAACTGGGACCATCGGCAGCTCACTTACAAGCAAGTTGCCACTAGGCCCCTCACCCCAGTTACAAAGCAAGTTGCAACTGGGCCCCGGCAGTTACAAGCAAGTTGCAACTGGGCCCATCGGGAGCTCAGTTACAAGCAAGTTGCAATTGGCCCGCCGACGGGGGTCCTCCCGGTTGCAATCAAGTTGCAACTGGCCCCCTCGGCGGGCCCCCGGTTGAAATTAAGTTGCAACTGCCCTACTTGGCGGGGCCCCAGTTGCAAGCAAGTTGCAACTGGGACCCAGCGAAGCTCAGTTGCAAGCAAGTTGCAACTGGGACCCAGCGAAGCTCAGTTACAAGCAAGTTGCAAACTAGCCCGCCGACGGGGTTCCCTCGGTTGCAATCAAGTTGCATTTGGCCCCTCCCCGACAGGTGCTTAGTTACAAGCAAGTTGCAACTGGGCCCATCGGGAGCTCAGTTACAAGCAAGTTGCAACTAGGCCCATCGGGAGCTCAGTTACAAGCAAGTTGCCCCCCGGTTGCAATCAAGTTGCAACTACCCCCCTCGGCGAGTTACAAGCAAGTTGCAAAACTGGCCCGCCATCGGGGTCCCCCGGTTGCAAGCAAGTTGCAACTGCCGGATTGAAAAAATTCAATTGAAACTCGATTAAACCAACAACTCAAAAAATACTTAATCTAATCTTAATTTCACAAAAGAAAACAACCACAAAAAAGAAAAAAGAAAAAAGAAAATACCCTTGCATTCTAGCTTCACATATTTATGTTGCAACTAGGCCCCGATGGGAGCTCAGTGCCCATCGGGAGCCTATTTACAAGCAAGTTGCAACTAGGGCCCCCGGTTAAAAGCAAGTTGCAACTGGCCCCCGCGCGAGCTCAGTTACAAGCAAGTTGCAACTGTCCCACCGACGGGGTCCTCCCGGTTGCAGTCAAGCGGCGGAACGCCAGTTACAATCAAGTTGCAAGTAGCCCCCCTAGGCCTTCCGACGAGGTCAACCCCAGTTATAAGAAAGTTGCAACTAGCCCTCTTGGCGGGACCCAATTACAAGTGAGTTGCAAATGGGCCCCGACAGGAGCTTAGAGCCCATCAGGAGCCCAATTACAAGCAAGTTGCAACTAGGGCCCCCATTACAAGCAAGTTACAACTAGGCCTCGGCAGAAGCTCCGTTACAAGAAAGTTGTAACTGTCCTGTCGACGGGGTCCTCCCGGTTGCAATCAAGTTAGCAGGCACCAGTTATAATCAAGTTGCAACTATGACCCCAGTTACAGCAAGTTGCAACTGGCCTCGGGGCCCCAATTATAAGCAAGTTGCAACTAGGTCCCGGCAGGAGCTCAGTTACAAGTAAGTTGCAACTGTCCCGCCGACAGGATCCTCCCGGTTGCAATCAAGTCGACGGAATGCCAGTTACAATCAAGTTGCAACTAGCTCCAAGCTTGCCGACGGGGTCCCCCAGTTACAAGCAAGTTGCAACTGGCCCCGAGGCCCTAATTACAAGCAAGTTGCAACTAGGCCCTGACGGGAGCTCAGTTACAAGCAAGTTGCAATTGTCCCGCCGACGGGGTCCTCCCGGTTGCAATCAAGTCGGCGGAGCGCCAGATACAATCAAGTTGCTACTAGCCCCAAGCCTGCCGACGGGGTCCCCCAGTTACAAGCAAGTTTCAACTGGCCCTTTTGGCGGGGCCCTAGTTACAAGCGAGTTGCAACTGCACCCCGACTGGAGCTCAGTGACAACTATAAAATATCAAGGGATAAAATAAAGAAAGAAAATAAAAAAGGATACAACAAACCTATAATCAGCAAATGAACTTACAACTAGAATGAAAAAAAAGATACACCATCAAGAGCTCAGTTATAAGCAAGTTGCAACATGCCCACCGACGGGGTCCTCCCGATTGCAATCAAGTTGCAACTGGGCCCCGGTGGGAGCTCAGCTATTGCAACTGGGCCCATTGGGAGCTCAATTACAAGCAAGTTGCAACTGACCCCTTTGGTGTGCCCCCAGTTACAAGCAAGTTGCAACTAGCCGCCAAGCCTGCCGATGTCCCCCAGTTACAAGCAAGTTGCAACTGGCCCTCTTGGTAGGGTCGTAGTTACAAGCGAGTTGCAAATGCCCACCTCGGCGGGGCCCGGGGATCCCCCCCCCCCCCCCGATTGCATCAAGTTGCAACTGCCCCCTTCGGAGGGGTCCCAGTTGCAAGCAAGATGCAAATGCCCCTCCAAATAGTACCTTTATTCGGAGGGGTCCCAGTTGCAACCAAGTTGCAAACTAGCCTGCCGATGAGGTCCCCCCGGTTGCAATCAAGTTGCAACTGGCCCCCTCCTCGACAAGTGCTTAGTTACAAGAAACTTGCAAAATAGGTGTCGACGGGAGCTCAGTTACAAGCAAGTTGTAACTGGGCCCATCGGGAGCTCGGTTACAAGCAAGTTGCAACTGGACCCATCAGGAGCTCAGTTACAAGTAAGTTGCAACTGGGACCCTCACCCCTAGCAATCTTACCTTTGCATAATTATGTTGCCGGTGAAAAAAAGAACTAATAATAGCCAACCATAATAAAAATGAGGCATGAGCACATAAAACAATTACATACATAAAAAAACAGACACACATGTCGTCACATAAAAAATGAGGCATGACCACATAAAACTTAGTTCAGACACAACATTAAAACATGTCTAGATGTATCCGAATCTGGACAAATTCAAGTCAACTAATATGGATCGGAGGAGTATAAAATTGAAAAAAGAAAATAGAACCAGCAAGAAAAAATTGAAAAATTAAAACTTGATTGAACAACCAACTCAAACACTTAAGCTAAATCTTAAATTTACCTAAGAATAGAAAATAACCGCCGGCAAAAAAGAAACAAAAAAAAGCAGGAAAAAAACGCCGATCGGTGACAGCACACAGAGTAAGCCCACATAAAAACAGAAAACGGGCCACATAGCCACATAGCGTGCAACGCGGGTGACAACCGACCGCACAGCAGCGCAGGCGAGACAGAGCTGCACAGCAGCGCGCGGGAGCGGGACAGAGCTGCACAGCAGCGGAAAAGAAAACAGCGCGCGGACACGGAAAAAAAAGCTACTTTGTGCTGATCGTAAAGCAAAAAATCCTACCGTGTATTAGGTGACTGAGACTTAACTAATTCTCAGGCGCCTGAGAATTAGTAAATCCGATAAAATTTCAATGCAACTCATCTAGTATAGTATCAAATTTGACTTGTTTCATATCTATATCATCCATATTTCACTACGGTTTCCACATTTATTTCATAAAGTTTCACGCATGTAAAGAGTTCGCAATGTACTTCTGTACCTCTTCAAAATCTACTCAATATTAGATGAAAATACAATGAAAACTTCTAAAAAAAATAGAAGTTCGCATGTAAAGAGTGCCTCTTCAAAATCTACTCAATATTAGATGAAAATGCAATGAAAACTTCTTAAAAAATTTGGGAACGGAGATAAATAACTAAAATATAACTTTTGAAACAATGACTTCTGATTGATATTTTATCAAAATGGTGAATTTTTTGTTTTACAGTTATCGGAACGATGTTTAGAAATACATTTGAACACTTCACAAACAAAATCGAACCTACCAAATACTTTGTAAATATTAATATTCATATTCGCTCTAAGTCATAAGTCGTAAATATTTACGTGAGGGCATGTGCTATTTCTGTGTGCTTCATGTGCTTCTACTACTATCTATAAGATATCAAAACGCTTCCCTTGTAAGTTGGTCTCCATCTTCTTGGCTTAGAAAGGTGAGACTAAACATTGAAATGCCCATTCTATACTACTCCCAGATTGATGTTTGCGCCTGTTACATAATTCATCTCTCAGCTAGGCTTGGACGGCCAGAAAAAACAGATTGAACAAACAACCCATGCAATCTTTGTTTTCTCTATCGACGACTATGTCAACCTCATTGACTAGGTGAGACAACCTGATGCAAATGGAACCTCCACCAACCATATATATCATACAGTGATTCCATTTGCCAACCATAATAGATTATCACCACTCGGGCTGATAACCAATAGTTCATATTATTATGAAAATAATATTTTCGGTCTCCTTTTTGAATATAAGTGATACCATAATAGAATTTAAATACTTTATAAAACACATCATAGGACATGAGCAAGTGATGAACTTGCCTTATGACTACAAGGTAGTGAAGTTGGATGATTCCACTTGATCTTGTGCTTTGGTTTCTACAAAACATCATCAATGTTTAAAAAATCAAAATAATAATTTAATACATACTAATGTCATGCATTGTGTTATTTTGAGTTTATTACCCTTTTTTGCATGTTTTACCCACATTATTAGATTGAAAAGGATTTTAAAATTTTAAAATCATTTTCTTTGTATTTGTTAGAAAATAATATTATTTCTTCAAAGCAATAAATCTTAAACATTATACATAAAGCTAAAAGGAATTTACTTTTATTTAAAGATAATAAAGAAAAAAATACTTGTGTTAGTACTGTTAGAAATAATGGGCTAATCTGATTCGCAAAAAAAAGGCTAATCTAAATAAGCCCATGTAGATTTCAGATTTTCTCTAAATCTCAAAACCCATGTTTGTGGCAGCTCACATATGTCTGGGCCCATGTTTAGAGCATCTCACATGGGAGTGGAGTGGGTCCTAAAGTTTAGTCCCACATGGAAAGTTGAAGGAGAGTTACACCATCTTATAAGGGGGAGTGTTGCACCACTTTGTAAGTGAATGACAATAAGAGAGCTAGACGCGTGCTCCGCCTCCTACGACGCCACCGCTCGCGCGCATGCACCGCCTGCCCTTCTCGTCACGACGCGCATGTCATGGGTTGCGAGAATCTCGTCGAGCCGAGTTTTATTTTTGCTACTCAGGAAAACTTGTGAGATTTTAACAGACGTGTCAACAGCTAGCCTATTCGGGTCGTCCCCAAATCGTGGGCTACTGTAACTGACCCGAGCGTGTGCGATGTGGACTCGTCCCACGTTCGCCTCCATTAGGGTTTCCTGAGCCGCTCTATATAAAGTCCTGCTCGGGTACCGCCACAATAACACCAAACCAATCTAGGGTTTATCCTCCTCTCTACTTGCGCTGCCACCATAGTCTACTCCATCCCGCTTGCCGGCGTGCATCAGCAGACGGGAAAGCAGGTCTTCGAAACTACTCGTTTTTGCGATCATGTACGGGAAAGGGCGAATAAGGTTTTTGAAAAGCGCTCTACGTGATTGCTCAAGTTCGTTATCACGACATATCTTCCTGGACGATCTCCTAGTCCACGAGCGACTCATCTTCAATGTTTTCTTCTTCGACAAGCTACGGTAACCTCTACACCAACAACAACTTTATTGGCAACCGATCAGTACGTATATTGTGATCCGATATGTTGCTATATTATGGTTGTTATTATGTATGCACTGCTCATGCTGATTGATACATCTAGTATGTTGGAGTTTCACGTGATTGTAGTTGTTGATGTCATGATTTATATTCTGGAATTAATTCTGGAAATTATGCCTAATAATCCAACAATCCAAAAACCTTATTATAGGAAATTTCCTGAGTTAAACATGGGACACTTGGCCGATGCAATGAAGCCGGAAAAGTTTACCGGTATTCATTTTAAGAGGTGGAAGTATAAGACCACTATGTGGCTGCAAGCTCTGAAAGTATTCGAGCCTAGTGAGGGTTTACCTGAAGGAACTATATCTAAAGAGGCTCAGAACAAGTTTAAGGAAACCAATTTTTCCTTTGTGGGATGTGTTCTAAGTGTTCTTGACAATAAGTTGTTTGATGTGTACATGCACATCAAAGATGGAAAAGAGCTCTAGGAGGCGTTGAACGCTAAGTTCAATGTAGCAGATGCTGGCAGTGAACTGTACATCATGGAGAACTTTCATGATTACAGGCTGGTTAGCAACCATTTTGTAGTCGAACAAGCTCATGAGATACAGTGCTTTGCCAAGGAGCTTGAAATCTTTAGGTGTATCTTACCCGACAAATTTGTGGCTGGGTGTATTATTGCAAAGTTGCCTTCCTCATAGAGGAACTTCACCACAACTCTCAAGCATAAGAGACAAGAGATATCGGTTGAAAACCTGATAGTGTCTCTTGATGTTGAGGAGAAGGCTCAGGCTAAGGACACTGCTAAGAAAGGAGGCGAGGGTCAGTCTAGCGCCAACATGGTGCAGAAGAAGACCTTCGGCAAGACCAAAGGGAACTATAATCTCTCCTTCAACAAGCATGCAATTACTACAACCTTCAATAAGAAGAAGAAGCCGAACAAGGCTGAGCTAGGTTGGTTTGCCTGTGGAGAGCTCGGACACTTTTCCAAGGACTGCCCAAAATGTGCAGATCGCGGAGGGAAAAGTGGGAAGAATGTCAACATCATGACCGCTAGCAATAAGGATGGGTACGGTAATTTATTTACTGTTATTTCGGTGTTCCAATCACCATGTTGGTGGATTGATACGGGTGTTGACGTGGGCATACCTTACAGGTACTCGATCTTGGCATATACGGTCCAGGTCTGGCAGAATCCCACGGTGTTACCAGGGCCCAATCCAGGATTCGGGTGACCCACGGAGACTTCGATTGCTTGCGGCACAAGGCGAAGCTTAAGATAGAAAGTTTAAAGGGACAAACCTTAACTTATAACCGACTCGAACTGCTACCCGAGACCTAGCCTATCTATATAAAGGCTAGGAGGGGGCGGCAAGGAGGACAATCACAATCCTAGTTTCCACAACCTTGCCAGATTGCATCTGCGCACCCCCTGTAACTTTCGACTCCTTCGATAATTCCAAGAGCAGACAAGCAGGAGTAGGGTCCTCTACGAGGCCTGAACCTCGGTAAACCTTGCGTCCTTGTGTGCTTGTTTCCTAGCCGATTGATGCCCCCAGTGCTCCCTCCTTCTCCAAAACCGAAGTCCATAACAATGGGCATTGATGAGTTTAACCCTCGTCAATTGGCACCGTCTATGGGAACTGGGAGTGCTGATGTCACGGCTTCTTCGGCCCCATCAACTGCGATCTACAACTCTGCAATAGCAGAGATTCGCCTCCTCTTTGGCGCTTTCGACTTCAGCGTCCACACGCCAGCCACTCGCCCGGCTTTCGAGTCTGTGGGTGATGGAATCGGCCTGGCGACCGGGAGCTTACGCTTCCAAGTTGGTCAACTAGGCACACTTCGCCTCCCTAATTAGTCGACGGTTCCCACGATTGCTCCAGCATCGTGGTTTCCACCACCGATCGGCACCCTGAGCGAGCTCAACGCCTCGACAACGGTTGGGAGCACGGACAGCGACAGTAGTCGCGAATCCGATCTGGGTGATCTGGCCATAGAGGATGGATCCTACGGCTCCGGGTCTGAAAGTTGTGGGAGCAACAGCTTCCCCAATCACTACATGTGCGCCATCATCAACGCAGGAGACACTAGCATCAATCGTGACAACGCCAGTACTGGCCCGTCTAATGGCGACATCCCAGTCGAGAACGGTGTTCCCGCCAACGGCGCGCCCACCAACAATGGGATAGAAGGAGACCCGCATCTCACGCCGCATCTCATGGCGAATGAGCGCACCAAAGAGCGCGTGCTAATCAAGCTCAATGACAATGAGTGGGCCCGCTGTCAAGAAGCTCTGTGGAGCAATCCCCTGCCCCTAAACTCATCACAACAAATGCTAATGGGTTACCATTGGCTACTCAAGGAAGAGTACAAGGGCCAACAACAAGTAATCGCGCAGCTCGATGCACACAGAAAGGTAGCAGACGAATCGAGCCTTCGGCGGACTCAGCTCTCTTCCATGGGAGGATACTCCTCCAAGGGCAACAACCACGTGGCCACCAAACGGCGCTCTCGACTAACCCACCTCACTGACAAGGAGCGAGAAGAAGCCACGCGAGTCCTCGACTTCGGCTCCATGATGGTGGATACATGAGGCAACATGCTCCCAAAGACACCATTAGCAGCGGTGACGGTGGCCACAATGTACCTCCTCAACAACCAGCCACCGGCTGGGGATCCGCGAGCTGCCATGCACCAATCTATGATCACGGGCTTGGGGCTAGTCGAAGCTGCCCTCACCAAGGATCCAACACCAGAGCCGAAGAAAAACAAAGCTCCGGCCAGGCGCTATTCTTCACCCTCCTCCAGCGATGATAGCCACGACTTGTCTCGGTGACACCGCTCACGGCGGCACGACCACGACTACGACGCGCATGATGACATCACGCATCGCAAGGTCGACAAGATGCGCGCGAGGCGTGCCCATTCGACTGACTTGGAGGATGATAGGATCGAGCTTTGTGGCGCCAGCTACTTCAGCAAAGCCATCAGGCAGAAGCGAATGCCTAAGGGGTTCAAACTCCCATCGGAGAACCCAAAATTCGACGGCCTACAGGACCCAAAGATCTGGATGGAGGAACACATCTCCTCCGTCAGGCTCCACAGCGGAACCACGAGTACGATGATCTAATGCCTGCAGCTGCAGCTGCAAGGCGCCGCTCGTGCGTGGCTTAACAACCTCCCGCGCGGATCCATTTGCAGCTGGGAAGAGCTGGTCTACAGCTTCGTGCGAAACTTCAAGGGAACTTATAAAAGGCCCGCATCAATTGAAGAACTGCGAAGCTCCTACTAGAAGACGGGCGATTCGCTGCACTCGTACATCCAGAGATGGTCCATCATCAAGAATTCTATAGAATACATCTCTAAGGATCACGCAATCGACGCGTTCAATGGCGGCATGCACCGCAGAGAGCTCAGGGGGGAGCTGGGCCGCTCGAAGCCCAAGACAACCGACCACCTGATGGAGATCACGAATCGGTGGGCCGATATAGAGGACTCGGTAAAAAACCATGTCCATTCCGATGATGATGATGACCTCGGCCGCAGGCACGACCACCGAGGAAAACATCGAATGCGCGTCTACGAGGACCGTGAAGAGGTCGACATGGTCGCGGCTGGCTACACCGACAAACGTGACAATAACCGTAATAGCAAATACCGCAGTAGTGGATATCACGACAGTGGAAAAACCACGCAAGTGTGGCAGCGTCGCACTCATGATGAGGCACCTGGAACATCCATCTAGGACAAACTATCCGGACCGTGCAACGTACACTTCTACATCGACAAGAACGAATGCAAGAAAAAGTCCAGCCACCTTCTCAAGGACTGCCGCGAGTTCCTCAAGATCCACGAAGGCCTGGCCCAGATGAATCGTGGCGTGATCAACCAGGGCTATGGAGCTTCTCCGAGCATCGTGGCTCATGGAGCACCTCCTCCACCACCCGGGCCACCACCACCTGCGGCTGCCCCAGTCCAGAACCATGGAGGCGAGCCATACCCGCGAGCGTTGGGAAACATGGGGATGATCCAAAAGGGACGCCCCTCAAATCGAGTACAGAAGGTAATCACTCGGAAAGTCATCCTAGCGATGAACTCTCCTCCCTCCACCACTGAGTACCTCAGTGGAAGCGAGTCATGCATCACCTTCGACAAGCGCGACCACCCGTGCCAAGTACCTTGCTAGGCCACTGTCCCTTGGTGCTCGAGTTGTAGATCGGAGGCTTCGAGATAAGCCGCATCTTCATGGACGGCGGAAGCGGCATTAACCTTATGTTCGCAAGTACCTTGCGCGCAATAAGGATCCCTCTGACATGTCTAGAAGTTTCAGACACAATGTTCCACAGAATCGTCCCAGGGAAGGGTTTGTACCCCCTGGGCAAGATGAGCCTCGATGTCATCTTTAGCACGCCGCAAAACTTTCGGCGAGAGCGCATTGAATTTCAAGTCGTCGACTGGCCCTCACAATACCACTGCATCCTCGGACGTGTCGCGTTCATGAGATTCCTCGGCGAGAGCGCATTGAATTTGAAACCTTGTGAGATCATAAATGAATCAAACATTTTGTACCACTGTCTTGGAGATTTTTTCAAACCATAAAGCGACCTCTTCAATTTTCACACAAAATCCTCTTTTCTAGGAACTATGAACCCTTCAGGTTGGTCCATGTAAATCTCCTCCTCCAGTTCACCATGCAGAAAAGAAGTCTTTACATCTAGCTTCTCAAGCTCAAGATCATGCATGGCAACAATACCAAAGAAAACACGAATAGAACTATGCTTCACAACCGGAGAGAAAACATCATTATAGTCAATACATGGAATCTGGCTGAAACCTTTTGCTACTAACCTTGCCTTAAACCTTGGAGGCTCATTAGGAGACAAACCTTCCTTTCTCTTGTATATCCACTTACAACGGACAACCTTCTTCTGTTTAGGCAAGCGCACAACTTCCCATGTGCCATTCTTATCAAGCGATTGCATCTCTTCTTGCATAGCAGAAATCCACTTCTCGCGGTCAACAGATGCAACAACTTCATTGTATGTAGCAGGTTTAGTATCATGCTCCACCTGTTCAGCACAACTCAAAGCATAATGAGCAAGATTACACTCTTCAATTAAACAACGAGGTGAAACTATGTTACACCTCGGTCTATCAGCAGCAATAGATTCATGTGGCTGCTGCAAAACAGTAGGTGAGTGTTGAACAACATCATCATCAATATTTTCCTCATGAGTATCATTAACAATAACATTATTATCAACAGTTTTCAGCAGGTGCTCCACCTGCACACTAACTCCCTCCTCTCTAATAGCAACAGGAGAGGGATCTGATGACAAGCTGTCATGATACATAACGGATTCATTGAAAACAACGTTCCTACTCAACAAAATCATTTTAGTTTCAGGATTCCATAGTTTATATGCCTTAACTCCTGAATCATAACCAAGGAACATGCACTTAACAGATCTAGGCTCTAACTTTTCATTATCAACGTGAGCATAAGCAGTGCAACCAAAAACTCTTAACTGTGAATAATTAGCAGGCGAACCTGACCATACCTCAATAGGAGTTTTCTTCTCAAGTGGAATAGAAGGTGACATGTTGATGAGGTAGCACGCTGTGTTGGTTGTTTCAGCGCAGAAATGTCTATGCATACCTGCATTGGACAACATACAATGAGCCCTCGAGATTCTGTTCATGCGTTTAGCCATGCCATTCTGCTGAGGAGTGTAAGGGATGGTGTGGTGCCTGATCATACCATCATTACTGCAAAACTCCTCAAACTCATTAGAACAGAATTCCATACCATTGTTAGTATGTAGTACCTTTACCTTCTTTTCGGTTTGCTTTTCTACCATAAATTTCCACTTCTTAAAAGCATCAAAAACATCAGATTTATGTTTTAGAAAATATGGCCACACTTTTCTGAAGTAGTCATCAATAATAGTACGCATGTAATTAGCACCACCAATAGAAGTCTTACGGGAAGGTCCCCATACATCAGCATGCACATAATCTAATATGCCTTTGATGGTATGAACGGAAGCATTAAATTTAAATCTTTTATGCTTACCAAAAACACAGTGCTTACAAAACTCAAACTTACCCAAGTTGCAACCATCAATCAGCTCTTTCTTAACCAATTCTGCCATGCCATGTTCGCTCATATGCCCAAGAGGCATATACCATAGATTTGTTTTACCACAATCATTAAAATCATTAGAAGTAACAGCAGCAGCAATACCAGACAAAGTGCTACCTCTAAGAACATATAACTTAGCAGAATTCATATCAGGCAAAGTGCTACCTCAAAGGGCTATCACAATCGTCCCAAGCCTTCGGCAACGGGCCTCGCTCCGCTTCGTCAGAAGTTGGTCTTTACTTTGTAGAATTTGGATCAACATATAACAGGTCTTATGCATATTGCAACGTCATCCACATATAGGGATGCACACGTGATGGTTCGTCTCCCTGGAATCTTGGAGATCAGCCCCTCCACAGTTGCGAGATCAAGAAGACGCTGGAGCGAATACATGGCTAAGATGAACAGGAAGAGGATAAGGGATCCCCTGCCTCAACCCTCTTCGGTGCTACACAAAATCTGATGCCACTCCATTAATGAGAACCTGGGAGGAGGAGGATGCAAGAATCATCGCAATCCATTCCCTCCAATGATCCCCAAACCCTCTCGCACGAACCATGTCTAGGAGGTATGGCCCGAGCATCTCCATTCGTTGGGTGTTCCTAAGCTAAAATCCGGAGCTAAAAATCGCTGGATGGATGTAATTTTAGGCTTGGGAATGGCGGAATTCCCACTCTTGTTCCAAGGTGACGTTCCTAGACGGGCGATTTTTCGGCAAATTTAGCAATATTTCACCATAATTCGGCTCAAATTCACACAAACATAATTCTGTTCACATAGCTTAAAACAATCCATGGCGGGCGAGCTTGGCGACCAGATGGCGACAATCTGTGTCGGTCAAGCCTGCTCCGAGCTCCGCTATCTCGATGGTTACGTAGTTTAGGAGTCTCCTAGGTTTAGGTGCACTTTTGTGTGAGACCGCCGCTCAGCCGGCCAAGCCCACGTCAAGCTCCGCCGGCCAAGCACCCGCGCCGACCTCCGCCGGTCAGGCCTGCGCGCCGCCGCTCAGCCGGCCAAGCCCGCGCCGAGCTCTGCCAGCCAGGCCCGCATGTGGGGACAGGAGAGAGAAGGCGGGTGTGTAGGAGAGAGAACGCGTTCCTCACTAGTGTGTGGGCCACATGGCGAGATTTGTTACATCCGTGTTTCCAGACGATTCCCAGCGCACTGGATTCAACCTTAAAAACGCCAGATAAAAAAACATCTAAATCTGAACAAAATCAATGTCCTAAAAACGCGTGTATCCGGATGAAACATCTAAATCTGAACAAAATCAATGTCCTAAAAACGCGAGTGTATCCGGATGGAAAAGTCGCAGCAAAGTGGCCTCCTGGGAAGGCTAACCAGCCCGCGATTTCTAGCTAGACGTGTCCATATCGTGACCATAGAAATTTCCAACGCTACCAGTGATCCTGTCACGTATCATATACAGACTGCAGAAAATCTTACAAAGGCAACAACTCTACAAACACCATTAGCAACCCCAGCTTTCCCTACTTCACACTCAACAGGTGGTGACAGATTACGATACACTTTCAACTCTCTTCCCGCGCCAACAAACACACAACAAAAAGAATCATATGGTTTTTACACGTGTGGAAAAAATAACCAGCCTGCACCCTTAAAAGGTCGATATTTTGCGCTGGGACGACGTTTACATTGTCAGCGAATCGGGAAGTGAGGTTGGAGCTCCGCAGATCTTGCCACCAACATCAGGGAAGCATTCTTGGTCAGGCAGCGGGCCGATGTTGCCATCAGGCTCTATCTTCACCGGGTATCTGAGGAGGTGCCCTTGCAGCGTTTTCATCTCTTCTGATGTGAATCTCTCCCAGTTCCCTTCAGCTATTTGGTTCACTAATCTTACACAATCCAGACTGGAAGGTTCCTTGAAGCGGTCATCGACCGTCCCAAGGTGCTCAGCCCAGAGGGAAGTTCTATATCCGTATACCTGCAAGCAAAATATGGAATGTGTAGCTAATCAGCTAAATGCGGAAGACTATTTTTAACCAGGCCTTTGTTGTTAACCCTTATAAAAATGAAAAGTTTTGGAGGTGGTTAAAGTCGATCGGCAAACCTGGCCGTGAGGATGACCCCCCTTTTTAGACCATGAATGATGAGGTTGGTAGGCACCCATTGCAATTTCAGTATCTCTCGAACCAGCCAAGGATCTTTGGTTGATGTTTGCTGAGCCCAAAATGACGTATTCATCATCTACAATCATCCCTTTTGCATGAACATAGATCATGAACCGCCGATATTTTTTAGCCAGGCCCTATGAAATGAAAGAGGGGGCATATGAAAATTATAAAAAAGGAAAGGCTGGAACTGTGCTGATGAATTCATGATGAGTCATATTTTCCAATTTTTCAGTCATATATTCACTTGTTCAAACAACAAGAGTAGGTTAAAGTAAACATTAAAGAAAGTGTATAGGTTAAGTGACAGAAGCTCATGGCATGTTAACTAACTAATACTCATAAATAGATCCTGCGTGCGCAATCTACTCACTCCGTTTCAAAATATAAGATGTTTTAGAACAAAGCTAAAACATCTTATATTTTGAAACGGAGGGAGTATATTCCTAGATGAACCTACACACTAAAAGGGTCTAGATACACTCCTTTCACAAAGCTAAAACATCTTATATTTTGAAACGGAGGGAGTATATTCCTACCGAAACTTTGTAACCTGGTTATGAGCTTTAACTAAGAGCTGACCATTGGCCTACCGTCTAGAATAAAAATATACACATTAACGTTACATCATAATTACAGCAATCAAGACTAGAATCGACACATAAGTCAACTAGTGGGACAGTAAGTGATTCAGACAGTTGGCTAAATCAACTTTTGACATAACTACCTATATGTACGTTATGACCTTCACTAGCACCTTAGTTAAGGCAGAAAGACTAATCTTACTACAGAGGCATGGAATGTGTGTTAGACAAGTAAGTTGCTGACAGGTACTGCGTTCCAAAATATAAGATGTTTTAGCTTTTGTGAAACGAAACCTACACACCAAAAGGCATCTAGATACATTCGCTTCACAAAAGCTAAAACATCTTATATTTTGGAATGGAAGGAGTATGGCTTAACACTGATACAAGCGATTTCACACAATGTTCTTTCTTACAAAAGAATGAAGTACACAACAACACATTACCGCTGCACTTTTATCTGAAGATTTGTCTGAATCAGGACTATCATTTGTTGATGGTTCTTCCCGATTGCCAAGACAGTAGAAGTTCAAGTAATCTTGAAGGTTAGAATTCTCAATATTCATGGCCTTGAGCTCTTGTGCAATTACTCTATACATCATCTCCATTGTCTGAGCCTGTGAGATAAAAGAATAAACCATTAATAATTTTGCTTTTCGATGAAGGTGAAAATACTTTATTCAAGCCTACAAGTAAGCTGTCAAACTCCATTTGAACACTTCACAAACACAAATGACAGACCTACCAAATACTTTGTAAATATAAATAATCATCTGTTCCTCGCTTCAAAAGCTCTTGCAAAATCAAGCATTAAATTATCAAGTATCAACAGCCATCAGGCATACAACTAACAGTGTAGATTATATTTTGGCGAGTCGCGGGTGAAATGTTCCCAGCTAAAGAACAGAGTGATGAAAAAGCATAGATGAGAGACCATAGCATCCCTGTCTCATAAGCAGGCCCCCAAGGGTTCCAGGCTCCTATAGGATACTTCAGGTGCTAGTTAATGAGAAGTGTTTGAATCCTTAGTGCTGTTGTAACCCCTAGTTCAAAATTCAAATGAAGTGTGTTCTAGTCTTGCATTTTGACATGTGCCAGATTGTGTCTTTCTGTTCTGATAAGATCTTTCAAGCTGCTTGCGGGAGCAGCAGTCTGAACTCTGTAGACCGGTATCATGAATAGTGGGATCCAAGTGTGAATAGTGGGATCCAAGGGTACCCCTCTCTTAAAAAAATGTGTGGAAGTGTTCCCCCCAAAAATGTGCACGTAAAAATTAAATTTATTGTATCATCTTCCTTATATTTTAGTACAAAGATTTCAGTAGCATGGACAATGAAGGTTTACGCAGGGGCAAGTCAGAATATATCTTTATAGTATGGTGGTATTAATATTTCAGTACAATTAGCATTATGTTTCTGCAACTTTCAGGCTGTAATGACATTACATATAGTGTTGCTCTATGAAATTACTGCAGCTTAGCAAAAGAACCAGACCATAGACAATGAAGGTTTACATAGGGGCAAGTCAGAATATATCTTTATAGTATGGTGGTATTAATATTTCAGTACAGTTAGCATTATGTTTCTGCAACTTTCAGGCTATAACAACATTACATATAGTGTTGCTCTATGAAATTACTGCAGCTTAGCGAAAGAACCAGAGGATGTCAACAAAACCAAGGACAAGCATAAAATGACGTTGAACTAAACAAAGGGATGTGAGCATAGGTTATTAATGTGTTAAAAAACAGCCTACACCAGGGAATATGCCAATGTGCAATCAAGTGTCAGATCTGTTCAAAGGGAATATGCCAATGTGCAATCAAGTGCCAGATCTGTTCAAAGGGCAGAGACTGAAGTTCCAAGACAGAATGAGATTTCCATATATCAGATTCGGATTTCCCTCTCTTCATGAATCTCAGATTTGGGGGTTTCCTAATAGCTGCTATAATGGTTTTACAACATAAAGCTTACCTGAAAGTAGAGAATTTCTTGCACAGAGGCTGCGGTAGGGACTCCTTCAGGCCACATTGGTATGACTACATAAACCGCAAAACGTTCGCCAGCTCTAATCTTGCTTGCAATTTTAAGGGCCAATTCCATTGGTATCAGATTGTCAGCACCTGCAACATCCTAAGGGATCAAAAATCCAGTTTGTGTAAATCACATCGTCGCATGGCATGAACATCAATGTTGAATTTCCACAACAGTACCACCAGAAACAAAACATGGACGAAACAAAAAAGAATGTGACCTAGCTAATGAAAAAAAAGAATGTGACCTAGCTAATGAAAGGAGAATAACAAATCTATGTTCTCTCTGCTCTGCATCTGTACCTGTTTTCCCCTGTTTTAGCAGCAAAAAGAATATGCATGCTAGCTATATACCTAACAATCAGCATGCCAAATTACAGACTGGATAAAAAAGAAGAACCCCAAACCTGAATTCACATAGGACGGCCATGCGTACGAAGAACCAAGAAAATACTGATTTTCTATATAAATGAAATGTTGCGCTGATCTGATTGCCCGGACATATGCGGTGTGGATGCTTTTATCGATTATGAGGTTCTTTCGACACACAAGATTCTGCAGAAGTCCATTAAATGATCAGAACTTTATACAAAACATATTTTTGTATGGCACAGGACAAGAGGATGGAGAATTTTACGAAAAAACAGCACCACAAATTTCAGCATAGCTATAGATTTACTGAACATTGTGAAGGAGTATATTCCCAATGTTGCTACAATATAGAAGTAAAAGTGAAGATGTAGCAGACTAACCTGCTTTGAGGCTTCTTTGCTCTCACTAGGAAATCCTTTTAGAGATCCCGAGTCAATTGACCGGAATACCTGAAACATTAACATATGTTAACGAGTGCCTAGAATTCGCAAGTATTAACTTAAGCAGAACTTACAAGAGCAGTGCTAAGACCTGAACATGCCAATTTTCTGGATCTTCTTCTTTTGAAACCCGCAAACTAATATGGTCATTTGGAACATTAGCCGAAGGGCTGAGTATCCATGAGATACGCTCCAGCTTTATCAGGGCATCATCTTTCCAACGAGATACTTTCCTAAATCGATCACGGAATTTGGATGCCTTTCTCCAGCGTTGCTCAAAATTTTTTAAGACATCATAAGAAGCTGGTCCATCAATCTTACAGTGCAAATCATGCCATGGTTGTCTCGGTCCTTTCGCACTTGCCTGCATCAAGGGAACATATATGATGCTAGAAAGATAAAAACTCAATGGGATTAACATGGTGCAAGAAAAGCATTGGCAGTCAGGCATTCATCCATTGCACCAATTCCTAGAAGTTTACTTTTTCTACTCCAGTTTGATGAGCATAGAGAAGTTACGTAGAACATATTGGCAAAAAAGAACTCACCGAAAATGTTGGGTTATGGTAATCATTTTCAAATACTGTGTCAAGATCTTTAAAAAGCCTATGCTGAGGAGTATCATAACGGCCATCACAAAGATCTAGGCCCCCAATGAAAGAAGTGACTTTCCGCTTGTTTCCCCAGGCTTGTGTATCAACCAGCACACATTTTTGGTGGTGAGTAAACAATGTCCCAACAACCTGCACGATAGAAGTTCAAGATGGCCAAATGTGGCAAAAGAGAGAGCATGAGTAGCTTGCAGAATACAGAGGACATAAGAATGAGATAATGCTTATTTAGAACTAAACGTAACTGTCACCTCCTGTGCATAAAGCTATTTTTAAAAGAAGTTGCACATTTGCTATATATATGGCACAAACACATCATGGTAAATATTTACTTGCTAAAAGAAGCATGAGCAAGCATTAGCATGCCTAAGGTTTATCTGATAACCATTATTTGTCGCTAATTAATAAACTATAAAAAATACCTAGGAAACATACTGCCTGAACTTGCCTGCTGTTTGAAAATGCTCAGCTTACTGCTGGCGTATCGAGGTGAAAGAACACAAATGACTGAAGAATGCTTGAAAAACTTTCTCGTTTCTTCATCATGGGTTCCCATCACACCACCCTGGAAAAGCATAGGAAGGAGTACTTACTCTTAAACGTTAACACCAAACAAACACCAAAATGAACAGGGTGTATGAATTATGATGGGGATGATACATTGTGCAGCCTGTTTAGTAGATTCAGAACACAGCCGAAATGTGAATTAGTTTATGGGAAATTGAAAACAGAGAGAACACCACCAAGCCAAATATCCATGTTAATAGAAATGCTGTAAGTCTAGAACAACACCAATTCATCATTACTCCAGATTTCTCATGACGTTCATATGAATATGGAAAATACTTATGAACAAGTGCTGCTTGGCTGAACACTCAAATGCACCAACCTGCCCAATAATGAATTCTTATCTATGGAGCAACATCCAAAGAATTTCTTACATTAAGTCGACATCAAATGCATCAGGAAAGTTCCCCAAAACTAAGCAGTAAAGCTAATTAGCCACGAAACTTGTAGAGTAGCGCCTCACCGTTTTGATGAAGAGCTTGTCATGGGACGTCTTATCGTCCCAGACGAGCAGGCACACTCTGACACCCTCCTGCGACTTGAACTTGAGCAGCTCTCCGAGCGTGAGGTCGCCGCCCTCCGGCAGCGGCCTTGAGGAGGACCGCTCTCGCACAAGCTTGACCTTGTCGTAGATGGACCATCCGACGATGTAAATCATGTGGTGCGCCTCGAGAATGGCGTGGCAGATGTCCTCCCAGCACTGGTTGTGCTGGAAGAGCTTCCCCTGCTCGAGCTCGATGTTCGGGAGGTCCCCATCGTTGACGTGTGCGTCCTGGTAGAGCGTGACTTGGCCGCCGTGGCGGAGCGGGAAGTAGGAGTCCTGGACGCCCCGCTGCTCTGGGTCGCCGGGGATGCCGCGGCGGTACATCGGGTTGGTGGCGAGCGGGCGGAAGCGGAAGCGGAGGTGGAGCGCGGTGCGTGGCTTGTATGGCTTGCCGTTCGGCCCGATGACGGGGAACCAGCCGTCGACCTCGTCCTCGCAGGCGGCGACGACCTGGTCGGCGGGGACGGTGGCGGTCCCGATGAGCTGCGCGCCGAAGGTGTCGTTGTCCTTGACCTGGAACTCGAGCAGGGCGGCGCGGTGCGCGAGGGGCACGAAGAACTGCTCCTTCCAGCGCGGCTCCTGGGTGTTGGGGATCACCGCGGTGCGCGCGACGACGGCGCCGGCGACGGAGAGCGTGACGTAGGGGTCGCTGGTGATGATCTTCCGGTGGTGGCGGCGGCCGCCGCCTTCCTCCCCGCGGTTGGCCGGGTGGGCCTGCCTGGGCGCGCAGGAGGAGGGCGTGCCGCAGGAGGCGAAGCAGCGGCGGATGTGCTCGGAGAACATGTCCATGTTGGGGAGCAGCCTTGCCTCGATGATCCACAGGTCGAGGTCCCCGTGCAGGAGGATGGGCTTGGCCGGGGAGTCGTCGCTCCCCGCCGACGACGCCATGGCCGGCGACGTGGGCGGGGGAATGGCGGCGGCGGCGGCGGCGGCCAGCTTGGATTTGGAGCCGGGCCTCCGATGCCACCGATTTTTTGTAGTGCCTCTCCGCAACGGGCCGACGACCCCCGGTACCCGGCGGGGATTCCGGTGGGGGCGGCGAGGCGAGGCGTGGCCACGCTCCCCGTAAACGGCAAAGCTGGAGAGGGAGGTGGGGGGTGAGGTGGTGGAGGATCTCGGAGTTGGCAATCTAGCCTAAAATAGTATGGGGTTTACTCGTCTAGAAGAAAAATTAAAGCATGGGGTTTACGTTTCCACTGCCGATCTTCTTCTTATTTTATTTTAAGGCATTGGCTAACGGAGCTTTTCCTCTATGAACAAACAAACAAACAATCAACAGAGATGTTTGGACGGTAGGATTGGTCCCCTTTCAGTAAGAACTCTTTGCCTCCACTCCAAGCTCTCTCTTTTAGCTTAAAAGAAAGTTCAAAAAAATGAGTATCTCTAACCGTGTGCCGTAAAATTAATAACCGTACAAGTTATTTACTGCTCTCTCTGATCAGATAGAGTAAAATTGGTACCGCAAACGAAAATGTACCACCTAGGAATATTATAACTGTTCTCCTTTTTTTTTTGGTTTTCTTTCTCGGTCAACCTAGTCTGCTGTCTACGCCTCTCCCCAATCCCCCGCCTCCTCGCCGCTCTCGCACGAGCCACCATCGGCCCCTACTCCCTTCTTCGTGTGCGACGCCCATGTTGAACCCCGCATCAACCTTCTTCTGTATGCTCGTAGCCGACGATGCCTCTAGTCACACCTCCTTCATCGGCTCTCTCATCCTCCATGTATTGCATATGTAACTTCGACCTTGCGCTGCTCTTCCCGAGATAGTGAAACACGAGGATGTGGCTCTCGGTGCGAATTCAATGAATGTGGCTCACTAAAGACGAATTCCGCGGGACGCCGAAAGAGGAAGCTACCTCTATTTGGTCGTCATAGACGGTCATCTCTATCCAGCGAGATGCACCTTGTCTCCCTGAGCATGCTCGTATGTATGACGTCGAAAACAGTTCTTTCTATCGACGACATGGTACCTCTGGAGTTCTCCTCGCAGTGAAATTTTCTATGGCGGCAGTAGTTAGGCTTGAAAGTGTCCTCTCGTCCGTAGAATTTTCATTTATGATACACCAAAAAAAGCGCCCCGGAATTGGTAGTATTCAGCATGTGAGCTCGATTCTATGGTCCACCTTAAGAAAAATCACTGTACTTTAGGGTTGTGGTGTCTATGATATATATTTTTCGATAATAACTAATGGCGGTAATTTTACTTTTTTTTGGCTTCAACTAGAATTGTGTATGTAAATAAATCAGTGACATCTAGTTTTTGGCAACCACATTCAGACGGGAAGTACTGATTCTTCCCGTCTGGAAAAAAGTGCCTTGGCGAGATCGGCGACATCTAGTTTGGATAGAAGTTACTACTTTCTATGTGTGAGGAAAAACTGATTTGGATTTTTTTAGAACCGTATAAGTATGTATCCGAATCCAAATCATTTATTTTTGGTCAGAGTAAACCCCAGCGTTTGCGTTAGTATCTTTTCAGTTTGTGGGTGTGAGTGCGGACGGAACGGCTTTCCTCCTGGCGTGCTGGTGGAACCGGTCGCACGTACGGCTCCGAAAGACCGAATCCCACTCCCCCGCGGGCAGCGAGCGGTGGAGCCCCGCCGCGAGATCCAGATCCGGAAACCGGGCCCAGCCTCGTCCCTATGGGGGTATGCTCGCGCGTGGTGGGGATCAGGGATATGCGTTGCGTGCGGTGCGGCCAGGTTCACACACTGACGCTCGCTCCAGGGCTCGTGATCCCGGTAGCCCTACCCCGGGCAAGCACCGATCGAGCCGAGGAGCAGGTGGGGTCGGCTGCTGGTGGTGAGGTGGTGGGCGGCGGGGCACGTCGCGGGCGTGGGCGGAACAGGCCGTTGGCGATGGGCCTGATGGCGTAGGCGTGCTGGGTGGCGTGGCGCCGTGCGAGGCGGGGCGAGCCAGCTAAGCTATCGCGGCGCGCGCGAGAGGTAGTGGTAGGTCAACAACGGACGATGAAAACGAACGAACACGCGCCAGGTGGCCCTCTGCGCTGGCGCACGTACGGCGGACGCGCCGAGCGAGAGGGTGGGATGCACGAGCTGGAGCGGCGGGTCCGGCCGTTTTGGCGCCGACTGGGACTAGGTGGCTGTCGACTTGTGCTCCCCAATTCCAAATTCCCCTACGCTACCCGCTTCTGTGGATTTTTATTTTCAGCTGGGCAAAGGAGCTGTGTGGATTTTCGGGGGACAAGAAGATAAGAAAAGACGAGAAGAATGTTACGGGGTAGGTGTTTGGATCTTACTGGGCTTTTTTCTTTCTTTCAGAAGTATAGCTTTTTCGGGTCGTTTTTCTGGGAGGGGATTCACGCGTCCTTTTCCTCTAACCGCAGCAAAGCAGAGGGAGCGAGCGGCAGGCAAAGCGTGTGCGTAACCGTGAGACTGGCCGTTAGGTCCACGGTGCGCATCTCGGGTTGTCAGCGGTACATCATCTCACACTTTCAGTGTCGACCCGGACTGCCACCGAGCTTCTTCTCCCGGGGCAATTCAGCTGGGCAGGATTACCAGTAGGGACGCACGACCCCGGGTGTCGACCAGAGAAACGGTGGGCGCGCACGACGCACGATCCAAATATTCTTCGACCGTTTCAAGGTTCGGCAGTTGATTAAAGTGGCCAGCGCGTCCGTTCCAATCCGCCGGTCACGAGGATACAGCGACGCCAGGTTTGACATGACATTGATCCAAACAGCTCCTCTCTCTCTCTTTTCTTTTTGCAAAATCCCGTGCGTGACAAGCATCATACCGCAGGTCAAATGCAGGACAGGGAAGGATGCGCGATGGAGCTACAAAACTACTACTAATGCCACAAATATCAATTTCGGCGCCGAGCGCAACCATTGAGACCTTAATCCAGACGAGAGTGGTTCCCGACGGCGATGTAGTCTAGCACCCAGTCAAGCGTGCACCCTGGTGCGCTCCACCATCGTTGGCCCTCGAAATTGCTGTCCTGCGGCGACGGGCCGACACCGTCGTAGACGATGATGCGTCCCTTGCGCTGTTGTTCGAACAAGATCGTCCACCCGTGGTGGTTGTCGGCGTGAGAGGCGACCAAACCAGAAGTGGATGAAGATGGTCATTCATATGGCCGCGCCGACCGGCACCGGAGGTACCGGCAGATCGCCAACGCTGAGCACCCATCCCCTCAGCAACCGAGTGTCCAGGGGTACTGAGTACTGGGCGTCCCAGAGCGCTTGCGCCTCCTGGACGCGTAGGCACCGCCACCCGTAGACGTTGACGGAGGCCCCATCTTCTATAAAATGCTCCATCGGCGGCAGGGATTCGGCTACGGTTTCGGTGGTACAGATTGTGGACGGGCTGTGCGAAGAACGACAGGTGTGGACATGGTGTAGATCTATAATGGCGATGGCCGCCGCGCCTACATATAGCGAGAAAGGGACGTGAAGTCAGAGCGGAAAGCGGTGGAAAAGGCGAGAAGCTGTGGAATGGCTGGAGGCGAGACTTCTATCTCTGCTCCCTTTTCCTCTAACCGCCAACCGCAGCAAAGCGGAGGGAGCGAGCGAGCGGCAGGCAAAGCATGTGCGTAACCGTGAGACTGCCTGTTAGGTCCACGGTGCGCATCTCAGGGTGCAGGCGGGAGTGGGATGTCCACGGAGCCCACTACCCAAGCCCACATAAAAAACTATGCGGGACACCCGCGGGTAAACAAGAAAAATTGTTGGGTTTCCGTGGGAAGCCTGCGATCGAGCGAACATAAAAAAAATTCGATTCAAATTAATATTTTTACATTTGTCTAGATTTGAATATATCTAGTCATATTTCGCAGGTACATGTGGGTATACATGGGATAGTGGATATCCGCATAAGTTTCGTGGACTCCCGCGAGACACCCACTTAAATTGTGTGGGATTGTGCGGGCGTATGTGGGCTTCCCGCCGGCAGTCCCACCTGCACCCTGACGCGCATCTCGGCTTGTCAGCGGTACATCATCTCACACTTTCAGTGTCCCGCCCGCACGTTCAGCTCGTCGGTAGGCTGTCAGTTACTGAAACATCCACGGGCAGAACAGTGTCCTGCCATGCCACCGAGCGTGTTCGCCCGGGGCAATTCAGCTGGGCAGGATTACCAGTAGGCACGCACGACACCGGCTGTCGACCAAAGAAACGGTGCGCGCGCACGCACGCACGGTCGAAATATTCTTCGACCGTTTCAAGGGAGCTACTACCAGCTGTTATCTTCACGACTACGCAGCGCACGTAGGGTTAGCTTCCCTCCTAGTTAAGCAGCGTGCACAGTGATACAATCAGCAACTTCAAGTCAGCAGACATTCCCACCTTTTTGCTTGTAGTAGCTTTACGCTGATGCTGCGCATTGGACAGGGACAAGGGAGCAGAGAAAGCACTGAAGAAACAAGTGTCCAAACAAGTGAGCAAATCTGACGAATCCTATTCTTGTTCTTCTGCTGCAGTCAATCAGGCCAACGCGATTGGCTGCCTCTATCATCATCCGTGAAAAGCAAACTACAAGTCTTTTCTGGTTCATGTAAAGTGGAATGTGAGATTGGGTCACACGCCAGCGCCACGCGTTTCCGTTTCCGTCTACTACAGTACCGACGAAACAAGATTGTGTTGTTTCTTTTCTACACTCCGCAGGCCCTTTCAAGCTCAAACGGGTCAGCTGCTGACAGATCTGCAGTATCGGAGCAGAAGACGGCAGACGAATAAATAAATAAATCAGATAGCATATAGCATAGATAGAAGCACGCGTCATAGACATTTCCTGTTGGAAATGTGCCCCGAAGACGATAATAAGATTGTTATAATTCATATATATATTATGATTAATGTTTATTTTTGTGTTATAATTGTATTAGTTGAAACCATAATACATGTGTGGATTTATAGACAACACAGTGTCCCTAGTGAGTCTCTACTTA
Source organism: Avena eriantha (assembly GCA_910589775.1). Taxonomy (NCBI): domain Eukaryota; kingdom Viridiplantae; phylum Streptophyta; class Magnoliopsida; order Poales; family Poaceae; genus Avena; species Avena eriantha. The sequence goes on from OU342743.1 coordinate 17,313,600, forward strand.
ACTACCCCATTGATTAAATGATGGTTAAGGATTTTTAAGAATTAACATGTGTTGTTGACTAATAATGAGGTCATACCGTTAGGCGAATGATGTGATGGATACAACCAAATAGAGGATATCAATTTGATCATGTCACTAAGTTTTAATTGATATACATTAAATTGTCTTGTATAGAGTTCCAAAAGACCACGAGATCATGCAATCTAAATAGTCTGGAAGAATGTCTTGGGGAAATCAACCGTTACTTCTTAACTGGATGATCATAAAAGTGTTTTTCATGTATCTCGGGAGATGCTAGTTTATTTGCATAAATCGAGACTCTGATTTGTCACTCTATATATATGTTGGAGAGATATCTCTGGACCCTCTCGATGATAATATATCTGAAGTATCTTCCAAGCATATGATTAAGAGTTAGTCGCGGGATATAATATTATGTAACGAGTAAAGATACTTGCTGGTAACGAGATTGAACTAGGGATGAACATACCGATGATCGAATCTCAGGCGGGTATAATATGAATGGAATACCGGATAGATCCTCGTAGAATTCGTGGGAGCCAATATGGACATCCATGGTCCCGCTATTGGTTATTGGTCAGAGAGGTGTATCAACCATCTCCACTTATTTACGAACCCGTCGGGTCACACACTTAACGTTCAACGTCACTAGGGTTTAGTGAGATAAATATATGGTGATATCGAATTCAATTCAGAGTCTCGGATGGGATCCGGGACATCACGAGGAGCTCCAGAATGATCTGGATATTACAAATCATATATGGGAAAGTTATTTAGGGTTCCGAAAAAAGTTTGGAATTTTACAGTATCGTATTGGGAAGCATCTAGAAGGTTCCGGAGGTTTACCAGTGGGACCTACCTGCCCGAGGGGCCTCATAGGACCGAGTGGGGGCACCCCGTCTACATGGGCCAAGGAACCATAGCCCCAAGGGCCCATGCAACCGACCCTATGGGCTAGGGTTTACTTGGGAGGGCTAACTTGGAGGAGGGGCTCCTCCTGGCCGTCCCCATCTTCGAGGAAGGAAAAGGGCTGGTCGCCGCCCCACCCCCTATATAAGGAGGGGCATGGGGCTGGGGCGCAGCACCCCTTCCTCCCTACGCTGCCTTTCCTCTCCCTCTCCCATATACTTCTCCACTGAGTTGCTCCGGTTTAGGCGAAGCCCTGTAGAAACTCCACCATATTTCCGGTGTCATGTCGTCGTAGTGTCGAGATCTCACCAACCTCTCCACCTCACCTTGCTAGATCAAAAAGGAGGAGACGAAGTCGAGCTCAACGCGTGGATACCGTGGAGGTGTCATCCGTGCGGTCATAGGATCGAGGATGGTCTTCATCTGATTGATCCGACGCGAGTACAACACTTTGAAATCTACGAGGATACGTTATTCCAAATTTCCACTTGTTACTTGCATCTAGTAGATAGATCGTTGGATTTACTTCACAATCTTGTAGAAATGTTTTTGTTTTATATGCTACGGATACCATGACTCAATAGTATCTATAGTCTTGTCCCGAAACAGGTGTGCCATCATCGATCGTACAAGTGGTTGGATCTTCAAAATATCCAAAAAGTAGATCCATGATGACTGCCAACCACCTGCGAAACAAAATGTTCTCTCCGGATTCCAGAGAAACTAAAAGTACCGAACACACGCGAGCGTACGGACTTAACTCCAGCACCGTGAGGGTGAGGAGCAGTCAACTTGAAAACCCAAAGAGCATACCACAGGCAGCCTTAAACGTATCAGAGACACCATTCGTCATTAAGAGACCGGATGAACGCCCGTTGCGTCTGCTCCTCCTCTTCAGCGCGGTCATCATGCATTTGCTCATCATTGTTTTATTGTAGTGTTGCATTGTTGCATGATTGCAATGTTTGAATGGTGTATTGTTGTGCCTTTGCTTTTGAATGATATATTGTGAGGAGTACAACTACTATGATTGCAATTGCTATGTTGGGAGTATTGTGATTACAATTATCGACGAGTGAGACCATTATAATTATGAGGGTTATCTAATCGACTACATCTATAATAAAGGCAAGTGGTGCTATCTTGGTCATAAATGTTCTACTGTTTTTGCTATGCATTGTAGATGTTTCTGTAGAATTACATGTATAGAAATTGATGTATATAAACATAACTATGTTATATCCTATGTATTATGGTAGGAATCTCTTGTAGTTGAGCCACCGTATGATTAGATGTGTTTAGCCATGCTATGTTAGACGATGGATGGGATTACATCATGATATGATAGTGTATATGTTTTGTTCAACCAAAACAACTTAATTAATGAATCTCCTGGGTATGATGGAATTGATATTTTTTGGTGGTTTAATGCGGAAAGGCACCCAAGACACTAAAAAAGTTTGGTTTCTTTATTTGGTAGCTTACGTGTACAACCATGTGCCAATAAGAAATGGGTGGTTGGCTGGACTTAGTAGGTTGTGGCGTCTCGAACTCTACGTAGCCAGAGATGTAGATAGTGTAGGTTGGTACGGTGCGTGGATGGGTTTGGGAAGCTCTTCCCGAATTTTCTCGTCTTGGACTTCTCCCTACCATGACACAATATGAGTGTGATGGCACGAGCGGGTTGACCAGGTCACATGGGTAAAGTGTACAAACCCCTATAGGGTGTCTAAACTAAGTACTTAGCCGTGTCCCCGGTAATGAACAATTTGAGTGACCTGATTTTGAGGCTATGACATATTTCTCACTCATCTTTATTTCTCAATTACTTAAAACTTGTTGGGTGAACTTAATTAGGTAGGAGCACCTAGGAGTGAACCAGAGTGTCATATTTATCGTATTGGAAAACTACTTTGTTACAAATGTTTGGATAAAACTATTGCTTTACGCAAATGAGCCTGAACTCCACCTAGCCAAAGAAGCATGTAGTTGTTAGGTCTGTTGTTAACGACTTTAGCCTACTTGCCATACATTCAATGCATTGAGCATTTGTGGCTGTAACATTTCATGTTGCAGGTTATTCGTATCTGAGTGATCGTTCATAGGTCGCGAGACTTCACTCGACAATTGTTCGCTTGTGGCACATTTGAACGATGGAGATCTACCTTGTTATCGATTTCCACTGTGTACTTGAATATGTAATGTAAATTCTGGATCATATTCGTTTTATTTATGATGCACGGTTATATTTGGTATCATTTTGTATTGTGTGTACTAGTGAACCGATCCAGGGATTAGCACTATGCACAAGAACTCAGCCTTATCAGGCGAGGGTGTTACACCTTTGCTAGTTGCTGTTGTTGTCCCTGTGTCTGCTTGGGTTGTGGCTAGGGTGGCCCATTCGGCTGCCCCAGTGGACCAGCCGGTCAACACATATGTGTTTGCCCTTTTTTCCTTTAAGTTTAGTCCCACATGGGGCACCTAAGAGGGAGGGCACACCTCTCTTAGCCTACATAAAGGGGTGCCTATGAGTGGACTAAAATACACAATAAATTGGGGTATTCTCTTTGGTTGGAATACTCCTCTCTCTAGTTACCTTCGTCGTGGCGCGGTCCTAAGTTAGGACTGTGCACGCAAAGTCAACGCATTCGTGGCACGCTGTTGTGCTGCGGGAATTTCGCCAGGGGATCTACTTCCGCATCCCCAACAGGGATCAAAGAGTTCAGGAGTCGTCATATTGCACCGTATGCATGTGATAAATCGGTGGGGATATTGAAGCTTCTAGGCCATCGTACAAGGACCTGGACAAGGGGCGATGTGCGAGGATCTTTGCGACCTTGAGGTCGGACGGGTACGAATACACCATCCACGCTCCTGCATGAGCATAATGCTTTATCGGTCTTCAAGGGTACGTTACCGCTATCTTTCTCCGTTGCTATATTACTTCTAGGTAGGTCCTTGGGCATTCAGATAATTCCGAGTAGTAATTTTTTTGTTATTGCTGCGGAAAACCCTACAGTTAGCTAGCTACTCCTCGGAGTAGTCATGGTCATAGTACCCATCCTTATCCCGTGACCAGTTAGGGTCAATGCAATTAAAGTAAATGGTCCATTACACATAGTTAAAGGTGATGATGATGTCTTTGATGTTCATGTAGTAGCAACTGAGAAACTCTATCTAGGTAGATCCACTGAAATAGGTGATGGTCCGCTTGTCGGTGACTTGGACCGTAAAGTTGCGTCCATGATGTTTGTGTGACTCAATGATGACTTCAAACGTTCCATTGTATTTCTGTCTGTTGAAGACCTGCTCCAAGAAGCTAGGTCTTGAGTTGCACGGTATGTTCTGAGTAAGATCATTAGAAAACAACCGTTATTTCGAACTGTTATAGCACATATAGTATAAATAAGATAGATTGAATATACATATAGTTCATAGAACATATAGTTCATAAAACATACGGTTCTAGTTTCAAAATTCTGAGGGAGCACTATATGAAAGTTCCTGTTCATACATGAGGTGTAACCACACATGACGCATGGCCAATCCATATGATGCATATATCACCATCTTAATGTAGCATCACGTTGCATAGATTAAGAAGCACATATATAACGATATATATAAACATATAGGACGATAAATCAGTACCACAGATAGAGTATGATAAGCATCAAACATTAAACATATTAAGCATTCTAAAGTCTAGCAATATAGAGTACGATCAACTACATAAGGTAAACATCCTAAGGCTCAACTCCTAGTTGGTGAATTCGTCAGAGCTAGAGAAGTCTAAGTCCGATGAGTGCACAGGTGACCTCGGCACAACGGTAAAGTCGTATGGGTTGAATCCTTAGTAAGGGGGCCCATAGCGCTGGGTGTAGGAGCCTGCGCCGTCAATCCTAGAGGGGCTGGCCTCGTGGCGCGCATTGGAGGAGCCTGCGCTGATGTCCTAGCTAGTGGTGGAGGAGCCTGCGCTGAAACATGTTGGCATGATGATCATACTCTTGTACAAGTGCAATTTAACACTTAGACTATCCAAGCAGGATGTGGCATTTAGCCTCAATATCAACTTTTTGTTCTGAACACACAAACATTTAAACAAGAATATTGGCATTTAACCTCAATGCAAAGCCTGGGAATCTTTACATCCTAATGGAGACTAGAATTTGATCAGTACTACCACCATGATCAAATGGATAAGATGTCATAGACATTTCCATATTCCATAATAACATTCCGAATTTATTGGTCCACGATAAAGAAAATGTTGGTAAGATTTATTCTATACACCAAATAGCATAACATGTATGCATCCATACTACTTCCTTTAGCATGAGAGCGAGCTCGTCCCTCCCGAACCTTTCCTCATCGAAGAAGGTCACGTGCACCACATGCCCCTGCTAGAGAAGTGCCCCTCCAAGTCGATCACCACCTTGGTCATCCTCTTAAACAACATAAATCCTATCATGGTATTGGCTGCCTTCATCTAGGTAATCTAGAATATTAACACGTGTAACACTGTCCCACTCTTTGAGCACTCGGAGGCAACCTCGTTTTCTAGATTTTCGTCCACCTCGCGTGGACTAATTTTCACATGTTAAAAACGAAATAAATTTTGCAAAACTGCTCATCAAACCTTAATAAAAGTACACCTCGTACGCTAAAATTTGTAAAAACAAAAACACATGCTCTCTAGAGTTTTTCATTAATGACATTTAGGCAATACAACCAAATTTATGTCAACCGGTATCCAACAATTTTTTCTACTCATGCATAGTAGAAGTCTCTATTGAGATATTTGTACATACTAAAATGGAAAAAACATATAAGCACATTATAATATATTTAGTTAGTTCATGTTATTTCGCGGATGGATGTGACTTTACTATATTCATGATTAAGCTCAATTACCAAACTAAAATCTATAAAAGCAACAAATTTGCAGAATTAAAATTTCTACAATATCACTATGTATTTTCATATGATACAAGTTTGACTTCGAGAGGAGAGGATGTTAACATTAGGTACAGAAAAAAGTTAAAATTATAGTAATTTGTATTACTCCCTCCGATCTATAATAAGTGTCGCTTATTTTGTACTAAGCTAGTACAAACTTTATACTAAGTGGGCGACACTTATTATGGATCAGAGGGAGTACTATAAAATATAATAAAGTCCAGCATTCAATAAAAGCATAGTTGAATACAAACAATCCTAAAGTGCATGCTATTGTTCCTCGGGGTAAACACAATATTTAGATTACTGAAAAACAATTAGCGCATGTAAAATAAAAACTGAGTTTATGATTGTCGACAAGGTGATCCACCAATACAGGTGTAGGTGTATCCGGAAAAGCACCATATATATACTTTATATGACTATTTTAATAAACAATTTTATCAACTAACATGTTGGAAACAAAATGACCATGTGCAATTAGAAAATTAAATAGCTTTGAATGTATGGTTTAGAATCTAATCAAATACTGAGAGTGCCCAAAGACTAAACTCATGGAATGATTGACAAGACTTAGGGGAAAGATGATGGATACATTTTCTGTACTGTCGTCTTTGTGGGCTGCAGCACATGGTCCTTGTGTCCTTATGGCTGCATGGTGGTGGTTTTGCTGCCCATCAAGGACAACATTCTTGACTGGCTTTTAGAAAATCATATTAGCATCTTAGACTAACATCTAGGACTATTATCTAGGACATCATCCTAGCATATGTTTGGCTGGCTAGCAGCCTTTAGATATGTATCCACAACCCCTCAGGTTGACATGGCATCGTGTGAGAAATAAATCAAAAAATTGCTCCAACTCCTAGTGTCATCCTTTCCCTCAATGAGAGTAAGAATTTAGCGATACACATTTAGCTCGTGGTCGGACTGACGGTTACTGTAACATGGAGCATATGTCTTGTGCCACCGGACGGGTTCTCTAGCTTGCACTTTAGTTGGGCACTTGGCCGGAAATGGTAGGCACGAGCACGAAATTCAGTGCGCACGACGACGCCGCACCATCTATATATATCCTTCGACCGTTTCAAGGTTACTGTATGCAATCCATCGCTCACGAGAACACAGGGGGCGCCAGGTTTTGACATGAGCCAATCAATGACGGAGAAGATCACATGTGCGGTAGCAGCCATGGCACCGCAGGTCAACCACATGACATGGATCACGAGCAGGCGAGCAGCTGTACGCGATGCGAGCTAAACTAATGGCGATCGATGGCCAGCAGCGCAGGTCAACCACATGACTGTCTGCGTCTGCGCGCGCCCCTTTTGCTTGCAGCTTCACGCGGATGCTGCGAGCTGGACAGGACAGGAATCATCTTTTCCCCCTCGCCAGAAAATTAGTATTAGCACGGGAAAAGAACACTAATAATTAAAACAAATCGGACAACCGTATTATTCTATTCCGCCGGTCAGGCTAATTCTCTTGGATTGCGAAAAAGCGACGAGGCCCTTTTTTTCTGCCTTTGCTGATAGCAATATGTCAAGCGTGGTTGGGTCCGTTCAAAAAAAAGAAAAAAGCGTGGTCGGGTCACACGCCACGTACGGGTTTCCCGTTACGTCTACACACAGTGGAAGCAAGATCGTGCCATCGTTTTCTCTGCATCGTCACTTTTCCAGATTATTAAAACGGGACAGCGAGGATGGTGATTGTCCACCACTGGCGCCGGATTTATTATCGGAGCAGGCGGGAGCAGCATGTCGAAAGATTCAGACAACAGGAGGACAGCCAAGTTTCAGAGAATCGAGTATGATATTTGGAAGAGGGAAACTGCATCCACACTACAGAATCCACAAGTGTATAGCTTCTGAACGTGACAACGTGCATTTTGTGACAGCATGTTTCACTGTAGCACCAGGCCCTGTCACGCTAACAATGGCCGCTGCACCACTCGTCCTGCTTAATTAGGAGAGACCCGGAGGTATCATCCGCCCAATTCGTCCTGCTCCACTCAAACACTCAACAGCGACGGAGCGTGAAATCAATGCCGGCCGTCGGCATCCAGAGCTCCGTCCCCCACGTACACAAACAAAACGCTCATCGGAGCTGTCTCTTGTCGGCTAAACAGCTCTGAGTTTCCCGGATTCGGTTTGCTAGTATGCCCAAATTGCCTAGCTCAGCAAGTACTCCCTTCGTCTAGAAAACTAAGTCACTTGTTTCTAGACAGAGAGAGTACTATAAAAAACGCTACTTACTATATGTTGAGTTTTGGCACTGCCATAGCCTATCAGGCAATTTGGGGACCCAAACTAGACAGTCCTTTCGAGTTTGCTCCGCAGTCCAGATCAGATTTTGACAGAAGTGAAATATATATATATATACTCGCATAAAGATGATCATACTCTTGTACAAGTGGAACTTAACACTTAGACCATCCAGGCAGGATGTGCCATTTAGCCTCAGTGTCCCACTTGACACCCTAATGTCCCACTTACCGAGCTGCTGTACGGGATGACCGATGACCAGCAGCGCAACATGAGCCGCTCTTGCTGCCAGGGAGCTAGTGTCACTAACACGAAAATTACTAGTACTCCGGTCAGGATAATTTAGTTGGCTGCTCAGCAGTCGTCTGCCAAAAAGCGAGGAAGCCTTTTTTTGTGTGTGTCTTTGCTGATAGAAATATGTCAAGCGTGGTTGGGTCATGAAGACGAAGCAAGATCGTGCTATCATTTTCTCCGGATCGTCATTTTCCCAGATTAAAACGGGACAGGAGATTTTGTGCACCGCTGGCGCCGGGTCTATTATAGGAGCAAGCCGGAGTACTGTGTCGAAAGATTCAGACAACAGGAGGACAGCAGGTTTCAGACGAGAAAACAATTTCAGAGAATCGTGTTTGATATTTGGAAGACACGGAAACTGCATCAGCGTGTTGTTTCAAGGAGGACTGTGACAGCATGTTCCTCTGTAGCACCGGCACCGGGCTGCTGTCACGTTATAGCAGTGCCGAACGTCGGCATCGAGAGCTCCGTCCCCCACGCACCCACCGGAGCTGTCTCTTGTCGGCAAAACAGCGAGTGTCCCCGATTCGATGGCTAGTACGCCCAAATTGCCTGGCTCGACCTTTGAGCTAGTAGTATAAAAATGTTTTGTTGCTATACGTTGGACACCTTTTGGCATCGCAGCAGCCTATAAATACACCTATTTGGGGCGCCAAACCAGAGTCTGCTCCGCAGTCCAGATCAGTCTTCAGAGAAGTGATCTTGGATAAATATATACTACTATAGGATATATATATTTATTCAAATATATCCACATACAAAAAAAAATTGAAACATGTTGAAAACAGCATAATGATCATACTCTTGTACAAGTGCAATTTGAAACTTAGGTCTTAGACTATCCAAGCAGCATGTGGCATTCAGCCTCACTATCGAGTTTATGTTCAGAATACACCAAACATCCAAACAAGAATATTGGCATTCAACCTCGACGCTAAACTTGAGGATGTCTACATCTGAAGGGAGACTAGAACTTGATCAATACTACCACCATGATCAAATGGATAAGATGGCATAGGCATTTCCACATTTCATAAATAAGATTCCAAATTTATTGGTCCAGGATAAAGAAAATGCTGGTTACATTTATTCTAGACACCAAATGGCATAACATGTATGCCTCCATATTACGTACTTCCTCTAGCATCGGAGCGAGCTCCTCCCGAACCTTTCCTCATCGAAGAAGGTCGCATGCACCACTCGTCCCTGCTAGAGAAGCGCCCTTCCAAGTCATTTGCCGCTTTGGTCGACCTCTCAAACAACATAAAGATTCTCACGGTCTTGTCTGCCTGGAAGTTCGCCTAGGTGATCTAGAATATTAACATATGTAGCACTGTCCCACTCTTGGATCACTCAGAGGCAACCTTGTCTTCCAGATTGATGTCCACCTCGCCTGGACTAATTTTCACATGTTAAAACTATATAAGTTTTAGAGACACCGCTCATCACACCTTGTACACTCAATTAAGAAAAGCACACCTCTAAAAATTGTTAAAAAAAACTCATCTACTCTAGAACTTTTCAGTAATATAATCTAGGAAACACAACCCAATTTATGTGAACCGGTATCAAAATAATTTTTCTACCGGTGCATAGTAGAAGTCTCTATCCAGATATTTGTACATACTAAAACGGAAAAGGCATATAAGCACATTACAATATATATATAGGTGGTGCAAATTATTTCGTGATGAATGTTAGCATTAGAAACAACATAAAAAAGAGTTAAGATGATACTATCTTTTTAATAAAAATATAATAAAGTCCAACATTTAGCCAAAAAATATGAATACAAACAAATCCTGAAGTGCATGCTATTGTAGCTTTTCAATTCTACAAGAAGGTTATTCCTTGTAGACGTTGACACACTTAGAGTAAAAAACATATTCAGAAAAATAAAGAATCTCTACGTTTAGTACATGTAAAATAAAAATTGGGTTTATAACTAGTGACCGGCTGATTCACCAACATAGATGTAGGTATAGGCCGAGAAGCACCATATATACTTTATATGAATATTTTAATAAGCAATTATATCAACTAACATGTTGGAAACAAAAGGACCATGTGAAATTAGCAAATTAAATAGCTTCGAATGTATGGTTTAGAATCTAATCAAATACTGAGAGTAACAAAAGTGTAAATTCATGGTCTAATACAATTTTTTTCTAGCTATAGGAATAAAAGAAAAAAAGTATGTGCAGTGAATGCTCTTGGGATGGTTGTATCATGAGGCTGGAATTGGATGGTAATAAAAAAAACACGTTTCACACACATGGAACACACACGTGGACTTCTTCCGGTAGCACTTTTCTTTATTCAGTGATGCACAAGTAAAACCCCGAGTGGGTACCAAGGATATTTGAACTAGGCAAAAAGCTCAAGGATCGGGTACATCCAGATTGCCTGGCTCAGTATTTGAGCTAGCCTAGAAAATGTTGCCATATTTTCGGCAAGTTTTGGCATTGCGACAACTAGATAAGGCTATTTGGGGCTTCAAACAAGATAGTCTCTTTCGGGTATGCCCTGTAGTCTTGATCACGTATAGGTTTGGTCCTCTTGCGTTTTCTTCACCTACTCGGTTCTGAGTGTAGTGAACTTGGATATACAATTATTGTTATGTGATGCACTATAAATTTTCAAATATAATCACATTTTCTAAGGAAAACATTTCGAAACGTGTAAAAATGGCATAAGGATCATACTCTTGTAAAAGTGCAATTCAACACTTCAACCATCAAAACATGATTTGGCACTTAGCCTCACTATAGGGTTTAGGTTCCAAACACATAAACATCCAGACAAGAATATTTTTTATTCGACCTCATTGTCAATATTCCGTGGTCGACGAAAATGTAATACCAAGTCGACAAAAATGTCTACATCCAAACATGGTCTGGGACTTGATCAATACTACCACCACGATCGGTTGGATAAGATGGCATAGACATTTCCACATTTCATAAATAAGGACCCAAATATTTTGGTCCAGGATAAATAAAATGTTGGTAAGATTTATTCCAGACACCAAATAGCATACATACCATCCATGCAGCCATACAACTTTCTCTAGCATCGGAACGAGCTCGTCCCTCCGGAACCTTTCTTCGTAGGGAGAAGCGCTTTCTAGGTCAATCCCCGCCTTGGTCGTTCTCAATCAACTCAGTGATTCTCATGGTCTTGTCCGCCAGGATGTTTTCCTAGGTGATCCAGAATATTAGGACACGTTGCACCGTCCCATTCTTGGAGCACTCGGAGGCAAAATCGTCTTCCAAGCCGTACATTCAGTTGAGAAAGACACAAATGTTTACGCTAATGTTTTTTTAACTCGTCCGCTCTAGAATTTTCTATTAGTTAAAACTAGGAACAACCCAATTTATGTGAAACATTATTGAAATGGATCGTATGGACACCTAGAGGGGGGGTGAATATATGCTACTTCAAATTTAAATGCTTTTTCAATTTTAGGCTTAACACAAAAGGTAAATTCTCTAGATAACTACTTAGAAGAATTTCCCTATATACAGACCTATCTACTAGCGAGTAAGAGGCGAGTGAAAAGAGGAACGAGTGAACCGTAGAGAAGCACGCGGAGACATAGGATTTGTTTTACCGTAGTTCCTTTCTTGTTAAGGGAAGTACATCTGTGTTGGAGGGATGGGCGGTACTAAGACCACCACGTCACAATAGGCCTCACCTCTCTGATGGATCCCGCCACCAAAGGCCTGATCCATCTTTCCACTATAGGAACCCTTCGAGGCGGGTACCGGCGCGTTTACACAACTAGCGGGGCACAAATCCACAACCAAATTGGAGGCTCCCATAATGACAACAAGATGCCACAAGAACAAGTTATCAATAACAAAATACAAGATCTAGATATTAGAAAGAATACTAGATTGGGGATTTCTCCAAATGAATGGAGAGGAGTTGATGCGCTTGATTCGTGATGGCGATGAAGATTGTCTCCTCCTTCAATTCCCCCAAAGATCGAAGCCTTCAGGTGGTTGAAATGGGAGATCTAGAGAGAGAGCTCTTGCAATGGGTCTGGCAATTTTCGAATGAATCAAGAGTTCTGCTCGATGGGGATGAAGGGGCTTTTATACCCGCTTTCCAAACCAAGCCGTTGGAGCCTTTGGGGGCCAGATTATCCGACCCAAGTGAGGGCCAGATTATCCGTCCTGGGGAAAACTCCGCCCTACACTCGGATTATCCGGCAGAAAATCCGCCTACGGACAGAAGCTCGCGCAGGCTGGCCCTTGACACCTTCTCCTGGGGACCGGATTATCCGGCCCTAGGGGAGGGCCGGATTATCCGGCTGGGGGAAATCCGCCCCAGCCACGGAATATCCGGGGGAAATTCCGCCCCCAGACAGAAGCTCGCGCAGACGCTCTTTTGGGCGATTCCCCTGGGGCCGAATTATCCGGCCCAACATGAGGGCCGGATTATCCGGTCCAGGGAGAAAAACCGCCCTAGAGCCGAACTGTCCGGGGGAAAATCCGCCCCCAGACAGAAGCTCGCGCAGCTCCAGTCCTGGCCAAAATGGTCTGGCCGGATAATCCGGCCCATGATGGGGGCGGATAATCCGGCCCCCCAAATGCACAAAACTTTCCTGCAACACTTAGTACACATTAGAACTTCCATGGTATTGTTATCTAACACACAAAACATAGGAAATCATGAAATGTTCTTTCAATCTCCCCCTTTTTGGTGTTAGATGACAATACTAGGATTTGCAAGAAAGTTCACAAGACCATCAACAAAGAATACATGAAAGAGACTCCCCCTTAATGTGTGCATACTAGAAATTTGTATTCGAATACAAATGCACACAAATAGGTGCGAGTCTATTCCATTGAAATATGAACTACATAATCATACCACCGAGATAGGGAGAGGCGTCCTTGATATAGCCACTATTATCAATGTGATAACCAATATAAGCGCCTTCCTCGAGATAGATACCCAACATTATAGGATATGATAGATGAATCCATAGGCGTAATCCACGAGATAAATCTAGAATTCCACAGACACAAAGTTTCACACAAACCACAAACCACAAATTAAAGTTCAATGCTAAATGGGCACAAGTAAGAAAACGACGAATGAAAAAGTGCAAATGCTTGTGCCCGACCCATGCAAATCCTCGGAGACCTAATAGAACTACTTCTCCCCCTTTGGCATCGAGACGCCAAAAAGGAAGAAGAGCGATGCTAACGCCCCAAGGTATCACTCGTAGTCGTCATCCTCGTCCTCGTCCTCGTTCCCATCGTCGTCCTCATCCTCAAGCTCCTCGGTGTCATCGTCCTCATCATTAGCAGTGGCCCGATCTTCTTCCTGTGAGGAGAACAAGGGCGATAGCATGGGGATAAGCATACACACAAGTCCAAGAGAGAGCGGAGAAAAAGTAGGCAAATATTTCATAGTCCAATCCTACTCAATGCACACAATAAGGCGAAACTGAACCAGATTTTATTCTGTCAGGCCGGATAATCCGGCCCTGGCAGAAATTTTCATAATCGTCTAGTTTGAATGCAAAGGAGTAGATCGGGCCTAGAAACTGCAAGACTACGATTTCTATGCGAAACAACATCCTTCTAGACAACGTTCCACCCAACAAACAACACATCTAGCCAAAGATGGGGAGAGAGGGAGTTACCCTCACTCATTGGAAGAAGAACGCGGAGGAGAAGGTACCCAGAGGCACGAAGAAGAAGATCCGGGGAGGCCCAGAAAATCCGGTGGCCGGAGAGGCTCCGGGGAGGTTGGGGGACGGCAGGCGGCGGCTGGGGAGAGGGAGAGGGTTGGGGGAGAAGTGTGGCTCGTTATGAGCCCTTCCCCTCAACCCCTGCCCTTAAGGACGAAATCTGCCACTAAACTCTGAACTTCTGTTACACACAGAGTCAGGCCCGCGCGTCCCCAAACAACACCCCCACAAGATGTACAAGGGACTTGTGTGCAGGAATAGATGGCTTAGGGGTAGGAAAAGGCTTACAATTAAGAGAGCCAAACTGAGAGGGTACTACACACTCAAATTTGCAAGAATCAAAGCAACTAAAAGCCAAAAGTGAATGTGCTTCCCATAAAAACATGAGAGGAGCTAAAAACGATCAAGAAGATCCACATAAATCCAACTCTTCTCATGAAAGAGGGCGGTGGCCAAAGCCACCTTGTTGGAGTGTATGGTATGACACCGCGAAGATATATCTTGGGTTCATGACCAATACTCATCAATACGCTCACATATCACAAAATGATATTAAGAGAAATGATTTGACTTGCTTTCGGCATTATGGGGGGAGGGTTAGCCCAATCAATTAGGACCACACTCCCCTATATCCATGCCCACATCTAGATCAAATAAGACTGAGATGTACGAGTGAGTGCATGGGTAATCAAGATAAGCTCCTTGAATCAACGATATTTAGCTCATTCCTCAAGTAGCAAAACCTTGCTTCATCAAGTGGCTTCGTGAAAATATCAGCAAGTTGGTTCTTCGTGCTCACAAAAGATAGATCAATATCGCGTCAAGCAACATGGTCCCGAATAAAATGATTCTGAATCTCAATATGCTCTGTCCTTGTGTGATGTACCGGATTGTACACAATTTTGATTGCACTTCCATTATCGCATAAAAGAGGCACTTTGTCACAATTGACACCGTATTCCTTTAAAGTTTGCCTCATCCATAATAACTGAGTGCAGGCACTAGCAGCAGCAACATATTCAGCTTCGACGGTGGAGAGAGAGATACAATTCTGCTTTTTAGATGACTAACAAACTAGAGATCTCCCAAAAACTAACAAGCACCAGAAGTTGATTTCCGATCATCCTTATCACCGGCCCAATCTGAATCAGTATAACCACATAGAGAGAAATTGGAGCCCTTGGGATATCATAAACCAAAGTTAGGGGAATGAACCAAATATCGGAAGATCCTCTTGACCACCACTAAGTGGCTTTCTTTAGGAGCTGCTTGATACCTTGCACACACCCCTACAGTCAACACAATATCGGGTCTAGATGCGCAGAGGTAACGGAGAGAGCCAATCATGGACTGGTATACCTTTTGGTCCACATCTTTACCGTGGGGGTTAAGTTCAAGGTGACATTTTGTTTGCATCGGAGTGGCGACGCCATTAAGATCCGTCATCTTGAATCTCTTGAGCATGTCTTGGATGTATTTAGCTTGATTGATGAAGGTCCCTTCTCTAAGTTGCTTGATCTCGAATCCAAGAAAGAACCGTAACTCCCCCATCATAGACATTTCAAACCTATCAGTCATAAGCTTTGAAAATTCATCATTAAAAGCTTTATTAGTAGAACCAAAGATGATGTCGTCTACATATAGTTGGCATACGAAGAGCTCCCCCTTAACCTTGTTAGTAAAAAGAGTGGGATCGATTTTCCCAACTTCGAAGACACGGTCTAGCAATAGCTCTTTAAGGTGCTCATACCACGCACGTGGGGCTTGTTTAAGGCCATAGAGTGCCTTATCGAGTTTGTAGACATGGTTCGAAAAGTTAGGATCCTCAAATCCCGGGGGTTGCTTTACATATACCAACTCATGTACAGGATCATTAAGAAAAGCACTCGTAACATCCATTTGCTGCAATTTAAAATTGTTATGGGAAGCATAAGCAAGAAGGATACATATGGACTCAAGCCGAGCCACAGGAGCATAGGTCTCGCCGAAGTCAATGCCCTCAACTTGGGAATAGCCATGTGCCACTAGTCTCGCCTTGTTCCTCATAACAATGCCATTCTCATCTTGCTTGTTTTTAAATATCCATTTAGTGTCGATAATTTTGCGGAAATCCTTGGGCTTCTCCACTAGTTTCTAGACCTTGTTGCGCTCAAACTTATTCAACTCTTCATGCATAGCAACAACCTAGTCCGGATCTTCAAGAGCTTGAAACACCTTCTTAGGTTCCACCATTGAGATGTGAGCTTGATGCTCAACAAAACTTGCCAATTCCCTTCTTGTGGAAACCCTTCGTCGGGGATCACCTACAACTTTGTCAAGAGTATGACCCCTTAACTCAAGGTTCCGATCAGCACAAGCCTTGCGACGAAGTTCAATAAGCTTGTTGTCTCTTGGTGGAATAGTTTCATCACTTGAGTCTTCGTTGGAATCATTTGCATGACCTTGATTTGAAGTTTGATTATCAGTAGTAGGAGATGACGAAGCATCCCTTGAGGTGGGTCAGTAGCCGTAACATGAGGCTGCTGATCATCAGGAGTTTCAGGGCCAGATAATCCAGCCGAGGGTGAGGCCAGATAATCCGGCCTGGGAGAACTTGATGCAATTTCATCGGGTTGCCTAGAACTTGCTTGAATTGTCGAGGGGCCGGATAATCCGGGGTCAGCCGGAAAATCTGGCCTGGAGCTTGCAGTAGTTTCTTCGATAGGATGCACAGTTTGGTCGTTAGGGGAGTGGTGGCCGGATAATCTGGTCTGGAGCTTCCAGGAGCATGTTGACCTTCAGCAATTGGTGGAGTTGGTGTAGAAGTTACTCCCGTGGTTGGAGCATGTTGAGTATGTGTAGATGAGGGCTCTTCATGAGTAGAGCATTGTCCTTCCCGATCCACCACAAGGGGTTCCTCAATGGGGAAGAAAAATCCCACACCCATTCTTCTTATGGCATCTTGGGGTATTTCAACATCTGCATCACAAACATCAACTTGCCCCGCATGGGAGCCGTCATTTTCCTCGAACGCCACACTACAAGATTCTACAACAGTTCCGGAGAGCTTATTGTAGACTCTATAAGTGTGGGATTCGGCACCATAACCAACAAAAATACCTTCTAAAGCCTTAGACTCAAATTTAGATAAACGAACTCCCTTGATTAGAAAGAAACACTTACACCCAAATACCCGAAAGTATGAGATGTTTGGCTTGTTACCGGTAAGTATTTCATACAGAGTCTTATCCAAGATTTTACGGAGGTCTAACCGGTTGGATGAATGACAAGCGGTAGAGATTTCTTTAGCCCAGAAGTTATATGGAGACTTGAATTCGGCTAGCATAGACCTTGCCATATCCATTAGAGTCCGGTTCTTCCTCTCGGCAACACCATTTTGTTGAGGGGTGTACGCAGAGGAATATTGATGTCTTATCCCTTCTTCACTTAGGAACTCATTTAAGGTGTAGTTCTTGAACTCGGAGCCGTTATCACTTCTTATTGCCAGAATAGGGACGTTGTGTTGACGTTGAACCTCGTTAGCAAAGTCGATGACCGTTTGTTGACTATCGCTCTTCAACTTGAAGAAATAGACCCAAGTGTATCTTGAGTAATCATCAACGATCACAAGGCAGTACTTCTTCCCACTGAGGCTTGCATGAGATGGAGGTCCAAAGAGGTCCACATGAAGGAGCTCTAAGATCTTTTTTGACAAAATAATAGTCTTCCTTCAATGAGGAGAGTCATGCATTTTCCCTTCAACACAAGCCCTACAAACACGATCTTTGGCAAAGGACACAGTTTCTTTTAGTCCAAGGATGTGGCCACCCTTGTGGAGACTTTGCAAAGTTCTCATATTGACGTGGGTAGTTGGCGATACCATAACTAACCCGTGTCACCCTTTACGAAAAGACACATCAGGCCTGTAGTGGTTTCCCCCGAAAAGTCCACCATGTACAGGTCATTTTCGACATATCCCACGAAAGCGACTTCTAGAGACTTGCTCGACAAGAGTACCACCAAATCAGCATCAATAAAAATTGCAAAGCCCATCTTACGAAGGGCGCAAACTGAAAGTAAATTGTAGCCAAGGGTCTCAACAAGCATGACGTCCACGAGAGAGATATCGTGAGCCACCACAACTTTCCCGAGACCCAATACCTCAGATTTAGACTTGTCACCATAGGAGACGGTTATATGATCATGATTTGGTCACACCTCCATGATGATCTCCTTGCTTCCGGTCATATGACTCGTGCATCCGCTATCGAGTACCCATTTAGACCCACCGGAAGCATAGCCCTACAAGAAAGTTACTTTTTGTTTTTAGGTACTCATTTTTCAATGGGTCCTCTCACGTTAGTGACAAGGGTCTTGGGAACCCAAATAGACCAAGGAATGTAACAATCATAAGTACCTACATAACTAGCATAAACATCACCATAATGATCGCAATATAACTCAAAGTTAGGATTGTTAGCCCCTGCAAAACCATCATAATTAGACTTGTCATTGGTGGTGGTGTCTTTGGTTGAGCAGTCTTGCTCTTCTTCTTCTTCTTCTTCTTCTTCTTCTTCTTGTTCTTCTTGTTCTTTGTCTTGGGAATATAACCAAGACCCTCTTTTCCATTGTTTGTTCTTTGCTTGCTAAGTATCTCATCTAGAACTTCTTTACCTTTGTGTTGAGATCCTTTTGCAAGTTCTTCTTTTCCATAAGATGATGTGGAGGTGTTGGGCACATCATACTTCCTCAATTGATTTTGGAGCTGGTCATGAGACTCATTTAGAGTAGAGTGTTCACTCTCCAATGCCTTGTGAGCAATGTCAAGTTTCTCAAACTTCTCCGAGAGTCTGGCATGAGCAGCCCCAAATTCAATCTTTTCCTTCTTTAGTTTCTTTACCTTGGCAAGAGCGTTGGCCATGTTCTTTGATGAGCTGAGCCACAACTTCTTCATGTGACTCCTCAATGGATTAGAGTCTCTCTTCTAGAGATACTCGAGCTTCCTCTTCTTCTTCCAAGGCATTCTTCAAAGAAGCTATCTCCAAGGCATCTCCTCTTTCAACTATGCCCTTTTCTTCAAGGAGATCTTCGGCTTGGGAAAGTTGACTCATAAGAGCATCAAAATGAAGTTTGTGCTCACCTTGCAAGTTAGTGAAAAAGGTGTCCAAAGCAATAACTTCTTCTTTCATTTTAAGACTAGTATGATCATCCATATCCATATTTATGTTAGTCTTAGGGAATGAAGAACTGGAAGTTGATACCTCGGACCATCTTGCCATAAGACAAGTGACGTTGTTGTTGATGACGTTTTCATTTGGCGAGTCGAAGAGAGATGACGGAGTCGATGTGGTAGCTATAGCAGCCACCTCGCGAGAACTATCTTCATCCTCTTCACTTGCAGAGGAGTATTCTTCTTGTGCCACCAAGACAATCTTGGGTTTCTTCTTGTAAGGGCCATTATTTTTGATAAATGGCTTCTTCTTAGGTGCCTTGGATTTTTCTTTAAGGATGAGCCTGCCACCATTGTCTTCTCTATTTTGATATGGACACTCAGCCACAAAGTGCAGCCTATCTCCACAATTGTAGCATGTTCTCAGTTTTGGGCCACTTTCTCTTCTTCCACTTGACCCATTCTTGCGCTCGAGTTCCGACTTGGCCTTGGCAAGATCCTTCCATAAGTTCCTTGCGTAAAACGCCATGTACTCACTGATGCACTCGACGATCGACGTAGAGCTCGTTGGGAACCCCAAGAGGAAGGTATGATGAGCACAGTAGAAAGTTTTCCCTAATTATGGAACCAAGGTTTAATCGAACCAGTAGGAGCAAGGAAACACCCCAAAGGTGTTACTAGCTGAGCTTTGGCAGGGCGCACTACCGGTGCTAGTAGCAACATGGCAACCTGCACAACACAACCATAGAACTTTGTCCCCAACTTGCGATGAGGTTGTCAATCTCACCGTGTTTTGTGGAAAACAAAGGATTAAACGTATCGAATGGAAAGAAGTAAAAGTTTGCAGAAAGTAAACACAAAGCAGTAAACAGTTTATAGATTGTATGTAAAGAAAAAGGATCGGGATCCATAGTTTACTAGAGGTGGCTCTCCTTAGATAGATAACATGCTGGGTGAACAAATTACAGCGGGGCAATTGACAAACACCGAGAAAGCAATACATGCATATACTAATCATCTTGACTCCTTTGAGACTTGATTGGGCATTACAACATAATACATAGACCGCCATCCAACTGCATCTATGACTAATAATCCACCTTCAGGTTATCATCCGAACCCCCTCCAGTATTAAGTTGCAAGCAACAGATTATTGCTTTACAAACTACGTGTAAAGTAAACAATACAATTGTTCTATGAACAAAGGATCGTTGTTTTCTCCCTAGTAGCAACAACACATCTAGTACCTTAGAGATTTCTGTCACTTCCCCAGATTACCAGAGGCATGAACCCACTATCGAGCATAAATACTAACTCTTGGAGTTACTAGCATCTACTTGGCCAAGATAGCTACTAACAACAGAAAGCATCCAAGATCTCAAATAACAAAGACATGCTAGAATCAATAATCAATCTGAAATAGCATCTCAATATCCATCCGATCCCCGCAAACACAACATGTATGAATTACAAATAGATGATCTTGATCATGAACGGAGCTCACAAGATCTAAACATGAAAGCACAAAGGAGGAGAAACCAGCCATCTAGCTACTACATGGATCTGTAGTCCAAGGATGAACTACTCACGCATCACACCGGAGGCTTGCATGGTGATGAAGAAGGCCTCCAGGGTGAATTCCCCTCTCCGGCAGGGTGCCGGGAAGAGCTTCAGATCCCTCCCGATCTAGGGATGGAGATGACGGTGGCTACAGACTCTTTCGTGGATTTTTGATCGGGTCCTTAGGGTTTTCGTCCCGAGGGCAACTTATAGGCGGAAGGAGAGGCCGAGTGGGTGCTAGGGTCGGCCAGACCACCCCCTGGCGCGGGCCAAGCCTGGGCGCGCGGCCAGGTGGTGTGGCCGGCCCCTCTCCGTCTCGTATTCTGGCACTTGATCCCTTCCAGAAAAATATGCACTTTGGCTTTTGTCCCGTCCAATTTCAGGAATATTCATTTTCTGACTTTCCTGGAACCAAAAACAACATAAAACAGGCAGCTGGCACTGTGGCTCTTGTTAATAGGTTATTCCAAGAAATCATAATAAAACTACTCCAAACTTGGAACAAAACACAAGAAAGTGGATAAAACCAAGCATGGAACATCAAAAATTATAGATACATTTGCAATGTATCACTCACCATGAGAACGTTTGACTTCATCGGGGCAGTTCATGGAGGCACTCTCAAAAGATCTTTCGTCCTCATCTTGCTCAACAACATTAGCCTTGAGAGCAACATTGACCCCTTTTTGCATTCCAATGGCACGGGCACATGCATCTTCTGCGTTCTTTGCAGCAACCTTGAATGATGCCATTTCTTGCATGACTTCATTGGACGTCATTTGATGGTAGTTATGTCTACCTTTCAAGCTCTTCAAGTCCGTTGGCTCAAAAGGCATTAGAGCACTCACGTATTTCCTTTTTATCCAAGCATCATCAATGTGAGTGGCTCCATGCTTTATAAACATTGTTGCGATGCCCTTGAGTCTTCTATACATGTCCAACATGTAAAATCCTTCAGCTTCATTACTAAGGGCATCATACCTATTCCTTCTCATGCTTTCATTTCCAATAAAGAGATCGGTGAGAGCATCCCAAGCTTCTTTAGCTGTGTTGAGATGTTCAATGTGGGGCATGTCCTTGGGACCCACTCCGAGCTGTATCATGTGAAGGGCCATAACATTCAATTGTCTATCCACAACTTCTCTTCTTGTCAGGTTGGTGTGATCTCCAATATGAAGACCCTCTTCGATAATTCTCCAAAGTTCAATAGAAGAGCTGCAAACATGAGACTTCATTAAGAATTGCCATTGATTAAATGAAGATGCAGTAAGCTTGGGTGGATCACCCCTATTGTTTATATGAGGATGAGGGATAGGTGGGTCGGGGAATATAAGTGATGAACCTCACTATATTCCTCCTTACCACTTCCCTTCTTGGAGGTGGAACCATTATGTTTTTCACCTACCACTTCATCTTCCTTGGATCCGGTGTTAGCCTTATCCTTGGATGAGGGAGTGGCGGCCTCAGAGGAGGATGGAGATGGGACTACGGATGATGTGAGGCGAGCAATCATTTGATGCATCTCCTCCATCTTGGTCTCAAAGGATTTCAACAAGATTGTTTCCAACGTCTTGAGGTTATTCATTGTGACCTTATCCATAGCCTCATTCCCATTCTCCTTGGTACCCATACTTCTCTTAGGCGGTTAAGTCTGAATAAAGAGCTGGGGCTCTGATACCAATTGAAATGGATCGTATGGGCACCTAGAGGGGGGTGAATAGGTGTGATACATTGCAAATGTATCTATAATTTTTGATGTTCCATGCTTGGTTTTATCCACTTTCTTGTGTTTTGTTTCAACTTTGGAGTACTTTTCATATGATTTCTTGGACTAACCTATTAACAAGAGCCATAGTGCCAGCTGCCTCTTTTCTGCTGTTTTTGGTTCCACGAAAGTCAGAAAATGAATATTCTCGGAATTGCACGGGACAAAAGCCAAATTCCTATTTTTCCGGAAGTGATCAAGTGCTAGAATACAAGACGGAGAAGGGCCAGGGAGCCACCACACCACATGGCCAGGCCTGGCCCACGCTAGGGGGTGGTGTGGCCGCTCCCGGCACCCCCTCGGCCTCTCCTTCCGCTTATATATTTCCCTCGGGACGAAAACCCTAAGTACCCGATCAAAAATCCATGAAAGAGTCTGTAGCCGCCGTCATCTCCATCCCTAGATCGGGAGGGATCTGAAGCTCTTCCCGGCACCCTGCCGGAGAGGGGAATTCACCCTGGAGGCCTTCTTCATCACCATGCAAGCCTCCGGTGTGATGCGTGAGTAGTTCATCCTTGGACTACAGATCCATGTAGTAGCTAGATGGCTGGTTTCTCCTCCTTTGTGCTTTCATGTTTAGATCTTGTGAGCTCCGTTCATGATCAAGATCATCTATTTGTAATTCATACAAGTTTTGTTTGTGGGGATCCGATGGATATTGAGATGCTATTTCAGATTGATTATTGATTCTATCATGTCTTTATTATTTGAGATCTTGCATGCTTTCCGTTGTTAGTAGCTATCTTGGCCAAGTAGATGCTAGCAACTCCAAGAGTTAGTATTTATGCTCGATAGTGGGTTCATGCCTCTGGTAATCTGGGGAAGTGACAGAAATCTCTAAGGTACTAGATGTGCTGTTGCTACTAGGGAGAAAACAACAATCCTTTGTTCATAGAACAATCGTATTGTTTACTTTACACGCAGTTCGTAAAGCAATAATCTGTTGCTTGCAACTTAATACTGGAGGGGGTTCGGATGATAACCTGAAGGTGGATTATTAGTCATAGATGCAGTTGGATGGCGGTCTATGTATTATGTTGTAATGCCCAATCAAGTCTCAGAGGATTCAAGATGATTAGTATATGCATGTATTGCTTTCTCGGTGTTTGTCAATTGCCCCGCTGTAATTTGTTCACCCAGCATGTTATCTATCTAAGGAGAGCAACCTCTAGTAAACTATGGATCCCGATCCTTTTTCTTTACATACAATCTATAAACTGTTTACTGCTTTGTGTTTACTTTCTGCAAACTTTTACTTCTTTCCATTCGATACGTTTAATCCTTTGTTTTCCACAAAACACGGTGAGATTGACAACCTCATCGCAAGTTGGGGACAAAGTTCTGTGGCTGTGTTGTGCAGGTCTCCACGTTGCTACTAGCACCGGTAGTGCGCCCTGCCAAAGCTCAGCTAGTAACACATTTGGGGTGTTTCCTTGCTCCTACTGGTTCGATTAAACCTTGGTTTCATAACTGAGGGAAAACTTACTGTTTTGCTCATCATACCTTCCTCTTGGGGTTCTCAACGAGCTCTACGTCGAAAGTCGAGCGCATCAAGGTGCTACTTCAAATTTTAATGCTTTTAAAATTGTAGGCTTAACACAAAAGGTAAATTCTCTATATAACTACTTAGAAGAATTTCCCTATATGCAAACCTATCTACTAGCGAGTAAGAGGCGAGTGGAAAGAGGAACGAGTGAACCGTAGAGAAGCACGCGGAGACACATGATTTGTTTACCGCAGTTCCTTCCTTGTTAAGGGAAGTACATCTGCGTTGGATGAGTGAGCGGTACTAAGACCACCACGCCACAATAGGCCTCACCCTGTTCTCTGATGTATCCCGCCACCAAAGGCCTGATCCTACTTTCCACTATAGGAACCCTTCGAGGCGGGTACCGGCGCCTTTACACAACTAGCGGGGCACAACTCCACAACCAAATTGGAGGCTCCCGTAATGACAACAAGCTGCCACAAGAAGAAGTTATCAATAACAAAATACAAGATCTAGATATTAGCAAGAATACTAGATTGGGGATATCTCCAAATGAATGGAGAGGAGTTGATGCGCTTGATTCGTGATGGCGATGAAGATTGTCTCCTCCTTCAATTCCCCAAAGATCGAAGCCTTCAGGTGGTTGAAGTGGGAGATCTAGAGAGAGCTCTTGCAATGGGTCTGACAATTTCCGAATGAATCAAGAGTTCTGCTCGATGGGGATGAAGGGGCTTTTATACCCCCTTTCCAAACAAAGCCGCTGGAGCCTTTGGGGGCCGGATTATCCGACCTGGGGAAAACTCCGCCGCAGACTCGGATTATCCGACAGAAATTCGCCTACGGACAGAAGCTCGCGCAGGCTGGCCCTTGACACCTTCTCCTTTGGACCGGATTATCTGGCCCTAGGGGAGGGCCGGATTATCCGGCTGGGGGAAAATCCGCCCCAGCCACGGAATATTCGGGGGAAATTCCGCCCCCAGACAGAAGCTCGCGCAGACGCTCTTTTGGGCGATTCCCTGGGGCCGGATTATCCGGTCCAGGGAGAAAAACCGCCCCAGAGCCGGACTGTCCGGGGGAAAATCAGCCCCCAGACAGAAACTCGCGCAGCGCCAGTCCTGGCCAAAATGGTCTGGCCGGATTATCCGGCCCATGATGGGGGCGGATAATCCGGCCCCCCCAAATGCACAAAACTTTCCTGCAACACTTAGTACACATTAGAACTTCCATGGTATTGTTATCTAACACACAAAACATAGGAAATCATGAAATGTTATTTCAATTATCAATATATGTTTTCTACTCATGCATAATAGATGCCTCTATTGTGATATTTGTACATGCTGAAATATAAAAAAACACCCATTATAATATATTTAGGCGGCATAGGTTAGTTCATGGTTGAAGGTGATTTTCTCATGTTCATGGTTCAGCGCAATTACCAAACTAAAATTCACAAAAAACATCATATTTTCAATTTTTAAATTTACCCTATTGCTTCGTGTAATTTCCAATGTTGAAAGTTTTAGTTTGAAAAGAGAAACATTAATATTAGATACAATAAAATAAAGAGTAAAATCGTATGGTGATTTATATCAATATAAATACAATTCAAGTTTACTTCTTGTTATTTATACGAGTGCAACATTTAACAAATGCGTTGGTGAATTAAAAAAAAACCTAAACTGCATTTTATTGTATATATTTCAATTGTAGTGATCTTAATGTTAGATGCTTTAAATCTCTATAATTAGCGTATGTAAACAAAATGAGGTTATACCTGTCGACCAGGTGAGTCGCCAACATAGATGTAGATAGTCAGAGAAGCACCATATGTAAATTTCATAAATATTTAAAGAAACACTTTTATCAAGTAGAATATTTATAGCAGAAGAACCATGTGCAATAAATAAATTAAATAACTCGTATTGTAGGGTTTAGATTCTAATAAAATACTAAGAGTGCCAAAAGTGTAAACCCGCGGCTCGCTACGAAATTCCTAGGCTATAATAGTGAAATATACTTAAATGTTGTTTTTAAAACCAGCAGGTTGTTTTTCTTAAGCCTAGAATTAGATTGTAGGTAGAAACAAACACATACTGCAAGCATATTGAGTTCACGAACATATTGCTCCGTCGGGCGAAGAGGGACTGTTGGAACCTTTTATATCTGCTGATGCACGAATTAAAAAAATGCCAAAAGGGAAGTACGGTTTCTTGCTCCCCCATCTGAGATTCCTTTTTCTTTTTCTTATGAAATATTTGTTTCCAACGTCCATGTGTTTGAGTACACAATTTGGCTATGGGTGCTTTGAGATCGGTTCTAGTGAGAAGGCAATTATCGTAGATTGCTGTTTGTAATTCGCAAAAA
The DNA here is from genome assembly GCA_910589775.1 of Avena eriantha. Classification (NCBI taxonomy): domain Eukaryota; kingdom Viridiplantae; phylum Streptophyta; class Magnoliopsida; order Poales; family Poaceae; genus Avena; species Avena eriantha. The sequence goes on from OU342743.1 coordinate 17,340,087, forward strand.
AGTTATTGTTTGTTTTAGTGCTAAGGTGATCAACCTTTTTCTCTCGATTGACTTTGCTAATACGTTCCATTTTGTCTGTTTGCCCTTGGTTTTTCATTCCGCTAGTGTTCAAATTTGTGTGTGATTTGCATTTACTTCAGAGTTTTGTGTTTTAGAATAGTCAGTGCTTCTTCTATAGATGATTTTACTTTTTCTCCTATTTGTTGAGTTGAGAATTCTAGGCACATTTTAGAGTAGTTGCCTTTTACATGTAGGCGCCCACAGGCGTAACATGCTCACGTGGCTACCTTTTCTTTTTTTGTTTCATTATTTATTTCCTCTTGGCATTTTCTTACCTTCTTCCTTACACATTATTCTTTCATTTTGCCTATGATTTTATTTATTCTTTTTACGCAAATACATGAAAAAATTACTATCTATTTTATCTCTTTACTTTTTTTCCTTTTTATTCAAATGAGATTACACGATCCACCTTTAGATGCAATGCAATTTCTCACCCTTACACTACACGTGCACACATCATACGTTTTCCAACCACAAAATACAAGCATTGCCTCTATAATAATAATAATAATAATAATAATAATAATAATAATAATAATAATAATAACTGTTATTATAAAGTGGCAATAGTTTCCATGGTTTAACAACATAGCAAAAAACAAACCGCAACTCTTGTCATAGTCCACGATAGATAGATGTTGAACCCGCCTCAAAGCGTAATTAATCTAGCGGCAAATTATAAGAAGCTAAGCAGACGTACCCTGCTCTGCTACTCAAAATATTTTTGAGGGTGTTCCGTTTGTAGCCAAGACCATATTATGTTTTGTCAACAGGAAATGTTGCTACTAGGCAAAGACAAGGATCGGTACAACCAAATTGCCTGGCTCAATATTTGAGCTAGTCTAAAAATACTACCGTATTTTCGGCAAGTTTTGGCGTTGCGATAACGTAGATAAGAGCATCTCTAGCAGATACCGCATATCTGGTTAAACCCGCAAAATTTGCAGTAGTGGTCTAAAAACGACAAAAAAGGCCCGAATAGATCCCGTAGAAGTGGTCAAAACCGTAAATTTTTTTTAATCTCCTCCATATCAATTCTCGTGTACCACATATATTCAGCTTTGGAGGCTGATTTTACAGTAAACTACAAAGCGGTCAACGCTTCCCTCCACCAAAAATACACCACCAACTGCTTCCGTCCGGCTCCGATGGCAGTGCCGCCGTCGCCCTCCGAGCTCGATTCTATGACGATGAGCCTCGATCCGCGCATCAATCTTCTATCCATGGCGAGTGTATTTGATTCCACGGGCTAGCTAGCTTTGTCTAGCTCTAAATCGATCAAGCATAGCTTGGTCGGCAACATGTGCGAGCGGGAGCTAGCTAGCTTTGTGTGGCGCAGTGCACGCAGCGGAAGCTAGCTAGCCTCTAGTGCTTGACTAAACTAATATCCAAACCAAAGCCATTTGTAAGCACGCATGCGGCAGCTCGCCGGCCGGCTGGAACCGGCCGCAACAGCTCGCCTGCCGGCCGGACGCATACATGCATGGGCAGGGACATGCGCGAGGGACCTGCAGGCCTACGGGGAAGCCGACCTTGCAAAGAAGACGATAGCATATTTCGTTTTGCGGTATAGATATACGGGATTGTTTTGTCGGGATATATTTTTTACCACAAAACAGGTTTACAGTTTACCGCAAACGACTTTTGTTGTTCCGAGTTTTGTGATATCTTTAGAGATGCTCTAAGGCCATTTAGGGCTCCAAACAAGACTTTCTCTTTTGGGTCTGCTCGGCAGTCAAGGTCACAAATAAGGTTTGGTCCCCTTGAGCTTTCGTCACTTACTCGGTTCAGAGTGTAGTGAACTTGGATATGCAAATATTGTTATGTGATACACTATAATTCTTCAAATAAAACCAATTTTATATGGAAAAGTTATCGAAACATGTAAAAAAATGCATAACGATCATACTCTTGTAAAAGTGCAACTCAACACTTTGACCATCCAAACATGATTTAACATTTAGCCTCACTATCAAGTTTAGGTTCCAAATACATAAACATCCAAATAAGAATATTTTCATTCGACCCCATTCTCAATATTATGTGACATTGGCATTCGATTCAATGCAATACCAAGTCCATGAATGTCTACATCCAAAAATGACCTAGGATTTGACCAATACTACCAAATTGATCAGTTGGATCAGGTGGCATAGACATTTCCACATTTCATAAATAAGGACCTATTTTTCTGGTCATGATAAAGAATATATTGGTTAGATTAATTCTAGACAACAAATATCATAACATGTATGCGTCAATGCTACTTCCGATGGTATCAAAGTGAGCTCATCCCTCCCAAACTTTATCTCATCGAAGAATGTCATGTGCACCACCCGCCCCCGCCACAGAAGCGCTCTTCCAAGTCAATCACCTCCTTGGTCATCCTCTCAAACGACATAAAGATTCTCACGTCCTTTTCTACCAGGAAGCTTGCCTATGTGACATGGGTATACCCTACAGGTACTCGAGCTTGGTATATACGGCCTGAGGCCCACGGTGTCACCAAGGCCCAAATGAAGAATTCGAGTAGCCTACGGACTCTCGATTGCTTGAAGAACAAGAAGAAGCTAAAGATAGAAAATTCAAAGGGGAAAACCCTAACCTGTAACCGACTCGATATGTCACCCGAGACCTAGCCTATCTATATAAAGGCTAGGAGGGGCGGCGAGGAGGACACACGCAACCCTAGTTTCCACAACCCTCGCCAGATTGCATCTGCGCACCATTGTAATCCTCGATTCTTTCGATAATTCCACGAGCAGACAAGCAGGAGTAGGGACCTCTTCGAGGCCTGAACCTGGGTAAATATTCGAGTCCCCTGTGTGCTTGTTTGCTAGCCGATAGATGTCTCCAACTCTCCCTCCTTCTCCAAAACCCAAGTCCATAACAATGGGCATTGATGAGTTAAACCCTCGTCAATTGGCGCCGTCTATGGGAATAGGGAGTGTTGATGTTGCGGCCTCTTCGGCCCCATCAACTGCGATCTACAACTCTGCAACAGCGGAGATTCGCTAGCTCTTCGGCGCGTTCGACTTCACCGTCCACACGACGGCCACTCGCCTGGCTTTCGAGTCTGTGGGCGATGGAATCAGCCTGGCGATCGGGAGCTTCCACTTCCAAGTTGGTCAGATGGGCACGCTTCGCATGCCTGACTAGCCGACGGTACCATCATTGCTTCAGCATCATGGTTCCCTCCACCGATCGGCACCCTTAGTGAGCTCAACGCCCGACAACAGTCGAGAATACGGAAAGCAATAGCAGTCGTGAATCCGATCTGAGCGATCTGGCAACTGAAGATGGAGCCTACGGCTCCGGATCTGAAAGTTGTGGAGCAGCAGCTTCCCCAACCACTTCATGTGTGCCGTCATCAACGCAGGCGACACCTCCACCAATCGCGACAACATGGGCAATGGCACCCACGGGGCTGATCCACCAAACGGCGGCATACCCAACGGAGGACCACCACCAAACGGTGGACCCTCCCCAAACGGCGCCCCCGCCAACAACGGGGGAGCATCTGAGACTCCAACCATAATAAACGAGCAGACCGGCGAACGCGTCGTGATCAGGCTCAATGAATTCGAGTGGGCTCGCTGTCGCGAGGCCCTACGGGGTAACCCTCTACCCTTTGGCTCCCCGCAAGAGCTGCTAATGGGCTATCATTGGCTCCTGAAGGAAGAATTCAAGCGTCAAGTGCAAACAATCGCGCAACTCGAGGCGCGCAAAAAGGCGGCAGATGAGTCAAGTCTTTGACGTGCTGGGCTCTCCTCCCACGGAGGATCCTCCTCAAAAGGCAACGAGCACATCGCAAACAAGAGGCGATCCCGGACGGCCCATCTCACCGAGCAAGAACGCATAGAAGCTGCAAAGGTCCTCGACTGTAGCTCTATGACAGTCGACACACGGGGCAACGTGGTCCCAAAGACGCCGCAAGCCGTAGTGACGGCAGCCACCATGTACCTCCTGAACAACCAGCCACCAGCTGGAGATCCCTGAGCCGCCATGCACCGATCTACGATCATAGGCTTACGACTAGTCGAGGCCGCCCTCGATAAAGAGCCAGCACCAGAGCCGAAGAAAGGCAAGGCTCTGGCAAAACGCTACTCCTCGCCCTCATCCAGCGACGACAGTCACGATCTGTCTCGACGTCGCCGCTCACGGCGACACGACCACGACTATGATGCACGCGATGACCTAACACAGCGCAAGATTGACAAATCTAGGGCGCGATGTGCCCGGTCGACTGAATCAGAAGACAAAGATGTGGAGCTCTATGGCGCTAGGTGCTTTAGCAGAGCCATCAGGCAAAAGCGAATGCCCAAGGGGTTTAAGCTCCCATCGGAGAACCCGATGTTTGACGGCCTGTAGGACCCGAAAATCTGGTTGGAAGACCACATCTCCTCCGTCAGGCTCCATGGCAGGAGTCGAAGCACGGCCATGCAATGCCTGCATCTACAACTGCAAGGCGCCGCCCGAGCATGGCTCAATAACCTCCCACGCGGATCCATTCGCAGTTGGGAAGAACTGGTGTACAGCTTCGTGCGCAACTTCAAGGGCACATACAAACGACCCGCATCAATCGAAGAGCTGAGATGCTGCCAGCAAAGATCGGGCGAGTCGCTACGTTCTTATCCAGAGGTGGTCCATCATCAAGAACTCCGCAGAGAACATCTCGGAGGATCATGCGATTGATGCATTCAACCGCGGCGTACGTCACATAGAGCTCAGGGAGGAGCTGGGCCGCTCAAAGCCCCAAACCATCGACCACCTGATGGAAATCGCGAATCGTTGGGCAGATGGAGAAGATTCAGTAAAAAATCGTGTTCACTCTGACGACGAGGCAGAACTCGAGTGAAGACGCGACCGCCGAAGCAAACTTCGCATGCGCATCTACGATGACTGTGACGATGTCAACATGGTCGCAGCCGGCTACGCCGACAGACGCGACGATAACCGCAACAGCAGCTACCGCAGCGGTGGATACCGCGACTTCAGAAAAACCACGCAAGTATGGCAGCGCCGCAATCGCGATGAAGCACCCACAACGTCCATCGAAGAAAAGTTGTCCAGGCCATGCACTGTGCACTTCTACATTGACAAACACGACGGTAAAAAGAAGTCTAGCCACCTCCTCAAGGATTGCCGCGAGTTCCTCAAGCTGCATGAGGGACTGGTTCGGATGAATCGCAACATAGTCGAAAGGGGCTATGGAGCCGCCCCACGTGCCGTGGCACATGGAGCTCCGCCACCACCACCTGGGCCACCCCCAAATGTAGCTGCGTCAGACCAACACCACGGAGGCGAATCATACCCACGGGCCATGGGTACCATGATGATCCAAAAGGGGCACCCCTCGAATCGGGTGCAGAAGGCCATCACTCGCCAAGTCAACTTGGCCACAAACTCGCCACCATCTACCACTGAGTACCTCAGTGGGAGCGAGTCATGCATCACCTTCGATAAGCATGACCACCCACGCCAAGTACCTCGCCCAGGCCATTGTCCCCTCGTCCTCGAGGCACAAATTGGAGGCTTCGACATGAGTCGCATCTTTATGGATGGCAGAAGTGGCATCAACCTTATGTTCGCGAGTACCTTGCGAGCAATGAGGATAACTCTGACCTGCCTAGAGGCTTCAGATACAACATTCCATGGCATCGTCCTAGGCAAGGGCGTATATCCCCTGGGTAAAATTAACCTCGACGTCATCTTCGGCACGCCGAAAAACTTTCGGCGAGAGCGCATCGACTTCGAGGTCGTCGACTGGCCCTCACAGTACCACTGCATCCTCGGACGTGTCGTGTTCGCTAGGTTCATGGCAGTGCCACATTACGCCTATCTGCAGATGAAGATGTCAGGCCCTAACGGTGTCATAACAGTTAACGGGAGCTTCGAGAGATCTGACAGTTGCGACAGGGAATTCAACAGAATCTCCCAGTCCTTCGGCATGCAGGAAGAACTCGCGAGACTAAAGGAGTCGATAGACAATAGTCTGCCTCCCCTGAGCTGGCCAAGTTCACCCGACCTATCTTTCGACTCATCGGTGCACACAAAGAAAGTCCAGGCCCACCCATCGGATCCTGCCAAGACGGCCCTCATCGCCAACAACTTGAGTCCCACATAGGAACTCGCGCTCGTCGAATTCCTCCGTAAGCACTGGGAAATCTTCGCTTGGTGTCCAGTGGACATGCCTAGAGTTCCCAGGGAATTCGCCGAGCACGCACTCAATGTCAATCCAGACGCAAGGCCGGTTAAACAAACAATTCAACGATTGTCTGAACCAAGGGCAAAGGCAGTTGGATTGGAGATCAACAGACTCCTCGACGCCAAATTTATACGCGAGATCAAGGAAAGCACTTGGCTCGCCAACATGGTGCTTGTACCAAAAAAGGACCCGGATATCCTGCGGATGTGCGTGGACCTCACCTCTTTGAATAAGCACTGCCCAAAGGACCACTTCCCGTTACCGCGAATCGACCGTATCATCGACTCCACCGCGGGATGCGAGTGCCTCTGTTTCCTCGATGCCTACTCAGGCTATAATTAGATTCGAATGAAGGAGGAAGACCAAGAAAAAACAGCGTTTACAACGCCTTTTGGTGTGTTCTGCTACAACACAATGCCCTTCGGGATAAAGAACGCAACGGCCACCTACCAGCGGTGCATGCAGGCTTGCCTCAAGAACCAACTCGGTCGCAACATTCAAGTCTATGTCGACGACATAGTAATCAAGACCAAAGAGGAAGCCTCAATAATCGACGATTTGCACGAAACCTTCGCCAACCTCGATCACTACCGGATCAAGCTCAATCCGGACAAGTGCACCTTTGGCGTACCATCTGGGCAACTACTCGGGTATCTTATCTCCGCGAGAGGGATCGAGGCGAACCCGAAGAAAATAAAAGCCATACTGGACATGGAGAAGCCAAAAAACATAAGAGGCATCCAACAGCTGGCCAGGCGAATCACGGCTCTCAGTCGATTCATCATTCGGATAGGTGAAAAGGCACTACCCTTCTACCAACTCCTCCGTAAAGCTGACAAATTTGAATGGACCAATGAGGCGCAGGAAGCATTCAAAGACCTCAAGCGCCTGCTATCCACCTCGCTGGTACTGGTGACCCCACGCGAAAGGGAACCATTGTTGCTATACATCTCCGCCACCAACCAGGTGGTCAGCACAATGCTAGTAGTCAAACGAGCCGAAGGAAACAAGGTCCACGGGGTACAGCACCCAGTCTACTACCTCAGCGAGGTACTTACGCCAACAAAATAGCGGTACCCACACTACCAAAAACTGGCGTACGGCGTCTTCATGACGGCTCGACGACTGCGCCACTACTTCCAGGAACACCAAATCGTGGTAGTCAACGACGCCCCGCTTGGGCACATCCTCAACAACCCCGAATCCACCGGACGAGTCGCACTTTGGGGAATCGAACTGTCTCCAAGAGACATCACATATGAAAAACGCGACGCAATCAAGTCACAAGTTCTCCCTGACTTCCTCGTGCACTGGATGGAGAACCAGCTCCCCGAAAAACCAGATATGTCCTACCTCTAGACAATGCACTTCAACGGATCCAAGCGAAAGGACGGAGCTGGTGTAGGTGTCATACTGACATCGCCCCAGGGAGACAAGCTTAAATATATTCTGCGAATGCAGTTCACCGCCTCCAACAATGAAGCTAAATACGAGGCCCTACTCCATGAGATGAGGATGGCAAAAGCCTGCGGCGCCAAAAGGCTCATAATATATGGCGACTCCAAGCTGGTGGTTAACCAGACAATGCACGAGTGCGACGCACTAAACGACAACATGATCGCCTACCGCGACCTCTACGACACACTCGAAGGAGACTTCGACGGCTGCGAGCTGCGGCACATAGGTCGCGAAAGCAATGAAGAGGCGGACGCACTCGCCAACATAGGCTCTACATGCACCCCCATACCACCTAGGGTATTTCTCGAGCGCATCTGCGAACGCTCCATCAAGCCAAAGGCCGCAGAGAAGAAAACAAGCACAGTAACGGACTCGGGGGCTATGCTGCCCAATGAGCCAATGGCACTCGATGACTTGGAGCTGGACACATGACTCGAAGGACCAATGAGCATCATGATGATCGAGCCATCCTGGACTCAACCATACATCACGTACCTTCTCAGCAAGAGGTTACCGGACGATCCGACTGATGCACGGCACATCGCGCGGCGATCCAAGGCATTCGCCATTATCAATGGCAAACTATACAAGCGCAGCATCACAGGAGTGCTCCAACGATGCGTCTCCACGGCCGATGGAAGAGCTGTTCTCCTCGATATCCATGAGGGGACCTGCGGGCACCACGCCGGCAGTCGCGCCCTCGTCGCCAAAGCTCTACGAGCTGGTTCTAATGGCCTACGGCCATGCGCGACGCCAAGGATATCGTCCAGAAATGCAACGCGTGCCAGCGATTCACCGACAAGCCGCACGCACCTGGCGCAGAGCTTCGGCCAATTCCATTGGCCTGGCCCTTCGCGCAATAGGGACTCGACATGGCCGGCAACCTCCCAAAGTCCTCACGAGGAGGCTACGTCTACCTCCTAGTCGCAGTCGACAAATTCACCAAGTGGATAGAGGCCATGCCAGTAACCAACCAATCAAAGCACAGCGCAGTAAAGTTCTTCGAGTCCATCGTCTACAGCTTCAGAGTGCCACACAACATCATCACAGACAATGGAACAAACTTCACATCCAAGGAGTTCCAAGCATTCTGCGAGAATCTGGGAATCAACATCAGCTACGCCTCGGTGGCACATCCACAGACCAACGGTCAGGTCGAAAAAGCAAATGGGCTCGTCTGCGGCGGCATCAAGAAGCGACTCCTCTGGCCACTAGAACACGCCACCGGTTGCTGGCCAGACGAACTATAATCAGTACTCTGGAGCCTACGCACAACTCCAAACAGTGCTACAGGGCACACCCCGTTCTTCATGGTGCACGGGGTTGAAGTGGTGCTACCCGCCAAAGTATGATACAAAGAACCGCGTGTGGTCACTTACAGCGAGCAGGAATCCACTCTCGCACTCGAAGACTCCGTATATCTCCTTGACGAGGCAAGGGACATCGCCGCGGAGAGATCAACGATCTACCAGCAGAACCTGCGCAACTACCACAGCAGGAGGCTACGCCCCAGATCCTTCGTCGAAGGCAACCTGGTACTACGACTGAAGCAGCAAGGGCATCTCAAGCTCGAGTCCCCCTGGGAAGGACCATACGTGATTACAGAAGTAATCCCAAGTGGCGCCTATCGCCTTCAAGATTTAGAGACAGGAGTCGCATACACCAACCCATGGAACGTCGTGCAGCTGCGATGCTTCTACCCTTAGTTGCCTTTTTACTTTCTCATTGCAAATAAGACTACTCAGCCAAGGCTACTTAGCCACACATTGTACTTCGTACTACCCCAGAAATATACAAAGCTAAGTGCCCCGAAACTCCATGTTTTTCTTTCGTTTTTCGCAAATTATCCACTCGGGGGCTGTGCCACCCTGTACGCATCTATTCTACGAACTCAAACACGATATCCTGAGTAGCTGGCACACCAATCGAAACCCTTGACAAAGCATCAACCTAGTTGCAACGCACCTGACAGGTTGACAAGGGACTGAGATAAACTCAAGGCTAGGCTAACGAAAAGGAATCACATAGTGCAACACACTCACAAAACATACACGGTAACAAGCTCTTTTATACATCATCGTCAATCAATTATACACAGCATATATACAAACTTTACAACATTGGTACAACTATGTGCAGGATACAAACTAAACTACTGTTGCAGCAAGAGAACATTGGTCTGCTCCTCGAAGAAGTCGACGATCTCCTCTGCCGGGCGGTCCACTGCCTGATAGTGTGGCACCATGTTCCAAGCAGAACCCGCTGGAGGCGCAGGTGGCCCAGCCGCAATTGCTGCAACGTCCACATATGGCCTAAGCAATCGCACCAGTGACAAAGCAGCTTTGGCACCAGCCACTAATTGTTGCCACACACACTCGCGGACCGCACTCAAATCCTGGAATATAGCGAGAAGGGCCAGCAGGCTCGATGGAATGACGTCTAGAGGGAACATCGTCTGGTAAATATTCTTCAAGCATGTCTGTGACTTCTTCAAGAAATGAAGCACTCGCGACGCACGATCCTGTAGGGTCGCCAACGCGGTTGCGCGATCATGATCTACCCAGAAGTACCCACTCGCCTGAAGCTGCTCTTGGGTCAGGTCATTCATGCGAATGGCAATTCGATCCTTCTCATCCTGAGGATGGCGCGCGCTGACAACTACACAAAGCAAATAGCAGAAGTATGAAGACAGCGAACCATCGCGAGTGACTATAAGGAAAAGATAAGAGTAAAATTGGTCGCCCAGCTGCGTCACCTTCCCCAATAGATATTGTTCTCGAGCGGTGGCCTTCTCTGCCTTCGATTTCCATACATACGGGAAATTCGCGCTCCAACTGCTTCACGCGATCTTGGAGTTGCGAGAGCAGAGACAACTCATCCACCCTTGAGCGTGGCGGTGCCAAAGGGTCATCAAGGGGTGGAGAATCCTGAGGTTCCCTCAACGGGTCACTCGATGTGCCCTATCACAAGCCAAGCAAGAAGCAATAAGAAAATTAAAGTGATGCACAGACAAAATATTCGAGTGCATTCAAGATTTGCAAAAGTATCAGCAAATACACTCGCCAAAAGGCATGTTTTCGACAAGAGACATAAACTATCTAACTATTACAAGGCTACTGAGGAGCAATTGGTTTCTTTGACTTGGACTTTGGCTTTGGGGGCCTCATCAAGTCCGTGGCAGTATCAGATGCCACTGACTTTCCACCGGCCCCTGACACCGCAGCCTTCGCCGCCTTCTTGGCTCGCTGCAGCTCCTCAGAGTACTTTGCAACTGTATTGATCAGATGTGGCCCATACTTGCCACAAGCAGTCGCGAAAGGAGCAAAGACTACCTGCTGGCCGTCCGCGCTGACGGGCATCGCCCTTGAGACTGCTGCAGGATCAACTTCTACTCCGTGGGCTTGCACCATCGCGAGTGACATTGATGCACCAGCCGCACGAAGCGAGTTCTTGAAGCTCGCAGGGACGCCCCTGGCAAGAGACTCCACCAACTCGTCCATGTTCTCGATCAGCTCAGCCTTGGGCACCAGCTCTTCCCGGAGGCGACTGAGCACACCCTTGGCCTTGGAGAGCATCTCTTGAACGGTGCCGCTACGGTCCTCGACTGCTGAAAGAGCACACGCTAAAGCATCGTCACGACGGAGGGCCTGAGGGTCGAAGCTCAAATCGCCAGCATCTATACAGAACCCAAGCATAGGTACAAGAGTCAACACCATAACAAATTCGAAAAAAGAAGAAAGCACCAAAAATTCACACAAGGGAATACCTGAGAGAGCCTTGGCAATTGAGAAAAGCTGTTCCTCGAACAACTTCTCCCTAGTCACGATGGAGGCGCGCAGATCTTCCTCGCGCTACCGCGACTCGGCACATGCTGTGACTGCCTCATCGCGGCTCTTTATCGCTAAAGCGAGCGTCTTTTCAAGGGAAGCGGCGTCGCGGAGGAGTGCATTATGCTCAGCTATGAAACAAACAAAGATAGGTTATCAGTCGAATATATCACAATGAGGACGAAGAAGAAGCAAGACGCTTACTTTCAACTACGCGATGGCGAGTATCCAGCATTGCATGCTGGCGACCCATCGTAAGAACTTGCTCCGCTAAGCGAGCAGCTTTCTTCACAATAAGCTGCGATAGGAAAAACAGCAGAGGATCAGCAGATGACATAGATAAAATCGACTACAACATCAGAAGAAGGGATACTACACTTACATGATCCTTTAGTGACTCTGAAGTCGATTAGTGTGCAGTCATCTGGGCAACCATCCGATGCTCCCCATCGTGTGGAGAACTTGATGAATTATGCCTGGAGTGGGCCGCTAATTGAGGGGAAGGAGCACGCTCAACCTCTTTCTTGGCCCTGGAGGTCGCGACTCCAGTTTCCTTCAAAAATTCGACATCGCCAGAAGATGGCGACGCCGGCTGACTGTAGAGTGAAACTCAAGATCAAGAAAAGGCAACTTCAAAGAAGAACCAAAAAGGAAGACTTGAATACTTACCAACCAAACTTATCAAAGTCGAAGGTTTGATCCCCTGACTCTGACGACGACTCCTTCGGCAGCTGCATCTTCTTGCGAGAAGATGGTGCCACGGCATTCACGGGGACGGCAGGTATTGGCGACTCGGCACCTACATCTACACTTTCCGGAGTCAAAGAAGACGATGCATCTGAATCCTCGTTGCGCGAACGCTTGCGAGTGTCCGGAGCACTTGACTCGAGGGCTACCTCCTCCACATCTGATGGGACGGTCGACTCTGACTTGTCCTCTTCCAAGGCTTCACGAGGGATAACCCCCTCAGGAAGAGGGGGAATATAGGGCGACACCGCCCAATCCTGCATACAGACAATAATTTAGCACAAAGTCAAGACACATCAAAGAAGCAATCGACAAACAAAGCTACTACGGAGCACAACTGTACCTTAGGAGGAGGGTTAGCAGCATCGAACGGACGAACGGCTGGTTCACTAGGGAGCACATCCTTGACGGTGTACTTGGTGACCAGTCGCACCCTTTTGTCTACCTCACTCGCGAACATGCCATCGGCAGACACGCGAGTGACATCGTCCACGCCATCCCACTGGAACATGGGGTGGACTCGGGCCTGCAGGGGCTGGACGCGGCGGCGCAGCCATGTGCGAATGAGGGCGCAGCCTCCCTCCTCTTTGCCCATGCAACTCTCGAGGTCGCAAACGCGCGCATAGAGCATATTTATCTCCGTGGACTTGCCGGGCATAATCACGTTCTTCCAGGAGCGCCTCCTCTTGCACGGCGTCGCGGGGTCGAAGGGTGCGAGTCCGTAGTGGTCTTCGTCGGCCTTCTGGTCGCGGATGTAGAACCACTTGTCCCTCCACCCTTGGACGGACATCATCAACTTGATGTCAAAGTAAGTGGCGGATGGATCGACGTGGATACCGCAGCCGCCTACATCATAGACTATAGAGCCAGACGTCGATTGGCGCTTTAACTTGAAGAGGCGCTTGAAGAGGCCGAAGTGCGGCTCGATTCTGAGCCAGCACCCGCAAAGGGTAATGTAGCAAGATACGTGGACGATGGAATTGGGGGACAGCTGATGGAGCTAGAGCCCGTAAAAACAGAGAAGGCCCCTGAAGAAAGGATGCAGGGGCAACGAGAGGCCGCGGATGATGAACGCAAGGAACATCACCCGAAACCCGGCAGGAGGAGAGGGGATTACCTCGCTGCTAGGGACGCGCGCGGCAGCGACCACGGACGACAAAACTCCGTCTTGGCGAAGAAGACGAAGCTCTGAGGACTTGATCACAAATGCACGCCACGCGCCATTTGTGACGCGAGTGCCCGTGCCCTTCTTCTTTCTGCCGGCGGCGGTGCTAGTGCCCGCAGCGGCGGAGCCGCCCTTCTTCTTCATAGCAGCAGCGGAATCAGCCACAACACCTCCCTTTTTCTTCCCCATTCCGTGGCGGCGATGTGACCGGAGGAAGTAGCTGGGAAATACGCGGAGCTGGTCCAGCGCCGTAAAGGAAAGAAGCGCAAAGAAGTAGAGGAGCAGCGGCAATGGCGATGGAGGCAAAAGGTAGAAGAGAAGTAGATGTGAAATTTACCGTCGCCGCATCGCTATTTAACCCCCTGGAAGATGCAATCCAATGGCTAAGAAAAACCCTATCAGACGCGTGGCGTTCATTGCGCTCGACACGTGGAGGACCTAAAGCGCGAACCGTCCCCCACTACCCCCATTACACGCGGAAATCGAGGAGGCACAGTTAAAATAAAGATTACGCATGCCCGGTCAAATCAGAGTCAGGAAATGGGACCCACCGCTCGTCACGTCCCATCAAACTCACTCACGCGGGCAACTGAGGTCATGGATCGTCAGAACTGATGCCATCAAAAACTACGCAGCAGAAGACTTCGACTACTTTAGTCCTTACTCGAGTCTTCGACTCCACCAAGCACTCGGGGGCTACTCCCATAGGGAGCGCTGGTCGCGTACCCTACGATTTTTCTTCTTCTTTTTGCAGTAACATGGATAATCAAAGCAAACCCATCCACTCGAAACACGGTTCGACTATAGACATGGGTTACTCCCATAGGGAGCATCAGAAGCAAATTCGACTGAAACAAGCAAACAAAAGACGACAACAGTCGCAAAAATTCTTTAGACCCTACCTGAGTCTTCGACTCAACCAGGCACTCGGGGGCTACTCCCATAGGGAGCACTGGTCGCGCACCCTATGATTATTTGTACAAAGTACAGTGTGTTGATAACATCCACACTCGAAGCTTATGGCGACACCGCCTCATGATTTTTCCCTACAAAGAGACTGTGTCTCCTAGGTCACCCGAATCATCTCTGCGATGACAAAAATTCGGATGCCGCGCTTACGGCGTGAAGATAAGACCTGAATAAGGCCTGGCAACGCATTTGCTGCGCACTACCAGAAATATAACCGTGCCTACAGGTACTCGAGCTTGGTATATACGTCCTAAGGCCCACAGTGACAAACAGAACAGTCGAAACATATACTCAGTCATGCACTCGAAAGGATTCACAAAGTCTCCAGTCGAATCTGCGATTCCACTGGACACTCGGGGGCTACTGACATGGGTATACCCTATAGGTACTCGAGCTTGGTATATACGGCCTAAGGCCCACGGTGTCACCAAGGCCCAAATGAAGAATTCGAGTAGCCTACGGTCTCTCGATTGCTTGAAGAACAAGAAGAAGCTAAAGATAGAAAGTTCAAAGGGGAAAACCCTAACCTGTAACCGACTCAATCTGTCACCCAAGACCTAGCCTATCTATATAAAGGCTAGGAGGGGGTGGCGAGGAGGACACACGCAACCCTAGTTTCCACAACCCTTGCCAGATTGCATCTGCGCACCATTGTAATCCTCGATTCCTTCGATAATTCCACGAGTAGACAAGCAGGAGTAGGGACCTCTTCGAGGCCTGAACCTGGGTAAATCTTCAAGTCCCCTGTGTGCTTGTTTGCTAGCCGATAGATGTCTCCAGCCTCCCTCCTTCTCCAAAACCCAAGTCTCTAACAATAGGCATTGATGAGTTAAACCCTCGTCACTAGGTGATCTAGAATATTATCACAACACCCTCCTATTTTTGGAGCAGTCATAGACAACCTTGTCTTCCAGCTTGTTGTTGACCTTACTCGGACTAATATTAACATGTGAAAAGGGATAGAAGTTGAAGAGAACCCACCACACCTCCTACACTCAATAAGAAGACACCTCGTACACCATACAATAAAAATAAAAGCTAATCCACGCTAGAATTTTCTATATTCGCAGCACTACCTAATTTATGTGAACCATTATCAAATAAGTTTCTACTCGTGCATAATAGAATCCTCTATCAAGATATTTGTACATGCTAAAATGTAAAAATAAATATAAGCATATTGTAATATAGTTAGGTGTCACAAGCTATTTCGCCGATGAAGATGATTTTGTTTTGTTTATGCTTCAAAGCAATTACCAAACAAAAATTTATACAACAACACATTTTCAAATTTAATGTTCCACTATATCTTTGTGTATTTCATATGATAGAAGTATGGTGATTTGCTTTAATCTAAAATATAATACAAGTTTAATATATACATAATATGCTAATTATCCTGTTGTTGTTTTTAGAAGTCTAAAAAATCCTAAAGTGGTTAGTATTGGACCTTTTCAATTGGAGAAAATTTATTTCTTGTAGATGTGAAACACTAGGTTAAAAAACGTATTTAGACGATTGAACAATCTGTATGGTCAGTGTATTTCAAATAACAATTAGCGACTGGATGAGTTTCCAACATAGATATATGGATGATTTCCAACATAGATATAAGAATTGGATGAGAAGCAACCCATATAATTTTCTATGAATATCCGAGGAAACGATTTTATCAACTAACATATTTACAATAGAAAGACCATGTGTAATAAGAAAATTAAATAAAACAGAATGTATGATTTAGAATCTAAGGAAAATACGGAGAATGCCAAAAGTGTAAACATGCTGCCCTTCATGACATTTCCCAGCTTTAGGTATAAAGAAACAAAATGTGTGTAGTGCCATACTCTCATATGCAATCCTTAAATGTAAGATGGTTATTTTTCTGGGTTTAAATTGAATTGCAAGTAGAACAAATATATGCAATAGACATGGAGACTTAACCGCCAACACACGTAGGGACTTCATCGGAAGTCTGCCCCTTCATGTAAAGTGTGGACTATAGGACATTCTGTATTCATTAATGCACAAGAAATAACGTGAGGGGAGAACTGGTTTATTGCTCCTCCTATCTCATGTTGTTTTTCTGTCCTAGGGGATTGTTTGCAAAGTTGTTGGCTCTATGTTTTAGTGTTTGAGTCATAAATTCTTCTTTGTATACTTTCATATTAGTTCTGATGGGAAGGCGGGTAAAATAGTCTATAGTTTGTTTGCGATCCTTGTTTTAAATGCTAAGGTGATCAACTTGTCTACTCTAGTTTAAGTTTTTCTAGGACTTTCCACTATGTTTGTCCGCCTTAGGTTTTTTATGTTGCTAGTGTACAAAGTCGTGTGTGGTTTTTGTTTTCTTCAGAGTTTTGTGTTTTAAATAGTTCAAGTTTCTTTTGAAGTTGATTTTTGTTTTGCGGCCATTGATGAGTTAGATTGGTCACATTTGGCGGTATCATATATTACTATCATGCATATGATACTAGTGTATGATATAATCTCTATAATGCATTGTATCATGTATTAGTATCATAGTCTCACTACATTTATTGTTTTGTAGTATCTCAATGCACAATTGTGTACAAGATTTTTTTGATACTAAATTTTCTAGTTTTACATGTTAGGATACTGTACCTACATATATACTATTATAATCTTTCTTATCATTAGTTATAGTGACACGTCATCTTTTTTGCATGCATATAATGTATGATACTACCTTTGATACCCCATTATGACTAGTGACAGATCACGGATGTCGCCTAGAGGAGATATGGGAACTTGACTATGGACCTTATTTTAAGGTCCCTTTGTTTCGGTGCAAATGGGTCAATCTGACAGGAGACGGGGTTGAGGTAGACAAGAAATACAGAATGACAACAGTGGATCTCAACAACCTTGCGTATAGAGATGAACCATTTGTCCTAGCCAATAATGTGGCTCGGGTTTTTTATGTGAAGGACATGTCTACCAAACCGAGAAAAAAGAAAGATAAGAAAAAGAATACGTCATACGTGCCAAAGCGCCACATAGTTCTTTCAGGAAAAAGAAACATCGTGAGGGTGGAGGATAAGACAGACATGTCAGAAGATTATGATAATTTTCATGAAATTCTGCCCTTCGCTGTGAAGGATGACCCAAGCATCCCGTTAAGTAAGGAAGATTCTCCATGGTTACGGATTAGAAGAAAACCCTAACAATAGAGATGTGTGGATGTTGGTGATGTACAATATTATTAAACCTTTATTTTTAATGATCTGCTTATATATATATATATGGATATGAACTGTCTCGATCTCAATAGGTAGTATTGCAACTTGCTATGGCCAACAACAAAGACATTTATTAATATTAAAACGTAAAAATTAGTCATAATCATATCTAGCCCTGTAGTACACAGCTTCAAGGTCGTCTTCAGAATCGTCATCGTCATCGTCGTCGCTCGTAGCACGCGGCTGGATCCTCAGCCCTTCCCCGGCTTGTGCACGGGGGAATGGGGGAGGGGGCACATGCCACTGTGGCCTCGGATTCACGACGCACAGGGGAGGGGGCTCCCGAATAATGACCCCGGTACGCCCACGACCTTCACCACGACCACCATTCTTGTGACTATGCGGCTGGTGAAAGTGCGGGTACCTCAGGCGAGGATGGTCTCCCATGGCGATGTAGCGCATCACGTCGGCGATAGTCTGGATCGCCCACCATAGGCCTCGTTTGTGTTCACTGGGGGCAGGCCGTCACCCTCGTACATGGCGAGCTCCCTTTCCTACCGGTTTGCGAAGAAGGCATTCTAGGTGTCGAGGTTGTCGGGATCCCAATGGGGATACATCCGCTGCTCTAGCGTGAGCTCGAGGTAGAAGTAGTTCGTGATGGCTGCCTGGCGGGCCGAACCTTGAGACACAGGAGGAACATGAATCCCTCCAGCGCTCAGCATCCAGCCGGCGGGCAGCCGGTACCCCGGCGGGCATGGGTAGCTGGAGGCGCACAGCGCCTCGGTCCCCTCGAGCGTCAGAAAGGCCTAGTAAGCGGTGTCCATTATTGTGAGAGAGAAGGTGTGGATGTGTGGATGGACATGGCGGTCGGCCTAGATATAGAGGGAAATGGCGAGAAAACATGACGGGAAGGGGGGAAAATTGCGGGAAAACATGGCAGGAAGCGGGGGAAATGGCGGGAAAACCTGGCGGGAAGCGGGGGAAATGGCGGGAAATATCTAGTCCCGGTTAGTGGCTCCAACCAGGACTAAAGGCCCCCGAAATATTTTTTAGTTCTAGTTACTAGTTTTAGTATTAAATATTATATTTCTAATGAGTATATTATTTTTTGTGAATATTTTGGTATATTATATGTATTTTTCTGCTGTTTAAATAATAAACTATATTTTTCTAACATTTATACTAAATATAATACTTGTTAAACAATAGATAATTTCATTTAAGTTCTATAATAGAGTATGATAATATATTTAAATTATAGATCTTCTTTTTCTGAAAATTTTGATATATAATACATAATTTTCTAAAAACTATAAACCATTTTTCTTTTCGGCGCCAAAAACCCCCTTTAGCCCCGGTTTGTAATACAAACCGGGACTATACAAACCGGGGCTAAAGGGGTATGGCGCGCGGAAATAGCGGCGGGACGAAAACACCTTTAGCCCCAGTTTGTAATACAAACCAGGGCTAAAGGTGTGGGTATACCGGAGAGCCCGCGATTCACCTTCTTCCCTAGAGAAGAACCGTGCCGCCGTCGCCCGCGCCGTTGCCATCCGCTGCGCCCGTGGAGAGGCTCGTCGCAGCCGCCTTTTCCGCCCGCCGCGCCCGTGGAGAGTCACCGCCGCCGTCCTTGCCGCCCGCCGCGCCCGTGGAGAGTTCGTGCTGCCGCCGTACGTCTTCCCGCCGCGCCGCCGTTGCCACCCGCCGCGCGCCCGTGGAGAGCTCGCCGCCATCGCCCACGTCCTCCGCCACCCCTGCAGGTGAGGTCAATTATAGTTAATATATAGGTTAATTAGCTAGTATTAGTATTAGGTTAATTTATAGTTATTATTAGGTTAATTTAGAGTTAATATTAGGTAGTATCGGTTAAGTATTAGGGTTAGAATTAGAATTAGTATTAGTATTAGTATTATTAGGCTAATTTAGAGTTAGAATTAGGGGTATTGGTTAAGTATTAGGCATATAATTGGTTACGTATTAGGGGTATTGGTTAAGTACTAGGGTTAGAATTAGAATTAGTATTAGTATTATTAGGCTAATTTAGAGTTAGAATTAGAATTTGTATTATTTAGGTAAATACCCCCACCTCCACCCCGGGTCTAGCCATGACCTGTAGAGTCTGATCCGTCCCGGGGGTATAACTAACCCTAAATAGCTGTTTATAGTAGTTAGTGTTAGGCTATTTTCTTCATTGTACCTTGTGCCTTCTCTTGTCAAAACAATTTTATTAGGGCTAGTTAGGGTTAGTTAGGGTTAGTTAGAATACTTAGTTAATTAGGTTTAGTTTAGTTAGTGTTAGGTTTAGGGTTAGTGTTATTAGGGCAATAATTAGTGATTTAATTACTGTTTATGTTTATGGTTGTTTATTTTGCTATTATTTAGTTATGTCGCGTCCTCCTCGTCTGAGCGTACTGGACTCCATCGGTCCCGGGGATGTCCGAGCCTAGGCTCCGCAGGGTTGGCACTGGAAGGTGCTACCTGTTGGGACTCGTACCTTGGTGAGGAATCCGGGTATCATCGTCGACCCGGAGCTTCTTTGGTGGCATCCACGAGGTCCAGAGCAGTGCAGAGCAAGTCGGCCCCTGAAGAGGTGGTACGTCGTCATATTAGGGAGGAGGACGAGCACGTCCGCCGATATATGTATCTTTTGGAGACCAGGTTCTCCAATATCAGGCAGGTTCACGGATCTCACCCAAGCTATTCTCCGGTGATGGATCCTCTTCTCTGGGTGCAGAGCTGCTGTGGCACAGAACGCGGCAGCCGAGTTCGCTAGTTTGATATTATGAGCGAGATGTATTATTGTACTTTATCTTATATTATTGTACTTTATCTTAATGCAAAATTGTTTCATTATTAGTACGTAATCTTTTTTCTTTATCCGAGTCATCGCAATTGTAATATTCGTTTACTTAATGCAAAAAAAATTATCTTTTTCTGTATTAGTTAAGCTATGGACGGTAGACAGAATGAAGAGGAGATTCTCAACATGATAGATGAGGATACTGGGGGTTCTTATTACGATGATGGCTCCTAGTATCTTAATTTGTCTGGAGGAGACGAGGGTGGAGACGATAGTGGAGACGATGGTGCTGACCATGGTGGAGACCATGGTGAAGACACCTTAATAACAAAGTTCGGCGAGGTATATAAAGCCTCTACCGATCGATCACTAGTATAGATGCACTAATTGATTCGTATATATGTACTGACGAATGTTTCTTCTCTTAGACCTCTGCATCGGGCCAATCTTCTACAAGGAAAAGAGGTCCGGCACAAAAGTTGCCGCTGATGTCCGTTTCAGCATTGACTTAGTCTCTACGCTGGGTCAACCGTTGGAGCCCAAACAATCTGTGAATGCATTTGTACATCAATGCGGAGTGATTATTAGAGACACTGTCCCGATCACCACGCGAGAGTGTAATAAGCCAGGAAAGAAAAGGGATCTAGCTAGGGCTAGTTTTGTAGATGCTAGAGCGAGAGATGCGATGTGGAATTCTCTCATGACACATTTCACCTACCAGTCTTGGAGACTGATGAGCTCACACAACAAATGACGAGGAAAGTCAAGGAGTGGGCTCTTAAAAAGATGGGTGAACTATTCAAGGACTGGAAGAAAAGATTGTACCAAAACTATGTATTGAAGAAAAAAACTCCTTCATTCACTGACCCACTAGAGAAGCAGCATGATAACTGGGCCGCATTTGTGGAATACAAGACCTCGGCACCAGCTGTGGCAATGTCAGAAAAGAATAAGCTAAATGCAGCCAAAAAGAAATAACACCATCATATGGGCACAGGTGGCTACAAGAGTGCCATGCCTAAGTGGGATAAAGCCGAGGCCGACTTGGCAGCTAAAGGGGTCACTCCAGCTATGTCTGGTTGGCCCTTGAGGTCAAGAAATTGGTTACTCGGGCATAGGGCATCGTATGACCCAGAAACATGTGAGATTGTTGTAGCCAAAGAAGTTGCTGCACCCAAGGATGAACTTATTAAAGTGATAAAAGAGGTTCAAGAGGGGAAAGTTTGTTCTCGATAGAGAGAACGATGAGCTGACAAAGGCCCTCGGGAATCCTGAAAAGGCTGGACGAACAAGAGGCTTCGAACCTTCTTGTCCATGGGCTATCGGCTTTCCCGAGGACCTTGACACCTACAGAAGCCGATCGAGATAAATAAAGCGGCAAAAAGAGGAGGCCGTGGAGTGGTTCGCGAGGTTTGAAGCCATGTTGTAGGAGCATCGGCACGAGCTTAATGGACTTAAAGGACTCCGACAGCAAGATCCTGCACCAGACAGTACGGGAGGCCCATCTCAACGGAAAAGCAGCGTGGCTTCCACGGAGGGCCACACTAATGATGCAACGATGGATGTGTACCCTGTGGATGCAATTAAGGAGAAGACTAGTTATGAGTTGCATGTTGAACTAAAGAACATATCCATGAAGGTGGCGGTCGGCTTTGCTTTACCTTCTGCACCGGGAGCGACCTACCATTGCAATCCGATTCCAGCTAGCTATGCTCGTGTCGGTGTGGATGAAGTTCAACCGCTGTGTTAGCCACTACAGCTTGACATCCTAGGAGGTGAAGGGGAGACGACACTAGGAGAAGTCACGAGTGGCTTCATTATTTGGAAAAAGGAATACATCAAATTTCCAGGCTCGACACCAAGGCCACCTTCTCCACCGAGAAACAATCCATCACCTCCAAGTCCACCGTCTCCTCCCAGTAAAAGTCCACCTCCAAGGGCACCGTCTGCTCCCAGTAAAAGTCCACGACCTCCAAGTCTAGTCCATGACCTCAACACGAGTCCATCTCAATCTACGCAGCCGCCTCCACCCACTAGGGCCAAAAGCGGAAGAATAGCACCGCTCTGTCGAGCGATAACCGACGCCCTGATACATTGCTAATGTATCTATAATTTTTGATGGTCCATGCTTGGTTTTATCTACTTTCTTGTGTTTTGTCCATACTTTGGAGTACTTTTCATATGATTTCTTGGACTAACCTATTAACAAGAGCCACAGTGCCAGCTGCCTGTTTTCTACTGTTTTTGGTTTCAGGAAGTCACAAAATGAATATTCTCGGAATTGGACGAGACAAAAGCCAAAGTCACTATTTTACCGGGGACATCTGGAGCCAGAATACGAGACGGAGAGGGGCTGGGGCCTGGCCACACCACGTGGCCGCGCGGCTAGGCCTAGCATGCGCTAGGGGTGGTCTGGCCGATCCCAGCACCCCCTCGGCCTCTCCTTCTGCCTATATATTGCCTCTGATACGGAAACCCTAGGTACCCGATCAAAATTCCACGAAAGAGTCTGTAGCCGCCGTCATCTCCATCCCTAGATCGGGAGGGATCTGAAGCTCTTCCCGGCACCCTGTCGGAGAGGGGAATTCACCCTGGAGGCCTTCTTCTTCATCATGCAAGCCTCCGGTGTGATACGTGAGTAGTTCATCTCTGGACTACGGGTCCATGTAGTAGCTAGATGGCTGGTTCTCCTCCTTTGTGCTTTCATGTCTAGATCTTGTGAGCTCCGTTCATGATCAAGATCATCTATTTGTAATTTTGCATGTTGTGTTTGCGGGGATCCGATGGATATTGAGATGCTATTTTAGATTGATTATTGATTCTATCATGTCTTTGTTATTTGTGATCTTGCATGCTTTCCATTGTTAGTAGCTATCTTGGCCAAGTAGATGCTAGCAACTCCAAGAGTTAGAATTTATGCTCAATAGTGGGTTCATGCCTCTGGTAATCTGGGGAAGTGACAAAAATCTCTAAGGTACTAGATGTGTTGTTGCTACTAGGGAGAAAACAACAATCCTTTGTTCATAGAACAATCGTATTCTTTACTTTACATAGAATTCATAAAACAATAATCTGTTGCTTGCAACTTAATACTGGAGGGGGTTCGGATGATAACCTAAAGGTAGATTATTAGTCATAGATGCAGTTGGATGGCGGTCTATGTATAATGTTGTAATGCCCAATCAAGTCTCATCTCTGAACTTTGAAGGTGTCCTATGTATTTATATTTGCTACTCTATGAGGGACAAGCTAAATACTATTATGCTATGTTTTCTTTATGTGAAACAAACAAACGTCTTGCAAAGCATTATTATTCATGAATCTTTTTATTTGTGCCTTTTCATGTTGCAACATAGTTTCTTTGTCTTATTGCTAGAACTTTGTCTTTCATGTTATGATTGAAGTACTATGATCCCAGCTTTGAATGTTTTACAAATACTTTGATCAAGTTTATGATGGTGCATGTCACCTCAAAAATTATTCTTTTTTTATCACTTACCTACTCGAGGATGAGCAGGAGTTAAGCTTGGGGATGTTGATACATTTCAAATGTATCTATAATTTTTGATGTTCCATGCTTGGTTTTATCTACTTTCTAGTGTTTTATCCATACTTTGGAGTACTTTTCATATGATTTCTTGGACTAACCTATTAACAAGAGCCATAGTGCTAGCTGCCTGTTTTCTGCTGTTTTTGGTTCCAGGAAGTCAGAAAATGAATATTCTCGGAATTGGACGGGAGAAAAGCCAAAGTCACTATTTTACCGGGGGACATCTAGAGCCATAATACGATACGGAGAGGGACTGGGGCCTGGCCACACCACTTGGCTGCGCGGCCAGGCCTGACCCGCGCCAGGGGGTGGTCTGGCCGATCCCAGCACCCCCTCGGCCTCTCCTTCCGCCTATATATTGCCTCTGATACAGAAACCCTAAGTACCCGATTAAAATTCCACGAAAGAGTTTGTAGCCGCCGTCATCTCCATCCCTAGATCGGGAGGGATCTGAAGCTCTTCCTGGCACCCTGTCGGAGAGGGGAATTCACCCTAGAGGCCTTCTTCTTTATCATGCAAGCCTCCGGTGCGATGCGTGAGTAGTTCATCTCTGGACTACGGGTCCATGTAGTAGCTAGATAGCTGGTTCTCCTCCTTTGTGCTTTCATGTCTAGATCTTGTGAGCTCCGTTCATGATCAAGATCATCTATTTGTAATTCTGCATGTTGTGTTTGCGGGGATCCGATGGATATTGAGATGTTATTTCAGATTGATTATTGATTCTATCATGTCTTTGGTATTTGTGATCTTGCATGCTTTCCGTTGTTAGTAGCTATCTTGGCCAAGTAGATGCTATAAACTCCAAGAGTTAGTATTTATGCTCGATAGTGGGTTCATGCCTCTGGTAATCTGGGGAAGTGATAGAAATATCTAAGGTACTAGATGTGATGTTGCTACTAGGGAGAAAATAGCAATCCTTTGTTCATAGAACAATCATATTGTTTACTTTACACGCAATTCGTAAAGCAATAATCTGTTGCTTGCAACTTAATAATGGAGGGGGTTCGGATGATAACCTGAAGGTGGATTATTAGTCATAGATGCAGTTGGATGGCGGTCTATGTATAATGTTGTAATGCCCAATCAAGTCTCAAAGGAGTCAAGATGATTAGTATATGTTTGTATGCTTTCTCGATGTTTGTTAATTGCCCTGCTGTAATTTGTTCACCCAGCATGTTATCTATCTTAAGGAGAGCCACCTCTAGTGAACTATGGACCCCGGTCCTTTCTTTTACATACAATCTACAACATGTTTACTGCTTTGTGTTTACTTTCTACAAACTATTACTTCCTTCCATTCGATACGTTTAATCCTTTGTTTTTAGAAAAATCGGTGAGATTGATAACCTCATCGCAAGTTGGGGACAGAGTTCTGTGGTTGTGTTGTGTGGGTCTCCGCGTTGCTGCTGGCACCGGTAGTGCGCCATGCCAACGTTTAGCTAGCTACACCTTTGGGGTGTTTCCTTGCTCCTACTGGATTGATAACCTTGGTTTCCTACTGAGGGAAAACTTACTGTTGTACTCATCATACCTTCCTCTTGGGGTTCCCCAATAAGCTCGTTAATACACGAGTCAGCAAGTTCTTATTCTGGCGCCGTTGCCGGGGAGTCAAGAACATCTTCACAAGGGGAGTCCCTCATAAACAATCTCTTTACTTTGTTATTTTTGTTTTGCTTAGTTTACTTTTGCTTTGTTTGCTTATTTCTTTATCAAAAAGACACAAAAAATAGTTTTACAAGTCTGCTTTCTTTATCAAAAACACACAAAAATGACTACTCTTGAAAACACTAAGTTCTGTGATTTCACTAGCACCAACAACAATGATTTTATGAGCACACCTATTGGTCCACCTGTGCCTGAAGCTACTTTCTTTGAGATAAAACCTGCTTTACTCAATCTTGTTATGACAGAACAATTTTCTAGTATTGGTAATGAAGATGCTGCTACCCATCTAAATAACTTTGTTGAACTTTGTGAAATGCAAAAGCATAGGGATATAGATGGAGATATTATTAAGCTGAAATTGTTTCCTTTCTATTTGAGAGGAAAAACTAAAGAATGGTTGAATTCCTTAACTAGGAATAGTATTGATTCTTGGACCAAATGCAAAGATGCTTTCATTGGAAAATATTATCCTCCTGCTAAGATTATATCTATGAGAAGTGAAATAATGAAGTTTAAACAATCAGATAATGAACATGTTGCTCAAGCTTGGGAAAGAATGAAATCTTTGGTAAAGAATTGTCCCACTCATGGACTGACTGCTTGGATGATCATCCAAACTTTTTATGCAGGATTGAACTATTCTTCAAGGAACCTATTGGAATCTGCTGCTGGAGGTACCTTTATGACCATTACTTTGGGTGCTGCAACAAAGCTTCTAGATAATATGATGGTTAACTATTCTGAATGGCATACTAAGAGAGCTCCACAAGGTAAGAAGGTAAATTCTGTTGAGGAAACCTCCTCCTTCAGTGATAAGATTGATATTATTATGTCTATGCTTGTTAATGGGAAAGCCCATATTGATCCAAATAATGTTCCTTTGGCCTCTTTGGTTGCTCAAGAAGAGCAAGTTGATGTGAACTTCATAAGAAATACCAATTTTAGCAACAATGCCTACATGAATAATTTTGGTAACATCAATTATAAGCCATATCCTCCCAACAATGGTAATGCTTATGGAAATTCTTACAACAACAATAGGAGTGCTCCCTCTGAACTTGAAGTTATGCTTAAAGATTTTATTAGTAAACAAACTGCTTTCAATAAAACTATTGAGGAAAAACTCTCTAATGCTGAAAGAAATATAGCATCTTTGGCTGAAGCTCAATCTTCTTTGAATAAAATGGTTGCTAAACCTGAAACTAATGATAATCCCTTTGCAGCTACTAATGCCATACAAGTAAGAGTTGATGAAAACGTTAGACTATTAGCTGAGTTGCATGCTAAGTGGGAAAGAGAAGATGAAATTGCTAGAAACATTAGTGTTTCTACTATTACTGTTGGAGATATGCCCAAGAGGCAATAATAAAAGTGATTATTATTATATCTTTGTGTTTATGATGAATGTTTACATCCCATGCTATAATTGTATTATTAGGAAACACTAATACATGTGTGTTTTGTAAACATAAGAGAGTCCCTAGTAAGCCTCTTGTTGAACTAGCTTGTTGATTAATTGATGATCATGGTTTCCTAATCATGGACATTAGGATGTGATTAATAACAAGGTTATATCATTAGGAGAATGATGTGATGGACGCACACCCATAGTAAGCGTAGCATAAGATCAAGTCATTAAGTTCGTATTGATGTAAGCTTTCAAATACATAGTAATCTAATCCTTCGACCATGAGGTTATGTTAATCACCATCACCGGATGGATACTTTGATGACATCAAACGCCGCTTCGTAACTGGGTGGTTATAAAAGTGTCATTGGGTATTCTGAAAGTATGTGTTGAAGCGCATGAACCAAGATTGGGATTTGTCCATCCATATGACGGATAGATATGCTCTGGGCCCTCTCGGTGGAATGTCATCTAGTTAGCTTGCAAGCATGTGACTAGGTCACAAGGGATGACATATCACGGAACGAGTAAAGAGTACTTATCAGTAACGAGGTAGAACTAGGTATGGAGATACCGACGATCAAACCTCGGATAAGTATAGTATCGCGAGACAAAGGGAATTGGTTTCGTATGTAAGTGGTTCAATCGATCGCGAAGTCATCGTTGAGTATGTGGGAGCCATTATGGATCTCCAGGTCCCGCTGATGGTTATTGATAGGAGATGTGTCTCTATCATGTCTGCATATTCACGAACCGTAGGGTGACACACTTAAGGTTCGAAGTTGTTGTAAGTAGATATGGAATATGCGTTGGAGACCGAATGTTGTTCGGAGTCTCGAATTGGATTCGGGACATCACGAGGAGATCCGGAATGGTCTGGAGAATAAGATTCATATATAGGGGATCATTTTCTGAGTTAGGAAATGTTCCGGAGTGTTTGTATGAGGATTCTAGAAGGTTTCGGAATGTTCCGTAAGGTTCTAGAAGATATCTTGGAGTTTGCTTGAAAATCAAGATAGGGATCAAGGAGTCCTCGTGGGTCATGACAAGGAGTCGTGGGGGAGGAGGACTCCTCCCCCCACTCTCCAATCCGCCGGCCTAGAGGAGGGGAGTCCTACAAGGACTCCCCCTCCCCAAGGCGCCCTCCCCCCTTAAATAGAAGGGCAGGGGCGCCCCCTCCTCCCTTGCTCTCATAACTCCAATCTCGGCCGCCTCTCTCCTCCACCTTTCTTCTGCACAGGCATAGGCGAAGCCCTGCAGAATTCTCTACTCCACCACCACCACCACGCCGTCGTGCTGCTGGGATTCCATGGAGAAGATCTACTACCTCCGCTGCTCGCTGGAACGAGGAGAGGAAGGTCTGCTTCGACTCCGCATGTGTGACCGACTGCGGAAGCGCTGCTGGAACGCGACGCCGGAAGGATCGTCCACACGATCTTGAGATCGGCAAGTGATCGACTACATCAACCACGAGATCTAATCTCGTTAACGCTTTCGGATCTACGAGGGTTAGTTCCTATCTATCTCGTTGCTCATGTCTAATAGATTAGATCTTGGCTTTTATCTAGATTAGATCTAGGTTTTGTTCGTTCTTGCGGTAGAATTTTTTTGTTTTCCATGCTACGAACCCATCAGTGGTATCAGAGCCGGATCTATGCGTAGATCTGTTGCATGAGTAGAACACAATGTTTTTGTGGGCATTGATGCTTTTGTTGTCGGTGTCTTAGCGTGTACTTTGCATCCTCCGGCATGGTGGGATGAAGCGGCTCGGGCTAACATTACATGTCATCGCACATGAGACTTGCTCCACGCTTGACGTGCAACTTGCTTTGCACAAGTGGCTTTGCGGGTGTTTGTCTCTCCCACCATAGTTAAGATTCAATTTACAATGAGCATCTTGACAACACTTGTATCAACGTTGTGGTTCTTGTTCGTAGGTAAGATCGGTCTTATGCGAAAGCCCCAAACCACGTAATACTTGCAAAGAAAATTAGAGGCGCCTAACTTGTTTTTGCAGGGGTTTTGTGATGTGATATGGGCATCATGTGATTGTGATTGTATTTGATGTATGCAATGATCCTTGTTGTAATATGGCAACCGGCAGGAGCCTAATGGTTGTCTTTAATTTTGTTAAGGCCTGCGTGTCTATTCATCTTGTAATAGCTTTATTCCAAGTAGTTGTAATAGTTGCTGGTGATGATGGACAACCATGAAGCGGCGCCACTGACCTTGACGCAATGCTGGTGATGATGGAGATCATGTTCGTGCTTTGGAGATGGAGATCAAAGGCGCAATAAGAAAAGGCCATATCATATCACACTAATTATGAATTGCCTGTGATGTTAATCCTTTATGCATCTTGTATTGCTTAGATCGCGACGGTAGCATTATAAGATGATCCCTCTCACTAAATATCAAGTAATAAAGTGTTCACCCTTAGTTGGCACCGTTGCTAAGACTCGTCGTTTCGAAGCATCTCGTGATGATCGGATGTGATAGATTCTACGTGTGCATACAACGGGTGCAAGCCAGATTTGCACATGCGGAAACTAAGGTTGTCTTGATGAGCCTAGCATGTACAGACATGGTCTCAGAACACGGAATACCGAAAGGTAGAGCATGAGTCATATAAATGATATGATGAACATGAAGATTGTTCGCCGATGAAACTACATCTTCTCTCGTGAAGATCGGACTTGGTGTAGTGGACTTGGTTCGTGTAATCACTAAGACAATGTGAGGGATGTTGTTTTGAGTGGGAGTTCACCTAGGTAGTTTAAGAATTAAATTTGAACTCAATCTGTCATAAACTTAGTCTAAACTACTTGCAAATTGTTGTAGATTATGGCGACCCCCTCCATCAATTTCAATGCGTTCCTAGAGAAAGAAAAGCTTAAAAACAATGGAAGCAATTTCACGGACTGGTTCCGTGGACTGAAGATCGTCCTCAGGGCTGGTCAGTTGACCTATGTGCTCGATGCACCGCTAGGTGACCCACCTGCAGATAATGCCACCGATGACGAAAAGAATGTTTTCGCCACTCGGAAGAATCATTACTCTACAGTTCAGTGTGCCATCCTTTACGGTTTAGAAGCGGAGCTCCAACAGCGTTTTGAGCACCACGACCCGTTCGAGATCATTAAGGAGCTCAGGCTAATTTTTGAGACTCGCGTGGCCATGGAGAGCTATGAGGCCTCCGAAAAGTTCTTTAACTGTAAGATGGAAGAGGGAAGCTCCGTTAGCGAGCACGTGCTCACCATGTCTGGGTACGCTAAGAAGCTCCAAGAGTTGGGAATATCGATTCCTAATGAATTGGGGATTCACCGTCTCCTTCAATCACTACCACCAAGTTACAAGAACTTTGTGATGAACTACAACATGCACTGCATGAACAAGACGTTGCCTGAACTGTCGTCCATGCTGAAAACTGCTGAAGTGGAGATCAAGAAGGAGCACCAGGTGTTGATGGTCAATAAGACCACCAATTTCAAGAAACGGGGCAAGCCTAAGAACAAGGGCAACTTCAAGAAGGACGGCAAGAAAGCTGCCGCACCTGCTAAGAAGCCCAAGGCTGGTCCTAAGCCTGAAACTGAGTGCTTCTACTGCAAGGGTGCTGGTCACTGGAAGCGTAACTGCCCCAAGTACCTGGCGGATCTGAAGAACGGCAACATCAAGAAGAAAGGTATATTTGATATATGTGTTATAGATGTGTATCTCACTAGTAATCGTAGTAGTGCCTAGGTATTTGATACTGGTTCGGTTGCTCATATTTGTAACTCGAAACAGGAGTTGCGGAATAAACGAAGACTGGCAAGAGACGAGGTGATGATGCGCGTTGGAAATGGCTCCAAGGTTGATGTGATCGCCGTCGGCACGCTCCCTCTACATCTACCTTCGGGATTAGTTTTAAATTTAAATAATTGTTTTTTGGTGCCTGCGTTAAGCATGAACATTATATCTGGATCCTGTTTATTGCGAGACGGTTACTCTTTTAAGTCCGAGAATAAAGGTTGTTCGATTTATATGAGGAATATCTTTTATGGTAATGCACCTGAGATGAATGGTTTATTCTTACTGAATCTCGATAGTAGTGATACACATGTTCACAACATAGATGCTAAACGAATAAAATTGAATGATAATTCTACATACATGTGGCACTGTCGTCTTGGTCACATTGGAGTGAAGCGTATGAAGAAACTCCACTCTGATGGACTTCTTGAATCACTTGAAAGATGCGAAGCATGTCTAATGGGAAAAATGACTAAGACTCCATTCTCTGGAATAATGGAGCGAGCTACAGACTTATTGGAAATAATACATACCGATGTGTGCGGTCCAATGAGTGTAGCATCGTGTGGTGGATATCGTTATGTTCTCACTTTCACGGATGACTTGAGTAGATATGGGTATGTCTACTTTATGAAACATAAGTCCGAAACTTTCGAGAAGTTTAAGGAATTTCAGAGTGAAGTGGAAAATCATCGTAACAAGAAGATTAAGTTTCTGCGTTCTGACCGCGGAGGTGAATATCTGAGTTATGAGTTTGGCATGCATTTAAAGAAATGTGGTATACTTTCGCAGTTGACACCGCCGGGAACACCACAGCGTAATGGTGTGTCTGAACGTCGTAATCGAACTCTCTTAGATATGGTTCGGTCTATGATGTCTCTTACAGATTTACCGTTATCATTTTGGGGCTATGCATTAGAGACAGCCGCATCCACTTTAAATAGGACACCCTCTAAATCCGTTGAAACGACACCGTACGAATTGTGGTTTGGTAAGAAACCTAAGTTGTCGTTCCTTAAAGTTTGGGGTTGCGAGGCATATGTAAAGAAGTTACAACCTGATAAGCTAGAACCCAAAGCGGAGAAATGCGTCTTCATAGGATACCCTAAAGAAACAATTGGGTATACCTTCTATCATAGATCCGAAGGCAAAGTTTTCGTTGCAAAGAATGGATCCTTTCTTGAGAAGGAGTTTCTCTCGAAAGAGGTGACTGGAAGGAAAGCAGAACTCGATGAGGTTATTGAACCTTCTCTCGGATTTGAGAGTAGCGCAGCACCGGAAGATGTTTTTGTGCCGCCTGCACCAATTGGAGAGGAAGCTAATGATAATGATCATGAAACTTCAAATGAAGTTACTGCTGAACCTCGCAGGTCAACGAGGGTTCGTACCACTCCTGATTGGTATGACTCTGCCTTGAACGTCATGTTGGTAGACAACGCTGATGACCCTGCGACGTATGAAGAAGCTATGGTGAGCCCAGATTCTGACAAATGGCTAGAAGCCATGAAATCCGAAATGGGATCCATGTACGAAAACCAAGTATGGACTTTGGTGGACTTACCGGATGGCCGTAAGGCTGTCGAGAACAAATGGATTTTCAAGAGAAAAACAGATGCTGATGGTAATGTTACCGTCTATAAAGCTCGACTTGTCACGAAAGGGTTCCGACAAATTCAAGGAGTTCACTATGATGAGACTTTCTCACCAGTAGCGAAGCTAAAGTCTGTGAGGATTTTGTTAGCAATTGCTGCACATTTCGATTATGAGATTTGGCAGATGGATGTCAAAACGGCGTTCCTTAATGGTGACATTGAGGAAGAGTTGTATATGGTACAACCCAAGGGTTTTGTCGATCCTAAAGATGCTGACAAGGTATGCAAGCTTCAGCGCTCCATTTATGGACTGAAGCAAGCATCCCGGAGTTGGAATCAACGTTTTGATAAAGTAATCAAAAACTTTGGATTTATACAAACTTATGGAGAAGCTTGTATTTACAAGAAAGTGAGTGGGAGCTCTGTAGCATTCCTAGTACTATATGTAGATGACATATTGTTGATTGGGAATGATATAGAACTTCTTAATAGCGTCAAAACCTATTTGAATAATAGTTTTTCAATGAAGGATCTTGGCGAAGCGGCATATATTCTAGGCATCAAGATTTATAGAGATAGATCAAGACGCCTAATAGCGCTTTCACAAAGTACATACTTAGACAAAGTTCTAAAGAAGTTTAGAATGGAAGATAGCAAGAAAGGGTTCGTGCCCATGTTGTCAGGTAAGACCTTGAGTAAAACTCAAAGTCCAGCTATGGCAGAAGATAGAGAGAAAATGAATAATACTCCCTATGCCTCGGCCATAGGTTCTATCATGTATGCCATGCTGTGTACAAGACCGGATGTAGCACATGTTGTTAGTTTGACTAGCAGATATCAAAGTGATCCTGGAATGGAGCACTGGACAGCGGTCAAAAATATCCTAAAGTACCTAAATAGGACTAAGGATATGGTTCTTTCTTATGGAGGTGATGAACAGCTTGTTGTAAACAGTTACACCGATGCTAGTTGGAACACCGATCCTGATGACTCAAAGTCACAGTCGGGATACGTATTTATTTTGAATGGTGCTGCAGTGAGCTGGAGGAGTGCGAAGCAAAGCGTTGTGGCGAAATCTTCAACTAAATCGGAATACATAGCTGCTTCGGAGGCTGCACAAGAAGCCGTTTGGATGAAGGAATTCATTACTGAACTTGGCGTGGTTCCAGTGCGTTGGACCCGATGGCCATCTACTGTGACAACACAGGTGCCATAGCTAATGCACAGGAGCCAAGGTCACATAGCAAGCTGAAGCACATCAAGCTATGTTTCCACGCTATTCGCGAGTATGTCAGAGATGGTGACATAAATATTTGCAAAGTACACACTGATCTGAATGTGGCAGATCCGTTGACTAAACCTCTCCCTAGGGGAAAGCATGACCAACACCAGAACGCCATGGGTGTTCGGTATATTACCATGTAAT
Source organism: Avena eriantha (assembly GCA_910589775.1). Taxonomy (NCBI): domain Eukaryota; kingdom Viridiplantae; phylum Streptophyta; class Magnoliopsida; order Poales; family Poaceae; genus Avena; species Avena eriantha. The sequence continues at coordinate 17,373,957 of OU342743.1, forward strand.
CTGGATTATTGACTCTAGTGCAAGTGGGAGACTGTTGGAGATATGCCCAAGAGGCAATAATAAAAGTGATTATTATTATATCTTTGTGTTTATGATGAATGTTTACATCCCATGCTATAATTGTATTATTAGGAAACACTAATACATGTGTGTTTTGTAAACATAAGAGAGTCCCTAGTAAGCCTCTTGTTGAACTAGCTTGTTGATTAATTGATGATCATGGTTTCCTAATCATGGACATTAGGATGTGATTAATAACAAGGTTATATCATTAGGAGAATGATGTGATGGACGCACACCCATAGTAAGCGTAGCATAAGATCAAGTCATTAAGTTCGTATTGCTGTAAGCTTTCAAATACATAGTAATCTAATCCTTCGACCATGAGGTTATGTTAATCACCATCACCGGATGGATACTTTGATGACATCAAACGCCGCTTCGTAACTGGGTGGTTATAAAAGTGTCATTGGGTATTCTGAAAGTATGTGTTGAAGCGCATGAACCAAGATTGGGATTTGTCCATCCATATGACGGATAGATATGCTCTGGGCCCTCTCGGTGGAATGTCATCTAGTTAGCTTGCAAGCATGTGACTAGGTCACAAGGGATGACATATCACGGAACGAGTAAAGAGTACTTATCAGTAACGAGGTAGAACTAGGTATGGAGATACCGACGATCAAACCTCGGATAAGTATAGTATCGCGAGACAAAGGGAATTGGTTTCGTATGTAAGTGGTTCAATCGATCGCGAAGTCATCGTTGAGTATGTGGGAGCCATTATGGATCTCCAGGTCCCGCTGATGGTTATTGATAGGAGATGTGTCTCTATCATGTCTGCATATTCACGAACCGTAGGGTGACACACTTAAGGTTCGAAGTTGTTGTAAGTAGATATGGAATATGCGTTGGAGACCGAATGTTGTTCGGAGTCTCGAATTGGATTCGGGACATCACGAGGAGATCCGGAATGGTCTGGAGAATAAGATTCATATATAGGGGATCATTTTCTGAGTTAGGAAATGTTCCGGAGTGTTTGTATGAGGATTCTAGAAGGTTCCGGAATGTTCCGTAAGGTTCTAGAAGATATCTTGGAGTTTGCTTGAAAATCAAGATAGGGATCAAGGAGTCCTCGTGGGTCATGACAAGGAGTCGTGGGGGAGGAGGACTCCTCCCCCCACTCCCCAATCCGCCGGCCTAGAGGAGGGGAGTCCTACAAGGACTCCCCCTCCCCAAGGCGCCCTCCCCCCTTAAATAGAAGGGCAGGGGCACCCCCTCCTCCCTTACTCTCATAACTCCAATCTCTGCCGCCTCTCTCCTCCACCTTTCTTCTGCACAGGCATAGGCGAAGCCCTGCAGAATTCTCTACTCCACCACCACCACCATGCCGTCGTGCTGCGGGGATTCCGTGGAGAAGATCTACTACCTCCGCTGCTCGCTGGAACGAGGAGAGGAAGGTCTGCTTCGACTCCGCACGTGTGACCGACTGCGGGAGCGCGGCCGAAACGCCGCGCCGGAAGGATCGTCCACTTGACCGACTGCGGAAGCGCTGCTGGAACGCGACGCCGGAAGGATCGTCCACACGATCTTAAGATCGGCAAGTGATCGACTACATCAACCACGAGATCTAATCTCGTTAACGCTTTCGGATCTACGAGGGTTAGTTCCTATCTATCTCGTTGCTCATGTCTAATAGATTAGATCTTGGCTTTTATCTAGATTAGATCTAGGTTTTGTTCGTTCTTGCGGTAGAAATTTTTTGTTTTCCATGCTACGAACCCATCAATTACCACCACTAGTGTTGAGGCTAGTAATAGCTCTACCACCTTAGGTGATAATTATGATTTTGATGTTGATGGTTGCAATATTTCTGAAGTTATTAAGTTCCTACAAAAGCTTGCAAAAAGTCCTAATTCTAGTGCTATGAACATGGCCTTTACAAAACACATTACTGATGCTCTCATAAAGATTAAAGAAGAAAAGATGAAACATAAAGCTTCTATTCCTATAAAACAAGAAGATGGTTGGGAACCCATCATTAATATGAAAGTGAATGATTTTGATTTCAAAGCTTTAAGTGATTTTGATAGTAGTGTTTCTATTATGCCTAGAAGAATTTATGATATGCTTGATTTGCCTCCACTTGAAGATTGTTATTTGAATATCCCACTTGATGATAATGCTAAAAAGAAGATCATGGGGAGTCTTAATGATGTTCTTATTATGGTTAACAATGCCTATACCCCCGTTGATTTCTATGTTTTGGATGTTGAATGCAATGCTTCTTGTCCTATTACTTTGGGAAGTCCTTTTCTTAGAACTGTTGGTGCCATTATTGATATGAAAGAAGGCACCATTAAATATCAACTCCCACTCAAGAAAGGTATAGAACACTTCCCTAAGAAGAGAGAGAAGATTTCTTTTGCCTCTCCTATGAAAACAAAATTTGCTCTTAATGCTTCTTCATTTGAGAACACTTGATTCTTTTTCTTGCTTCTTATGCCTAACTTAAAGACGTTAAAGAAAAGTACTTATTGGGAGATAACCCAAAAGTTTTAAATGAGTCTTGGAACTTATTACTTCAGTAATAACCGCTACTTATCCTTTTTATTTGCTTTTTGTGCCAAGAGTAACCTCTAATGAGAGAGAAGTAATGATTGGGAAAGTTGCTGTCCCGAAACAGATTTTTGTGTTTCACCGTAAATATTCGTGTAAAATCTCTGTACGTACTTTTGAGGCATGGAGTTTTGTGATTCTGCCCCAGGTTGTTATCTAACTTTTGTTAGTTCAACACTTTTTGATTTGAGCAATAGAAGGTCTTCGAAAAAATCGTCTTTACCTGCTGGTCTGTTTTGACAGATTTCTGCCATTTTCTGCATTTGCTTCTTGTTGGTTCCTTTTTTAGTTCTTTTGGGGAATTGAGCTTTTTGAGGGAAGTGCTACAGTACCTTGTGTTTTAATGGAAGTTTATTGGTGTTAGAACTGAACCTAAAGACTTATTATCTTGAGTGCACTAATGTTGCTAATAAAGATTCTGTGAAGTTTTGTATGAAGGAAAAATTTCAGGTGTATGGAAGGAATGAGTAATGAGATGAAGGATGGACTAAAGCTCAAGCTTGGGGACGCCACGCATGTCACCCCAAGAAATATCCAAGAATTACAAGAGTCAAAGTTTGGGGATTCCCAAGGCATCCCCTTCTTCATCAATAAAAATCCCAGGTTTCTTCCAAACGCTTCATTTTTATTGTTTCATGCACAGTTGTGTTGTTCTTGGAGCGTCTTCGTTTTCATTTTGGTTTTTTGTTTGCTTAGTTTGCTGAATAAATTTGTTGGACCCCCTCTTTCATACATCGGTTGTCAAATAGTTTGGTTTGGTTTGGAAAAGAGTAGGAAAGCTCATGCTTAAGTGGTAAAGAGACCTTGTTTTTGACTATGGCCTATGCTTTGTCATGCCATGCTTGATATTGTTTTGGATTTATGCTTAGTATTCTTTGTTTTAGCATGACTTGTTATAAACAACTGAGATTGCTTAATGTGCCTTGGATGAATCATGCGTTGTTTTAGCATATTAAAGCATAGTATAGTGGTATTCTACTTTGATGCTTTATTTGGGTTGACTTGGTGCATGCTCACACCATCGTATGACTATCCAAAGTCACCATAGCCTTTATGATTGATGACCCACAAGTATAGGGGGTGTATCGCAGTATTTTTGATAAGTAAGAGTGTTGAACCCAACGAGGAGCAGAAGGTGCTGGCTAGTGGTATGGATCAGGAATTCTCTGGAAATACTTAGGAAACGGATTTTTAGGGGTTTTTGATAAAGCAAGTAAACAAAGTACGAGTAAACAAAAGACAGTAGAAATAAATGTAGCAAGTTGCCCAATCCTTTATGCAGCAAAGGACAAACCGGTTGTATTACATAAAATGACCAAACGTTCTCGAGGACACATGAGAAGACTGTCAAGTGCTTTCGCTTCATATAGTTGATTAATCTTCTTTAGTTTGCTAAGTGTTGTGTGGGTGAACCTGTGCTAATGTACCGACCTTCCTAGGACTAATACATACTTGTGATTATACCCCTTGTAAACATCCATAAGTACAAGAAAGTAATTAAGGTAGAAACCTAACCACAGCTTTAAACTCTAAGACCCTTACGTCCCTTGTGCAATGGTTTCCTAACGGGGGTTCAGGTTTCTGTCACTCCGGCAACCCCTACGATTAGTAGCCAAATACACAATGCATTCCGCTAGGCCCATATATGTGAAGTGTCATGTAGTCGACGTTCACATGACACCACTAGAAGAAGTACACCACAACTTAAATATCAAACTATTGAATCTTTCTCAACACAACTCCACTACTAACAACATGACTTCTCCCATGTCCTCAAGAACAAGACGAACTACTGACAAGACATCATATGGATCATGATCAGAGATGGAATAATGATGTATAACAATCTGAACATAAACAATAATTCAACGGTTCACTCAATAGCATCAACTACAAAGAGTAATCAACACCGGGAAAGTTTCCCCTAAGAACTAATGCAAGATTCAACCAATTGTTACAGCAATATGGAGATGGTGATGAGGGTGCTGATGGTGATGATGGTGGTGATGATCCTGATGAAGTCAAGCTTGATGGTGGTGTTGATGGCGACGATCTCCCCTCTTCGGGAAGGAATTTCCCCCGGTAGAAATCTGTCTCTAGAGAGATTTTTCTCTCTCGGTGTTTTCCGCCCTGCAGAGGCGGTCGAATCTTTCTGTGGTCGCTCCCTGAGTCTTAGGGTTTCAGGAGGAATATATACGCCATAGGGGAGAGCCAAAGGTGGGCCAGGGCGGCCACACCACCTGGTGGCGCGGCCTAGGGTGGCCCGCGCCAGGGGGTGGTGTGGGGCCCCTATGGCCCCTCTCCACTCCTCCTTCTGGCAGTCTTTGTCTTCTGGAAAAATAGGATTTTCCGTATATTTTCCCGGATTTTCTGATCTTCGTGAATTTTTCCTCCAAATAGCATCTTTTCCATCAGAATCCTGACTGCAGCGGTCCATGCTCCAAAAGTCATCAACCATGAAAAAACAGATGAAATAACATAAGTATTACCTCTTAATATGAAATATATCAATAAATAACAGTGAATTATGACATAGAATAGTGATGCAAAATGGACGTATCAACTCCCCCCAAGCTTAGACTTCGCTTGTCCCCAAGCGAAACTGAGCTCAGTAAACATGACCTCAGGTTTATGGAGTGAAGAGTCGATAAAAGAATACGGACAAGAAGCATCACATTCATCAATACATAGATCATAATAGAAGACAACTCACTATTATATAACTTAACTTGCAATAAGTAAAGGAAACACAATAAAGATACATAAAGTAAATCATAATTGGGAATGAAACACAACAACTCAAAATACTTGCTGAGACAGAAAGGAATAGGTTTACTGACTCAACTGAAAAGCAAAAGAAGGGCCCTTCGCAGAGGGAAGCAGGGATTTCAAGTTTCAAAAAGAGCTCCCAAAAATTATGATACTTATTAGCTTTCAGCTCTCATTGCCCCTATCATAGGCATCTTTAGGTGATTAAGGTTAAAGTGACACAGCTAAGAGGATATGCTTGACAAGTTATAAGTTGAAATCTCATGCCCCTTACTTACGAGTACTGAACCTCATGCTACTCAACTTCAGTCACGGGTAAGCTCTTGTCATTGTAAATACATATGTATCATTGAGAACCGCCAACGGGGTACCCCTTGCACATGACATAGGAGCTATCCCATAATAAAAATGACAAGGCAAGCAGACAATGAGCATTTCAGCGATCTTTTTATTTACTATTTGCATAGGTTTTTATTGAGGATGCTTCATAGAATGCTCACTACAGTTATGCTGCAAGTTTCCACCATGATTAGGCATGGCTTAGGCTAGCGGCCCAGGCGTTTCTCTAACACACATATGAACTCCATGATCTTACAAGTTCCCCTTTTATTTCACACCGCCGGGATCCATAGGCAAAACAATCATGATATCAACTAGGTACAAAGTACCATGGCAGTGTTGAAAGTGTTCCCCATGATACATGGTTCTACTAACTTCAACTCATAAAGCGCAAGCATATACGCAACATAGATGAGCACAATGGTTCAAGTTTATTAAATGCAAGAAAGTAAAGTGTGCCATCAAGTTCGTGAGAGCTTTAATCACTAATTTTCACATAACAAGTTTAATTTGGGAGGTAGATAAAACAAGAATTTACTTGGAATAGCAATAATGCTAATAGGTAGGTATGGTGGACACAAATGGCAAAGGTTTTGGTTTTAAAGGAATGGATGCACGAGAAGAATTCCCTCTCAGTACAGGTTTTTGGCTAGCAAGGCTAGGTAGTAAGTATAAGAGTTGAAGGAAACAAACAAACATACAAGTGATAAAAACAAACATGCAATCTTCCTCGGAAGCACAAAAGATCTTAACTAGAGAATACTAGACTTATGAGAAAATCAAGAAAGAAAGATGATGAAATTATTTTTCTTTAGAGTACTTTTATCTTTTTCATTCACCTCTCAAAAATAGTGTTGCTACTGACTGAGCCAGGTTTGCCAAAACCAACTAAATTAACTTAATGATCCCAAAGTGATACCAATACTAACAACAAGATCAATCATATAACCACGAATCGAAAACTAATATAAGATATGAAAAAGAGTAAATGATAGAACTTCTCATTAATATTCCATAACGGCAACTCACACCCAGGGATACATATCTAACGAGAGAGGGGACACTTCCATAATGCAAACCATCCTACATGATAACTTATCTATTCATGATATGACTCTACTAAAAAGGTAAAAAGATAGAAGATAGTGATGTGATACCGCGGCACTCCCCCAAGCTTGGAACAAACCAAGGGGATGCCAAACCTGATGACGAATTACTCCTTCGGTGGTGGTGGTAATATTTTCTTAGTTGACGTGTGGAAATCTTCCAACATCTTGCGAAGCCTATTATTCTCCCATTGAAGCATGTCCACCTTCCTCCTTAAGTCTCGGTACTTATCGCAAAACGCATTGGTGACTCGTAGAGCTTCCGTTGATGCCGAGCAAGAGACTAAAGGTACCAGCCCCTGCTTGGGGTCTTGGAGATCTTCCTCCATAGGCTCCTTCCCCTTATCCTTGGCGGACACCATTGTGCTTCAAAGATAGTTCCTGGCAGAAACAGATCGAAACAAAAACACGACGAAAACACAATATACGAACCTCGGGAGATCCGTGGGATTATATATTACGAAGTTTCATATCAAAAGGAAGGTATTGGGAGAAAACGAGTCGGAGGTGGAGTCCGGAGTGGCCACACCACCTGGTGGCGCGGCCAGGGGTGGGCCCGTGTCACAGGGTGGTGTGAGCCACCCTGGCTGCGTTTCCATCCCTCTTTTGCTTCGTAACTTTCCTTATTGGCTAAAAACTGCAAAAATATAGTTGGATAGTATTTTCGCGGAACTTTTCTTACCAGAACTGTTACCTATTTGAAAACGAACTCTGCAGGTCTCTGAATTTGGTATCTAGTAGATTCTTCCAGAGTCACCACTTGAATAACATAAATATCTTCATCTTCATACACTTATTACTTGAGTCATAAAACCTTTCACTTCCTTATTACACCATTATCTCAACTACCTGGAAATTTCTTTCACACAGTTCTCATTAGCAACATTAGTATAAGTGAAGTGATTAAACCTTTTGAGTCCAACTTCAACTGAAAACCATCAAAACATAATCTACTGTAGCAACTCCTTCCGAAAACCCAAAAAGAATTCAAAAAGGAAATCGAATAAAGAAGCAAATGCAAGAGTGGCAAAATCTGTCAAAACAGACCAGCAAGTAAATATCAATTTTTTCGAAAATCTTCTGTTGCTCAAATCAAAAAGTGCAAAACTAACGAAAGTTAAATAACAACCTGGGTCAAAAGCACAAACATTTACAGCTCAATCCGACATACATAGATCTCTCACGAATTTTTACGGTGAAGCACAAAAATCTGTTTCGGGACAACAACTTCCCCAAATCTTACTTCTCTCTCATTAGAGGTTGATCTTGACAAAAAAAACCAAACAAAAAGGATAAGAAGAGGTTATTACCGAAGTAATAACTTCCAAGACTCAAAGAAACAAAAACAAACTGAAAGAAAAAATAAATTGGGTTGTCTCCCAAAAAGCTCTTTCTTTATAGCCATTAAGATGGGCATGATAATTTTGATGATGCTCACATAGGAATATGAATTGAGGTGAAAGGAAGCATTAAGAAGAAAAAATACACACGTTTAAGTCTAACCCACTTCCTATGAAAGGGGATTTTGTAAACAAACAAGTTGTTGAAACTAGAGGCTACTAGCATAGGAAGGCAAAAGAAGTGCAACATAAAAACTTTCAGCATAAAACGGGGAAACTTGATATTATTAAGATACATAAGAACACTTTTCTCTCTCTCATAGTAACTTTCAGTATCATGCATAAACTTAAAAATATAACTATCACAAGGACCATCGTAACAATGATCACTTATTCTAACAGAAAACACAGGAATACTAGCTCTCATAACACTACTTTGTGAAACAATATTAGGGATATCCTTATAGAGGATAGTGTGTCCCCCTTCTACATATTTAGTAACAAAGTCTTTCACATTCGCTATCATAGGTTCATCAACCATTTGTTTATCAGGTTCAACAGCTTCATTCATACTTTCATTAACCATACTAGCTATCATATAATGTTCCCTTATCTTAACTAGGAAAGGTATTTTCTCATGTAAGGTTCGGGTAAAACATGATTAGCAGTATAAACTTCATTATTTCTTGCAGGAACACTCTTAGCAACATCTTTATAAGCTTCATGATACTTATTCCACTTCTTTTTAGGCACTTCAATGTAGGAAGCAAAAGCCTTAAAATAAGAAGCAATAGCTTGAGAGTCTAGACCATAAGCATTTTTAATATTTTGAAAGCCATCAGTTCCCATAAAAGATTCAATGCATTCATAATCATAATTTATACCTAACTTTCTTCCTTTGTCATTCTCCCAAGCTTCAACATTGTCTTGAATATGGTCTAGACGATCCCATTTAGCTTCTTCTTCCATGCGAGTGAATGATCCAGCACAAGAATCATCCAATAAATCCTTGTCATGTAGAGGGAGCCTTGCATAAAATTTATTGATAATAATATTGTTGGGGAGCTCATGAATGGGACATTTAAGCATTAGTAACTTCAATCTCCCCCAAGCTTGAGCTGTACTCTCTCCATTAAGAGGCCAAAAGTTGTACATTTGATTCCGATCTTTATGAATCTCACTAGGAGGATAAAACTTTGAATAAAAGAGAGGCATTATTTCCTCCCATTCCAGAGCTTGACCATTCTTCAGCAGCTTATACCATTCCTCAGCTCTTCCTTTCAGTGATAATGAAAATAACGTCTTCTTGACTTGATCTGTAGTAATACCTGCACACTTGAACAACTCGCATAATTCGTGTATAAAGAGCAAATGATCACCGGGATGGACAGTTCCATCCCCAACATAGTAGTTATCCATAACACGATCAATAATTCTTGTAGGTATTTTAAAAGCATCATTCTCAGCAGGTGGTGGTTCATCTACTACCTTAGCAGTGGTAGTAGCATTACCAAATAAGAAACTCAGCGAATTATGCATAACGAAAATAAAGCAACTAACAGCAGTAAACAATACTCACAGTAGAAGTTTCTTTTACCAGGTCCACTCTCCAATAGCGCTTCACTCCCCGGCAACGGCGCTAGAAAATGGTATTGATGACCCACAAGTATAGGGGGTGTATCGCAGTATTTTTGATAAGTAAGAGTGTCGAACCCAACGAGGAGCAGAAGGTGCTGGCTAGTGGTATGGATCAGGAATTCTCTGCAAATACTTAGCAAACGGATTTTTAGGGGTTTTTGATAAAGCAAGTAAACAAAGTACGAGTAAACAAAAGATAGTAGGAATAAATGTAGCAAGTGGCCCAATCCTTTATGCAGCAAAGGACAAGCCTCCAAACAAATTTTCCCAGATTGTCCCTCATATGATTTTCCGTATATTTTCCCAGATTTTCTGATCTTCGCGAATTTTGCCTCCAAACAGCACCTTTTCCATCAGAATCATGACTACAGCGGTCCATGCTCCAAAAGTCATCAACCATGCAAAAACAGATGAAATAACATAAGTATCACCTCTTAATATGAAATATATCAATAAATAACAGTGAATTATGACATAGAATAGTGATGCAAAATGGACGTATCAATGATCCTTTAGTTTTCAACTTGTAGTATCACTTGATGCTTTGATCAGTGATCCATAATTGTTGGAAGCTCTTTACGAAACTTGAATCTCTGCTTCGTTCTATGAAGGCCTTTCTTCCACTTATATATTGAGTCTCCACCTTTGATACATTGCAAATGTATCTATAATTTTTGATGTTCCATGCTTGGTTTTATCTACTTTCTTATGTTTTGTCCACACTTTGGAGTACTTTTCATATGATTTCTTGGACTAACCTATTAACAAGATGCCACAGTGCCAATTGCCCGTTTTCTACTGTTTTTGGTTCCAGGAAGTCAGAAAATCAATATTCTCGGAATTGGACGGGACAAAAGCCAAAGTTCCTATTTTACCGGAAGACTCACGGAGCCAGAATACGAGACGGAGGAGGGCCAGGGCCTGGCCACACCACCCCCAGGCGTGGGCTAGCCTTACCCGCGCCACCAGGTGGTGTGGGCCCCCCTGGCACCCCCTCGGTCTCCCCTCTCGCCTATAAGAGCCTTCTGATACCAAAACCCTAAAACATCAAGCCTCCAGCCACAAAAAGTTCCGCAGCGCCACCGCACCCGAAAAGGAGATTCGGGGGACAAAAAGTCTCTATTCTGGCACCCTGCCGGGACGGGGAAGTGCCCCCGGAGCCATCTCCATCGATCTCCACCACCATCTCCATCACCGTTGCTGATTCCCATGATGAGGAGGGAATAGTTCTCTCTCGAGGCTAAAGGTTCTACCATAGCTATGTGTTCATCTCTCTATCTATGCATGATCTTATTGAGATCATGAGCTTGTAATCTATAGATCTACCTTGCTACTCAAGTGCTTAATGAATCTCTGCTCTCCCCATGTGTGTGAAAGTGACAGCGTGCTCACCATGGTGGCACTTAGGCTAGAGATTACAAATACTTGTTATGAGTTATATTTGGAGTTGGATGTCTTTATGAAATTGTGGTGTTTGTTGGACTCATCTAGTACTCAAGGTGACAGTGTGGGGTTTTCTAGATGGGAAAGGCTTACTTTGAGGTGTGCTGTTATAGCCCTACCATGGATTAGAGTGTCCAACCGGAGAGTAGTTAAGAGTAGTATCATAAAGAGAGTATATATTTTATGAGAGAGTGTTCACTAGTGAAAGTATGATCCCTATGCCTTGTTTCTAAGCACTGAAACACCGTTTGCTACTAGATCTGTTACATGTTTGCTTGCTTCCATCTTTATTTCAGTTTGCCTTTAGTATCTTCCATGCCATCAAGTTATCTTCTATCACCGTTACCACTTATAATTATCCATACCACTTGTATTTCACTATCTCTTCGCCGAACTAGTGCACCTATACACCTGACAAGTGTATTAGGTGTGTTGGGGACACAAGAGACTTCTTGTATCTTGATTGCAGGGTTGCTTGAGAGGGGATACCTTTGACCACTTCCTCCCTGAGTTCGATAAACCTTGGGTGATCCACTTAAGGGAAAACTTGCTGCTGTTCTACAAACCTCTGCACTTGGAGGCCCAACAATTGTCTACAAGAATAGAAGTGCGTAGACATCAAACTATTTTCTGGCGCCATTGCCGGGGAGGTAAGGTAAAAGGTATTCACATCGGAGGATTAAAGAAGAAGAACCTCCCACGGCAAACGCCTATTTTCTGGTGTCGTTGCCGGGGAGGTAAGGTAAAAGGTACTCACATCCTCCGGTGTGAGTGCTCGAAGTTATTTCCTTTAGATTCTGCAATTTTGTCTTTTTGTTTCTTGTTTTCACTCGTTAGGCTTAATGGAAAACAACAACAAAATTAGAGAGCTTTATAGTATTTATCTTGAGTTAGGACATGAAGTGTTTGAAGAGAAAATTAAAAAACCTATGGAACTTTATTTGCATGCTAATAGCAATGTTGTTAGTATGAATTCTTTGGACACCATTATTGCTAATGCTATGGAAAAGTCTAAGCTTGGGGAAGCTAGTTTTTATTAAAATGATATTTTTAGTTCCCCAACTTTGGAAGATAGCTATTCTATTGCTTATGATGATACCAAACCTCCAATATATGATGATTACAATGATGAATATGATATTCTCAGTCCAGCTACTATTGAAGAGAAAATTAATGATTACAATATGCCTCCTATATTTGATAATTATGGTGATGAGAATAATAATAATAATAGCTATTTTGTTGAATTTACTCCCACTACAACTAATAAGAATAACTATGCTCATGTGGATAGTAATAATGATTATATGCATGTGGCTCATGATAAGAATGTTTCTTGTGATATTTATATTGTTAATTTTATTCATGATGCTACTGAAAGTTATTATGAGAGAGGGAAACATGGTTCTATGCATCTCAATAATATTAAGTTTCTCCTCTTTATGTTGAAATTTTTGAAGTTGCACTTGTTTTGCCTTCCTATGCTTGTTGCTTTGTGCTTTCATCACTTGTTTCTTTATAAGATTCCTATGCATAGGAAGTGGGTTAGACTTAAATGTGTTTTGAATTTGCCTCTTGATGCTCTCTTTTACTTCAATTCATATTTCCTATGTGAGCATCTTCTCAAACTATCAAGCCTAACTTAAAGGCATTAAAGAAAAGTACTTATTGGGAGATAACTGTTTTAGATGAGTCTTGAAAGTTATTACCTCTGTAATAACCGCTCCTTATCCTTTTTATTTGCTTTTTGTGTCAAGAGTAACCTCTAATGAGAGAGAAGTAATGATTGGGAAAGTTGCTGTCCCGAAACAGATTTTTGTGCTTCAATGTAAAAATTCCTGAGAGAGCCCTGTAAGTCGGATTGAGCTGTAATTTTTTTGCTTCTGCCCCAGGTTGCTATCTAACTTTAGTTAGTTCAACACTTTTTTATTTGAGTAACAGAAGGTCTTCGAAAAAATTCATCTTTACCTGCTGGTCTGTTTTGACAGATTCCTGCCATTTTCTGTATTTGCTTCTTGTTAGTTCCTTCTTGAGTTCCTTTGGGGAATTGAGCTTTTTGAGGGAAGTGATATAGTAGCTAGTGTTCTAATGGAAGTTTATTGGTGTTAGAAATGAACCTTGAGACTTATTTATATTGAGTACACTAATGTTGCTAATAAGATTGTGTGAAGTTTTGTATGAAGGAAAAATTTCAGGTGTATGGAAGGAATGAGTAATGAGATGAAGGATGGACTAAAGCTCAAGCTTGGGGATGCCACGCGTGTCACCCCAAGAAATATCCAAGAAGTACAAGCGTCAAAGCTTGGGGATACCCAAGGCATCCCCTTCTTCATCAATAAAAATCTCAGGTTTCTTCCAAACGCTTCATTTTTATTGTTTCATGCACAGTTGTATTTTTCTTGGAGCGTCTTCTTTTACGTTTTCGTTTGCTTTGGGTTTCTTAGTTTTCTGAATAAATTGGTTGGACCCCCTCTTTCATACATTGGTTTGAAAATAGTTTGGTTTGGTTTGGAGAAGAGTAGGTAAGTTCATGCTTATGTGGTAAAAAGAGCTCGTATTTTACTGTGGCCTATGCTTTGTCATGCCATGCTCGATATTCTTTTGGATTTATGCTTAGCATTCTTTGCTGTAGCATGACTTGTTATAAACAATTGAGATTGCTTAATGTGCCTTGGATGAATCATGCGTTGTTTTAGCATATTAAAGCATAGTATAGTGGTATTCTCCTTTGATGCTTTATTTGGGTTGACTTGGCGCAGGCTCACACCATGTTATAACTATCTCAAATCACCATAGCGTTTATGATTCTTTAGTTTTCAACTTGTAGTATCACTTTATGCTTTGATCAATGATGTTTTGTCGCTCTGCATGATTATGTCCATTATTGCTCTCTTAGTTTGTCGCTCCCAGTCTTTTGCTAGCCTCCACAACCAAGTATGAGTTCCACTCATGCATCCAACTCCCTAAACCAAGTTATTCCAAAGAGTCCACCATACCTACCTACTAGCTTATGCTATTCCAAGTATATTCATGCTTTTGTTTACCTTCCACTTGTTATGAGAAATCTGGTGATTAAAGCTCTCACAAACTTGATGGCACACTTTACTTTACTTGCCCTTAATAAACTTGAACCATTGTGTCTTATATGTTGTACATGCTTGCACTTATTTGTTGGAAATTAGCAGAACCATGCTTTCATGGGGAACGCTTTCAACATTGCACTTGGTACTTGTACCTAGTTGATATCATGCTCTTTTGTATATGGATGTCGTCGGTGTGAAATGAAAGGGGAGCTTGTAAGTCCATGGAGTTATGTATATGTGTTAGAGAAACGCATGGGCCGCTGGTCTAATCCATGCTGATATGGTGGAAACCTGCAGCGTAACCATAATGAGCTGTCTATGAAGCATTCTTCTTATAAAAAAAGAGTCCTATATTGAGAAAAAGAGAAAAGAGAAAAAAAAGAGATACTATGAAAAGAGGAAAGAGAGAAAAAAAACACCATATTCCCATGGTAAATAAGAAGAATGTTGAGATGCTCGTTGTCTGCTTGCCTTGTTATTTTGATATGGGGATTCTTCCGTATCATCGGGCAAGGGGTACCCCGTTGGCGGATCTCAATGATACACATGTACTTACGATGACAAGAACTTACCGGTGACTAAACTTGAGTAGCATGAGGAGCGGCCCTCGTATACAAGGGACATGAGATTTCTGACTTATACTTCGTCAAGCATGTACACCATAGTTTGTTCACTTTAACCTTAATCACTTCAAGATGCTTATGATAGGGGCAATGAGAGATGAAAACTTTAAGTACCATAATTTTTGGAAGCTCTTTATGAGACTTGAATCCCTACTTCCTTTTACAAAAGGCCTTTCTTCCACCATTATATTGAGTCTCCACCTTCTATCTTTATGCACCTACTTTGAGAGCATAGTGGCCATTCTTAGTTCTATGTGCATTGTCCCAAGACTAGTTGATTGATGCATAACTTGTTATTGCTTGTTTTAAACTATTGTATCTAGTCACTCTTATGAACTTTGAAGGTGTCCTATGCATTTATATTTGCTACTCTATTGAGGGACAAGCTGAATACTAGTATGCTATGTTTTCTTTATGTGAAACAAACAAACGTCTTGCAAAGCATTGTTATTCATGAATCTTTTGTTTGTGCCTTTTCATGTTGCATCATAGTTTCTTTGCTTATTGCTAGAACTTTGTCTTTCATGTTATGATTGAAGTACTATGATCCCAACTTTGAATGTTTTGCAAATACTTTGATCAAGTCTTTGATGGTGCATGTCACCTCAAAAATTATTCTTTCTTTTTATCACTTACCTACTCGAGGACGAGCAGGAGTTAGGCTTGGGGATGTTGATACATTGCAAATGTATCTATAATTTTTGATGTTCCATGCTTGGTTTTATCTACTTTCTTATGTTTTGTCCACACTTTGGAGTACTTTTCATATGATTTCTTGGACTAACCTATTAACAAGATGCCACAGTGCCAGTTGCCTGTTTTCTGCTATTTTTGGTTCCAGGAAGTCAGGAAATCAATGTTCTCGGAATTGGACGGGACAAAAGCCAAAGTTCCTATTTTACCGGAAGATTCACGGAGCCAGAATATGAGACGGAGGAGGGCCAGGGCCTGGCCACACCACCCCCAGGCGCGGGCTAGCCTTACCCGCGCCACTAGGTGGTATGGGCCCCCTGGCACCCCCTCGGTCTCCCCTCTCGCCTATAAGAGCCTCCTGATACAAAAACCCTAAAACATCAAGCCTCCAGCCACGAAAAGTTCTGCAGCGCCGCCGCTACCGAAAAGGAGATTCGGGGGACAGGAAGTCTCTGTTCTGCACCCTGCCGGGACGGGGAAGTGCCCCCGGATCCATCTCCATCACCGTTGCTGATTCCCATGATGAGGAGGGAGTAGTTCTCTCTCGAGGCTAAAGGTTCTACCGTAGCTATGTGTTCATCTCTCTATCTATGCATGATCTTATTGAGATCATGAGCTTGTAATCTATAGATCTACCTTGCTACTCAAGTGCTTAATGAATCTCTGCTCTCCCCATGTGTGTGAAAGTGACAGTGTGCTCACCATGGTGGCACTTAGGCTAGAGATTACAAATACTTGTTATGAGTTATATTTGGAGTTGGATGTCTTTATGAAATTGTGGTGTTTGTTGGACTCATCTAGTACTCAAGGTGACAGTGTGGGGTTTTCTAGATGGGAAAGGCTTACTTTGAGGAGTGTTGTTATAGCCCTACCGTTGATTAGAGTGTCCAACCGGAGAGTAGTTAAGAGTAGTATCATGAAGATGATATATTTATATGAGAGTGTTCACTAGTGAAAGTATGATTCCTAGGCCTTGTTTCTAAGCATTGATACACTGTTTGCTACTAGATCTGTTACATGTTTGCTTGCTTCCTTCTTTATTTCAGTTTGCTTTTAGTCTCTTCCACGCCATCAAGTTATTTTCTATCACCGTTACCACTTATAATTATCCATACCACTTGTATTTCACTATGTCTTCGCCAAACTAGTGCACCTGTACACCTGACAAGTGTATTGGGTGTGTTGGGGACACAAGAGACTTCTTGTATCTTGATTGCAGGATTGCTTGAGAGGGGATACCTTTGACAAATTCCTCCCTGAGTTCGATAAACATTGGGTGATCCACTTAAGGCAAAACTTGTTGTTGTTCTACAAACCTCTGCACTTGGAGCGCGCGACAACTGTCTACAAGAATAGAAGTGTGTCGACATCAACATTCTACCTTTATGCACCTACATTGAGAGCATAGTGGCCATTCTTAGTTCTATGTGCATTGTCCCAAGACTTGTTGATTGATGCATACCTTGATATTGCTTGTTTTAAACTATTTGTATCTAGTCACTCTTATGAACTTTGAAGGTGTCCTATGTATTTATATTTGCTACTCTATGAGGGACAAGCTAAATACTATTATGCTATGTTTTCTTTATGTGAAACAAACAAACGTCTTGCAAAGCATTATTATTCATGAATCTTTTGTTTGTGCCTTTTCATGTTGCAACATAGTTTATTTGTCTTATTGCTACAACTTTGTCTTTCATGTTATGATTGAAGTACTATGATCCCAGCTTTGAATGTTTTACAAATACTTTGATCAAGTTTATGATGGTGCATGTCACCTCAAAAATTATTCTTTTTTTATCACTTACCTACTCGAGGACGAGCAGGAGTTAAGCTTGGGGATGTTGATACAGTGCAAATGTATCTATAATTTTTGATGTTCCATGCTTGGTTTTATATACTTTCTAGTGTTTTGTCCATACTTTGGAGTACTGTTCATATGATTTCTTGGACTAACCTATTAACAACAGCCACAGTGCTAGCTGCCTGTTTTCTGCTGTTTTTTGGTTCCAGGAAGTCAGAAAATGAATATTCTCGGAATTGGACGGGACAAAAGCCAAAGTCACTATTTTACCGGGGGACATCTAGAGCCAGAATGGAGAGGGACTGGGGCCTGGCCACACCACTTGGCCGCGCGGCCAGGCCTGACCCGCGCCAGGGGGTGGTCTGGCCGATCCCAGCACCCCATCAGCCTCTCCTTCTAATACGGAAACCCTAAGTACCCGATTAAAATTCCACGAAAGAGTCTGTAGCCGCCGTCATCTCCATCCCTAGATCGGGAGGGATCTGAAGCTCTTCCTGGCACCCTGTCGGAGAGGGGAATTCACCCTGGAGGCCTTCTTCTTTATCATGCAAGCCTCCGGTGTGATGCGTGAGTAGTTCATCTCTGGACTACGGGTCCATGTAGTAGCTAGATAGCTGGTTCTCCTCCTTTGTGCTTTCATGTCTAGATCTTGTGAGCTCCGTTCATGATCAAGATCATCTATTTGTAATTCTGCATGTTGTGTTTGCGAGGATCCGATGGATATTGAGATGTTATTTCAGATTGATTATTGATTCTATCATGTCTTTGTTATTTGTGATCTTGCATGCTTTCCGTTGTTAGTAGCTATCTTGGCCAAGTAGATGCTATAAACTCCAAGAGTTAGTATTTATGCTCGATAGTGGGTTCATGCCTCTTGTAATCTGGGGAAGTGATAGAAATATCTAAGGTACTAGATGTGCTGTTGCTACTAGGGAGAAAATAACAATCCTTTGTTCATATAACAATCATATTGTTTACTTTACACGCAATTCGTAAAGCAATAATCTGTTGCTTGCAACTTAATAATGGAGGGGGTTCGGATGATAACCTGAAGGTGGATTATTAGTCATAGATGCAGTTGGATGGCGGTCTATGTATAATGTTGTAATGCCCAATCAAGTCTCAAAGGAGTCAAGATGATTAGTATATGTTTGTATGCTTTCTCGATGTTTGTCAATTGCCCTGATGTAATTTGTTCACCCAGCATGTTATCTATCTTAAGGAGAGCCACCTCTAGTGAACTATGGACCCCGGTCCTTTCTTTTACATACAATCTACAAACTGTTTACTGCTTTGTGTTTACTTTCTACAAACTATTACTTCCTTCCATTCGATACGTTTAATCCTTTATTTTCAGCAAAACCGGTGAAATTGACAATCTCATCGCAAGTTGGGGACATAGTTTTGTGGTTGTGTTGTGCAGGTCTCCACGTTGCTGTTGGCACCAGTAGTGCGTCCTGCCAACGTTCAGGTAGCTACACCTTTGGGGTGTTTCCTTGTTCCTACTGGATTGATAACCTTGGTTTCGTACTGAGGGAAAACTTACTGTTGTACTCATCATACCTTCCTCTTGGGGTTCCCCAACGAGCTCGTTAATACACGAGTCAACACGCCCAAAGCGATAGTTGTCGCCCCTCCCAAGAGTACCGCTGGTTCCTCCCAAGAGGGCTTATGACCTGAACGATGATGAGACCGATGCGGTCGTATGGGCCGAAGTGGATGCTCATTTTAAAAAGAAACAACCTGAGCCAGAGGTCCAAATAAAACCGGAAACCAAGGAGCACTTTAGGAAATTACTGACGCAGCCATCCCAAGCTCAGTTAAATGCGCCGGATAACTATACACGCTGTCTTCAGAAGACACTAAAACAGAAGAGATCAAGTGGTAGTGGAAGCAGCACAAAAGACGTTCCCCAGCAGGGGAACAAGCAAAACTATCAAGTGGTAGCGGAAGCATTAGAACGGACATTCCCCAGCTAGGAAAACAAGCAAAACAATCGAGTGGTAGCAGAAGAATCAAAAGAGACGTTCCCCAGCTGGGGAAACAAGCAAATCAATCGACCCCCCCCCCCCCCCCCCCCCCCGCTCCAGGTGTACAGACCCGAACCTCAACTATATGGGGGAGAACCTATGGATATGGAAACAGCTAAGATATTGGCCGATAAATGTAATATGTCTATTGATGACATTATTCACGGTGATGATATGCCCAAGGCTGATGTAGCACCCAAATATGTTCACGGGGAGCCTCTGGTTAGTTCTGAGAGGCTTCGGGATATGCCAATAAAAATGCGATAATTGCATGAATGGTACATGGAAGTAAAGCGATATTGACTCATAGCGAAAGTTCAAAAAGAGCATTACTTCACTGAAGACGAGGTCCCTATTGAATTTGCAGAATTCTTTCAGTTATTCAATCTAAAGGAACTCGACAAATCTATCCTCAGTTGCTATTGTCTGTAAGTGATTACTTTCTTTATGTAATTAAGTCTCTAGCTCATCTTGTTCAATTCATTGCCGGTAAGTATACTTACTATATTCGTTTGTACGCTATAGATAATAATGCAGATTGAAGATTCTCGAATGTAAAAGAAAGACTATCAACGGATTTGGGTTCATTGACCCACATCGAGTTAATGGAGCTGTGCTAAAGGATAAGCCACTGGAGACCGAGCAAAATTTGCTCCGGTTTCTCATGAACCAACATTTCTGTAATGAAATACTATTTCCTTACCACTCCGGCAAGTGAGTTCTTGTACACATTAACTTTTGCTTACTCGATGTTCGGTGTAAATGATGAGTTACTGACGTATGTAAACCTTGCGTAGCTACCACTGGATTCTTCTAAGCATTTCAGTTGACTTGGGAAGACTTCACTTCATGGACTCATGAAACAAACATATGGAAGAGTACCGCATCATTGATATGCTCCAGAGGTAATTTCAACCATTATCGTACTATATCGGTTTCTTTCGTTCATTTTCTGAGATATCAAGTAGTTATTAACTCATACATTCATTTTCTTTGTCAGATAGTGTTTGGACACGGTTCAAGAACAAGGTCTACGATCAATGGTGTGAGGAGCTATTTTTTAAATCGGTCTCGGTAAGTAGTACGAGCTAGATCCGCGCATCTATTTAATTCTAGTTTATGTACATTTATCATGCCAGAGTTATTATTTAATTGAATTCTATTCTTGTAAAGTGCGCGAGCCAGCCACGGGGGACTAATCTATGTGGATTCTACTTGTGCGAGTTCATTCGCATCACTACTGAGAAGCTTTTGGAACTGTTCGAGTAAGTAAATAATATATTCATCCTTTATTTTTATTACAAAAAATTGTGTTGAGTCTAATTTATATGATCTCCTTCTTTATAGTTGGACGCGAAGCGGGACAAGAGGAATTGGCTGGATTTTTTGTCGACGAGGTCATAGACCCATACGGAGAATATTTTTTAGATAGACCCTAAAGCATACATGTAGTAATCTCCATGTAATCAAATAGACAGGTTCTGGATCCGGTCGGGACTCCATGTAATGACCTACATGCATGTATGTTTGTAAGAGAAATTATATTATATATGCATCAACGTGTACAAATACTGTGTAGTACCGTTGTGTATGTATACGAAAACTTGTTTGTAATAAAAACATAGAATAAAAAATAATTAAACACAAAATACAAAATGAAAAGAAAAACACAAACTCTAAAACCCCATCTCCTGCCGCGGCAGCCAAATGGCCAAACACTGCCACGGCAGCCACCCTTTACGAACTGGGACTAAATGTACTCCAGCCTAGCGCGGCTCGCGGGGCCACTTGGTGGACCTCTAGTCCCGGTTCATAACAGAACCGGGACTAAAGACTACCTTCAGTCCCTGGTTTACATGCATCAAGTAACGCCATTCTGAATTTGCCGATGCTGCCCACTGGACAGTAATCAGCTTTTTTTTTACCTGGCAAGAAAATTCAGCACTGACAAAGAGCACCAAAACAGATGAGAGACCAATCGTATTCTGGTGCTCCGGCACGGCTAATGCTATCTGGCTGCTCCTAGTTGTCAGCCGTGAAAAGCAAGTAATCTTTGTGTCTTTGATGAAAGTCAAGTGATTGGGTTACAGGCGCCACGGATTTTCCGTTTACGCCTTCTAACAAAACAAGGTTACGGGTAGGTGGGCAGCTTGGATGGGGGCAGCTGGGCTGGCTGGCGTCAAGATCGAGCAGGCCGACATGGAGCAGAAATATTACATACGGCTAGCTCCTAGAGTCCTAGCTGTGTTATCATCTCCGTTCGAAAATTTCAGACAACACGAAGACAGCGGAGTTCAGACGAAAAAATATCTTTTTTTCGAGGAAATGACGAGAAAGATTCAGACACCACAAACAGCAACATACGACACAGTCTGAGGCATGAACTTGTGAATCGGATGCTGGTATGTTTCCCTCAGGTGCACACTCACCGGAGCGGACTCTTGTCGGCCGAACAGCGACGCGAAATTAATGTGGCTACTGTCATAGACCGATAGATGATGGATACGGCTGCAAACGTGCTCAGCTTGCCGTCAAAAAAAAATGCAGGAGCTGGTACTGCAAAGATGTCTGGAAACTTTATGTAATCTATGTCTAGATGGGCTCAAGATTTCGGCCCATAGTACCTCTCTTGACAGAAGGCCCACGGTTCTGTAAAGTTTCACCAATGTCTTTGTTAGTATTTTTTTTCTTCGTTCGTTCAGACTGTGATGATTAAAGCATGTGGGCAAACGGGTTCAACGTGAACATTTCAACTACCGGAAAAAGAATGCGCAAAACGTGACGGGGACAGGAAGACACAAATCGCATCCTTGTCCCCCAAAGCATGCAGCGAGACATGTTTGAACTCACGTACATCCTCAATTAGTAGTACTTTCTGTTTCTTTTACTTCCTTCGTCCCGGTTTAAAGGGAGCATATCAAAAATCCTATAATCCCAAAACTCTCTCACCTTCTAGACACATAAGATTTAACTTTAGAGAAAAGTAAGAGCTAAATAAGCTTAATCATAAAAAGCATAGGGCGCAGAAATTTACTATACTATGATGGAGGGAGTACGAAACGAACACAGTTTTCAGGTGTGCACCGCTTGCGTGCATGTGTTTGCGACCTCGTGCGTAAATAAGCTCTACGGACCATGCATGATGCATGATTACCTTGTGCTAATTAAGACAGCACGAGTATTTGATGTTGCGCAAGATGATGAATCATGAATGCAGCGCAGCGCAAAGGTTTAGTAACCCCTCAAGCTTTTGGCACGTAAAAAGTTTATGGAGGGAGGTTGTCTTACCAGATCTTTCTTTTCAGTGAAGTGAGCCATTTGATGTTCCGCTTTCGTTCAGTCAGTGCTAGTCCCTTCAGAGCATGTACACAGTTTAGCTATTGCTAAGCAAAAGTAAGACTTGAGTCTAAGAAAGCAAGGTCACGTAACACGATAGAGATCTGCGCGAGAGAAAAAAAAAAGACCGCTTCGTCGCCCCCGCGTCGCCTCCCAGCAAGGCGATTGGGCGGCCGCCTCCTCTACCCCGCGCTGCCCCAACCCCCCCGTCCTCCTCCTCCCCTGTTGTCGCCGGCGGGTCCTGTGTTTGCGGATGGCGGCGGGACGAGTGGTGCGGCTGGTTGACGGCGCAGGCGGCATGGTGCCGAGGATGGCCGGCGGAGCCCTGCAGGCCCTTTGGGCCATATCTAGGTCGAGGCGGGTCTGGCCAGACTTGGTCTTGTCGTTTCCGGTAGGCTGCTGAGCGGCTCGTGGTGAGGGTGGCGGTGACGATACCGTGCTTGCTGCAGCGTGGTAGCGGGAGCTTCACGGGTACGTCTGGGTCCGGTCGGGCCTCTGGGGACGAACAAGAGGGTAGCGGTGGCATGGCCTATGTGCTGCAGCATGGCGGCGGGGACTTTATATGCCCGTCCGGGGCACGGCCGGGCCTGCTCGGCCTGGTGTGTTCCTGCTGCCGCGTCCGGTCAGCAGCCGCCATTGGCGGTGGAGGACGACCTCCGGTTGGTTGTGCCACTGCCCCCCCCCCCTCTCCCCCCCCTGGTTCCAAGTTGGCCTGGTGTGCTCTTGTCATTGTGTCCGGCCGGCTACCGCCTATGGCGGTGGAGGTTGTTCCCTCCCGCGCGGTTAAGGAACTATCTTCCCGTATCCACGGTTGTTTCGCAGTCGGATCGATCTCGCAACATTTGCCATGGTGAGACGACGATGGTGCATTCAAGGCTGTGGTGGCGCATGTTGGTGGGCGGCAAGTTTGGTGGAGTGCTAGGATTTGGCGGGGTTGTGGTTCTTTGAGGGTCGCGAGAAATCCTTACCGGCTTGGCCGGCTCCGTCGCAGTGACACCTGCGGGTGTCGTCTTCCTTCTTGAAGGATGCTGGGTGTACCCTCTCCCTACTCCCCTATGTGTACCGGGAGAAATCCTAGGAGTAGTCCGGGCAGCAGCGTCGACCATCGTCGTACTCCTTCTTGAAGGTGTTGCTTGGTACACGGCAATTCGAAGGGATTGGAGCGTGGCGGGACTACTCTGGAGGGCGCAGCGATTGCGAGTCATCGTTGGTTGTCGATCCGGCGTCGTTGTGCATTTGCTTCTCTCTCGTTCTTTTGTATTTTCTTGATTGCTGTATTAATATAGCGGGGCGAAAGCCTATTTCGAGAAGAAAGCAAGGTTCACTCAGCGTTTAGCCCATTTCCTGGGTTCCATTTAACATGAAAATTGCAGTTTTGCAGATTGTTCCATTTAACATGTGGGTTTACTACTCTTTTTTTTTCTTAACTACCTGCGTCTAGTACTAAGCATTTCTTAGCTAGCACCATCCTCTCGACCATATTAGACTCCGTTTGAGGGAAAAGGTGCTCTTAGACACACATTTCTTCACACACGGCACACGCCTCATTCCCTGATACATAGTATATATATATCACATAAATGTAGTCAAGAGTCATTGACTAAATTGAGACAAAAACTATGAACATGAACAATACTAAATCCATATGAATAGGCCCGTCATAAGATGTATTCTCTTAGTGTACTTATTCACTATTGTAAATGTCAATATTTTGTGTATATCTTAAGTCAAACTTAATATGTTTTGACATTTGACAAAAAAATATTGTTTTTTTAAATTGAGGTACTAGCATGCGGTCTATCTAGATGTGCTAGAGCTTTCGGCCCATAGTTTCGTTACCTCGGTCGGAACTTCTGCCCACGGTAGTGTGTATCGTATTCCTTTCGACGGTAGGCCCACAGAAGTTCTGTAGAGTCTGACCAATGTCGACTCATTACATTATTCTTTTCTTGGTTCGTTCAGACTGTAACGAGTGAAGCATGCGCGCAACGTGAAAATTCCAACCACCGGAAAAGAAGGCGCAAAACGTGACGAGAAAGACAAAAAACCACATCATGTTAAGCAACGAAAGCAGCATATTCAGGTGCATCACATGTGTTGCGACCTCGTGCATGCATGGGTTACCTTGTGCTAACACGAGCTAGTAGCTAGCATCTGTGACTGTGACGCGAGATTGAACCATGGCTCCATCGTGTCCATTTCAGGACGAATAATACTGAATCGTATTTTAATTAGGTTTAAGTATACAGTAGTCAAACATTTGGAAAATTCTCGAAACCGACCGGGTCATTTTACGCCTTGTTTTAGCAGTGGTGGTAACTTGGGCTGACCAAGCTTCTTAGAACCCGAGCGCTGATAATAATTAATTAAGCAGACTTTCTAGAGAAAACGTGCCCATAAAACTGCTGAATATTAACGGGAGAGAGAGTGCCCAGCCATATATAGTAGAGATCGAGTGACCGTCTGTCATCTTTGACAGTTTCGGCCACCACACATCGTCATCGCGAACAAGTCAAAATACTTCTCAAAGTTGGAGGCTATATATGTTTTCAAATTGGAAAAAGGAAGAAAAAAACGACCAAGGCGCCCGGATATGGACGCATGGTAGCTAGGGATGAGTGTGTACGGCCAAGGAAAGACGCCGTGTATGTCAAACTATATATATGTAAATGCTTGCACATCTTTGTTGTGTGTACTCCTGCGATATGCTATATCTATCGCAATTTAACGTGTTCCCACTTCGCACCTACTCTTATTAAATTTTTGAAAAATTGACGTCCATGCATATCCTCCATGATGGTAGTCTTTGTCAGAATTCTCATGATCAAAATGAGATTGTTTTCTTCAGAGAAACAACAATATATTGTTGAACAGATTTTGTATTTCTTGAGTTGAACCTTCTTTAACTCCTCTATCTATCTTTGAAAATAGAAAATCTTGAATTCATTCCCACTAAAGACTACGATCACACATTTACAAAACCGATCTCTACCATTATACTAGTACGAAACTGTACAAACCGACGAAAAGAAGAGACAAATTTGGCATGCAAATACTGCATGCGCATGACATGCAGGATTGCTTTGCTTCCTGCTAGAACTAGAGCCAAGTTTCAGGGGAGCTGCAGCGGCGTGGGAGGCGACATGGGTCGGCGGCGCCAGAGGTTGACCTCCTTCCTGGGCTCCGAGGCCACCACCCCGCCGCCGAGCACGAGCGGCGCCGAGTGCGCCACGAACCCGTCGTCCTCGTACGAGTCGTAGCCGTCGGTGTCGGAGCCCCTCGTCTCCGCCGTCCAGTCGAATTCCTGGAACGCGGCGCGGCCGCTCGTGAACCGCTTCATCTGCCCCAGCCCTGTCGCGGGCGCCGCGGCCACGGAGCTCCCTCTTCCCTTGAAAGCATCGGCGGCAGCGCCGCAGCTGGGCTTGTTGGAGGAGGAGCGGGACCTGCTGCGCCGGAAGAGCATCCGCTTGACGAGGGAGGTCTTGGCCTTGGGCCTGGCGGCCGGCTGGACCGGCGGGCGCGGCGGGAGCGGGCAGGCGCCGCCGTCCATCCCGCACGCCGCCGCCTTCCTGGCCTTGCAGTGCTTGGTCTTGGACTTGCTCCGTTTGATCTGGCCGATGCAGGACACCTTGGGCGAGGACGCCTCGGGCGTCCGGTCCCCTCTCCCGCCGCCGCCCGTGCCTTGCTTGCCGCCCCTCCTCCTCCCGCCGCGCGCCTCGGGCGGCACGATGGAGACCAACGGGCCGGAGAAGGCGTTGCGGTGGTTGAAGGAGGACTTGCCCCTGGCGCGGGCGGCGAAGGTGGTGGTCGTGGAGGAGAAGGAGGCCGCGGTGGAGCGGAGGAAGGTCGCCAGCGCGCCGCTCCTGGTCCTCGCGTGCTTGCTCGGCTTCCTCTCCATGACCGGAGATAGATTGCACCGTACGTGAGAGCTAGAGTAGCTTGCTTGCTCGCTTGCTATGGTAAACCTTGTCGGCGGATTGATCTTGTATGATCAGCTGCACCGAGGAGCTAGAGACGAGTGTTAGGGGGGTTGCTAGATCGCCCGCCGCTGGATGTCCCGCCTATTGAGCCTTGTCCCTTGCGAGTCGAGCTGTCCGGGTTATATACCACGGATGGGAATGGTTGGTGGCGAGTGTGGTAGTAAAATAATAAAAATCCTGATGGGATGTCGCAGCTAGCTGCTGATCGCGTCCGTGGTCAAAGGCCGGGGAACGGGTGGGGGGATGAGTCGGTCGGTCGGAGCCATCAGAGGTCCGTCCGTTCCTTCCGGGCGCCGCAGCTCGCCCGCGGAGAAACCGCGCTCCATCCGGCTGGGGCTTGCCTTGGTTGAAAAGAACGGGCTACGAGATCGACCTCTTCTTCCGCGCCTTGGGATCGAACGAGACGACCCGATTTTGGCCGAGACCGGATCATGTCACACTCCGGGCGCGCGCGTCGCCGTCGTCGTCGTCGTCGCGGCTGGTGGCGGCGCTCTGGCTTAGCTGGGCGTGGCGTAGCATACCGGCGCCCGCCTCGTCACGGAAACGCGCGCGCGGGCGTGGCTGACGGCGACGACGGACTCGCTGGCGTAGGTGCAGCTGAGTGATCGCTGTGGGGATTCAATGCAGCGGTAGCAGCTGTCGCAGTCCGAGCAGATGTTTTACGCCACGGGAAAAGGCCCGCGGGTACTCCACCGCTGGAGAAAACGTCTCCCCCTCCTCCTGTAATGAATGAATGTCGGGCTTGACCCGGTGGTGGGGCTCATCCTTCTTTCTTTTTTCTTCCTTTTCAAACTGTGGGCTGGATCTTTTCATCCCGTAGTAGCAGTAGTTTTATGCTTGATTGATCAGGGCAATGAAAACGTGTGTTTATTTTTGTTGCACACTCTCGTTTAGTCAGTGTGACTCACTAGTCAGTACAGTACCCTGCTCGCCGTGGAAGATTGATCCGCACAGTCATATTTTATGCATGTTATTATTCGCCTCACCTGAGAACAAGGCAACAACCTAGTGGTTAGGTCACGTTGGCGCATCCCAATGACCAGAGTTCGATCGGGACGAATTTCCGAAATTCTCACGCCAACCCGCTTCTACTATATTAAAAAAGTGTTTAGTTCCTCTTAACACTGTTTTATCTTTTTTTTATTCACCTGACCTGTTTGTACCTATAGGCGGACCTAACCGTCCCTAAGCCCGGGCAAGTGCCCAGGCTTCGGGTTGGCCGGCAAGCCTAATTTAATGACAATTTTATTAAAAAGTTGTGTTATTAGCCTTCAAATACACGGTTTGCCCAGGCTTCGAAAAATTCTTAGGTCCGCCACTGTTTGTACTGAAGCCCTCCTCCTCCGATAAAAGTTCCCAGCGCTTAAAAAACCAATACTACTATATACTTGCTCTGATTTTTTATTTTTGATAGAAACTTGCTCCGATTTGATTCAGCTGTCACGGGGTTTAGGCAAAGTGTTACCTACGCTACACCGCCGATGATTATTAAGTCGCATCGGAGGCTTTACAAACCTTATACCTGTACGAATAAGTCCAAGTATACGTACTCGTTTGTCCACAAAAAAAAAACTAGGCACACTCTATTTGACAACATGATATAGGACCGCCGTGTAACATTACAACGCACCCATAGAATGGTCCTCTTTACTCTAATCCATGGTTTTGGGTGATAAGTTCGCCACGTCATGTGCCATGTCGTTCGAACGACTTTAAGCATCCCGCGACGTGTCCATATCATGATTTAGAACATTTTCCTTTTCCCGGGGTTGACCCCTTCATAATTAGTTAAGAGGCATTTACATAAAAGTCCTAATCCTAAGGCACAACCGGAGCGCTGAAGCCAATTACATTTTTTACTCCTGAAATTGGACATCGTTCTCCTAGTCCTATTCCCGGTTTGCCTTTTTTATTTATTTAATGTTAACCTGCTAGCTATATTGCTCAATACTATAAATCATGGAATAGAAAGCTATGGCCGATTTTAGACCTTAAGGAAGAGACTACTATATTTCTTAGCAAAATCTTCTCCCTTTTTCCGGATCATTTGATCCTCACCAGGTGAGTAGTACGGGGGATCTGAGACCACCCACAAAGGGTACTGGTGGTTTAGGAGTGCAGTTGCCACCGCCAGTGGGCTCCAGGGAGGCGCGGCCTGACGGCCGCATGGCTGCCACTGGTGCGGCCTCGCGGTGGTGCCGCCTAACCCTAGCTCCTTCTGATCCTGTTTGCGCGGTTTCGCCGGTATCCCCTTTCGGCAGCCGTTTCGGCGGTTTGGCGGATCCTGTTGCGGAAGACAATGTCGCCGTCCAGGTGGCCGAGGAGGCCATCGACGACGATGATGGATGGACCACGGTGGTTCATCGGAATGATCGCCGAAGGTCGCTGCAGGTTTTCTGGACGGAGGCGGGATACCCTTCGCAGTCATCTCGTTATTGGGAGCTGAGGAAATCGCGAAGACCGCCGGAGTTCGGTCCTCATCGGGGCACCTCTGCAGGGCGAGATCTTCCTTCCCTTCGGCGTCGGGCCCTGCTAAGGCTGACCGGCGTTGCTCGTCCTCATCGCCGACGGGTTTGCAACTGTCGCGCCATCCGCGTATGGGGCCCTGGCGCGGTCCTCTGCCGGGGAGAAGGATAACTCCACCGATGTTGCTGGCGATGTTTCTTCCCCGGTCTACGGCAGAGATATCGATGTCGAGTGGGGCTTCGTTTGCTGCGGAATCTCAGGAGCCTTTTTCGGATGTTTTGGCGTCTGGTGGGACCCGCGTACATGTAGAAGCCCTTGCGGGGTCGTGTGCGGTTCGAAAATGCTCACCACGTCTTATGAGGCCGATACCTCTCGATCGGCATCGATCTGCTTCGTCCTACCAGCCGCTAGAGAACTCGCCTACTGCTCCGCCTTCCTCGCTGACGCAGGCCCCTGCTCCATCCTTCCGCCTCCCCTAGTCGTCGGGATCACCCTCGTTCGCCCTTGTCGTCATGGCTGGGAGGCCTCCGCCGCCCACGATGGTCGGAACGAGGGGTGGGGCGTTTGCCGGGCCGCTGTATGGGGGTGGTGGCCCTGTCGCCGTGACCGCGCCCCCTCCGGCGATCCCGCACTCTGCGCCTGGCCAGGCGGGAGGAGGTCAGCCGGTGACGGCGATTCCGTTCATGTCGCTGCAACCTCCGTTCAGACCGACGACGCCCTCGGGTTATTTTCCTCAGCAGTCTGGACAGTTCCTCCAGCCACCGCCGAACTTTCCTCGGCCTGTCTTTCCGTCGATTATCCCTCCGCAACAGTTTTCGCAGATGTTCCCGCAATATGCGCAAACTCCGGTTGAGAGGAGTAAACGCCACGGGAAAAGGCCCGCGGGTACTCCACCGGTGGAGAAAACCTCTCCTCCTCCTCCTGTAATCTGTAATGAATGAATGTCGGGCTTGACCCGGTGGGGCTCTCGTCCTTCTCTTTTTTTCGTTTTCAAACTGTGGGCTGGATCTTTTCATGGAGTAGTACTAGTTTTATGCTCGATTGATCTGGGCAATGAAAACGTGTGTTTGTTTGCTGAGCACACTCTCGTTTAGACAGTGTGACTGAGTACTCAGTATAGTACCCTGCTCGCTGGTGTGAATTAGGTTAGCACTCCCACCACCAGACACAAACATGCCTTTGCCCTGATCGACAACAACCATGGATGATGCATGGGCCCTGTTTTACCCGCGACGCTGCGTGGAAGATTGATCCGCACAGTCATATCTTCTTAGACTCGCCTTGCCTGTTTGAACGTGCAGCCGTACACCATCTCAGATAAAAGTTCCCAGGCGCTTAAAAAGAAATAGTACATTAGAATCTAGACAAATCTGATAACGCTAATTAGGATCGGAGGGAGTATTATACTTGCTCGGACTTTTTCTTTTTGACAGAAACTTGCTCTGATTTGACGATGATTAAGTCGCATCGGAGGTTTTACAAACCCTACCCTTTTTTTTTACAAAACCCTACCTGAACTAATAAGTCCAAGTATACTCGTTTTGTCAAATCAAAACAAAAAAACAAAAAAACTAGGCACACTCTATTTGACAACATGATATAGCAGGACCACTGTGTAACATTACAAGTACATGCACGCACCCACAGAATGGTCCTCTTCACTATAACCCATGGTTTTGGGTGATGACTTCGCCACGCCATGTGCCACGTCGTTCGAACGACTTTAAGCGTCCAGTGACGTGTCCACGTCATGATTTAGGACATTTTCTTTTTTCTGGGATTGACCGCTTCATCATTAGTTAAGAGGCATTTACATATAAGTCCAAATCCTAAAAGGCACAACCGGAGCGCTGGTTAATTTGCTCCAGAAATTGGACATCGTTCTCCTAGCCCTGGTTAATTTGCCTTTTTATTTTTTACGAATTGTTAATCTGCTAGCTGTATTATTACTCAATACAATAAATCATGGGATAGAAGCTATGCCCAAGGGGTAGCTAGCAAAATATGGCGCCGACCCTGGCTACTTTGACCAAAAGATAGGCTTTTATTATACTTACGAT
The DNA here is from genome assembly GCA_910589775.1 of Avena eriantha. Classification (NCBI taxonomy): domain Eukaryota; kingdom Viridiplantae; phylum Streptophyta; class Magnoliopsida; order Poales; family Poaceae; genus Avena; species Avena eriantha. Next base: position 17,405,286 of record OU342743.1, read on the forward strand.
GTTCGTGATTGAAAGATGCGCATAGAACAAAATCTTCTCTTCTGATCATCCCATAGACATTTTGGGGTAATCTGCCCGGTAGATCGCGAACAACCAGAGCACAGTGCAATGCGATTGCCACCTACACCCTTGTTAGGTTGTTAAGATATAAGGCTAAATATTTTGTCTCACTACATGCAACGCTTTCAAAATCACCTGATGTACCAGGCCGGTCCATAGATTTTGGGGGCGCTAAATCGATATGGCTTGTTTAAAATGCAAGAGCTTCTTTAGAGCGGGGGGGGGGGGGGGGGGGGGGGAGGATATTTTAAATACCCATGCAATTTTTGTAAGATTACTCAATGTTTTAGCATGAATGGAGTTTTTCGACGTCTCAACAATGTCTGTCAAGGTTCACTATGTGTTCACACACGAAATATGTAAAAAAAAGTATTCCGCAAGATAAATATTAGTGTAATACCATAGTAAATTAACTTTACATTTCATAGATCCATGATTTTTGGAATCTCAGTGAAAAAATCGAAACTACTTGTTTATAATTATCGAGCAGACAATATATCATGGTACTCGTTTACTCCTCGAAACAGGCTTGGGCCTAGCTATATTAATATAGCTACCAACCAATACATGGGATAAACCATTGCTAGGGCAGACAACACAACAACCGGCCTAAAAAGAAAGTAAAAGAAAACAAAGCCAAAGTCGACGGTTCGACGAAAACGAAGATAACTCACAACCGCTGCGCCCTCTAAAGATGTACTACTGCGCGCCTAGCACTCCTAAACGCCGCGTACCAAGCAACACCTCCAAGAAGGGGAGCGACGACAACGACGCTGCTACTCGGACTGGTCCTAGGGTTTCCCCGGTATGCTATGGGAGATGGGGAAGAGATACTTCTGACGCACTTCAGTAGGTTTCCCCCAGTACCAAGTAACACCTCCAGGTATCGCCGCGTCGGTGTCTAGACGATAAGAATTTCTCCTGATCCCTCAAAAAACCATACTCCCAGACGCTTCGTATGGGACCAGCACGACCCAGCTTGCCGCCCTACTGCACATGCCACCCAATAATTTATACAACAAGTAGCATCTAAAGTTCGAGAGTTAGAAATGGAGTATAAAAGACTAGCTGATAAGCTTCCTACTAAGCTAGATGATATATTTGAGCCCACTATTAAAATTAAAATTGGTGTTAATGAGATATCTGCACTTTGTGATCTTGGTGCAAACTTCTCAACAATCTCCAAGTGTTTATTTTTAAACTTGGGGTCTTTTGTAACCACTGAAATGAGACTCCATCTTACTGATTCAACTTATAAACAAGCAGTTGAGATAAATAAAACATAGTTATTGAAACTAAAGGAAGTTTCACTCTTATTGATTTTGTTATAGTGGACATGCCTGAAGATCGCATAGCACATATAATTCTAGGTAGGCCATTTCGAAGAATTATTAAATCTTTAATCAATCTACATGAAGGGAATGTGAGGATAGGTACCGTCTAGAGATTCTTTTATAGTCCACTGCCCTAGGAAGAAGAAGGCCAAACCTAATAATGATGATGGTGTAATTACACTGAAAGCCAATTACTTTTGAGTGGGTGTTCCACTCACAAAACCTAAATAATCACCATTTGGGTCAAGATAATTGACCTTAACTAAAAGCGCTTCATGAGAGGCAACCCATGTGAAATAAAAAAAATTCTCTTATGTTAGTTTTATGTTTTGTTTGTTTTGGTTTTGTTTTGTTTTTAATAAAGAGTGCTCAAGAATGTGTTGATGAGTACTTACGCATGAACGAGTCTACTTGTCTGAAATCAATGTACAAGTTCTGCAAAGTTGTGGTGGCCGTTTTTGGTGAAGAATTCATGAGGCCACCCAATGCGGAGGACACTTGTCGGCTCTTGGCTTTCAATGAAACCAGAGGGTTTCTAGAAATGATTGGAAGCACAGATTGTATGCACTAGGAGTGGAAGAACTGTTTGTTTGCCTAGCAGGGGCAATTATGCTATAGCTTAAGCTTGAGAAAAAGCAAGCCATATGAAGCCATCTGCCCGCCCGCACATGTCTGGTCGTCTGATCTTCGCTCTGAGTCATCTCAACCAAGCAGTTTCATGTGTTGACCAAAGTATTACGAGCTGGTCCCTCCTGTCTCCGCCCCACCCCTACCCCCATCTCGATCCCTTTCCCCCATCGAGCTCCCAAATCCCGAGCTCCCCCTATCCCATCCCCTCCTCCGTCTCTCCCAGCAACATGTGTCGCTCCCAAGCTCTCCCTCACACCTCCATTCCTTCTGGACCCTCCACTCACGAGGCCACCGCCTCTCGTCCATCTCCCGCATCCAGTGTCGGCCTCCTCTGCTTCCCCACCTCGAACCTGCCCAGTACCGATTCAACACTGCCCCCGACCTTGCGTACCCTTCCACCACCAAACTTTGCAGGTGGTGAGGAAGATAAAGAGGAGGTGAGCGCGTGGGTCGGTGGGGGTGAGAGAGAGGAGGCAGCGCGGGTAGATACGCTCCTATGTGGGACTATGTGAAGATGTCGCATCATCGTCACCGCTTTGACTGGACAAATCAGGGATGGATGGTGGAAAAAGGAATTGAAAAGGAGATGGCCCCTCCGCTCCCAAGCTCTCCCTCTCACCTCCGCTCCCTCCGCCCCCTCCACTCACTAGGCCACTGTCTCCCGTCCAGCTCCTGCATCTAGCGTTGGCTGCCTCTGCTTCCTTGCCTCGAACCTTGACAGTACCGCTGCCACGCTTTGTCGGTGGTGAGGAAGATAAGGAGGAGGTGAGAGCGTAGATGGTGGGGGTGAGAGAGGAGGGCAGCACAGGTAGAGACTCTCCTAGACTACGCAAAGATGTCGCATCATCCTCACCATTTCGACTGAAAAAATCAGGAACGAATGATGGAAAAAAGGAATTGAAAAGGAGAAGGCTCGGAGGCATGCGATGATATGGCGCAAAGTGATTGGCCGAAACCCGGAATCTAAAGTAACCGAACAAAAGAATCGCTGAACAGAAAGCGTGGAGCAATAATAGGGCGAGAAATGGTCACGCCTTGCGAGAAACAGTAGCGTTTCATGTCACTTCAACAATTAACTTGTATGTATTCCTGAAACAAAGCAGAATAAGCTAATTTTGTCCCCTCTTAGGCTCTGCAACTGAATTTTCTTTTGAATATATTAGCATATCTCAAGAATACATGAGATGCTTGTGTAAATTGATATATGTTCTACGTTGTTCTACAATTTCTACACAAGTTAACAAAAAATTCAGTGCCCTTGATTTGGAGCATGCTCTATGATTAATGAACAAGCGAGTTCCATTGACTAAGTGGGTCCAAAAAAATGTCATAACTTCTATTTTTCACTTTGATATACAGAAATTATCAAACTTGATTACATATTGGATCTTGATTTTATGTAAAGATTTGTGGCAACTTCTAGCCTACCTGCCCTTTTAAATTTTATTGAACCGATGAATAATTTGGAATATATCAAGTATAACTCCCGCATAGAATTAGTATATATGTAATCTAGTTGTCTATATTGACTAAACTAATCATTTAATAATCCAGCAACTTATAAGTGTTGAATACAAAATTGTGCCTTTTCTTGAAGGTCTGCAATCCAAATAGTTGCAAGCATCGATTTTGAGACAACCGAATAAGGTTACTGTGTGATCTTCATAAGTTAGCTTGTTTTGATATCATTAGTTTTTTTACCTTGATCATGTAACATGCCAGTTCTTGTGGTACTAAACTTGGTCTATTGCTTGATGTATTTTGTTTGAAGTTTTCTTGATGTACCTTTTTATTTACTTCAAGAAATACTGGTACCCCAATGTTACTTATGAGCTTCAATATAAAATAAGGGTTCCGTTCTTGCATCTAAGGTCAAATCTCTCAGTTTTAAACATGTCTAACATGTAAATGACACATTTGTCTACCGATTAAAACACTCAACCCCGTACATACACATATATTTAATTTATGGTACCACAAACAAAATAAAATGTGTTACCAGCAGTGCGTACAACACACCTACGACACTGTGTCAAATAGACTGTAGGCGGCGCGACGAAACGCGCATATTCACCTAGTATAAAGGACATGCAAAGGGGTGCAAAGTCATACTTGCGGCCGTTGCATCCCATGATCTTTGGATTTAACACTCTTTCTTTAGCATGGCTAGTTCCCACAATAACATCTGTGTTGTTTAGAGATCCAATGTATTTTCTAGGCTTGTAAAAGGCACAACTCCCCGTGAGAACTATCAGGTGCGAGGCCAAACCTACAACAAGGTATATTACCTAGCAGATGGTATCTATCCTACTTGGTCTACCTTGGTGAAGACCATACGCAACCCCACCAACGAGAATCATAAGAGATTTTCCAAGGAGCAGGAAGTCGCTAGAAAGGATGTGGAGCAAGCCTTTTATGTGCTCCCATCCTGTTGGGCTATAGTGCGGCACCCTGCTAGAACTTGGAGCAAAGACACAATATAGAAAGTGATGATGACTTGTGTGAGCATGCACAACATGATCGTCAAAGATGAGCGTGATGAAAACATCTATGACCAAGGCTAGGAATTTCAGGGAGAATTGGTTGAACCTGCGTCAGGTCCGCCACCTAGTTATGCGGAATTCTTATAGGTGCATCATGAGATTCAAGATCGAGCTACTCACAACCAACTTTAGAATGATTTGGTTGACCATATATGGGAATTTGCTGGAAACCAATCCGAGAGAGCATCCGAATAACTAGCTTTTGCCTCCTGTTTTTTCAATTTTAATTTCATTTAATTTGATACTATAAACTTGATTTGGACCATGTACTCTATTTGTTGTAAACTATCTATTTTAATTTGAATTGTAGAACTATTTTGGTATATATGAATTTGTGTATGTCTAAAAATATGACATATTAGTTTTGAGGGAAAATAGAGGGAGGGGACACCGTTGGGCACACCTGCCATGGCAGGCTATAACATTCCAAAACTTTAATCCAAGATCTAAATTATCAAAATTAGGGTTAACAAAAAAATCCAATTAAAATTATTAAGACATTCATATGTGTGTGCAATTAAAATAGGAGTTGATTTGAATTGCCATGATTAAATGATCCATTGCTTGTAAAATGATTCTTAGGTGAAATAAACATCATCTAGATCATTCCCAAACAAATCCCAAATAAAAACAAATCAAAACAAATAAAAGAAGCAAATGGTCATTTGTGCCAAATTAACTACCATGCCTACTTTGGCTATTCCTAGAACTCAAAACCTAATAGAAACAACTGTGGATCTTTGCACCCCTTGCTAGTACATATAATATTGTACCAAGGCCCACTTTGTGATCTACCAAAAACATTCAAACACTAAATTTAATTGACATTTGAAAATTGAATCTATTTCATATGGGAAGATCCCACTATTTCAAAAACCATTCCAATGAGCTCAAAATTCAAAACCCAAGCACCCACAGAGTCTCAAGCTTAGTACTAGCACACCCACCAAAAATCTATGCAAAATTCAAAAATAACTTTCTTGCGGCCATTTAAATAAACACATGGCAGGCACGGTTTAAACTCTAAAACTAGCTCACTGTTTTGAACAGGGATTTGCCCCAATTGATCTCCATTTAATCCCTTTGTCCCCTCTTGATCCAACCAGAGACTAAGCACCCATCCCCTACCCCCTAGCAGCAAGACCATGCCACCCCGAGCACCAACTCGCCGGCCAAACCTTGCCTCGCTGCAGCAGACCGCCCCTCTCCCACTCACCATGTCTACGAGCTAGCCCTAACCTCACCGCCACTCTCTGTCCCCTCCCCGAGCCGAGCCAAACCGTGGACCACTGCCAATGCACCGCACCCACTGCGTTTGCGCCATGCCGAGCACGCACCAGAGCGCCGCGCCCCACACGCATGTACACGCCACCCCTCGACCGCAGCCCGCGTCCACCGCTCCGCCACAAGCCCAGAAACACGCCAGACATGCCCGTTTTCCGCCCAATGCACCACAGCCACCGCTCGTCGTTGAGACCGCCGCCTCTGCCTCTTAGAGCGCGCGCATCGTCCAACCGCATATCGCCGTCCCTAGGCCCGCATTCAATTCGTAGAGCACCGTTAGGAGACCAGCCACCATCCCCTATCTCGAGCCACGCCGCTAGCACGCTGTGCAGCCCTCGCCGGAGCCGCCCGCCCATGCCTCTCGGTCGCATCGTCGTCCTATAAATAGAGGCCATCTCCAGCCATTTACAACACACCACTCACCTCCCCTCACCTCACTGAGCCTTCCCCACTTTTCCCCGGAGCAAGGTGAGCAACCGTTGGCCGGAATTGCACCGGAGCTATCCGCCTCTAGCGGAGAAGGGCCCCGTTGATTGCGACCACCCCCGGAGCTTCCTCGATCGTCCCTGAGTTCGCCGTCGACCACCAGTTTGTTTGCCCGCCTCGTCGTCATCGCTGGAGCCCTGGTACGCCCCCTGAGCACCCCCACCAAGCCGCTAGGGTTAGAGTTCGCCGGCGACAGGTCCGTCGTCGACGACGAGCCCCAGCCGTTGATCCCCGTTCTAATCTAACGGCCCACATCGCCCCGTACCGCTTCGCGCGTTATGAGCCTCTGACCAGTGGTCCCCCCTGTCAGCTGTGCCCCGCGCCGTGTAGTGTCACTGGGCCGGCCCGTTAGCTTTCCTGCGCGACCCATTTAGTTTGAATTAGGATTTTTCCATTTAGTTTAAACCTAGTTTTGTCCCCTAGTTTGAAATTCAATTTAGAGAGATTTACAACTCCAAATGGAGTGATTCCAATTTTTTTATAAAGATACTGAAAAGATCTACCCAAGCCCGTTGGATTTAATTCAATTAGAGTTAGAGATCTCTCCTAGTAAAAATAACAAAACATAAGCATTTGCACCTTGCAACATTTTTATAAAATCAACCATGTTAGCTTTTGAGTTGATTCCAACTCTTGAAAACCACATTTAACCATACCTATCTGAATATGTAATGATATTAGGGTTTACATGCAGTGAATTTGGACTAGTACCAATATAATGCTATATAGGCATTTCTAGTCACTTTAAATCATTAAATAATGAACTTAAACTTAAGTAATTATGATACGACCCTTAAATTACATTCCCACATGTTAGAATATGTGGTGATGACATGTGTCCACATGATCCCATATTTTAAGTGGTGAATATTAAATCTTAGTTAATTTTGCAATGAGTAGAAATTACTTTTCTAAAATAAAAAGAAGGAAACTAGTTAATAAAACTTGTGATGCTTGTGATGATAATAGATCATCAAATGTGTGCCTTAGAGTGCTAATTAGACTAGTTAAGTATTGTTTGGTGATTGTGTATTCCGTATGTATTTATAGACAATAGTACCGACCAAGCTTTCGAGGAGGAGTTCTATCAAGAAGAAGAAGAAGAAAACTTCAACCACTGCACTAACCAAGGCAAGCTATTGTTAGCAAGCTAGAATTAATCTAGATGACTTGAGCAAAGATGCTTTAGGCATGCTTTGGTCACACTACTTTGACTAGCGTTTACCCCAAGTATTATTTTCAAGTCTTACTTCCTTTACTCAAAGTTCTTTACTTGTTTTGAAGGTAGCATAAAGAGTATAAACTTGACCTATAGAGATAACTTTAGATGTCATTCTATGGCATGAGATTGATCTCATTATTTTCCACCTTAGTGAACACTCTTAACTTAGTAGTTTAGAGTAGATAAAAACTTGAGTGACTCTAGATGGGAATACTTGGTGAAAATGAATTATGAAAACCTTGGAATGATGAGTCATTCTATTGAGATGTTTCGACATGTGTTGAGAAACACAAAATGGTTTATGATGGTGAAAATGTTGAGACATGAGCCTTAACCCTTTTATAAAACTGATGGTTGGATTTGGATGCGATACCATTCCAAATTTACCGTACAACCATATTACCTGAATTGGGTAAGGCTTAGTCGGAAGTTATATGCATTAGTATTAGTTCTCTCGCGGGAGAGGTTTGAGCTGAGGCTACCTCTCAATGTTGTCCACCTATGCAGTGCCCAAGATGACAAATGGTCATGGTTGGGAGGCCATGCTCATAGGAGAGGTGCTTATACTAGGGTGTGTAAAGGGAAGGTTATGTTTGATTATCTGCATACTAAGTATGATGATTCAGGATTATCCCTGACAGATGTATCGAATCTTATGGTAAAAGTGTACTACCTTTGTAGAGTGTCAAACTATTTGAATAGCCGCGTCCCCGGTTATGGACAGTTGGAATGACCATACTATTTCGTTGTCAGATGTTTTCAAAATAACTTATGAAATGAATGATGGATCTTGACTTGACCACAACAGGGTTGTGTTTATGACATTAGCTTCCCAACTTAAATGATTCTAGAACTTTATTTTACCTTTCTTTGCTTCAGAATTCAGCTTAGGTTTTAAACTTAATTTTATAGTTAAACTTAGAGTTAGCACTTTAACTTAGAACTATACTACTTGTTAGTGGTAGTTTGCGAGTACTTAAAGAGTACTCATGGCTTTTCTCTCTGGCTATTCTCATGGCCAGACTATGAAGGAGACTACAAGATAATGGCCAGCAGGACGGCTATGATAACTAGGACTATCTGCCTTCGTCAGCATTGCCTGTGCCCCTAAAGATGAACCCCACCGCTACACTTATCTTTTATTCCGCTGCTTGTTGTATTAAGACTAGATCACTAGATCCTTATTTGTGTAAGATTTATGTATAGTTTGTAATGGATGATATACTGTGATATTCACCCCGCCCCGCTAAAAATCCGGGTGTTGACATAGGCCGGACATCGTCCGGGACCTGTCCACCCCACCCCGCTATCGGACCAAACGGTTAAAAGGCCTGTCCGTTTTGTGGGATGTTTTTGGAGTTGGCCGAACTCTTTAAAAAAAAAAAAAACCTAGGTGCCGAACTTATCATCTAAGCTGTCCCGTACCACTCACGTCACCTCAAAGATATAGCGACGGGTCGGCGACCGCTTCGATCAGTCCAGCGACCGCTTGTGCACGTAGCCCAGCCCAAGCCCACGCAGGCCTCAACGACTCTGATGGTTTAGAGGGCTTAGTTCACGGGCCAAATTTGAAAGCCCAAAGTTTCGGCTCATGCGTAAGGTGGGCCGGACCTCCTGCCAAAACTCAACAAACCTGTCCTAGTGCAAGCCGGAACCCAGAACCCTACTGCCCCCACGTCGCCGGCAACCGCGACAGACCAGACACCGCCGCCGCCATGGCTCTCCTCCTCAAGCCCAAGCACCACCTCTCTGCAACCTCCCGCTTCCTCCTCCGCCGCCTATGCGCCACCGAGCCAGCCACAGAGCCGGCGCCTGCCACGCCTCCGCCACCGACCCCCAACGAGCCAGCCGCAGAGCCGGCGCCCGCCACGCCTCCACCACCGACCCCCACGGAGCTAACCGCAGAGCTGGCGCCCGCCACGCCTCCACCACCGACCCTCGATTCGACTGCGCCCCTGTCGCCCGCTGAAACCAAGCTCCTGGACTCGCTCCACGCGGCAATCCTCGACCACCGCCGCGCCCACCCGTCGACCACGCTCCCCGCCTCCCTGCCCTTTGAGCCACTCCCCACCTTCTCGTCAACCCTCGCCAGCCTCCTCCCTTCCCCGCCCGCGCCGCACCTCCCGCTGCAGCTCCTCGGCCGCCTCCTCGCGCTCAGCCGCGGGGTCCCGTTCCCCGAGGCTCTCACATTCTTCCACCACGTCCTCCCGTCGCTCCCCGCCGACTCCCTCCCGGCGTTCTACGCCGCTATGATCGACCTGCTCGCGAAGCACCACCATTTCCCGCTCGCCCGCCACCTGCTCGACGAAATGCGCGAACGCTCCGTCCCTGTCTCGTCGCAGGTCATCCTTGCCCTGATCCGCCGGTACGTCCGGGCAGACATGTCGTCCGAGGCTTCTGGGCTGTTCCGCCGTATGGAGGAGTACGGTGCAGGAGTTCCCGACCCTGCTGTGCTCGCTTCTCTCCTTGGCGCCCTGTCCAAGAAGCGCCTTGCCAGTGAGGCCCAGGCGCTGTTTGACAGCTACAAGTCTGTCTTCCCGCCGGATGTCGTGCTCTACACGACCCTGGTGCATGCGTGGTGTCGTGCTGGGTGTCTTGACCAGGCCGAGCGGGTGTTCGCCGAGATGCAGCAGGCAGGGATCATGCCGAACGTGTACACCTACACGTCTGTGATTGATGCCATGTACCGTGCGGGTCAGGTGCCGCGTGCTCAGGAGCTCCTCTGCCAGATGATCGACAACGGGTGTAACCCGAACACAGCAACCTTCAATGCCATCATGCGGGCTCATGTCAAGGCTGGGCGTTCAGAGCAGGTGCTGCAGGTACACAACCAGATGCGGCAACTTGGATGTGACCCTGACATTATCACATACAACTTCTTGATGGAGACACATTGCGGGAAGGGGCAGAGCAACCTTGACGCAGCAATGAAATTGCTTGCCAAGATGATTGCCAAGGGGATTATTCCAGACTGCCACACGTTCAATCCCATGCTGAAGCTGGTCCTGTGTACCGGCAACGTGGACGCTGCACGGAAGCTGTATGAACGAATGGAGGAGCTGCAGTGCAAGCCAAACGTGGTGACATATAATCTGCTCATGAAGCTATTCAACAAGGACAAGTCGATGGACATGGTGCTGAGGATAAAGAAGGACATGGACGCACAAAGGGTGGAGCCGAACGCGAATACCTATGGAGCTCTAATTGAGATGTTCTGCGGGAGAGGAAACTGGAGACGTGCCCACGCAACTCTGAGGGAAATGGTCGAGGAGAAATCCCTGAAGCCCGCGAAACCGGTTTATGAAATGGTGCTGAGCCTGCTAAGGAAGGCTGGCCAGCTCAGGAAGCACGAAGAGCTCGTGGAAGCGATGGCTGACCGGGGCTTCATCAAGCACCGGTCGGAGGATGCCTTGTGGAAGGCTGTAGCTGCTTCCTGATCTTTATAGAAGCACCGATCGGAGGATGCCTTGTGGAAGGCTGTAGCTGCTTCCTGATCTTTATATGCTACTAGATTGTTGCAATCTGATAACACAATCAATGTTTTTCCTGATCTGTTGTTTGTATCCTATCTCATAAGAGTAATAACGCTTCATTGGTAATATTGATAGAGGTTTATCATTTGAATTCACTCGCTGCAAATTTTGAAAATTTCCATGGCCTCAGTACCTGATCGACTGGTTCTTCCATCGGTTATGTTTGATAGACTAGATCTTCGTCAGTTATGTTTGATAGATAGCAGTTTTGCATTCAAAACCATCTTTACCAGTTTTGATCGCCAAGTGCACCTGATTGACTGGTTCTTCTTTGTTCGGTTATGTTTGGGAAAAACTGTACTACGCTAATTTGGTGAGGTTAGCAGTACCTTTGATGTTTGTACCATGCAATTTCTTTGACCTTTACAGAAGATTCTAGGTTAGGATGCACCAATCTCTGGGCTGTTAGTATTTGATGATCCATGTCTTGGCATTCATCATGTAAACAGACATGCTGAAACGTAGCATCCAGAAGGGAAGACAGTAGTCCTTTGTCCATATAATTGGAGCTGATTTGATTTAATGCTGATCATTGGGTAGCTTACCTATCATCGGATAATGATTTCCTTATGAGCAAGTCAATGTTACAGCAGAAATAGTATGTATACAGTCTTTACTTAGCAGGGTGAGGCCATGGCCGTTGTCTTCGTGTTTGCTTCACGTCACCCTACACAGCATTCCAGTATGTCTTTTACTTGTTATATGCAAAGGTAATGCTCCAAAGGCAAGTTTCTCGGTAGACTAAAAAAATTCTGTTTCATTTATGCTCTGCAGAACAGTAAGGGGAGAAAACAAAAGCACCAGAGGGATAGGGAAACTCATTTCCGTTTAGCCGCTGCTCCAGTTGGACAAAATGACGAGCTAAGTGGTGAGTTTACTTCAATTTCACTTCAGCATACTTCATTTCAAGTGTCAAAGGACACGCTTTGAAGTGTCAAGGATGCATGTGAATGAATGGTTTCAGCTTCACTGGTACCATTAATTTAACACTGGGATATGGCCTTCTCTCTGAAAAAGATCCAGTGCTAACCAGCTGGAGGACCTGACTTTCCAATCCTGCATAGTATTGTTGGCCTTGGCCTTTCCCTTGCTCCAGTTGTGTCCACACTCCGAAGTTGGTAACACGATACACTTTATGATTACTGATCCAGTCCAGGATCGAGTGTTGGTAAGGTTGATCATTATGACTTATGAGCTAATCTTGCATGAGTTCAGTTGACGGCAGTCTGTTTTTCAGTGTTTTTAGATAACCTATTTCAGTGTTTGTGGAACCATATACATTACCTGGCTCAATGCACCAGAGAGCACGAACTGGAACAACAGTTGATAAGGGTGTTTCTGCTGATAGTTGACAACACAGTCTCTAAAGTCTAAACTGAATAGAACCTTCCATTTGTGCCTTGGGCCCCAGAGACAATGGAGAAATGATCACTTATGGTGCAGTGATACCATAGTTGTGACATGGATCAGATAAGTAGGCTGATTTGGTCCATCCCTGTTTATTGCCATGGTGCCCATCCAATACTTGCTTGAAGCCTGTTGAACATCTGCACATTGCGTATCCAATGCCATAAGTGTGACAAGGTTCATGCACCTGTAGCATTTTAGTTGAAACAGAGAACATTTAATTGTATAATATGCACAGAGTACTTCGAAGAATGTTTATTTGGTGACCAAGAACCATGGGTTGACCATCTAGATCTATCTGATGTCGGGAGAAAAATAGTGGACAAGCTGAAGGGTTCCCCTCTTGCAGCAAAAACTGTTGGTAGATTACTAAGAAACAAACTTACACTGAACCACTGGGCAAGCGTTCTGGGAAGTAAAGAATGGGAATTACAAACCAACGACAACGATATTATGCCAGCTTTAAAGCTCATTTATGATCATCTTCCTTTCCATCTACAACAATGTTTTCCTTTTTGTGCTTTGTTTTTTCCTGAAGATTATGAATTTAGTAGTGAGGAGTTGGTTCACTTGTGGATTGGACTAAATATTTTACATTCTTGTGATAAGAAGAGAAAGAAAATTGAAGATGTTGGAATGTGCTATTTAATTGACTTAGTCAATCATGGATTTTCCAAAATGAATAAAAACGAAGATGGACGTCCTTATTATGTCATGCATGACTTACTGCATGAGTTGGCTGTGAAGGTTTCATCATATGAATGTCTTAGCATCTATAGTTCTAATGTCATAATGTGAGTTACATACAAATTCCCCCATCTGTACGTCACTTGTCTATAATTGTAAAGAATATAGAATGTCTTTCAAAGGCTATAATTGAAGTTTAAATGCACTATATAAACGATTGAAAGTTGAACAACTACGTACTTTAATGCTATTTGGTCAATACCATGGAAACTTTGCCAAAACTTTTGGTGCATTGTTCAGGGCAGCTAAGGCCCTTCGCGTCATATTTTTGTCCGTAGCATCATATGATTTGGAGGACATATTGCATAACTTTTCAAAACTTGTCCATCTTCGTTACCTAAGAATCAAGTCGGTATATTACTTGGACTTATGCTTGCCAAGTGTTTTGTTTAGATTGTATCACTTAGAGGATCTTTGATCTGCAAAGTGTGCGTGGCTGCGTTAGTTCAACTAGAATCATGAGTAACCTTGAAAAATTGCTTCATTTTGTGGTGCCAGAATACAAGCTTGGCATTTATGGGGTGGGAAAACTAAAATTTCTACAGGAATTAATAGAATTTAGAGTGGGAAAGGAGAGTGAGGTTTTGAACTGAGTCAACTCGGGCCATTGAGAAAGATTGGAGGATCACTTGGCTTTTACAATATTGAAAATGTGCAAACAAAAGAGGAAGTAAATGAATTGAAACTGTTACACAAGAACCACTTAAGAGAACTAATATTAGAATGGGATGCTAAGAGATCTAATAAGGGTCCTGTAAGAGAAGAAAATGTTCTTACAAGTCTTGTGCCATACAGTGATCTGCAAGATCTACACATTAAAGGACATGGGGGCACAAATTGCCCTGCATGGCTATGTGCGAATCTGTCGGTTAAAAATTTGGGATCTCTTTGTCTGGATGGTGTATCTTGGAAGAATCTTCCACCTCTGGGAGAGATGTGGATGCTTAATGATCTTGACGAAGAGTACAAGATTGTAGTATCTCACTTCCAAGCTTTCATAATTTAAAAATGCTACAATTAATTAACATATCTAGGTTGAAGAAATGGGTTGGCAATGACACTTGTCACTTATTCACTCCCTTGGAAGTGAATTGTTAGATATTGTTCTGAACTTATGGAGTTACCGTTTTCACACCCTACCTGTTGTCAAGCACATGGGGAAGAGAAAATGGGTTGGTTTACCAAACTACGTGAGCTCGTCATTGTCGACTGTCCAAAACTACCTTTAGTGCCTTCTATCCCTTGGCGAACGGGTGCCCTGTGCTCTGTTGAGGTAGTAAGAGTGGGATCAGGTTTTGAGAAGCTGGTTTACCCCCCAAGAAAGGGATCAAAATTAAGCTTGGAAATTGAGGGAAAGGCTGGCGAGGGTGATGTGTTATGGAATGGGTTAAAATTTTCTAATCTAACTGATCTAGAAGAGTTGCATGTGAAAGCAATCCCTCCCCTACCGGTGGATGAACTCCAATTGCTAACATCTCTGAAGATGGTCAATCCCATCCTGGGATCACCTTACATTGCATAGGCCTTTCTACCATTTCTTTTGCGTGAGTCCATTCTCTCCCACATCCCCTGGACACTATTTGTTCCAATGACTAGAATGTGAAGACTTCTTCGTAATGGGTCGAGACGCTCCCACAAACTCTTATTTAGCTTTACAATCTGGATCTCAGTTCTGTTCATTCTTTGAATTACCTTACCAAGCTCCAGATAAGCTTTGGAAAATTTTAAAGTAGATAGAAAACACTTCGGCCATTGACCAGTGAGGGCTATTATGATGTGATGAGAGTACTTTCAGATCATGATGAGGTAATTTCACTAGATACCTGCTCTTGGAAGGTTTACGAGGGAATAAGATTGTTGGCTAGTCTTCTTTCCTGCTCGGTGTTCAAAAAATTTGACAGCTATATTGTTTGATGCTGTTTACTCTCATAAAATGAAATCCATTTGATTCCATAGTGGCAATGAATAAGAGGTGTTATTTAAGCTTGTGCTCAACTGTTAGCTTACTACTTTGATAAGTTTGTGGGAGCGTCTCGACCCAAAGTTAACGTGGATTCTAATATGTTTGCACATGAACACTTGTTTGCAATCTCTCTATGCTAAGCTTTCAGGTGTTTTACAAGCACGTGGGCAAGTTGAATCAGGACCCTAAAAGCCTGTGAAGAAATCTGCTCTACCATTTACTGAAATTTGAGACATTTTTCTCGAGGGGGTAACCGGCGATGGATAAAGACTGAGATGAATGAATCATACCTTGTATTTCTCTTTGTCGCCACTTATTAACATTGCTATACTAAAGACAGAATGTTTTTTTTTCGCTATGAATGGTAGTACTAAAATAATCCAGTTTTTTCATTGGTTCTTTCGAGTGTGGGCATCTATTTTCAGTGTAATATTTGCTGTATCTCTTTGTATGTGAACCTATGAATGTCACACTGGTTACCTGTGCTGAAACATAAAAAAAGCCCCTGTATTTGTTCGCTGCAAAATTCAGTCTTTCTCGTTGCCTCTTGCAAAATTCAGCCTTGCATTCAAAGAAGGCCTCTTGAAGAATTTCGTCAGTTTGATGTCATGGTGATTCTTCGCCATGTTTTTCTTTTCTGAGAAACGAAGAATGTGATTTCTGTTGAACAGCACAACAAAAGAAGCTGGAGGCGAATTGCATGATACCACCATTGGCATTGCTCAGGACAGGAACATGTCTCTTTTTTGCGAGACTGGAAGTCTGGAACTAATTTCTTCCGAGTATGCCCAAATAACTTTCATCAAGCGCTCATCGTCGGATGATGCCTAGTGGAAGGCAGTATCTGCTTCCTGAACTTTGCATTTGCTAGATTGATCTGTAATCTGATAAGACAGGCATTTTGTGATCTGTTGTCTGTACCTATCCTATCTCACAGAGCAGTAGTGCTTACTTTTATTTTCTGAGGGAATAATAAAGCTTCCTTGGTACATATTAATAGAGGGTTGTGGTTCCAATTTGCACACTTCAAAATTTGAAGAAAAAAAATGAGTAAATATCAGCTTCAATCACCAACCGTACCTGATTGGCTGGTTCAGTTTTATGTCTGGGAAAGTTGTAGTAGTGCACTGATTCGGTGAAGCAGGTTGCAGTACCATCTTGATGAGTACTGTACTGTACCATGCGATTTGTTAGGCAGCATTCACAGAAGATTTGAGGTTGGGATGCACCAATCTGTGGGTTGTTAGTGATTGATGACGATGATCGATCGGTTTGGCGTTCATCATCATGTAGACTGTCGTGCTGGAACGTACTGTACGTACCGTCCAGGAGGGAGACAGTGAGACACACAAGTCCTTGGTCCATAGTATAATTGGAGCTGGTTTGAGATCAATGTCCATCAGTGTTGTATGCTTGGTCTCATGGGGAGGGGTTAGTTACCTGTCATGTGATTATGGTTTCCTTGCATTGGGAGCAAACTAGTACTCCATCCGGTTTAAAATATACGATGTTTTAGCTTTATACCCTTTTTAGTATATAGGTTCGGAGAAGTTTGGAGTGAACCTACACATTAAAAGACGTAGATTCATTAGCTTCATAAAACCTAAACATCTTATATTTTGAAACGGAGAGAGTACGGAGTAATTCTGTACTCCAATAGTCCAATCCCGTGCATTTCCTGTAGCAGCGCACGCACGTAGCATGAGGTGAGTGAGAGGGTTCATCGAATCTACAGAACCACTTTACACCTCCTGTCACTAACGGTAAGCACCAACAGCTTGATCTACGATACTCGATCATCCACGATGTTAGACGTCGACAACAACCAGAGCACCGAAAATACTATCCGTGCAGACGACACGGATCCACAAGTCCAAGGCACACGCACATAGAATTTCCAAAGTGCATATTTTGAAGAGAAAAAGATCTCGGCTACAATCACCAACCGTACCTGATTGGTTGGTTGGTACGTACTTTCTTTCTTTCTTTCTTTCCTTCTTTCGATTCTCCGTTTTATGTTTGGAAAACCTGTACTAGTACACTAATTCGCTTTAGCAGGTGCAGTACCATCTCGATTTGTACCGTACGTGCAATTTGTTTGTTTGGCATTTAAACAAGGGAAACGATACGTCTAACCCGGGGATCGCGTGCTCGCGTCCCTCGGCTCGTGCGTGTGCCACGTGCCCAGGGCGGCCGGCGAGATAACCTTATCCTTCCGGCGTTACTTTTTTGACTGGTCGTCTTAGAGCAAGTTTAATAGTATAGCCCATTATTGGCTATAAGCCACTGTCATGTCATCTGTAGTCACCACTATAGCCAACAAGTATAATAGCTAACTACAAACATGTAGTATTTTACTAATATATGGCCCACATGTCACTCCTATAAAGTGCCTAGGAGCACGTGTTGTAGCTGGCTCTTAACTTACAGCCAACTCTTCTTCTCTCTCCTCTTCTCTCTCCTCTTCTCTCTCCTCCAACTCAGCCAAAATAATAGTATTTTACCTCTTATAGCCAGCTGATGTCATCCTATTGTACTTGCTCTTATCCCGTGACCCCCTCCTGCTAATCTGATCCCCACTGCCGGACCGAGCGCTGCCGCCGGCAGGGTCCTCCCGCGCGCCGATGAATCTCCACCAACACTACTCTCTTGTGTGTCGCCAGACCTCCCACGGCCGCCTCGCGCGCCGCCGGTCCTTCACATCTCCGGTGCTGCTGCTATCTTGGACTGGCCATTGCCTCCCGCAGTCGATGCAGTGGTAGTTCTGGCCGGTTCCTGCTCCCCTCCATCGGCCACGTCTTGTCTTGGTGAGCTGCGGCAATGGCCGTGTTTTGCAAGCGGCGTCGGGCGGGTGCTATAAACGGCGGAGGCATCTGCAACATACAGCTGCAAAGCTGCTACGAGCAGCGGCTGCTTCTGCTATCGGCGGCGGTGGTTGATTCTTCTACCGGCGATAGCGACTTCTGCTATATGTGGCGACTGCGTCTTCTACATGGCCGTGGCGGCTGTTCCTGCTACATGGGGCGGGGGCAGCCACAACCAGCTGTGATGACTTCTGCTACCGGTGACGATGGCGTTTGCTGCATGCGCCAACGACTTTTGCTATCGGCGACGGTGGCTTCTACTACATGTGGCGGTGGCCACCGCTACCGACGACGATGGCGTTTGCTACATGCGGCGGCGTCTTTTGCTAACGGCGACGGTGACGTTTGCTACATGTGGCGGCGACATCTGCTACATGGCAGCGATGGCTTTTGCTACATGCGGCAGTGGCGTCTGCGAATGACGGACGTACAAGCGGTGCTGCGACGAGCTGCAAACTAGCAATGGGTGGTCGGCGGCGTCTTCTCCGGCGACGACATCTTCTCCGGCGAGGTGTCTCAACCCGTGAAAGAATCCTTGTTGACCAAAAAGATACACGTGACGGCCTCTCGACCCAGGGGATCGGAGGACTCGATCCCCGGGTGACGCGTAGCACTGCCCTTTAAACAAGATTTTAGGGGTAGGTTGTTGCACCAATCTCTAGGTCGTTAGTACTCGATGATTCACGGTTCTGCGTTCATCATGTAAAGCTGTCGTGCTGAAACGTACTACTAGTACACACAAGCAGGGGAAGAGAGACAGCGGTCCTCGGTCTATGTCATTGGTGCTGATTTGAGATCAACGTCTATCATGGGGTAGCTAGCTGACTTATTATTATTAGCAGATCTTGTTTTTCTTCGGATCACGTATCATGACGTCATCTCGCCATGTTTGTCTTCTATAGATTCACGGGCAGTACTGTCTGGTGACTCCGCCTCTGCATTAATGCCAGTTTTTTTTGTGTGTGTGTGTTCGCAAAGTTAACTAGGCGCAACATGTTTCGTCGCCTATATTCGCCATCCGACCATCTCGGAAATGTAGTGGGTTGCTGGTATTTGGTGATGCACGGCGTGGCATTATCATTAATTATTCACCATGTGAAATGACGTGCCGAGACATGTACCATCCAAGACAGCACTACATTCGTCCTCGGCTCGTGTTTATCGCGCGACAAAAACCATTTGTGGCAATACGTACATCCTATTACCGCAACCGGAGAATTTGTGGGATTATTCTGTTTTATTGCAACGAAATATATTCGTTGTTGCATTATACCAGGATTTGCTATAGTGTGTTTCCCTCGGGGAGAGAAAACTAGAGCCGTCGTCGTCGTGACGTTCAGAACCGTACCCGAGAAAACAGAGGCACCGTGCGAAATAAAAAATTCGACCCTAGATGTAACCAACGTCAATTAGGAAACAACGGTTTTGGATATATTATGTTGGTGGTACAATTTTTGAAAGAAATTTTAATCAGCATTCAGAAGTACTACATTCTTTAGCACAAATGAGCCATCCTTCTAGCATTTACTTGAGACAAAATTTTCAGTTAGCTCTTGGTAAGAAACCTTCTCCAAAATATCGTGTATAGAAAACTGAACTTGCAAACAAAGGAGGAAAAAACCTCTGACTAATTTTGGAAGTTAACCACGGGACGACGACGCGTTTGGCTCTGGTAGTCCGGTTACTCCTCCTCTTGATGAAGAGGTGTTAGGCGACAAAGAACTTGTGGCCAGCCCTCCAACTCCATTTGTTTCACTTAGGTCGCAGGTCAGCAGACAGTAGCAATGGGAACACAATAAGAAGCTCCGAGAGAGATACAACTGTCTTTTGTTTTTTCCAA
This sequence comes from Avena eriantha, assembly GCA_910589775.1. Classification (NCBI taxonomy): domain Eukaryota; kingdom Viridiplantae; phylum Streptophyta; class Magnoliopsida; order Poales; family Poaceae; genus Avena; species Avena eriantha. Next base: position 17,425,199 of record OU342743.1, read on the forward strand.
GATAGCCCTACGAAAATTTTAGCTAGCCAAAATTTTGATTGAGTCTTTCCTTTTCCACAAATTGGTCAGTATTGGCTAAAAATAAACTATAATTGGTAGTGGAGCATTGGAATGGCAAAATGTTAACAACTATACAAGCATCATGACCAAAATATGGTAGCAAACTTGGATCACAATCCAAAAAAAACTTGTAAAAATGAAAAGAGAACACCAAATGAATTGATGGGTATAATTGTTCATCACAAGTTCACAGCAACAAATCTATTATGGGGAATTGTGACGGCATTAATCCACATAGGAGCAGGCAAGCAGCAATTTGAAGGGGAACCAAACCGTGCTCGAGTTGGGAGTCGAAGAGAAAGATAAAAGAGAGAGAGAGAGAGGCGTGTCTGAGATGAAGCCTCAAAGTTAATTCATGGGTAGATTTCTAGGCAATAGTATTGCCGAATGCAAGGATTACTTCCAACCAAACTAATTATTAACTAACTTTAACATGAAAAATTGAGGCCCTTCTAACTTGGAGGCCCTGTTCTTTCGAACACTCTGCACATGTGTCTAGTACGGGCCTGGTTACGTTGCGCGCGTGCCTTTCGATCCTGTAGCTAGCATGGGTCCCGCTCGACAAGTCTGTGTTCTCTGGTCTGAATTCATGCTTGCAGCGTGCCCTGTGATTCTGCTGGCCTGTAGAGCAAGTTGACGGTAGAATACCCAACGAACTCTGTCTACGCACCGCCAGCTTTTTGGGTTTGCCTTTAAGTTAGTAACGTAAAGCAAATTGATTTTGAATACCCATTGTAAATACCTTGTGCCCACCCCTTTCCCTCATTCTCCATGTCAACTTCATCGCCATGTTGTTTAGTTTCATATTCTTGAGTCCAATACTCATGTGAATGTGATGATCCAATATTCATAGTTGACATAAACGTTTTATCATCCATACTACAATGCATGAAAGTTTACACACATCAAACAACATTAAATTTCATCATTTCTATTCATCTACACAATTCAAAACAACAAAAAAGCAACTACGTGCCTTGTTATTATTAGGTTGAATACGTTGGGCGCAACAAACGATGCTACCTCCTCCGCGGTCGATGGCGGCTGGGGTGGCAGCGGTGGAGGTTGCGGTGGTTGGAATTGGCCAGCTGCAGGCCCTGCCGAAGTTTTGTCAGGTCTACGATGCTACGATTCGTTGGTTTTTTTAGGCAGGTCTGGGCTAATTCCTCATTTTGTTTGAGCTGGTCCATATTTGATCTTTTTCTTCTTGAGTCCACAAGGCATAGACACATACTCCCACATGGCCTTTGGGTCCACAAGCCATAAACACAAACTCCCACATGGTCTTAGAATGCTCCCTTTCTACCAGACTTACTATAGTATATTTGCAGATGATACACTATACTTACTGTAGTCGGTATTAAGTTTCTCCACACGTACAATGTACCTGCACCATGTTCCAAGAAAGAGCACTTGCATCTGTTGTATTGTCTCTAGCTGCCGGGCTGACGCCTGAAAATTTGCTTACAGTGTAGTACATCTTTGCATTGATCTATCGGGCTCATGCATGGAATCAACCGAACGCCTTTCTACAGCTCCTGTCACTCACGAGCCGATCGTAGGCACATTCGCATGTAAAAATACTGAATGATCACCCCATTTCTCTGACTCACTGACTACTCTCAGCCTAACGGCAAGCACCAACAACTCTTACAGTGTAGTACGTACATCTTTGCATTGATCTGTCGTACCTCGGCAGAATGCGTATGCGCACGCAAATGGTCGGCGCGTCACGCCCGATCGATCGATCCGAATCCGATCGGCCGCTGCCTCATGCATGCATTGCCGTATCCATCCCGTCCGTGGGTTGGCTTGCGAGGGAGATGGTGAAGAACCAGTTGATTGCTTGCTTGCACCAAAAATGTATTATTTGGTGCAAGTAAAATGAATAGTAAGCATGCACGTGCGGTCTCATAATTTATATTTAAAACATTTATCTCGAATCTTATTCCTCCTTTATAGCTCTAACTAAAATATTTATCTTGAACCAATGTTTGCGACCTGAACTTGATCACGAGTTTAATAGTTTCGTTTTTCTCAAAATCATACAATCCGTGGGATTTATGTTGCGGTCTTGGTTTCTCACATCTTCATTATTAAATTCCAACTCGACCAAGATTACAACCAATTTTTTCCTAAAATTTTGCATGTCAAGCTCATAATTAGTATTTGAAATAATAATAATGATAATAATACAGTATTTGAAAAATGATACCGAGCATACCAGGTCAAAGTGTCAGACAAAATATTTCCTGTCCAGTTTCCATGATGTTTAACATCCTCAAACCACACGATGCCCTACACGATTATAAATTTTTGATGTCACGCTTTTTAACATATTCAAAAATAAAATTTACCAACAATAGAGAAAAGGAGATAATTATTTAGAAAATATTTAATAAATGTTTCACGAACCGGCAAGATTAACAAATCTAGTTATAAGAGGAGTATCAGAAAAATATTCCTAGTAGTTATAAGAGGAGTGAACGTAGGAAAAAAAGAACACCCTACCACTAATCGGACACACTGCACTCCCGAGTCTTTCCGGCCGTGCTTGTTTGCTCGGGATCATATTTTCTATTTTTTCTACTTGGCCGACTTGATGCTGCATGCTGCCAGATTGCTTGGATCATCCAGTTTTCCTACAATTTTATCGACTTGTTTGCTGGCCAACAATTCTGATTATGGCCCGTTCGATGCAATAACATATGGGCTCTGATCCAGTACTATACCCTCCCCTTAAACTCGTATAATGTTAAACACAAGGACAATCCAGATCGCTTGATACCCCTTCGTAATTAGTATATACACGTATATATAACTGTGTACAGAACCTCATATAACTCAACTAAATATTATGTTTTTCTAGCCATATCTGTACTAGTATAAGCTCTACGCAAAGGGAAAAATAGTATGGCTGTGCGCCGGATCATCGCTGACGATGGCCGTGCCCGCGCGGTGGTAGTGGTGACAGTTAGGTCCGGCGAGCCGGTAACTACACACAGAGGCGGCGGCACGGGAGAGCTTGGCGAAGGCGGTCAGACTGTCCGGCAACTTGTCCAGCGGCTCGCTGGACTGTCCGGCGACTTGTTCAGCGGAGGCGTCACAGAGATCTTGGCAGCAGCGGTCATGACGATGACCGGCGGCGGCAACGGTCTTGACGATGGCCGACAGCGAGGGCAGGCCGGACCATGTGCGTGGGAATTGCGTATAAGTACTGACGAGGGTTTAACTCGTCAATGCCCATTGTTATGGACTTGGGTTTTGAAGAAGGAGGGAGCGCTGGAGGCATCAGTCGGCTAGCAAACAAGCACACATGGACACAAGTTTTACCCAGGTTCAGGCCTCGTAGAGGTTCCTACTCCTGCTTGTCTGCTCTTGGAATTAACGAAGGAATCGAAGATTACAGGGACACATAGATGTAATCTGGCAAGAGTTGTGGAAACTAGGGTTGCGTGTGTCCTCCTCGCCGCCTCCTCCTAGCCTTTATATAGATAGGCTAGGTCTCGGGTAGCAGGTCGAGTCGGTTACAGATTAGGGTTTCCCCTTTTAACTTTCTATCTTAAGCTTCTTCTTGTCTCACAAGCAATCGAGAGTCCATGGGCCACTCGAATTCTCAACTGAGCCTTGGCAACGCCGTGGGCTTCTGCCGTATCTGGACCGTATATACCAAACTCGAGTACCTATAGGGTATACCCATGTTAGTAGCCCCTGAGTGTCCAGTGGAATCGCAGATTCGACTAGGGACTTTATGAAGTCTTTCGAGTGCATGACTGAGCATTTTTTGAGTGTTTTGTTTATGTCATAGGGATTGTTGATATACGTGCCTGATTTATCCGATGTATCGGTATCAGTTAACTGCCTTAGGGCAAAACAACGCAACTACTCAAACTCGAGTCCCCGGACTCGAATTCAGAAAAGTGTTGGTGTAATTTGACTCAGGCCACGGAGGTCTTACAAGAGTCGAATTCCAGTGTATAAGTGTGAGCACTCGACGCGTCCGTCAAGGCATGTTCATCGCACCTGCAGGCACGGATATGTTTCTGGTAGTGCGCAGCAGATGCGTTGCCAGACCTTATTCAAGTCTTATCTTCATGCTGTAAGCGCGCCAACCGGATTTTTGTCATCGCGGAGATGATTCGGGTGGCCCAGGAAAATATGAGGCGGAGTCGCCATAGCCTTCGAGTGTGGATGTTATCAACACGCAGTACGATGTACAAATAATCATAGGGTGCACGACCAGCGCTCCCTATGAGAGTAGCCCCCGAGTGCCTGGTTGAGTCGAAGACTCAAGCGGGGACTAAAGACCTTTTGCGACTGCTGTCGTCTTTTGTTGCTTGTTTCAGTCGAATTTGCTTCTGGCACTCCCTATGGGACTAACCCATAATTCACAATCGAATCGTAGATTTGAGTGGTGGGTATGTCTTGAATGTTCATATACCTGCATAAAGATAAATTGTAGGGTGCACGATCAGCGCTCCCTATGGGAGTAGCCCCCGAGTGCTTGGTTGAGTCGAAGACTCGAGCAAGGACTAAAGTAGTCGAAATCTTCTGCTGTTGAAATCAATGACGTTAGTGCTGACGATGTGATGACCTTGGTTGCCCGCGTGAGCGGCTTTGACGGGACGTGACAAGCGGTGGGTCCCACTTTCTGACTTCGATTTGACCGGGCGTGCATAATCTTCTGTTTTAACTGTGTCTCCTCGATTTCCGCGCGTAATGGGAATAGTGGGGGGACGGTTCGTGCTTCAGCTTCGCCATGTGTCGATGGCGATGTGTGCCACGCGTGTAGTAGGGTTTCTGCTGGCTGTTGGATGGTTTCTGCGAGGAGGGTAAGTAGCATCACAGTGATACATCGCAAATGTATCTATAATTTTTGATGTTCCATGCTTAGTTTTATCCACTTTCTTGTGTTTTGTCCACACTTTGGAGTACTTTTCATATGATTTCTTGGACTAACCTATTAACAAGAGCCACAGTGTTAGCTGCCTGTTTTCTGCTATTTTTGGTTTCAGGAAAGTCAGAAAATGAATATTCTCGGAATTGGACGGGACAAAAGCCAAAGTGCCTATTTTTCCGAAAGTCATCAAGTGACAGAATACGAGACGGAGAGGAGCCAGAGGGCCACCACACCACCTGGCCGCGCGGCCAGGCCTGGCCCGTGCTAGGGGGTGGTGTGGCCGCTCTCGGCACCCCCTCGTCCTCCCCTTCCGACTATAAGATGCCCTCGGGATGAAACCCTAAGTACCCGGTCAAAAAACCACGAAAAGAGTCTGTAGCCACCGTCATCTCCATCTCTAGACCGGGAGGGATCTGAAGCTCTTCCCGGCACCCTGCCGGAGAGGGGAATTCACCCTGGAGGCCTTCTTCATCACCATGCAAGCCTCCGGTGTGATGCGTGAGTAGTTCATCCTTAGACTACAGATCCATGTAGTTGCTAGATGGTTGGTTCTCCTCCTTTGTGCTTTCATGTCTAGATCTTGTGAGCTCCGTTCATGATCAAGATCATCTATTTGTAATTCTGCATGTTGTGTTTGCGGGGATACGATGGATATTGAGATGCTATTTCAGATTGATTATTGATTCTATCATGTCTTTGTTATTTGTGATCTTGCATGCTTTCCGTTGTTAGTAGCTATCTTGGCCAAGTAGATGCTAGCAACTCCAAGAGTTAGTATTTATGCTCGATAATGGGTTCATGCCTCTAGTAATCTGGGGAAGTGACAGAAATCTCTAAGGTACTAGATGTGTTGTTGCTACCAGGGAGAAAACAACAATCCTTTGTTCATAGAACAATCGTATTATTTACTTTACACGAAGTTCGTAAAGTAATAATCTGTTGCTTACAACCTAATACTGGAGGAGGTTCGGATGATAACCTGAAGCTGGATTATTAGTCATAGATGCAGTTGGATGGTGGTCAAAATTTTGTAATGCCCAATCAAGTTCCAAAGGAGTCAAGATGATTAGTATATGCATGTATTGCTTTCTCGATGTTTGTCAATTGCCCCGTTGTAATTTGTTCACCCAGCATGTTATCTATCTTAAGGAGAGCCACCTCTAGTGAACTATGGATCCCAGTCCTTTTCTATTACATACAATCTACAAGCTTTTACTGTTTTGTGTTTACTTTCTGCAAACTTTTACTTCTTTCCATTCGATACGTATAATCCTTTGTTTTCCGCAAAACACGGTGAGATTGACAACCTCATCGCAAGTTGGGGACAAAGTTTTGTGGTTGTGTTGTGCAGGTCTCCACATTCCTACTAGCACCGGTAGTGCGCTCTGCCAAAGCTCAGCTAGTAACACCTTTGGGGTGTTTCCTTGCTCCTACTGGTTCGATTAAACCTTGGTTTCATAACTGAGGGAAACTTGCTGCTGTGCTCATCATACCTTCCTCTTGGGGTTCCCAACGAGCTCTACATCAACCACGCACCAACACTTTTCTGGGCGCCGTGCATTGAGCCATCAAGCATTTTTCTGGCGCCGTTGCCGGGGAGTCAAGGACATCTTCACAATGGGAGTCCCTCATAACCAATCTCTTTACTTTGTTATTTTTGTTTTGCTTACTTTCTTTTTGCTTTGTTTGCTTGGTTTCTTTATCAAAAACACAAAAAAATTAGTTTTACTTGTTTGCTTTCTTATTTGAAAACACAAAAAATGACAACTCTTGAAAACACTAAGTTGTGTGATTTCACTAGCACCAACAACAATGATTTTATGAGCACACCTATTGCTCCACATGTTCTTGAAGCTACTTTCTTTGAGATAAAACCTGCTTTGCTCAATCTTGTTATGAGAGAAAATTTTCTGGTATTTGTAATGAAGATGTTGCTTGCCATCTAAATAACTTTGTTGAACTTTGTGAGATGCAAAAGCATAGGGACATAGATGGTGATATTATTAAGCTGAAATTGTTTCTTTTCTCTTTGAGAGGAAAAGCTAAAGAATGGTTGAATTCCTTAACTAGGAATAGTATTGATTCTTGGACTAAATGCAAAGATGCTTTCATTGGAAAATACTATCCTCCTGCTAAGATTATATCTATGAGAAGTGAAATAATGAAGTTTAAACAACTTGATAATGAACATGTTGCTCAAGCTTGGGAAAGAATGAAATCTTTAGCAAAGAATTGTCCTACTCATGGACTGACTGTTTGGATGATCATCCAAACTTTTTATGCAGGATTGAACTATTCTTCAAGGAACCTATTGGATCCTGCCGCTGGAGGTACCTTTATGACCATCACTTTGGGTGCTGCAACAAAACTTCTGGACAATATGATGGTTAATTATTCTGAGTGGCATACTGAGAGAGCTCCACAAGGTAAGAAGGTAAATTCTGTTGAGGAAACCTCCTCCTTGAGTGATAAAATTGATATTATTATGTCTATGCTAGTTAATGGGAAAGCCCATATTGATCCAAATAATGTTCCTTTAGCTTCTTTGGTTGCTCAAGAAGAGCAAGTTGATGTGAACTTCATAAGAAATAATAATTTTGGCAACAATGCTTATGGTAATAATGCTTATAGGAACAATTTTGGTAACAACAATTATAAGCTATATCCTCCCAACAATGGTAATGCTTATGGAAATTCTTACAACAATAATAGGAGTGCTCCCTCTGAACTTGAAGTTATGCTTAAAGAGTTTATTAGTAAACAAACTGCTTTCAATAAAACTATTGAGGAAAAACTCTCTAATGCTGAAAGAAATATAGCATCTTTGGCTAAAGCTCAATCTTCTTTGAATAAAATGGCTGCTAAACCTAAAACTAATGATAATCCCTTTGCAGCTACTAATGCTATACAAGTAAGAATTGATGAAAATGTTAGACTATTAGCTGAATTACATGCTAAGTGGGAAAGAGAAGATGAAATTGCTAGAAACATTAGTGTTTCTACTATCACCACCACTAGTGTTGAGGCTAGTAATAGTCTACTACTTTAGATGATAAAGTTGATTTTGATCTTGATGGTTCCAATATCTCTGAAGTTATTAAGTTCCTACAAAATCTTGCTAAAAGTCCTAATGCTAGTGCTATGAACATGGCTTTTACAAAACACATTACTGATACTCTCATAAAGATTAAAGAAGAAAATATGAAACATAAAGCTTCTATCCCTATAAAACAAGAAGATTGTTGGGAACCCATCATTAATATGAAAGTGAATGACTTTGATTTTTAGTTTTCTTGGTTTGCTTAGTTTTCTAAATAAATTGGTTGGACCCCCAACTTTCATACATTGGTTTGCAAATAGTTTGGTTTGGTTTGGAAAAGAGTAGGGAAGTTCATGCTTATGTGGTAAAAAGAGCTCGTTTTTTTACTGTGGCCTATGCTTTATCATGCCATGCTTGATATTGTTTTGGCTTTATGCTTAGTATTCTTTGATGTAGCATGACTTGTTATAAACAATTGAGATTGCTTAATGTGCCTTGGATGAATCATGCGTTGTTTTAGCATATTAAAGCATAGTATAGCGGTATTCTCCTTTGATGCTTTATTTGGGTTGACTTGGTGCATGCTCACACCATGTTATGACTATCTCAAGTCACCATAGCCTTTATGATCCTTTAGTTTTCAACTTGTAGTATCACTTTATGCTTTGATCAATGATGTTTTGTCGCTCTGCATGATTATGGCCATTATTGCTCTCTTAGTTTATCGTTCCCAGTCTTTTGCTAGACTCCACAACCAAGTACGAGTTCCACTCATGCATCCAACTCCCTAAACCAAGTTATTCCAAAGAGTCCACCATACCTACCTACTAGCTTATGCTATTCCAAGTATATTCATGCTTTTGTTTACCTTCCAAATTAAACTTGTTATGAGAAAACTAGTGATTAAAGCTCTCACGAACTTGATGGCACACTTTACTTTTTTGCATTTAATAAACTTGAACCATTGGGTCCTTCTTTGTTGCGTATGCTTGCGCTTTATAAGTTGAAATTAGCAGAACCATGTTTTATGGGGAACGCTTTCAACATTGCACTTGTACTTTGTACCCCGTTGATATCATGTTCTTTTGCTTACGGATCCCGGCGGTGTGAAATAAAAGTGGAAGTTGTAAGATCATGGAGTTTGTATGTGTGTTAGAGAAACGCCTAGGGCGCTAGCCTAAGCCATGCCTAATCATGGTGGAAACTTGCAGCATCACCATAATGAGCACTCTATGAAGCATCCTCAATAAAAACCTATGCAAATAGCAAATAAAAAGATCGCTGAGATGCTCATTGTCTGCTTGCCTTGTCATTTTGATTATGGGAAAGCTCCCGTATCATGTGCAAGGGGTACCCCGTTGGCGGTTCTTAATGATACACATGTACTTACAATGACAAGAGCTTACTCGTGACTGAAGTTGAGTAGCATGAGGATCGGTCTTCGTAAGTAAGGGGCATGAGATTTCGATTTATAAGTTGTCAAGCATATCCTCTTAGTTGTGTCACTTTAACCTTAATCACCTTAAAGATGCTTATGATAGGGGCAATGAGAGCTGAAAGCTATAAGTACCATAATTTTTGGAAGCTATTTATGAGACTTGAATCCCTACTTCCTTTTACAAAGGCCTTTCTTCCACCATTACATTGAGTCTCCACCTTCTATCTTTATGCACCTACTTTGAGAGCATAGTAGCCATTCTTAGTTCTATGTGCATTGTCCCAGGACTAGTTGATTGATGCATAACTTGATATTTCTTGTTTTAAACTATTGTATCTAGTCACTCTTATGAACTTTGAAGGTGTCCTATGCATTTATATTTGCTACTCTATTGAGGGACAAGCTGAATACTATTATGCTATGTTTTCTTTATGTGAAACAAACAAACGTCTTGCAAAGCATTGTTATTCATGAATCTTTTGTTTGTGCCTTTTCATGTTGCATCATAGTTTCTTTGTCTTATTGCTAGAACTTTGTCTTTCATTTTATGATTGAAGTACTATGATCCCAGCTTTGAATGTTTTGCAAATACTTTGATCAAGTCTTTGATGGTGCATGTCACCTCAAAAATTATTCTTTATTTTTATCACTTACCTACTCGAGGTCGAGCAGGAGTTAAGTTTTGGGATGTGGATACATTGCAAATATATCTATAATTTTTGATGTTCCATGCTTAGTTTTATCCACTTTCTTGTGTTTTGTCCACACTTTGGAGTACTTTTCATATGATTTCTTGAACTAACCTATTAACAAGAGCCACAGTGCCAGCTGCTTATTTTCTGCTATTTTTGGTTCCAGGAAAGTCAGAAAATGAATATTCTCGGAATTGGATGGGACAAAAGCCAAAGTGCCTATTTTTCGGAAGTCATCAAGTGCCAGAATACGAGACGGAGAGGGGCCAGGGGGCCACCACACCACCTGGCCACGCGGCCAGGCCTGGCCCGTGCCAAGGGGTGGTGTGGCCGCTCCCGGCACCCCCTCGGCCTCCCCTTCCGACTATAAGATGCCCTCGAGACGAAAACCCTAAGTACCCGATCAAAAATCCACGAAAGAGTCTGTAGCCGCCGTCATCTCCATCCCTAAATCGGGAGGGATCTGAAGCTCTTCCCGGCACCCTGCCGGAGAGGGGAATTCACCTTGGAGGCCTTCTTCATCACCATGCAAGCCTCCGGTGTGATGCGTGAGTAGTTCATCCTTGGACTACGGATTCATGTAGTAGCTAGATAGCTGGTTCTCCTCCTTTGTGCTTTCATGTCAAGATCTTGTGAGCTCCGTTCATGATCAAGATCATCTATTTGTAATTCTGCATGTTGTGTTTGCGGGGATCCGATGGATATTGAGATGCTATTTCAGATTGATTATTGATTCTATCATGTCTTTGTTATTTGTGATCTTGCATGATTTCCGTTGTTAGTAGCTATCTTGGCCAAGTAGATGCTAGCAACTCCAAGAGTTAGTATTTATGCTCGATAGTGGGTTCATGCCTCTGGTAATCTGGGGAAGTGACAGAAATCTCTAAGGTACTAGATGTGATGTTGCTACTAGGGAGAAAACAACAATCCTTTGTTCATAGAACAATCGTATTGTTTACTTTACACGCAGTTCGTAAAGCAATAATCTGTTGCTTGCTACTTAATACTGGAGGGGGTTCGGATGATAACCTGAAGCTAGATTATTAGTCATAGATGCAGTTGGATGGCGGTATATGTATAATGTTGTAATGCCCAATCAAGTTCCAAAGGAGTCAAGATGATTAGTATATGCATGTATTGCTTTCTCGATGTTTTTCAATTGCCCCGCTATAATTTGTTCACCCAGCATGTTATCTATCTTAAGGAGAGCCACCTCCAGTGAACTATGGATCCCGATCCTTTTCTTTTACATACAATCTACAATCTTTTACTGTTTTGTGTTTACTTTCTGCAAACTTTTACTTCTTTCCATTCGATACGTTTAATCCTTTGTTTTCCGCAAAACACGGTGAGATTGACAACCTCATCGCAAGTTGCGGACAAAGTTTTGTGGTTGTGTTGTGCAGGTCTCCACGTTGCTACTAGTACCGGTAGTGCGCCCTGCCAAAGCTCAGCTAGTAACACCTTTGGGGTGTTTCCTTGCTCCTACTGGTTCTATTAAACCTTGGTTTTATAACTGAGGGAAACTTGCGGCTGTGCTCATCATACCTTGCTCTTGGGGTTCCCAACGAGCTCTACATCAACCACGCACCAACACTTTTCTGGGCGCCGTGCATTGAGCCATCACACAGCTGCGGTAGTTTCCCCATCTGTCTTCTTTGTTCTTTCCTCCATTGCCACTACTGCTGCTCTCTGCTTCCTTGCGCACTTTCTTGTTGTGGCGCTAGACTAGCTCCGTATCTTCCCCAGCTACTTCCTCCGTTCTCACCGCCATCGGAAGATGGGCAAGAAGAAGGGAGGCGCCGCTGCTAGGTCTGCCGCCGCCATTGCCACCACCAAGAAGAAGGGCGGCTCCGCCACTGTAGGCACCAGCGCCGCCGACGCTGGGAAGAAGAAGGGCGCGGGAACTCGCATCACCAACAACGCTCGGTGTGCGTCCATCATCAAGGCCGCCGAGCTACATCTTCATCGTCGAGATGGAGTTCTTCCCTCCGTGGAAGACGACTCGCGAATGCCCGGAGAGGAGGTAATCCCTTGTCCTCCTCCTGGTTTCCGGGTGATGTTCCTTGCGTTCATCATCTGAGGTCTTTCTCTACCCCTGCATCCTTTCTTCAGGGGACTCCTTTGCTTCTACGGGCTCCAGATGCATTAGCCCGTCCCCAAATTCTATTCTCCACATCTCCTGCTTCATTACCCTTTGCGAGTGCTGGCTCGGAGTCGAGCCGCACTTTGGCCTCTTTAAGAGGCTTTTTAAGCTGAAACGCCTGTCGGCGTCCGGTTCGGTAGTCTACAACGTAGGAGGCTGCGGAATCCACGTGGACTCTTCCACCACTTAGTTCGATATCAAGCTTACTGCGTCCGTCCAAGGGTGGAGAGACAAGTGGTTCTACAGCCGTGACCAGAAGGCTGACGAAGAGCGCTACGGACTCGCGCCCTTTGATCCTACCACGCCGTGCAAGAGGAGGTGCTCTTGGAAGAACATCGTATGTCTGGCGAGTCCGAGGAAACGGAGGTGCTGTATAAGCGCGTCTGCGACCTCGAGAGTCGCATAGGTAAAGAAGAGGGAGGCGCTCCTCTCATTCGCACATGGTTGCGCCGTCGTGTCCAGCCTCTGCAGGCCAGAGTCCACCCAATGTTCCGCTGGGCTGGTGCGAAGGATGCCACTCGCGTATCTGCCGATGGCATTTCCACGGGTGAGGTTGATAAGAGGGTGCGTTTGGTGACCAAATACACCACTAAGGAGGTTCTCCCAGGCGAACCAGTCGTGCCTCCTTTCGACGCCTCAAACCCTCCTCCTGAGGTAGAATTGTATGATGAAGTAGCTTTCGTTTTCAGTTGCCTTTTATGATGCTGTGATATTTAATATTGTATCTTCTGAATGCAGGACTGACAGGTATCTCCCAATTTGCCCCCTCGTCATGAAGGGGTTATCCCTTGCGAGGTGGATGAAGAGGATGAGTCAGAGTCGACTGTCCCAATCTAAGAGGAGGAGGGAGCCCCCGAGTCCAGTGACCCGGACACTCGCAAGCGTTCCAGCAGCGAGGATTCGAATGCCTCATCGCCGACGATGCTAGAAGGCCCTTCTATTGTTGCAGAGGAGCTAATCCCTGCCGTTCCTGTGCGCTCCATGGATCCTCCTGCCTGGAAGAAGTTGTGACTGCCAAAGGAGTCGTCGGAGTCGGAGGAGCAATCCTTCGACCTTGATAAATTTGACTGTTGAGTTCACGACTTTGCCTTGGTTTCTTTTTTGGAGTTGTGTTCCGTGAGGTTTTTGCTAGATGTGTTTTGTAGTCAAGCGGCATCGTCGTCTTCTGGCGACATCCAATTTGTGAAGGAATCCGGAGTCGTAGACTCCAAGGCCAAGGAAGTGGCCGAACGATCTTCTTCTCCTCCATTGGCGGCCCACTCTGGGCACAATTCATCGAGTTCCCCGCATGCTGGGGGATACCAGGTGGTTGCCCGGATGACTGCGCAACAGTCATCCTCGGAGTCTCTAGAGGACCATCTAAGCATCTCTTTGCTATTTTATCAATCGAATATATTCTTGGTGTTGTTGCTGAACTTTGTTTTCTTCTAATGCAGCTCATCGTGAAGGAGGCTGCTCGCTTGGCGGAGCAAGTCCTGGACATGGGTTGATAGCATGCACGGGTGGACAATCGCCATCGCATTGTTGAAGGTTAGTTTTGCCTTTGTCTTTGTCTTGGTGAAGTTTCTAGATGCGATTGATGATACGGCATGTTCTTTGCAGTTGAGCATAACGAACTTTTGCGTCATGCTGCTTCTCTTGAAAAGACGCTTGCCACGGCGGCAAAGAGTCGCGACGAAGCAATCACGGCCCTGGAGGAATCGCAAAAGCGCGAGGAGGACTTGCGAAAGCACGAAGAGGACTTGCGTTCCTCCAATGCCGAGAGGGAGAAGTTGCTTGAGGAGCAGCTTTTCTCGATTGCTAAGTCCCTCTCAGGTACCCTTTCAGCTGAATTTTCTTTGTTTCTTGCTTCGACATCGTGTTATTGTACTGACACTTTGCTGTATGTAGATGCCGGCGGCCTGAGCTTTGACGCCCAGGCCCTTCGTCGCGATGATGCATTGGCTGGTGCTGTCTCCGCAGTCGAAGACCGCAATGCTTCCCTTCAAGGGACGCTGACGAAGGCCAAGAGTGTGCTCAGTCACATACGCAGGGATCTAACTCCCAAGGCTAAGCTGCTTGACAACCTGGAGGACCTGGTGGAATCCCTTGCTGGGGGTATTCCCATGGACTTCAGGAACTCCCAGCGGCCTGTCAGCGCCACCATGGCACTCGCGATGGTGCAAGCCCATGGCGTGGAGGTGGATCCCGCCGCGATTTCCAAGGCGATGCCCGTCGGGGTAGATGGTCAACAGGTAGTGTTTGCTCCCTTCGCTACTGGCTGTGGTAAATATGGGCCACAACTCATCAATACAGTCACCAAATACTCCGAGGAGCTACAGCGAGCGAAGAATGCGGTGAAGGCTGCGGCATCAGCGGCTGGCACTGGAAAGTCTGTGGCGTCAGAGACCGCCATGGATTCGACGAGGCCCCTAAAGTCCAAGTCGAAGTCGAAGAAGCATGCTGCTCCTTAGTAGCTATCTTGTAATAGTTGTAGTTTTATTTTTGTGTTGAAACCATGTTTTTGTGGGAGTATCCATGTCGAGACTTTGCCGTTTCTAAATGCATTCGAGCCTTTTATCCATGTACTTTTGGTCCCTTATTTTTCTCTTGCTTGGTTTATGATAGGGTACGTCGAGTGGTCTCCCGAGTGATCCTCGTGATTCTCCACCCACCGATGAAACCTTGGCACAACCGCACTCAAAGGTGGATGAGTTGCCTTTGCTTTCGCGACTGCGCGATCGCATTAAGCAATTGGACCGTGAGTTTCCCATCCTCCGTGGTAATACAGATGTATGGAAGTCTAAGGCGAAGAAGGCCACCGCCCGCGAGAAGTATCTCTTGGAGGAGGTGGCACAACTGAGTGAGCAATTCAAATGTTAGCTTTCTGCCCTCTTATATTTTCTTTTAGTCAGTCGCGGCAATGCCTTGTCTTCATAATTTGCCCTTTTTGCTTCGTGTAGTTGTCAGTGCTCGTCATCCGCAGGATGAGAAAGACCGGATTGCCATTCGAATGAATAACCTGACCCAGGAGCAACTTCAGGCGAGTGGGTATTTTTAGGTGGACCATGATCGTGCGATCGCACTTGCGACCCTGTAGGATCGTGCTTCTCGAGTGCTTCAGTTTTGGAAGAAGGCGTAGTCATGCCTTAGGCATATCTATCAAACGATGTTTCCGCTAGACGTCGTCCCTTCAAGCCTGTTGGCTCTTTTGGCGAAGTTCCAAGATCTGAGTGCAGTTCGCGAGTGTGTGCAGCAACAGTTAGTTGCTGGTGCTAAGGCTGCATTATCGCTGGTGCGACTGCATATGCCAGATGTAGATGTTGCAGCTGTTGCTGCTGGGCCGCCGACCCCGCTGGAAGGTATGACCTAGGACATGGTTACGCATTACTAGGCAGTTCTTCTGTTGCAGCAGTAGCTTTGACTTGTATCCTGTATATAATTGTACAAGTGTTGTAAAGTTCGTATGAATATGTTGGATGTAATTAATACCTATTGATATGTGAAGAGCTTGCTAGCTTATATATTTTGCAATTGTGTTTGTACTCTGCAATTCCTTTTCGTTAGCCTAACTTGTGTTTATCTCAGCACCTTGCCAACCTGTCAGGTGCGTTGCAGCTGGGTTGGTGTTTATCAAGGGTTCGATTGGTGTTGTGTCAGCTAGATACTACGATTTGTTCGTAGAACGAAAGAGTAAAGGGTGGCGCATCCCCCTAGTGATAAGATTGCCAGAAAAATAAGGGAAAACACAGAGTTTCGGGGCACTTAGCTTTATTTATTCACGGAATAGTACGAGGTACAATGTGTGGCTAAGTAGCCTGGCTGAATAGCCTTATTTGTAATGTAAAAAATGACTAGGGGTAGAAACGACCAGCTGTGCGACGTTCCAAGGGTTAGAGTATGCGACTCCTGTCTTGAAATCTTTAAGACGATAGGAGCCACCTGGGATTACTTCTGTAATCACGTAAGGTCCCTCCCAGGGAGACTCGAGCTTGAGATGCCCTTGTTGCTTGAGTCGCAGGACCAGGTCTCCTTTAATGAAGGATCTTGGGCGTAGCCTTCTGCTGTGGTAGTTTCGAAGGCTTTGCTGGTAGATCGTTGATCTTTCCGCTGCAATTTCTCGCGCCTCGTCAAGAAGGTCGACAGAGTCTTCGAGTGCAAGAGTGGACTCCTGCTTGCTGTAAGCGACCACCCGCGGGGTTTGTAGTGTAGTTCTGCGGGTAGCACCGCTTCAGTACTGTGCACCATGAAGAACGGGGTGTATCCCGTGGCGTTGTTTGGAGTTGTGCGCAAGCTCTAGAGTACGGATTGCAGCTCGTATGGCCAGCATCCGGGGGCTTGTTCAAGTGGCCAGAGGAGTCGCTTCTTGATTCCGCCACAGACGAGGCCGTTGTCCTTTTCAACTTGACCGTTGGTCTACGGGTGAGCCACCGAGGCGTAGCTTATGTTGATTCCTAGGTTTTTGCAGAATTCCTGGAACTCCTTGGAGGTGAAGTTCGTCCCATTGTCCATGATGATGCTGTGTGGTACTCCAAAGCGGTAGACAATGGACTCGAAGACCTTGACAGCGCTAGCTCCTGATTGATTTGTCACCGGCATGGCCTCGATCCACTTGGTGAATTTGTCGTCTGTGACCAGTAGGTAGACGTAGCCTCCTCACGAGGATTTTGGGAGCTTGCCGACCATGTCGAGTCCCCATTGCGCGAAGGGCCAAGCTAATGGTATTGGCCGAAGTTCCGCGCCAGGTGCGTGCGGTTTGTCCGCGAATCGCTGGCAAGCATTGCAACGCTGGACGATCTCCTTGGCGTCGTGCATGGCCGTGGGCCAGTAGAATCCGGCTCGTAGAGCTTTGGCAACGAGGGCGCGGCTGCCAGCATGGTGCCCGCAAGTGCCTTAGTGGATGTCGAGGAGGACGGCCCTTATGTCCCCGTTGGAGACGCACCGCTGGAGCACTCTTGTGATGCTGCGCTGGTACAATTCGCCGTTGATGACGGCGAATGCCTTGGATCGTTGTGCGATGCGTCGCGCGTCAGTCGAATCATCTGGCAGCCTTTTGCTGAGTAGATATGTGATGTAGGGTTGCGTTCAAGATGGCTCGGTCATCATGACGGTCATTGGTCCTTCGAGTCCTGTATGAAGCTCCAGGTCATCGAGTGCCATTGGCTCATTAGGTGGCGTAGCCCCCGAATCCGTTGATGAGCTTTCTTTCTTCTATTGAGCCTTTGGCTTGATGTAGCGTTCGCAGATGCGCTCGAGAAATACCCCAGGTGGTATGGGGGCACAGGTGGAGCCAATGTTGGCAAGTGTGTCCGCTTCTTTGTTGCTTTCGCGACCCACGTGTCGCAGCTCATAGTCGTCGAAGTCCCCTTCGAGTGTGTCGTAGAGGTCGCGATAGGAGATCATGTTATCGCTCAGTGCGTCGCACTCGTGCATCGTTTGGTTGACCACCAGCTTGGAGTCGCCATAGATGATGAGCCTCTTGGCGCCACAGGCTTTCGCCATCCACATCCCATGGATTAGAGCCTTGTACTCAGCTTCATTGTTGGAGGCAGTGAACTGCATTCGCAGAATGTATTTCAGCTTGTCTCCCTGGGACGATGTTAGTATGACACCTGCGCCAGCTCCGTCCTTTCGTTTGGACCCATCAAAGTGCATTGTCCAGAGATAGGACATATCTGGCTTTTCGGGGAGCTGGTTCTCCATCTAGTGCACAAGGAAATCGGGGAGGACTTGCGACTTGATCACGTCGCGCTTTTCGTATGCGATGTCTCGTGGAGACAGTTCTTGCCCAAAGCGCGACTCTCCCGGTGGCATCAGGGTTATTCAGGATGCGCCCAAGCGGGGTGTCGTTGACCACCACGGGTGCTCCTGGAAGTAGTGGCGCAGTCGCCTGGCTGTCATGAATACGTCGTACGCCAGCTTCTGGTAGTGCGGGTATTGTTGTTTTGTTGGCGTGAGCACCTCGCTGAGGTAGTAGACTGGGTGCTGGACCCCGTGGACCTTGTTTTCTTTGGCTCGTTCCACCACAAGCACCGTGTTGACCACCTGGTTGGTGGCGGAGATGTAGAGCAACAACGACTCCTTTTCGCGTGGAGTCACCGGAAGGGCAGTGTCTTTTCGCCCATTCGACTGACGAATCGACTGAGCGCCGCAATTCGCCCAGCCAGCTGCTGGACGCCTCTTACGTTTGTTGGCTTCTCCATGGCCAGTATGGCTTTTATTTTCTTCAGGTTTGCTTCGATCCCTCTCGCGGAGATGAGATACCCGAGTAATTGGCCAGATGGTATGCCGAACGCTTTTTTCCGGATTAAGCTTGATCCGGTAGCGGTCGAGGTTGGCAAAGGTCTCGCGTAGATCGTCGATTAGCGAGGCTTCCTCTTTTGTTTTGATGATGATGTCATCAACGTAGACTTGGATGTTGTGACCAAGTTGATTCTTGAGGCAGGCCTGCATGCACCGCTGATAGGTGGCTCCTGTGTTTTTTAGCCCGAAAGTCATCGTGTTGTAGCAGAACACACCAAAGGGTGTTGTAAACACCGTTTTCTCTTGGTCTTCCTCCTTCATTCGAATCTCATTGTAGCCTGAGTAGGCATCGAGGAAGTAGAGACGCTCACATCCCACGGTGGAGTCGAGGATCTGGTCGATTCGCGGAAACGTGAAGTGATCCTTTGGGCAGTGCTTATTCAAGGAGGTAAAGTCCACACACATCCGCAGGATATCTGTGTCTTTTTTAGGCACAAGCACCGTGTTGGCGAGCCAAGTGCTTTCCTTGATCTCGCGTATGAATTTGGCGTCGAGGAGTCTGTTGATCTCCATTCCGCCTGCCTTTGCTCTTGGTTCAGATTGTCTGCTTGACTAGCCTTGCGTCTGGATTTACATTGAGTGAGTGCTCGGCGAATTACCTGGGAACTCCTAGCATGTCCGCTGGACACCAGGCGAAGATCTCCCAGTGCTCACGAAGGAATTCGACGAGCACGAGTTCCTATGCGGAACTCAAGTTGTTAGTGATAAGGGTCGTCTTGGTCGGGTCCGTTGGGTGGACCTAGACTTTCTTCGTGTGCACCGACGAGTCGAAGGATAGGTCGGGTAAACTTGGCCTGCTCAGGGGAGGCAGACTGTTGTCTGTTGACTCCTTTTATCTTGCGAGTTCCTCCTGCACGCCGAAGGACTGGGAGATTCTATTGAATTCCCTATCGCAGCCGTCGGACCTCTTGAAGTTGCCGTTTATTGTGATTACGTCGTTTGGACCCGGCATCTTCATCTGCAGGTAGGCGTAGTGTGGCATTGCCATGAACCTCGCAAACGCGACACGCTTGAGGATGCAGTGATATTGTGAAGGCCAGTCGACGACCTCAAAGTCGATGCGCTCTCGCCGAAAGTTTTGCAGCGTGCCGAAGATGACGTCGAGGTTGATTTTGCCCAATGGATATATGTCTTTCCCTGGGACGATGCCGTGGAAAATCATGTCTGAAACTTCCAGGAACGTCAGAGGGATCCTTATCGCCCACAAGGTACTCGCAAACATGAGGTTAATGCCACTACCGCCATCCATGAAGATACGACTCATGTCGAAACCCCCAATCTACGCCTCGAGTACGAGGGGATAGTGGCCTAGACGAGGAACTTGGCACGGGTGGTCACGCCTGTCGAAGGTGATGCAGGAGTCACTTCCACTGAGGTACTCAGTGGTGGAAGGTGGAGAGTTTATCGCCAAGTTAACTTGGCGAGTGATGGCTTTCTGCACTCGATTTGAGGGACACCCTTTTTGGATCATCCCCATGTTGCCCACGGCTCGTGGATATGGTTCACCTCCGTGATGCTGGACCGGTGCAGCCGCGGTTGGTGGTGGTCCGGGCGGTGGTGGAGGAGCTCCATGTGCCACAGCGCCTAGGGTGGCTCCATAGCCCCTGTTGACTGCGTCGTGATCCATCCGAGCCAGGCCTTCGTGGAGTTTGAGGAACTCGCGGCAGTCCTTGAGAAGGTGGCTAGATTTCTTCTTGCCATCGTGCTTGTCAATGTAGAAGTGAACGTTGCAGGGCCCAGACAGTTTGTCCTCGATATATGTTGCGGGTGCCTCTTCGCGAGTGCGGCGTTGCCATACCTGTGTGGTTTTCTGCTGTCACGGTATCCACCATTGCGGTATCCGATGTTGTGGTTGTCGTCGCGTTTGTCGGTGTAGCCGGCTGTGACCATGTTGACCTTGCCACGGTCATCGTAGACGCGCATTTGACGTTTGCTTCGGCGATAGCGTTTGTGCCCAAGGTCGTCGCCATCATAGGAGTAGGTACGGTTCTTCACCGAGTCTTCTC
Source organism: Avena eriantha (assembly GCA_910589775.1). Lineage (NCBI taxonomy): Eukaryota > Viridiplantae > Streptophyta > Magnoliopsida > Poales > Poaceae > Avena > Avena eriantha. The sequence goes on from OU342743.1 coordinate 17,445,763, forward strand.
CATCAGCCCGCCGATTCGTAATTTCCATCAGGTGGTCGATCATTTTGGGCTTCGAGCGGCCCAGCTCCTCCCTGAGCTCTATACGGCAAACGCCGCCATTGAACGCGTTGATTGCGCGGTCCTCCGAGATGTTTTCTGCGGAGTTCTTGATGATGGACCATCTCTAGATGTACGAGCATAGCGATTTTCCCGATCTTTGCTAGCAACTTCTCAGCTCTTCGATTGATGCGGGCCTTTTGTAAGTGCCCTTGAAATTGCGCACAAAGCTGTAGACCAGCTCTTCCCAGCTACGAATGGATCCGCGCGGGAGGTTGTTGAGCCATGCGCGAGCGGCGCCCTGCAGCTGTAGCTGCAGGCACTGCATGGATGTGCTTCAACTCCCGCCATGTAATCTGACAGAAGAGATGTGGTCTTCCAACTAGATTTTCGGGTCCTGTAGACCATCGAACTTTGGGTTCTCTGATGGGAGTTTGAACCCCTTAGGCATTCGCTTTTGCCTGATGGCCCTACTAAAGCATCTGGTGCCGCATAGTTCAGTCTCGTCTTCTTCTGAGTCAGTCGAATGAGCGCGTCTTGCCCGCATCTTGTCGACTTTGCGCTATGTGAGGTCATCACGTGCATCGTAGTCATGATCATGCCGTCGTGAGCGGCGACGTCGAGATAGGTCGTGGCTATCATCGCTGGATGAGGGCGAGGAGTAGCATTTTGCCGGAGCCTTGCTTTTCTTTGGCTCTGGTACATGCTCTTTGTCAAGGGCTGCCTTGACTAGCCCCAAGCCCACGATCGTAGATCGATGCATGGCAGCTCGTGGATCTCTAGCTGGCGGCTGGTTGTTGAGGAGGTACATGGTGGCCGCCGTTACCGTGGCTTGCGGTGTCTTCGGGAGCACGTTGCCCCGTGTATCCATCGTCATGGAGCCGAAGTCGAGGACTTTCGCGGCTTCCATGCATTCCTCCTTGGTGAGGTGGGCCAGTTGAGATCTTCTCTTGTTGGCTAGGTACTCGTTGCCTTTGGAGGAGGATCCTCTATGGGAGGAGAGCCTGGCTCGCCGAAGGCTTGATTCGTCCACCGCCTTTTTACGCGCTTCGAGTTGCACGATTGCATGTAGCTGGTGTCTGTATTCCTCCTTCAGTAGCCAATGGTAGCCCATCCGCATGTCTTGCGGGGAATTGAGGGGCAGATGATTGCCTCGCAGAGCTTCTCGACATCGGGCCCACTCGTTGTCGTTGAGCTTGATCACCACACGCTCTCGAGTGTGTTCATTCACTATGGTCGGCGGTTCTCCTGCCGCTCATTTTTTTACGAGCACGCCGTTGCCACCATTGGTGGGGCCGCCATTAGGCATACTGCCGTTTGGTGGTCCGGTGCCGTTGGGTGTGCTGCCGTTGGGCGGTCCGGTGCCAGATCCGGTGCCAACATTTTCGCGATTGGCGGTAGTGTCGCCTGCGTTGATGACCGCGCACATGAAGTGGTTGGGGAATCTGTTGCTCCTACAACTTTCAGATCCAAAGCCGTAGGCTCCGTCTTTAGTGGCCAGGTCACCCAGATCGGATCCGCGACTGCTGTCGCTGTCCGTGCTCCCAGCTGTTGCTGAGGCGTTAAGCTCGCCGAGGGCGCCGATTGGTGGCGGGAACCACGATGCTAGAGCAATCGCGGATGCCGTCGGCTGGTCAAGCATGCGAAGCGTGCCCATCTGACTAACCTGGAAGCGGAAGCTTCCAATCGCCAGACTGTTTCCATCGCCCACGAACTCGAAAGCCGAGCGAGTGGCCGGCATGTGGACGGTGAAGTCGAACACGCCGAAGAGCTGGCGAATCTCTGCTGTTGTGGAGTTGTAGATCGTAGTTGATGGGGCCGAAGAAGCCGCGACATCAGCACTCCCGATTCCAACATACGGCGCCAATTGACGAGGGTTTAACTCGTCAATGCCCATTGTTATGGACTTGAGTTTTGGAGAAGGAGGGAGCGCTAGAGGCATCAATCGGCTAGCAAACAAGCACACAGGGATGCAAGTTTACCCAGGTTTAGGCCTCGTAGAGGTCCCTACTCCTGCTTCTCTGCTCTTGGAATTAACGAAGGAATCGAAGATTACAGGGGCACGCAGATGCAATTTGGCGAGAGTTGTGGAAACTAGGGTTGCGTGTGTCCTCCTCGCCGCCTCCTCCTAGCCTTTATATAGATAGGCTAGGTCTCGGGTAGCAGGTCCAGTCGGTTACAGATTAGGGTTTCCCCTTTTAACTTTCTATCTTAAGCTTCTTCTTGTCTCACAAGCAATTGAGAGTCCGTGGGCCACTCGAATTCTCCACTGGGCCTTGGCAACGCCATGGGTTTCTGCCGTATCTGGACCGTATATACCAAACTCGAGTACCTATAGGGTATACCCATGTCAAGTACAGATCCTGATACATATGCATGTACATGGGTAATACTCTATTAAGATACAGGTTAATATATACGTGGATGTATTTGTACGAGTTTAGCGGGGAGGGGGTAGTACTGGACCAAACCCATAACATATATGTTTGGTTGCACCTGTGGTAGTGTTGTGGTCACCACTTCTCACAGGTGGTGATATTACCACGCAGGAGCAACTATGTAGCAAATTAAACTAGCAATAGCAAATTAGAATCCTAACTACTAGCAAATATCAATTCGCAACAATGTTACCTAGCTACTAGCAAATGACGGTTCGACAGAATATTACCTAGCTAGTACGAATGATTGGTTTACACTAACATTAGGGTTTGTTCATAGAATACAAGGGCACTACTTCATCAGTCTTTCTTCTCCACTTCTTCATCTTTAGATCATATAGTTTCCTCTCGTTGTCCACATGTGTAATCTGATATCGGACAAGCATTTTTTTTGATGTGTTGTTTGTATCCTATCCTATCTCACGGAGCAATAGTGATTCCTTTTTTATTTTCCGTAGGAATAATAAAGCTTCCTTGGTATTCCTTCCGTTCCATGATATAAGCCTTTTTAGTAAGCTGTTTTAGCTTGCTAAAAAGGCTCACATTGTGAAACAGAGGTAGTACATATTAATAGAGATTTACGGTTCAAATTCCACACTGCAAATTCTGAAGAGAAAGCAAAGTCTCGGCATCAATCACCAATCGTACCTGATTGGTTGGTTCTATCTTTGAGTTCTTTGTTTATGTTGGGTAAAGTTGTAATACTGCACAGATTTGCTGAAGCATGTTAGAGCATCTTCACTCGAGCCTCCCTCCATAGGACGTCCGTCATGAATGTTTTTAGACCCATATGGGGGGCAGCCGGATAGTTCAAAGAATTAGGAGGCTGGTTTCCAGCCGTGCCCCATACAAAAAATTCAAACATTCAAAATAACTAACAAATTCGTTAAAATACGAAATTGACGGTGGTTTCAGAGGTAGTTCAAACATGTTTGTACAAAATTTAAATAAATAAGAAAAACTAAAAACTATTGGCGGCCACGACCAAGCACGCCTAGGCCAAGCCGACGGTACATCGTTGTCATGAGGTCCTCCTCGATGTCGTCCTCCCTGGGATCCTACTTCGGCGACGGCATGGTGTTGCAGCCATGGCACAGGTCACTGCACTTGACCGGCCTCGTCATCGCCCTCCAGGTCAACGAATAGGCCGAGGCGGCCTGCACGCTCGGCCTGCTCGCGTCGGTACTCCTCCAAAGATCGCCTCCACGAACTCATCCATCGCTGGCGGCATGGCTTCGAACGAGGCGTGCTCTGCCATGCGCTGGCCCGGAAACTCCTCCGGGTCCTCATAGTTCTTGATCTGCAGGGTGCCCGCCTTGTACTCTGGTAGCGACGTCCACTCCTTCACCTCCTGCTTGGGCCTGACGAGGCGGAGGCGACCGCGGGGAGAAGAGGGATGGCACGTTGCACGACAATCACAGATGACGACGCCTCTACCCGAGTGCCGGCGGGGAGGAGGACGGTCCTCTGGCTCGTCCTTCACGGGTTCTAGCTTGGCGCCATAGCGAGGGGAGGACGAAGACCTTGACGACGAGGAGTGCGAGGAAGAACCCGACGCCTGGTGGCATGGAGCCCAGGCCTGGAGGCCGTGGCGGGGCTGCCGCTATTGCGACGGTGGCATCGTCAGGTGTGGGTAGTTCCCCGAGGCGATGTAGTCAAGCACCCAGGCGAGCATACGCCCTGGGGCGCTCCACCACTGCCGCTGGCCACCGGTAGCAGACCATTGCCGTCGTAGGCGGCGGTGCGGTCCTCCCGCTGATGCTCGAAGAAGGCCGACCTTGTTGGGATCCTCTAGGGGTTGTCCGTCTCCTCCAGTGTGAGGACGGCCCAGAAATGCTCGTAGATGGCCGCGGATCGGCCCTGGCCGACCAGCACCGCAAGTAGCAGCAGACGACCAGCGCTGAGGACCCAACCCTTTGGCAACAGAAAGTCCAGAGGGACAGGGTACTGGGCGTCCCAAAGCACATGCGCCTCCTGGACGAGCAACCACTGCCTCCTGAAGTCGTTCACGGCGGTGCCATCTCCTGGAAAACGCTCCATTGGCAGGGATGGTGGCTAGGGTTTGGACGGGGAGATTGTGGGCGAGAGGTATGGCTGTGTGAAGGAACGACACGGCAAGGCCGTTTTAATAGTGGGGAGGGGAGGCAAGCGGTGGAGGCGCATTAACCCTGCAACGTGCCCCAACGACGTGACGTGTCGATGCTTCCGACTGCCGTCTATCGGTGCAAGGCTACGATAGAGCTCATGCCATTAATCGCGGCGGGCAAGGAGGAAGATGGACCGATGATGCCATAGCTGCTTCCAAGGCTAGCCCGTGACGACCAAACTGTTTGCACGCGTCCGCCCCGCACGCCTTTCAGCCTGGGGGCACCGGATAACTAGTTGGTACGCGCTGGCGCCAAAACCAAATTGGAGGCCGGGTGGGTGTCCATTTTGACCCGACACCCCCATAGGTCTTTGGGGGTGCCTTTAGGACCGCGAGTGGAGATGCTCTTATAGTACCATCTTGATCGTACCGAAACTGCCATGCAGTTTGTTGGGCATTTACAGAAGATATTTTAGGTTGGGATGTGTTAGAGTTTATATTCCACCGTAACATGGCCTGTCACGTACGAGATAGCTTAGTTCGGGAAGGTTCAGTTGTTGTATCGATCAAGTCCGGATTATAAGGGCTAAGATCAATCTCCTCCCGGGATATCTTCCGTGTAACAAACTCCGTTCCTATCGCCATGTTACGACCCCTATTTAACACGTAACCGATGGTAGATCCATCCATCGTTCTCAGAATAGCGATTATATGGTATCAGAGCCATCTTCTTCCTAAAACGCATCTACATGTGCTTCGCCCCTCCTCCCACCATGACCAATCCCCTTGCCGGCCAAGGCGTCTCTGAGAAGCTGACTCGGGAGAATCACCTCCTGTGGCAGTCCTAAGTCCTCCCTCTGATCAGGGGAACCTGGCTCCTAAGCTTCCTCAACAACGATGTAGAGGCGCCGCCCGAGACCATCGAGGTGGATACGGACGGCAAGAAGAAGGAGGAGGTGAACCCTGCGTATGAAGCATTGCTAGAGAAGGACCAGCAGGTCCTGATGTTCCTCCCCAACTCCCTCTCTAAGGACATCCTCGTCTGCACCATTAGCATGGAGACGTCAGCTGAAGTATGGGATCCCATCAAAACGATGTTCGCATCCCAGTCCAAGACGCAGGTGTCAAACCTGTCCATCGCCCTCGCCAAGACGAGGAAGGAGAACATGACGACACCTCTGTTCTTCGCAACGATGAAGAGCCTCGCCGATGAGCTTGCTACAGCAGGCCATGAGATCGAGGAGGACGAGCTCGTGGAGTACCTCCTGGCCGGCCTCGACGACAGCTATAATCCTCTCGTCACAGCCATCGGCGTCAACAGCAATGAAAAAGACCTCACGGTAAGCGATCTATATGCACACGTTGTTGCCTATGACAATCGCATGGAGCTCCTTCAGGACTATGGAGGTGGCTCCTCCGTTAATGGAGACTTCCGTGGTGGATGAGGAGGGCCGCACCGACGCAGCCATCGTGGAGGACAACAAGGCGGAGGCCGTGGTGGACGCGGCAACGGCGGCGGTGGCCACCATGGAGGAGGCCGTGGCGGCGGCAAGGACTGCGACAGCATCACCTGCCAGATATGAGGCAAGCAGGCCATGAAGCTTGGAAGTGCTGGCACCGCTACTCCGACGATGAAGACGAAGGAGAGGAGGAGAAGGGCACTCATGTGGCATCCTATGGAGTGTATGATACATTACAAATGTATCTATAATTTTTGATGTTCCATGCTTGATTTTATCTACTTTCCTATGTTTTGTCCACACTTTGGAGTACTTTTCATATGATTTCTTAGACTAACCTATTAACAAGAGCCAAAGTGCTAGCTGCCTGTTTTCTGCTGTTTTTGGTTCCAGGAAGTCAGAAAATGAATATTCTTGGAATTGGACGGGACAAAAGCCAAAGTTATTATTTTATCGGGGGACACTTGGAGCCAGAATACGAGATGGAGAAGGGCCAGAGGGCGGCCACACCACCTGGCCGCGCGGCCAGGCTTGGCCCGCGCCAGGGGGTGGTGTGGCCAGCCCAGGCACCCCCTCGGCCTCTCCTTCTGCCTATATATTGTCTCTGATACGGAAACCCTAAGTACCCAATCAAAAATCCACGAAAGAGTATGTAGCCGCCGTCGTCTCGATCCCTAGATCGGGAGGGATCTGAAGCTCTTCCCGGCACCCTGCCAGAGAGGGGAATTCACCCTGGAGGCCTTCTTCATCATCATGCAAGCCTCCGGTGTGATGTGTGAGTAGTTCATCTCTAGACTACGGGTCCATGTAGTAGCTAGATGGCTGGTTCTCCTCCTTTGTGCTTTCATGTCTAGATCTTGTGAGCTCCGTTCATGATCAAGATCATCTATTTGTAATTCTGCATGTTGTGTTTGCGGGGATCCGATGGATATTGAGATGCTATTTCAGATTGATTATTGATTCTATCATGTCTTTATTATTTGTGATCTTGCATGCTTTCCGTTGTTAGTAGCTATCTTGGCCAAGTAGATGCTAGCAACTCCAAGAGTTAGTATTTATGCTCGATAGTGGGTTCATTCCTCTGGTAATCTGGGGAAGTGACAGAAATCTCTAAGGTACTAGATGTGTTCTTGCTACTAGGGAGAAAACAACAATCCTTTGTTCATAGAACAATCGTATTGTTTACTTTACACGCAATTCGTAATGCAATAATCTGTTGCTTGCTACTTAATACTGGAGGGGGTTCGGATGATAACCTGAAGCTGGATTATTAGTCATAGATGTAGTTGGATGGCGGTATATGTATAATGTTGTAATGCCCAATCAAATCTCATAGGAGTCAAGATGATTAGTATATGCATGTATGCTTTCTTGGTGTCTGTCAATTGCCCCGATGTAATTTGTTCACCCAACATATCATCTATCTTAAGGAGAATCACCTCTAGTGAACTATGGACCCCGGTCCTTTCTTTTACTATCAATCTACAACCAAATTGTTTACTGCTTTGTGTTTACTTTCTGCAAACTATTACTTTCTTCCATTCGATATGTTTAATCCTTTGTTTTCACCAAAACCGGTGAGATTGACAACCTCATCTCAAGTTGGGGGCAAAGTTCTGTGATTGTGTTGTGCAGGTCTCCACGTTGCTGCTGGCACCGGTAGTGCGCCCTGCCAACGTTCAGCTAGCTACACCTTTGGGATGTTTCCTTGCTCCTACTGGATTGATAACCTTGCTTTCGTACTGAGGGAAAACTTGCTGCTGTGGTCATCCTACCTTCCTCTTGGGGTTCCCCAACGAGCTCGATATATTTTGGGCCATTAGTGGACACGAACTGGTGATACGACACCGGTGCCACGGACCACATCATCGGTGAGCTCAACAAGCTCACCATGAAGGAAAAGTACCATGGCCACGAGCAAGTCCACACGACCAATGGCCAAGGTATGAGCATTAGTCATGTTGGTCATGCCATTGTAAATACTCCCTCTAAAAATTTATATCTTAAAAATGTTCTCCATATTGCACAAGCCACCAAAAATTTCGTTTCTGTTCATCGATTTACCAAAGATAATGATGTCTTTATTGAATTTCACCCGTGGTATTTTTATGTCAAGGATCGAGCCACGACGAAGGTACTTCTTAAAGGTAGATGCTCCCAAGGCCTCTACCCCATGATTTTTTCACCATCCTCCAAGAATAAACGAGCTTTCAGTGCCATCAAGCCTTCAGCTTCGGAATGGCATAGCCGACTAGGACATCCTTCTCTCGCATCGTTCAACAAGTTATTAGTAAACATTAGCTTCCTTGCTCAGATAAATCTAGTAGTAAGTCTGTGTGTGACTCTTGTCAAAGAGTCAAAAGTCATCAATTGCCTTATGTAAGATCCACTAGTGTTTCCACTGCTCCATTACAACTTATATTCTCTTATGTTTGGGACCTGCGCCATCCTCTGTAGGGAGAAAACCCTACTATGTAAGCTTTATTGATGACTTTAGTAAGTTTGTGTGGATTTATCTTCTAAAGAAAAAGTCTGATGTTTTCCAAGTCTTCCACAATTTCCAAAACCTTGTTGAACGCCAATTTGATAGAAAAATCCTTGTCTTTCAATCCGACTAGGGTGGAGAATATGAAAAATTAAACTCCTTTTTTCAGAAAATAGGCATAGAACATCATGTATCCTGCCCTCATGCACACCAAAAAAATGGATCAGCCGAACACAAGCACCGACATATTGTAGAAGTAGGGCTTGCACTTCTTGCCAAAGCATCCATGCCACTCAAATTTTAGGATGAAGCCTTTTTGACTGCAACATATCTCATTAACATGTTACCATCAAAAGTCATTAATAATGACACTCCTACGGAACGCCTCTTTCACAAAACTCCAGATTACGCATCTCTTCGTATTTTTGGTTGCGTCTGTTGGACCAATCTTCCACCATATAACAAACACAAACTTGCTTTTCGCTCCAAAAGATGTGTCTTTCTTGGCTATAGTCATATGCATAAAGGTGCGAAATGCCTTGATATCAAATCTGGTCGAGTCTACATCTCCCGTGATGTTGTTTTTGATGAAACGGTGTTCCGCTTTGCTGATCTTCATCCCAACGCTGGCTCTCTCCTCCGGCAAGAGATTCTTCTACTTCCTGAGTATCTCCAAAATCCTTCGGTGTCATCTCAAGAGGGGGGGGACAAGGCTGATCTAACACCTAATGCTTATGTAAATCCTGGTATTTATGATGCCTTTCAGGTACAGCAGGAAGCAGTGGAAAATTCTGTGCAAAACAGTGTAGAAATGAGCCAAAATGGTGCACATCTGCGGTACGTATTACCGCATGCAACCTCACACGCGAACGGCGCAGAAAACAAGCAAGAATCAGTTGCATCATTATCGGGCAGCAAATCTGCTCCGGGATTGTCGCCGAACACAGTAGAGAATCGGCCTCATACGTTGGGTGGGGCCACGACAGCGACCCATCCACAGTTCAGCATGCCATCACCTGGGACCACGCGTGCCACGTGTCGTCTGGGATAAGCGGGCCCAGCAAATCCACGCGTGCGGGCGCTGCATCGAGCGGGGCAACGACCTCGTCTGGGATTCCCTCCCCTGACGCGCACAATGACTCGGCAGCGGAGTCCTCTGCCCAAGGCGACGATATGGAGGAATATGTGCTAACCCAAGAGAAATATGCTTCAAACTTGATTAGCAGAGTTGGTCTAAAAGGTTGCAAACCCCTATCTACACCACTCTCAGCATCAGAAAAACTCTCAATCACAGAAGGAGAAGCTTTGGGACCAGAAGATGGTACAAGGTACAGGAGTATAGTTGGAGCACTTTAGTATCTAACACTCACTAGACCATATATTGCCTTCTCAGTAAACAAGGTATGCCAGTTCCTTCATGCACCTACAACTGTACATTGGACAGCTGTAAAAAGAATTTTGAGGTATGTAAGTGGAACAGTAAGTCTTGGGCTAACCTTCAGAAAGTCATCCTCTACTCTAGTAAGTGCCTTTTCAGATGCAAATTGGGCAGGCTATGTGGATGACAGAAAATCAATAGGAGGTTTTGCTGTATACCTTGGGCCTAACTTGATTTCTTGGAGTGCCAGGAAACAAGCAACGGTGTCAAGATTAAGTACAGAAGCTGAATATAAGTCTCTTGCAAATGCCACTGCGGAAATTATATGGATTGAGTCTTTATTAGGAGAGTTTGGTGTTCACAAAGATCAAATCCCATGTTTATGGTGTGATAATATGGGAGCTACTTATCTTTCAGCTAATCCTATATTTCATGCAAGAACTAAACACATTGAAATTGATTTTCATTTTGTGAAAGAAAGAGTGTCAAACAAGCAGCTGGAGATCAAGTTTATTTCATCCAAGGATCAGGTGGCAGATGGCTTCACCAAGGCGTTGCCAACAAGGGAACTTGAGGAATTCAAGCACAATCTCAATCTAAGAAAGAATTCTGATTGAGGAGGGGTGTTAGAGTTTATATTCCACCGTAATGTGGCCTGTCATGTATGGGATAGCTTAGTTCGGGAAGGTTCGGTTGTTGTATCGATCAAGTCCGGATTATAAGGGCTAAGATCAATCTCGATCAATCTCCTCCCGGGATATCTTCCGTGTAACAAACTTTGTTCATATCGTCATGTTACGGCCCCTATTTAACACGTAACCGATGGTAGATCCATCCATCGTTCTCAGAAATCCTATAACGATTATAGGATGCACCAATCTCTGGGTTGTTAGTGATTGATGATCGACTCGGTTTGGCATTCATCATGTAAAAGTGTCGTCCTGAAACGTAACATCAAGAAGGGAGACAGTCCTTGGTCCATTTTTTTTTTTTTGAATGATCTTGGTCCATATAATTGGAGCTGGTTTGAGATCAATGTCTATCATGGGGAGGGGTAGCTTACCTATCATATGATTATGGTTTCCTTGGGACTAATTCTTTACTTCAATCCCGTGCATCTCCTGTAGCAGCCCACGCACGTAGCATGAGGTGAGCCTGAGAGTGAGAGGTTCGTGTTCTCTGGATTCACGGGCGATGCGACGTTGCCAGCAGTGCATATGCGACGAAGTGCGGTGCGAAACATGTTCCTCCATCCAGAGACAGCCAATTGCCCTTACAATACCGAATTCTGTCTCCGCATCGCCAGCCTTTTTGCGGTTCCAAAGTTAGCTGGGCGTAACATGTCCCGTGTCCGTTTTCTTAGTAGTAAGAAAACGGATACGGAACAGGTTGCATCATCTTCCAAAAAGAGTACTCTGCCAGGCTGATGACATGTCGGGCTCACCGTATCTACAGAAACCCCTTTACAACTCATGTCAATCAGATCGATAGGAAGACATCCAAAGCACAACAACGCCTCAGCGGCCGGCTGCTCTATGTCCTCTGGAACGCCTGGAAGGAAAGAAATCGAAGAATTTTCAATGGAAAACGCCTTACCTACATTGAGGTGGCCTCCATCGCCTGGGATGACATTCAACAGAGGGAAAGAGCCTACGGCAACTTCATGCAGGCTATCCCCACTGAGCCGGATTAGGTTTTATTTTTCTTTCCAGTCCTCATGGTGGTTTTTCTGGCATTTTCCCACCATAATCTAAAAATGTCCTCTTGTACAGTGTGTCGTGGTTTGTTTTTCCTATTCTAATAGAAAAGACAGTGCTCCTGCCGGTTGCCCTCAAAAAAAAAATCAGGGTAAGCACGAACATCTAGCTCTGCTATACTCGATCATCCACGAAACAAGATGTCGACAACCGGAGCAGCGAAAATACTATCCGTGCAAAGGACAAGGACGATGGTGTCCAAGGCACGCACATAGAATACTGCATATTTTTGAAGAGAAAGAAAAAATAATTTCTTTCAATAATTCTTTGTTTTATGTCCGGAAAAGCTGTACTACACTAGTTCGGTGAAGCAGGTGCAGTAGCCACTTGATTTGTACGATGCAATATGTTTGGTATTCACAGAAGATTTTATGTTAGGACGCACCAATCTCTGGGTTGTTAGTACTTGATGATGATCCACGGTTCGGTGTTCATCATGCATGTAAAACTCATGTCGTACTGAAAATGTACCATACACAAGGCCGGGGAAGACAGATCAGTCCTTCCTTGGTCCATATTATTATTGGAGATGATCTGAGATGAACGTCTATCATGGGGTAGCTCGCCTATCATTGTTGTGGATCATATTTTCCTTTGGGAGCACGTAGCATGACGTCATCCCGCCATGTTGTTTGTGTTCTCTGGGTCCACGGGCAGTGTAGTGTCTGGTGCGGTGTGACTCTGCCTGAACGCCCAACCCTGTCTCTGCGCAACATGTTTCACATCCGAGTCACCACCTCAACTTCCTGAATAATAATAATTCTCTGAAACTGCAGTCGCAGAGAACGTCGCATATATTCGCCGTCGGATGATCATCCGGGAAATGTACCATCACGCGTTATTTTTGTTTTCCTTGGATAGAAAACTAGCTAGAGCCGTTACGTTGCGCGCGTGCACTTGGATCGATCCCTGTAGTGTAGCTAGCATGAGTCCTGCTCGGCAGGTTTGTGTTGTGTGGACTGAATTATTCACTTGCAGTGTGCCCCGTGACTGTGCCTGTAGAGCAAGTTGACGCTAGAAGAATACCCAACTCTGACTCCTTTACGCCAGCTTCTTGGGTTTGCCGAGTTAACTGGCGCAACTTCGTGTCTGTTTTCTTGGTATGTATCTAACAACGCACTTGCATCATCTTCCAAAAAGAGCACTTGCGCATCTCAGCATCTGTTGTCTCTAGCTGCCGGGCTCGTGGAATCTACAGAACGCCTTTTTACAGCTCCTCCTGTCACTCACGACTCACGAGACGATCGTACGCACACTCACTCACATGTACAGTAAAAAATACTACTCGACGATCACCCCATCCCTCTGACTCTGAGCCAAAAGGCAAGCACCAGCAGCTCTGAATTACTGGATCATCCACATGCAGAACAAGCTAGAAGGCGAAACTGCGACCCGTGCAGATCGAGGACACGGACCCACAAGTCCAAGGCGCGACATGCAGATAGGTACGGACGGTTGGTTTCCCTTTACGCTCATTAGTTAGAGTACAATCTTACTACTCCCTCCAATCTAAATTAATTGACTTCAATTTGTTTAGATTCGGATGTACTTCATGTAGATATGTTTTAGTGCTAGATACGTCCGAATCTAGACAAATCCAAGCCAATTAATTTGGATCGGAGGGAGTAGCATTGATTATTTGTCCTCGCCAAAATAAGATGCACGCAGATGGTCGGTGCAGATTTTATAGATAATACGGACACGGTTTCCTTTTACGGCCATTACGTGTTCCTCAATCAAGCGAGTTGGAGCATGATGATGATGAGTAGTAGTACAGCTTTGCACCGATTCGTCCTCACCAAAATGCATATGCACACGCAAATGGTCGGCGCGTCACGCCCGATCGATCCGATCGGCCGGTGGTGCCTCATGCATGCATGGCCGTATCGTATCCATCCCGTCCGTGGGTTGGCTACTTGACTTGCCTGCCTAGGTTCGTCGCGAGCGCACATGGCGCCGCGCGCGGCATCTCTTTTGGCCGGACGCGCGCCCGTGCCCGTGATTCCGTGCATAGTGGTGGTATCGCCAATCCATGGGCGACATGTGAACCTTTTACTCCGGCTCTCGCGGTGCTCCTGTCCAGTCCAGTCCAGTCCATGATCGATGCCTCCAATCCATGGAGGTGCTGCGAGGAAGATCTAGGTCGGGCGGTGCGGCCCTTCCCTGCTTTTCGGTCGGCCTCGGATCCCGACGATGATTGATTGTTCACTACGGGCGCGTTTGGTCGCTCTGCAAAGCACTCTAGGGCTAGACCCACCGGCGGAGCCACTAGAGGGTCGAGGGTTGGCGACCGACCCAGCTCACATCGGAGCAGAAAACATCGAGAGGTACGAAAAAAATTGGTGGCACAAAAATAGAGGAACGAGCGTAAGGTGTCAAGTGTGATCCAACAAAATTCCATTTATAGTTAATTTGTCAAATTCTAGTGTATGTTTTTGATAAAATTTACACTAGATTTTGACAAATAAACTAAAAGTGAAACTTTGGTGGGATCTCACTTGATATCCTAAACAGGCCCGACTCCCGATCCGGTCGTGTCTCTCGAGAATCAGCAATCCCAGATCCCTAGCCACGTAATCATCTCCCGCCGACCACCGCGACGCCCCGCCAGGTCAGCCGCGCCCCTCTCCCGCGCCTCCTCTCCCGCCTGTCGTCGCCACACCCGTTGCCCATAGCCGGCACGCATTAGTAGCAGGCACCACCAGGTCTTGCCCTGCCACCAGCGCCACGCACAGCAAGCTCCGCTCTGAGGGATGCCAACGAAGAAGTCAAGTGGATACATGCCGAGGAGGAAGAAGCAGCTGCAGCACTAGCTCTAGCTTACGAAGAAGAGGCATCAATTTTAAAAAATCTCAATAGGGCACGCCAGGAGCAGGTTAATTTCCCCTTGAGACTTCGGATTTCATTTTTATTTTTGATGTCTACTTTTCTAGTGACTAGTAATGTACAGAAGATTGCAGAAAGAGTGATTTCATTTTCAATGTTGTAGGAAGGAGTTTCTGAAACCTTTGATCTAGCAAATGTCGTTGTCGATCCAGGAGTTCAGAAACCAATTGAGGAATATGGTACCCCTGAAACCAGAGATAAAATGAGTTGAGTATATTTGTTGAGAGACCATAATCGTTTAATTGGTCATAATTTTTCCAAAATAAAATTTGGTTATAATATTTTCAAAACAAAATTTGGTCCTCAATTTTTTACTTGCCAACATGGACAAAACGTAATGGTACGATACCATCTTATCAAAATGTAGCTCTATTTTGTATGTTCTTCTTGTTATTTCTAGTTATTTTGTAGTTGTACTTGATGAAATATACAAATTTAATCGGTTTAGACTTTTTTTGTTGAATACACTTGCTTCTGTCAAAAAAATTAAAGCTTATTTTTTCGACCCGATTCAGTTTAATTCCTGACTCCGCCATTGCCAGACCCAACTTGAACGCTCAAATCGAGCGTTTCCGTGGAGCCATGCCCTGGAGCTGTACAAAAGGGGGGCGGCGCGGGTGCCTAGGCGGGAAACAGAAGTTTCCCGGCCCTGCTTCGCGCCAAGAGTACCCTCAACTGCTGGGATGGCTCACCCTTCGCGTTGGCCCTCCCCAAAATCCCCCTCCTCTTGATTCAACACCACGAGCGGCGGAGCCGGCCGTGGCGCAGATCTACCGTACCCGGCGGTTCCTCCAACTCCGGGTGGTGAGGGACGTTCAGCGGCATTGAGGCGCATCTCCCTCCTTCTCCCTGCCCAGGCATCGCCATGTGTGAGGTAAGTACCATGAATCTCTCTCCACTACTATTTCGAGTAGGACCGAAGCACCGATTTAGGAAGAACTCACCGTAGCTCCGGATTGTTAGGTCGACAGGATGACGTTTTTCCATCAGGCAACTACACTTATAGCAGTGATCCAAGCCTGGATCATGTTGTTGCACAAGAGAGCTGTTAGGCGGGCTGTGTTTCCTACACTGATGTACGGTCCTATGTGTGCCTGATATGAATAAATGATGGCCAATCTGAACTACATCTACAACTACAACGATGTAGAGTCTCTGAACATGCTCAGGATCCCTTCTTTGCACCTGTCACAAGGTTAAGGACGGGTGGACTTTTGTTAGATAGCATTGATACGTTGCAAACACATCTATAATTTTTGATGTTTCATGCTTGTTTTATATCTACTTTCTTATGTTTTATCCATACTTTTGAGTATTTTTACACATTTTCCGGAACTAACCTATTAACAAGATGCCATAGTGACAGTTGCCTGTTTTCTACTGTTTTTGGTTTCAGAAAAGCTAGTAAGGAAATATTCTCGGAATTGGACCGGACAAAAGCCAAAGTCAATATTTTACCCAAAGCAACACGGAGTCCGGAGGGGAGCCGAAGGGGGGCAACGAGGCAGCCACACCCTAGGGTGGCACGTCCAGCCCTAGGCGCGCCGCCACCTGGTGTGGGCCCTCTGGTGCTCCAACGACCTTGCCCTTCCGCCTATAAAAGCCTCCCAGGACAAAAACCCTAAGTACCAGATCAGAATTCCATGAAAGAGTCTGTAGCCGCCGCCATCTCCATCCCTAGATCGGGAGGGATCTGAAGCTCTTCCCAGCACCCTGCCGGAGGGGAGAGATCACCCTGAAGACCTTCTTCATCACCATGCCTGCCTCAAGTGTGACGCGTGAGTAGTTCATCTCTGGACTGCAGGTCCATGTAGTAGCTAGATGGTTGGTTCTCCTCCTTTGTGTTGCCATGTTTAGATCTTGTTAGCTCTGTTCATGATCAAACTCATCTATATGTAATCTTACATGTTGTGTTTGCGGGGATCCGATGGATATTTTGAGATGCTATTTTAGATTGATTATTGATTCTATCATGTCTTTGTTATCTGTGATCTTGCATGCTTTCCATTGTTAGTAGCTATCTTGGCCAAGTAGATGCTAGCAACTCTAAGAGTTAGTATTTATGCTCGATAGTGGGTTCATGCCTCTGGTAATCTAGGGAAGTGACAGAAATCTCTAAGGTACTAGATGTGATGTTGCTACTAGGGAGAAAACAACAATCCTTTGTTCATAGAACAATCGTATTGTTTACTTTACACGCAGTTCGTAAAGCAATAATCTGTTGCTTGCTACTTAATACTGGAGGGGGTTCGGATGATAACCTGAAGCTGGATTATTAGTCATAGATGCAGTTGGATGGCGGTATATGTATAATGTTGTAATGCCCAATCAAATCTCATAGGAGTCAAGATGATTAGTATATGCATGTATGCTTTCTTGGTGTCTGTCAATTGCCCCGATGTAATTTGTTCACCCAACATACCATCTATCTTAAGGAGAATCACCTCTAGTGAACTATGGACCCCGGTCCATTCTTTTACCATCAATCTACAATCTACTATTTACTATTTTATGTTTACTTTCTGCAAGCAATTACTATCTTCCACACAATATATCTTCCACACAATACGTTTAATCCTTTGTTTTCAGCAAAACTGGTGAGATTGACAACCTCACTGCAAGTTGGGGGCAAAGTTCTGTGGTTGTGTTGTGCAGGATTTCAAGTTGGAAACAACACCTTGGAGGTGTTTCCTTGCTCCTACTGGTTAGATAACCTTGGTTTCATAACTGAGGGAAAACTTGATGTTGTGCTCATCATACCTTCCTCTTGGGTTTCCCCAACGAGCTCGATATATTTTGAGCCATCAAGCATCCACATCTTAGTGGAATAAGTCACGATGTTCCTTCATGTGGTTGGCCATGACTAGAGATTTAGGGTCATCCACAACACTTTCAGAAGAAGCATGGAGACAATGTCGCGCTAGTGCAACCGAGTGTTGTATGCAATCGGTGAGCCGAGAAACGAGATGCAAGTCGCCTATGGGTCAAACACCTGAAAAGATACGCAATAGCATGAGGTGGATGCCATATTTCGAGGTGAGCATGCGTTCCCTTGTTTTATCATTGCATCCTTTGATTGAGTCCCATATGTTCCCATTTTCTCATTTCATCCTTGTGTACCTGTAATAGGATTGTACCAGTGCAATCGATGGTACTCATGTTACAACTAGAGTTCCAAGATCAGAATCTGCAGCTTACAGGGGAAGGAAGCACTACACCAGCCAAAATGTACTAGCTGCTGTTGATTTTGACATGATGTTCACATATGTGCTAGCTTGTTACGAAGGGTCATCCAATGATGCAACCATCCTTACTAACAACATGTCTAGGCCAGATGGGATCAATATTCCTGATGGCAAGTTCTATCTAGGAGATGTGGGATATAGCTGTCGCCCTAGGATTCTTCCACCCTTCAGGTCAACCAGGTACCATCTCAACGAGTTCACTAGAAGGAACAAGCCACAGAATACCAAAGAGCTCTTCAATCTCAGGCACTCTAGCCTAAGGGTTACCATTGAGAGGGCATTCACCGCTTTGAAGAATAGGTTCAATCCATTCCACACCTTCTCCAACCATGTAAAGCTAGTTCTTGCATGTTGCATACTCCACAGCTAGATCTTGGGGGTATGGCCTTGATTCATATGTGTCGGATGAGGAGAGTGTGATTCCTGATGAGAATGACACTGGCCATGGTGTGGAAGCATCTGACAATGAATCTTGGAAGGAGAAGAGGAAGGAGTGGGCAACGGCAATGTGGAATGATAGAGGCCCCACCACCATCTGACAATAAGAAGAAGGAGGTGAAGAAGAAGAAGGATAAGAAGAAGATGATGATGAAGAGAAGAAGGTTACAGTACCCCCTCCCACCTCCCCTAGTTCCTGAACAATAATCATGATCGACTGTGCTTGTAAACTTCCATTCGTATTAGCTAGGGTTATGTGATGATGAACTGCATATTCATAGTAGCTCGGTTTGTCTATCGATGAACTTTCTACTCAGATTATGATTTCTACCTTCAGTTGTGTGATAGAAGGGTAAGATCACCCATTGGAGAGAAGATGTGACCGCATTTCAGGCTTGGGGGCAACCAAACGCACACATTTGCTTCACGTTTAGGCTATGGGCTTGCAAGCAGGCTACCAAACGGGCTGCACACATTGGCGGACGTAACGGGTGTGCCGTGGCACACCCAGAATTTTTGGTTTTTTATTTACCTACTATTAATCAGTTTCCAAACCAGCCCTTTAGCAAAGGAAAAAAGCAAGGGGGAGTATCGGGAACATTTGGAAAGAGAGCTATCTTGTTCGCTTTGTCGTCCAAGCCTCAACAACTCAGCCCTCAGGCTCCAGCGACCGCCACCACCGTCCCCTCACTGGCTCACTCCCCTATGACATGTGTCTTCCTAGAGGCCCTCTCCGACATCCCTCGCCACTCTCCGCTCGCTCGCGTCTAGATCGAACGGGAACAGATCGGCTCGATTCGTGAAGTAGGTAAACATCCCCACTCTATATCTAATTTTTCCCACGAATTTGTGGTGGAGATTGGAGAAGAGTGTAGATTTCACATGAGATCCTCCTAATTTATGTCTCGTTCCCTATTTCCTACGTATCCCGGTGCGTATCCTTGCCCTCTGTATATTTGTTAAATTGAATCGAATTTATCCCTATGTTTCTTGTAATTGTAGGAACAAGATTGATTATGAAGAGAAAAATTCATAGTTATATTGTGTCTCTTTTCCAGAATCATGAAGCAAAGATTGTATCTTCTCCGGCACCCTTGGTTATAATCGATGAGCAAACCGAAGACAATGGGGTTTTCTTGAATTGTCTTCATTCTGCATCTCCTGTCCACATTCTTCATGTTCAATCCGATACTGAGAGTGAGACTGAAAATGAAGACCCAACACCACATCCACCCTCATATGAAGCTCAATTTTCTCCATATGATCCGGGGAAAGGATTCCTGTTTCGGCATATGGTGTTAATGATCAAGATGTTGTTCGGAGAGGATATATCAAAAAAGGCCCATGCCAACCATTTGCACATGCCTTCTCTACAAGAAAAATATATGGTAAAAATCGACACTTCAGCTTTGTTTGGTTAGAGCAATACAAATGGCCAGAATATAGCGTTGAAAAGGATGCTGTATTTTGCTGATCCAATGGGGGCGCTGGGCGTGATGCCTTTGTGAAAGGTGGTTTTAGAGATTGGAGAAGACCGAAAGCATTTGGGAAACATGTGGGGGGTGTTGGTAGCATTCACAACCAAGCTTAAGAGAAGTATAACTTATTTGTTACGCCCAAACACAAATATCAACAATGCTACGGTGAAGCTTTCTAATAAGGATCTAGTTCTTTATAGAACTAGGCTAACTTATTCTCTTAGATGCTGGAGGTTTCTTTTGAATCAAGGATTGACAATCCGTGGGCATGATGAGAGTGAAGAATTAAGCAATAGGGGGAACTTTATTAAGCTTCTCAAATGGCTTGTCGCAAATGATGAAGAAGTTGATAAAGTTGTTTTGAAGAATGCTCCTAGAAATTGCATCTTTAATAGTCCTAAGATACAACACAACAATATTGAATGTTGTGCGAAAGAAACTACTAGAATAATCATTGAAGAACTTGGTGATGACAACTATGCAATTCTAGATGATGAGTCTAGCGATATATCTCACAAAGAACAACTTTCTCTTTGCTTGTGTTATATTGATAAAGTGGGAAGAGTTTGTGAGAGGTTCCTTGGAGTAGTTCATGTTTCCGATACTACTTCATTATCACTTAAGGGTGCAATTCTATCGTTGCTAAAAGATCATCATTTGACTCCCACTCAAATTCGTGGCCAAGGATATGATGGGGCTAGCAACATGAAGGGAGA
Organism: Avena eriantha; assembly: GCA_910589775.1. Lineage (NCBI taxonomy): Eukaryota > Viridiplantae > Streptophyta > Magnoliopsida > Poales > Poaceae > Avena > Avena eriantha. The sequence goes on from OU342743.1 coordinate 17,466,166, forward strand.
GATCAAAGGGTTGAAAACATTGATTATGCAAGAGTCACCGTCCTCTTATTATATCCATTGATTTGAACATCAACTCCAATTGGTTCTTATTGCCGTGGCAAAGGAAAATGAAGCTTGTGTGTGGTTTTTTATCATGTTTCTTACTTGTTCAATATTATTGGAGTTTCTTGCAAGCGTCATGACATGCTTCGTGATGTTAGAGCACAAAAAGTTTTGAAAGCACTTGAAATGGGTGAAATTGAAATTGGAAGTGTATTAAATATAGAAATGGGTTTATCTAGACCTGGTGATACTCAATCGGGTTCGCATTTTAAAACCATTCTACACATTGTTGATATGTATCCCACAATCCTCGAAGTGCTTGTAAGGATTGGAGAAGATCCATCACAAAAGAGTGAGTGGACAAGAATACATGGAGTTGCTGCGGACTTTGAATCATTTGACTTTGTTTTCAAACTTCACTTGATGCTTGCTATTCTTGGCTAAAGAAATGATTTGTCCATATCCTTGCAAAAGAGGGATCAAGATATTGTTAATGCAATGGGGCTTGTTAGATTCGCAAAGTGAAAGGGAAATGGACGTTGCCTAGAGGGAGGGGTGAATAGGCGTTTTAAAAATATTACGGTTTAGGCTCTAATAAATGCGGAATAAAACTTAACGTTTAATTTATCAAGCCAAAACCTATAACCACTAGGTTTACTAAGTGCACCAACAACCTATGCTAACCAAGATAAGCAACAAGGTGATATCAAGATATAATACTTCAAGCACGAAGGCTATCACAATGTAAATTGCATAAGTAAAGGGCTCAGTTGAGAGATAACCGATGGACGCGGAGACAATGATTTGTTTCCCGAAGTTCACTTCCAAAGAAGCTACGTCTCCGTTGGAGAGGTGCGGGGCGCAATGTACTTCGAACACCACAAGTGGCAAAAACTTCAAAACCAGAACTGCCACAACTTTTGCATCCGAACTCCAAACGAGATGCAACCAATTTTGTTGGAAAGATAACGACGTGTAGAATCCAAAGCATTGTATCCAACGTATTCCCACTTCTTTTGCTACTTTGAGACCATGTACTAACGCTTCGTACTCCGCCACATTATTCGAGGCATTGAAGTGGATCTGGAGGACATACTTCAGCTGATCCTTCTTGGGCGAGGTTAGCACTACTCCGGCGCCCAACCCATCTTTGAGTTTTGATGCGTCGAAATGCATTCTCCAGTAATTAGAGTCCGACAGGGGTGGTTCGTATTGCATCTCGGTCCAATCCACAAAGAAATCCGCCACAACTTGTGACTTGATTGCATCCCTTCTGTCGAATTGTGGCGCATAGGGAGCTAACTCGATTGCCCACTTTGATATTCGGCCGCTTGCGTCTTTGTTACTCATAATCTCTGAAATGGGTGCCTCACATATCACCTTGATGGGGTTTTTCTCAAAATAGTGTTTGAGTTTCTTGGCCGACATATATACGCCATATGCCATCTTCTGATAGTGAGGATAGTTCTATTTCGAGGCTGATAATACCTCGCTCAGATAGTACACTGGCCTTTGCATGGATTTTCCTTCCTCTTCGCGCTCCACTACGATTACTGCACTTACGACTCGGTTGGTCGCGGATACATAGAGCAACATTGGCTCCTTAGGTAGTGGTGCAACTAGGATTGGCGCGGTAAATAACATCTTTTTCAATTCTTGAAATGCAAGATCCGCCTGTGGCGTCCATGTGAACTTGTCTGCCTTTTTCATTAGCTGATAGAGGGGCAAGGCCTTCTCTCCCAACCGACAGACGAACCGACTTAATGATGCTAGGCAACCAGTAAACTTCTGCACATCGTTAAGACATTTTGGCAGTTCCATTCTTTCTATGGCCCGGATTTTTGTCGGGTTAGCTTCAATGCCACGGCTAGACACCAAAAAACCGAGTAACTTTCCGGCAGGTACGCCAAAGGTGCATTTCTTCGGGTTCAGTTTCATTCGGAACCTTCTTAAGTTCGCGAATGTCTGTCGGATATCCTCAAGGAACGTATTGATTTCCTTGGTCTTTATTACCACATCATCCACATAGACTTGCACATTTCGACCTATCTAATCATGTAAGAATTTTTGCATGCATCTCTGGTACGTTGATCCTGCATTACGTAACCCAAACGACATAGTGCGATAGCAATAAGCCCCGTATGGGATAATAAATGCAGTCTTTATTTGATCATCTGGATTCAGGGGTATCTGGTGGAAACCAGAATATGCGTCAATGAATGACAGTAGCTCACATCCGGCGGTTGAGTCTATGACTTGATCTATTCTAGGGAGCGGAAATGGATCTTTAGGACACGCCTTATTCAGGTTCGTGTAGTCAATACACATGCGCCATACCGCAACCACGTTCGGATCATCTTTCTTCTTCTCCACCAGCGTCGTATTAGAGAGCCAATCCGGATAGAGTACTTCTATGATAAATCCGACCGCTAGGAGTCTGTCTATTTCGTCTCCAATGACTTTCCTCCTGTCCTCGGCGAAACGCCAGAGTGGTTGCTTCACCGGCTTAGCCCCGGGTATTACATTTAATGAGTGTTCAACCAACTCCCTCGGTACACCTTGCAGATCTTGTGTAGATCAAAGAAAGATATCCCGATCCTCACGGAGGAAGTTGACGAGCTCGCTTTCCTATTTGCTGCTTAACCCGGCACCAATGGTCACGGTGCGCTATGGGAACTGATCATCGATTGGCACTTTCTTCGTGTCCTTAGTTGCTTGGAACGATACGCTCCCATGCGGGTTGGTCAGGGCCGGCATATGTTGTTGCACGGATTGAGCCAATGCCGTCACTTCCAGTATCTTCCTTTTTTCTTGAGCTATCACGAGTGACTCGGCTAAATTGGATCCGGCTGAGGCGCACTCGATCGAACGCCGGAAGTCTCCCGATATAGTTATCACGCCCCTTGGTCCGGGCAACTTCATCTTAAGGTAACTGATGTGGGTAGTTGCCATGAATTTGTTTAGCGCTGGCCTGCTGAGTAACGCGTGATAAGCGCTCTCCAGATTCACCACTTCAAATTCCAAGTTCTCAGTGCGGCAGTTGTCTCTTGTGCCGAATAACACGTCAACCCAGACTTTACCAATTGGTTCACAAGAAATATTGGATATCACCAAGGGAAAAAATACCATGAATATATATGTGAGATACCTCCCAAGGTGTGGAGCCGGAAAACCCGCAAGATCAAAAACGCAATAAGATATGCAAGGGAAATCCGTTTTTGATGAACTAGAGCTTGTTATGAAGATAACCACAAGCTCTAGATCCTCACATGGACAAGAACCAAATAACAACCAAGAAAGATGATGCTATGTATGCAAAGGTTTGAGCTCTCTCCGAAAGATACAAACGAGTCACTCACTCAAGAGCCCCTCTTGATATTACGGCTATCTATCCTAATCCCGGTGTCCCAACACTACAAGAGACCGGTAAAGTAGAAACCCTATCAAGATCATACCTTTGCCTTGAACATCCCACTTGAGCTTGATGTAGACGATCTTGTCACCTTCAAGATGGAACACCTTTTTTTGATTGCACTTGCTTGCACTTGCTTGATGATGTCTTGAGACATGCTCCCCCATACACCATGGGGAAGCCTCTTCTTCGAACTTGTCTTCATCATCTCTTGATCTTGCACATCAATTCTTGACGATGTCTTGAAGATAGCCATGAGGAACTCCATCTTCTTCTTCTTCTTCTTCTTCTACCTGATTCCAATAGGCACAAAGCCCTTGGACAATGCTACTTCTTTTTCATCCTTGAAACCAACACATGGTCCAAGCGATGCCAATGGACAAACCTACAAGTGAAACTCAATTTGCACATTAGTCCATAGGGATTGTCATTAATTACCAAAACCACACATGGGGCATACATGCCCTTTCACAAGGGATAAAATGCAACGTATGAGGTCTCATGGATTGAAAGGATTTATTGCAAAGGTGACATTATTTTGCCACAAACATGGAATTGAAGTTCCTTCACCGGAGGATAATTATGTGGCTCATGGAAGATCACGAAGGTATTATGAAATACAAACAATTGATGACCGCTATAGAAGAGAAGTGTATCTTGGTATTGTTGATCAAATTATTCAAGAACTTGACAATCGGTTTGATGAGGTTAACATGGAGTTGCTTATTTGCATGTAGGCTATGAATCCATTGAATTCATTTGCTTCTTATGATGGCTCAAAAGGTAATGAAACTTTCCCAATTCTACCCCAATGACAGATCAAGCTCGAATTTAATAAGACTTGAATACCAACTTGATACCTTTATAAATGATATGAGAACAGATGATAGGTTCAAATGTGTAGATCATCTTGGTGAGCTCTCTATTATGCTTGTTGAAACAAAAAAGCATGTTGTTTATGATCTTGTCTATTTACTTCTCAAGTTGATATTGCTCTTACCGGTGGCGACCGCGAGTGTTGAAAGAGTTTTTTCTTCGGTGAGTCTAGTGAAAGATAAGTTGAGAAATAGTATGGGTGATGAGCTCTTGAACCATTGCTTAGTGACATTTATTGAGAGAGATGTGTTCTTGAAAGTAAGTGAAGATGACATTGTTGACACCTTCATGGGAATGAAAGATCGTAGAATTACCAAATCCTAGTGATGTAATTTCTATTTGCGCCATATTTTGTAATGTAAGAGTTTGTTCATGTTTTTGAGTATTGGGATCATGCACATTTGAAACAAATGTATTGAAGTACAAATGTATTGAAGTACAATATTGGGAATCAATTATCTATGCATATTACTCGTCAAATCTGTATTGTACATATGCTAGTGCGGAAAAAAATTTGGAGCATGCACACCCTCCAATTTTTTCTGGGTCCACCACTGGCTACACAAAATGCCCACGGATGAACTGCAGGCTACCAAACGGTCTGTAATTCATGACTCAAGGCTTGTATAAGACTGACATTACCAGTCACAGCATGGCCGGGTTAGGCAAAAAAAATGGATGCAGACTACCAAACATGTCATACTTGTCTTTCTCGGCTAGTACAAAGATTGGTGTACTATCAGGTCGTTCTCCAATTCCAGGCCTCAGTCCTGGTTGATTGATCGATTCACCTTTCCCTGTAACAGTGATCGCCTCTTTTCTTTGAGCATGGGATCGAGTGAGTGACCTTTTAGCCGGACGGTTGGTATGGCAGGAACAATCATCTTCTCTTTTCATCCGTGCATGTTCGCCACCATCTCCGTCCGATCCTGCTCTCAGCTGGCGCGTCCAGGCAAGGAGTAGTCGGAGCAGCTACTAGCCTGGCCCAGACCGCCCACACCCTTGGCACGCACTGCCTACCCTCTCCGGTGCCTGCCCACGACAAGCGATCGACGTAGCCAGGGTCCACGTAGTACGTACGACGGTGGCCTCTCGACTGTTGTCTGCTCATGTCAACCCGGCCATAATCCGTGAGGGCTGTCGTGGATCAGCACGGTCAACATTAACTGGATTTACATGTGCCTGCGCGCGTGCATGCTCTGTCTCAGTCTCGCTGCTGCCTCCCTGCTCGCCTCTCAACTGAGAGCGGACCACGGCCGGCCTCGCTCGCTCACATGCGCGCCATCGTCTCCTCTCCATCGCTGCAGCTAATTAAATCCTACTTCCTCCGTCCAAAGATAAATACTACTCCTCCGTTCGGAAATATTCATTGTAGCTTTGTGAAACGAACGTATTTAGATACCTTTTAGTTTAGTGTATAGGTTCACTCTGAAACTCTACGAACCTATATACTACAAGACGTCTAGATACATTCGATTCACAAAGCTAAAACGTCTTATATTTCCAAACGGAGGGAGTACTTTCGTTCCGTATATTAGCGTCTCAAGATTTGTCAAGATTTAGATGTATTTAAATATATTTTAGTGTATACTCTCTCTGTTTTGAATTATTAAAAATATTTTATTTTTTCTGAAACGCAATATCTAGATGCCTTTTAGTGTGTAGATTCGGAGCAAACTTAGTGAACCTACACACTAAAGGCTTGTTTGATTCATAGGATAGGAAAAGTATAGGAATAGGAAAAACATAGGATTAAAATGTCATGCCAACTTGAATCCTATGGGAAGAGGAATTTTGTTTGATGTTGCAAAGGAATTTTTTCATGAGCTATGATCTAATGTTTCTTTCCTATAGGAATTGCACTATAAGATTCCTATAGGATATGTTCCTATAGGATTAATTCCTATAGGATGTGTTCCTATAAATCAAACAATAACATAGGAAAAATTCTCTTAGGATTCAAACCCTACATAATTTCTATGCAATTCCTATGAATCAAACAAGCCCTAAAAGACATCTGAAAGCATGTGTTTCAGATAAAAACCAAAACATCTTGTATTTTGGAATGGAGGGAATAGACACACGTGAATCTATCCAAATGTGAGTCATTTAATTCTAGAAGGAGAGAATAATATAATTTTAAAAAAGGTCAAACATATAAACTTACACGAGTTTTTGAAAAAAGATCAACGTTTGAACAATTTTTTAGGCACCAACCCTACTAGCCCAGGTGAAAAAAACCTAGGGCCTCCCCAGCCACAACATGCAACTAAGGAGGTCATCTGCCACGCCGTCGCAAGAGCACCTCCCCATCCCCCATCCGCCTCGCTGCCACCAGAGGAAGATTTTTCTCCGGCCTCTCCAATCCCCCCTCCTCCCACACGACAACTCGTTTTTTCTCCAACAACCAGCAAGACTGGCCATCACTGGTTCTCTACGGCGGCGGTAAGCGGGAGGAGGCGGCGACATGAGGGGAGGAAAGGAGTGAGCGTTGAATGGTCATATGCACAAAATTTTCACCGCCATTAAGGGTATGAGATTTCTCGTCCGAAAACTAGAGAGATGGCGTGTCGGGGGTCAAATTTCCCTCTCCACAAAAATTTTGTACAGGCCGGGCAAATTTCCTGAAACTGCAAGAGACATTTTTCCGTGCAAAAACCAGAAAATAACAGTTATTATGTTGGAGGGTACCTTTTTCTGGAATATGCTAGAGATGCTCTAAGCCCATCCTGTTCCATATCACCACCAAACCTAACTTCTGAATTCACCGAAACTTCAACCTTCAATGAATGTATATATCACACTTGGTCATCCATGAACAAAAAACTTTCAAAGCATTTCCCCCTTCTTTCTCTCTCTCTTCCCTCCACTCCCTTGAGATTCTCTTCTAGACTCCCGACTCCCCCCCCTCTTCTATGGCGGTCATCATTTACAAAGTAGCACTAGGACGTCTAGTAATAGTAGTAGTCTATGTGCGAAGTCCCGATATGCCTTTTTGCCGTGGAGATCTGGTGGCCGAGGCCTACGAGCGGCGCTCAGCGACCGGGGGTTGTGTTCCTTCTGCTTGCCGTGCTCCGATGGATGGAGCCAAAGGAAAGCAGCAGCGTCGCATTCCCCTCCATGCAGAATAAAGCTCGGTGTGGCTCCAGAGTTGGCAGATATGAGGTGCCCATCCAAGATCTTGTCATCTGGACAAAAGGTAGGACTGGTGGTGGCGGGATCTGGCCAGACCCGTTGGATTTTGGAGCTTGCGGAGGAAACTCTATGCCACGTCAAGATGCCCAAGACGAAGGTCTGCAACATCATGTGCATGTTGCTGCTTCTATGGCGTCGTAGCTCCAGGGAGCGCATCCTCCGTGGCGCTTTCGTCGTCGACTCTTTAGGCCGAATGGTGGCCGCTCCCCCCTTTTCTGTTGGCAGCTGATTGCCAGGGCAGGGACTCCTTCAACCTCCAGCTTCGAAGGCCTTCTAGCTATGTCGTGTTTGGCTCCTGGTGCGGTGACCCAAGTGGCCATGTCCCTGGCAGGGGCGTATCCAGTGGGGGTGTCATGGGTGCCATGGCACCCCTAACAAATGTATATTCTTTGATCTTATAGCAATTAGTCTAATTTTATGTGTTAAAAGAATATGTATACATGATATTAAATCTATGATAATTGAGCCTGGCATCCTCGGATTTAATCCTACATCCGCCACTGGTCTCTGGTGTCTGTATGGTTGAGCACGGTAGGATGCGGTGCGAGGTGGAGATGGAGCTAGACCAGATCACGTTTTCCAATTTAGATTTGAGGTCATTTGTGCAAATTGTAAGGACTTGTCTATAATTTTTTTCTTTCCAATGTCCTTTCTATATATTGTACCACCACCTCTCAAAGTTAATGAAATATGTCTCGGTTCTTCAGGACTGATGGTCCACGTTCAAAAAAAGAAAAGAAAAAAACATCCGTGAACGGTAAAAGTCAAGAGCCAGAGCAGCGAAATTACAGCCCGTACGTACACAGGGCAAGGACTCGGAGGCCAGTCCGTCCAAGTCCAAGGCGCACGTACACGTACAAATAAAGCACGCTAGCCCTTCATTATCCTCATCATTGCGTACTCTCTCAATCTAGCGAAGCATGAATGATGATCCGACCGGGACCGGCAGGTGCATGCATGCGTCGTCGTGTTGCATGGCCGGGTCCGTTTTGGTGCGGTTTCACCATCGAAAATTCCGTTGCATGTGCGTGCGTCGCGTTGCATGGCCTAGGTTCGTTGGGGAGTGACATGGCCGCCGCATGCACGTGCATGGCGCCGCGGCATCTTTTGGCTGGATGCGCGCCCGTGACCGGCCGTGGCCGTGGCCGTGTAGATGCCGGCGGCGGCGGGGGCCACACGGCATGAGCATGCAGCTACCGGACACACCGGGAGGAAGGAAACTGCCACTTGCAGTGTCGCTCTCGCACCGGTCCATGATCGATCGAGCAAATGGCGGTGGGAGGAAGATCTAGGTCGGCCGGTCGGTCGGTCGAACCTTCTCGGCATCGGCCTCGGATCCCGTTGAGTGGTTGGTTCACTTGTCGCCGCAAGATTGCTGCAAGCAAATCATAATCATCTTTCCTTCGCCAGAAAGGTTGCCAACAACTCCCCTAGCTACACTACGCTGGTTGATGGTGGCTAGGCGATTTTCTTTTCATTTAGGGAAAACGTTATAGGCCTAGGCGTAGATACTACCTTTGTTTTTTAAACGGAGGAAAATAATTCTATGTTGTTGATTGAGAAGAGTAGAATTGTACTCACGGAGTACGAACACATGCACTAGTGGAGCCAAGAAATGAACTAAACCAGCTCGAACAAATAAGCTCTAATTGTTTTGACACAGAAGCAAGGGTACTCTACGGAACAAATGGTCAACAAAGGTACAATATTCATAGTTCATCGAGTACAACTAGAAAGAACATAAAAACACACATAAATGGCCTAGAAATTACTAGTATCACACCATATTAGCATTAAGTTGTTTCCACGCGAGCAAGACAATTTTTTTTGACCAGTCAAACGACTACGGCCCTCTCGACAAATATACCCATCTCATTTTATTTCTAATTTCTGGGGTACCAAAATCATCAATTGGTCTCCGAATTCTAGGATCCACGACAACATTTGCTAGATCAAAAATTTCAAGAACATTTGATTGTTGAATATCCTACAACATTGAAATCAAAATTGAGATATGAGCAATCTCCTACTGTCCTACGCACTAGAGTACTAGACAATTAGACATGAGAAGTTCAGAACTGAAATCACAGGGAAAAGTTAACCCGTTGGCGTGCCCCCTTGGGAGACGACTGTGCACCTGCCCTGCATCTTCTTCTTCCACGAACAACTCTGCTTCTTCTTCTTCTTCTTCTTCTTCAACTAATACCTAAGCTGCCTCCTTGTCACGTTCATCGGTGTGCGAAGGCGGCGCGCCAGCGCTGTTCCATTCAGTCGCTTGGGGTCGAGGAAGACGGGCAGTCAAGGAAGAGTAGACGCCAAGAGGAGAGCGGGGCGGGCAGGCAAGAAATAGTAGGCGCGAAAGAGGAGGGTGCTCTGGTGGAATGCGAAGGCGGCGGCGGGAGGGGATATAGCCGAGCAGGGGAATCAATTAGGGAAGGGATTGCGGTTGAGGAGGAAGATTAATTTCTCTCTGGGCGTCACGAACTTCGTATGACTCCCGTGTGGGCCGTGCGCGACATGCAGCCATAGCCGATACAGCTACCTGTTAGGCTGCTTGTTAAGGTCCATGTGCTGGGCTAGCCAGCTGGGTACTGATCGAATGAGTTTACCGAGGTGGGTCGGTCGACCCTCCTCGACACCCCCTGCAGGTGTCGCCTGTGAACACATGCATAGGGCAAGCCCATCCGACCCTTTTTTCGCAAGGATCACGCATACTCGTCGAGAAGAAAGACAATCATCGAGGTTGCCATCGAGTGTCACTCACTCCTCAAGCCAATGATCACCGACAAAGCACTCATAGCAACAGAGGATGCTAGAACCCATGCCGGTCCTAGCCAAGAAACTGACGAGCGTTAGGCACTTTAGCCGATGACTCATCTTGTGTGACAGGCACTGCTAAGGCATCTCCTCGGCAACTCCGACCCCACAACTACACGGTGAAACACAAGAATGCCACAATCACCTATGAAGAAATATACTACAAAACCCCGACTACAACCCTACTCTGCTTGTCACCCCATCGTTTCCAAATAAAAGACGCAACACATGTTGTGTTGATCTAGGATCGTCATCCTAGAATCCGTAGCAAGAACGCATTCGCTGATCTCGAAAATCAAGACACTCCAAGACGGTGTCTTTAAGAAGGACCATACCGCAAGATGCTTCGCCATTGCCCATCACACCATAAACCCTAAACACCTCCAAGGAGGTGAGCGCACACCCACAAACGTTGTCACTGCCAGCTCCGACCAAGTTAGAGCAAGGCCTTTGTGACTTGCCAAGATGCCACACCCCATCCATGTTGGTTGACGAGAGGACCACCACCCGCCTACCCATCATCCTACCACACCACCATAACCGGGCTTTAGGCTAGGGCCACCCCGATGGCGTTACACGCACCCTCTAGAGTTGTCAGGCCAATCCACACAACAAGAACCGGCCATGCCGAGCCATATCGTGCATCTAGGTGCACCATCGCAACAACTAATCGCCTTCCTGCAACAAGCAGCACCCGACCCCCTAGGGGACGCCCACACCACGGTGATCTAGGTTAGGCGTTGTTAGACCGCTTGTTGTCGTTCCCCCCCAACTCCGATCCTTGTGCTGCCCACTCAGCCACGATGACCGCCGCCTGCCACCCTAGTAGGAACCCCCTTCGCACAAATGAGTTGGTCCATTGTCGTCGACCACCTCACTAGCTTTGTCAGAGGTCGATAACGGGAGTAGAGGAGGGGCAGGTGGGGGTGCGTTGCAGCTTAGCGCTTGGGCTCGCCCTTGCTACCCCTCCCGATCCGGGCTCCCGATCTTCTTAGGTCCAGAGGGCAGGAAAGAGATATCGGTCAATCCTGACGGTTCTTGTGTTTTTAGTTTCATGAGATATCGGTCCAGAGGCCACCTAAGCAAAAGTGGTTTGTTTGCTGCTACCATTGTCACTTGCTGCCATTTGTGCTGCCACGACGGGTCACGACAATGTCGTTACTGTTGTCTGCTTATGTCAACCCATCGTCCGTGATTCAGTTTTTCCATCGTCCCCAAAAAACCAAAACTTGCACTGCGGTCGATCCGCACGGTCAACAATGGCTTGACATGCTCTGTCTGGGCAGTCACACGCTGTCACGCGCACCCTCCTCACTCGTGAGGCAAGCGGACCACGACCTCACATGGCACAGGAGCAGCAGCAGCAGCATCGACCGATCCAGCTAAATCCAACGCCATGGATTTCCCTCGCCGGAAGCGGACAGCGACGGGTCCAGAATCCAGACGCTAGACGCCAGCGCGCGCGCATCGGTTCTGTCCCCCGCCCTATAAGACCCCGCCTTGACCCGACCCTGCGGCCTTGCATAGCAGAGCAACAAAGGTGACGGGACGAGGCAGAGAGGCAGCTAGCCTGCGTCGCCTCCAAAGCTCGGCCCGTCGTTACCTTGCGACCGCGCAGGGAAACCATCGCCGCTGCTTGGCTGCTTCCTCGCCCGCCTCCTCGATAAGGCCGGCCTCGTTCTCTACCCCCGTGACCCACATCCACTCCGCATGCGACGCCCGTGTCCGACAGCCAAGTGAGACCAGGTCGCTGCTAGCTCGATGGGCGCGGAGGTGGAGGTGGTGCGGGCGCCGGCACCGCCGGCGGGCGGCAAGAGGAGGTCCACCACGCTACTGCACCTGCTCAACCTCGAGAAGCCCGCCGGCGTGTTCGTCTTCACGGCCGCCGCCGGCGCCGTCAAGCTCCCGCCGCCGTCCCCGGAGCCCGAGGCCGAGAGCCTCATCGACAAGATCACCTCCTGCTGCCGCGTCTTCACCTTCGCAGCCTCCGAGCACTGCGCCGACGAGCGGGACCTCAAGCGCGCCCGCCTCGCCGAGATCCTGGCCGCCGTGCGGTCCAGCGGCAAGGGCCAGCCGCCGGGGCTTGTGCTGGACCACCGGGTCATGGCGGCGCTGGTGAAGATGCTGGCGGCGAACCTGTTCCGCGCGATGCCGCCGCCGCCGCCGTCCGCGTGCCCGCTCGCTTCCGAGTCGGGCGCCGCCGACGCCGCGGAGGAGCAGCTCCAGGCGGGGGCGTCGTCGCTGCTCCCTTCCTGGCCGCACCTCGGCTTAGCCTACGACGTGCTCCTGGCCGCCGTGGCCGCCGCGGACGCCAAGTCCCTCCGCGCGCACGTCGACCGGCGCTTCCTAACCTCCCTCCTGGCGCTCTTCGCCTCCGAGGACCCGCGCGAGCGGGACCGCCTCAAGGCCGCCTACCACGCGCTCTACTCCAAGCTCACGCCCGAGCGCGCCTTCATGCGCCGCTCCATGGCCAACGCGCTCCTCCGTTTCACGGACGAGGCCACCTCGTCCTCGTCCTCGTCGTCCACCCCGGGGGGCGTGGGCGAGGTGCTGGAGATCTGCGGCAGCATCATCAACGGCTTCGCGGTGCCGCTCAAGGAGGAGCACCGCGGGTTCCTGCTGCGGGTGCTGCTGCCGCTGCACCGGACCCGGTGGCTGCACGCGTACCACCGCCAGCTCGTCTACTGCGTGCTGCAGTTCCTGCACAAGGAGCCCGCGCTCGCCGGCGCCGTCGTGCAGGGCGTGCTGCGGAGGTGGCCCGTCACCAACTGCCAGAAGGAGGTGCTGCTCATCGACGAGCTGGAGGAGGTCGTGGACGCGCTCGACCAGCGCCACTTCGACGCCCTCGCGCTCCCCGTCTGCAACCGGATCGCGCGCTGCGCCACCAGCTCCTGCTCCCAGGTTCGTTCATCTGCGGCTCTCGGGAGTGTGAAATTCAACCAAATTTTCTCAGTTCAAAATTTCATAGTTTTCGCGGGAATAACTATGATGCATTTGTGTTACTCCTAGTTGTAATCTTTCAGTTCAAGACGCTTACGTGACATTGGTGACAATTAGACAGAGAATATACCGTTAGAAGACATCGCTTTGCTTAAACTTTTCGAGTAGATTCATTGATGCGTCATTTCTGCCCGGAATGCCCCCCTACTTAGTTGGGCACATGTGGGGAAGAAAGCTGCCGCCGGTGAACAGTGGTTGATCGAAAGTTACAGTGACAAAAGCGGCTTTATAAAGCGACGTCACTTTGGTCGATTTGTCGACCTGATTGCACGTAGGTAGTACACGGCGCCATTGGCTCGTGCATTTCGGCTCCGAAAATCAAAGCCCCAGCCACTTTTCCGGCACCACCATCCCACACACTCTTTCAATTCCAAAGCAATCCGTTTGGAAAATGCGTCTCCCGAACATGGCCGTCACGTGCCAACAACGCACTGTGTACCCCACACCTTTCACTTAATTTTGTGGGGGGGAAATGTGGCCTTGCACTGACGCGGAGAAGTACCCACCACACGAGTTCTGAAATTTGCATGTGAAAGAAAACCTGAATTCCGAAATGTAATGTTGGTACCAGTAGCAGCTATATATTGGTCCAAAGTTTATAGCAAAAAAAAAGCAGCTTTACCAAGCGCGATGATTCCACCTAGATCAACGTTCCTTGTCGTGTAATCCAGCCATGGATAATTCCCCCTATGCCCAGGACTAGTAATCATAATGCTTCGTACGGTTAACAGCACTAGTGAGTTGCTCGATTTTTCTCGCTGAAAATTATACTCACTAGTGTTGTCGTGTGTGGCGCACTTTTTTAACATACAGTGGGTTTTGATGATGGGTTTCCAGGTGGCGGAGCGGGCGCTGTACGTGTGGAACAACGAGCGGTTCCTGGAGATGGCGTCGTCCGGCGAGGGCACCATGGAGCGCATCCTGCCGCCGTTCGTGGCGAGCATCGAGGCCAACCTGGAGCAGCACTGGAGCAAGTGCGTGCAGCAGGTCACCGCCAGCGTCAAGGCCCTGCTCCAGCAGGTGGCGCCGGACCTCTACGACCGATGCAACGCCGACCTCGCCGCCAGGCGCGCGGAGGCCGACGCCGAGGCCGCCGTGCGGGCGGCGCGGTGGCGGAGGCTGGAGGCGGCCGCCGCTGCCAACAACAGCACCGACGCCGAAGGTGGACGACGACTCGACGCCTAGTGTGCGTGCCTAGTGTCTGTCTGTTTTGGGCTTGTACATTGCGTGCCGATGCCGGCGTACGTGGCCGCGCCCGCTGACGCCGTGACTAATGGAGCGCCGTCGTGGGTGGCGTGGCTGGTCCGTGTGATTGTGTTGTGTGTGTGCGCGTGTGTGACCGTGTTATTTTTCGAGACACTAATTTCGGACCGAGATAACTGGATTCGTTGATACAGAAAAGCATGTCACATACTCACATTTTTTTTTCCTTCAGTTTGCACGAAACGACCTTTGGAAATAAATACTACAGAAGAAGCTACATCGAGTCTCAGCATATCAGGTCTATCAAAAGCTTGAAATCTCATAGCCATCATTTGCAATCGCGTGCACTGAGATCAAATTACATACTCCCTCCGGTGTTTTCAACTTTGTCTAGATACAAATATATCTACGCTAAATCCTTAATTAAGTACATCCGAATCTAGATAAAGTTGAGAACAATAATATAGATCGGAGGAAGTAGTACAAGGTTCAAAACTGAACGCTAGAGCATGATTTACAGGCTCCAAACAAAAACAAGCAAGTTTCCTCCTCCCTTGCAGGACAAATGAAAAGCATCTGAAACAGCAACAAGTGAAACAAAAAAAAAAGGTTTTAAAAAGTGGTTATATGTTGTTAGATAAATATGAGACCTCTCCATGGTTTTTTCGAACTCGGGAGGGCGGTTTCAAACTTCAAACACCCTGAACTCCAGCCACTGAGCCAGCACTCAGTTATCGTTTTGATGGTTTCGTCCTCCGGTCAGGGAACCATGAAGCAGTCCCTGCTGGCCTTCGTTGCGAGCATCGAGGCCAATCTAGAGCAAGTGCGTGGAGCAGGTGACGACAGACCAGCCAGCGTCAAGGTCCTCCAACAGGTGGAGCCGGAACACTACGACGGCTGCACCGCTAACCTCGCCGCGAAGCGCATAGAGTACGTTTGCACAAGCGCGTCACCACAAAACATCGAACTCCTCTTGATGTTATTTCTTGAGCGCCTCATAAACTTCACGTTGATCCGCCCAAAGCTCCTCGAAGGTTGGCTTGATGATGTTTTATGTGAGGTGGCTGGGGGTCCAGTCGTCTGACATGATGATCTTCCCCAACAGGTGTACCCTCGGCGTCGAGTGTCATGCGCACAACAGTCCGACAAACGCTTTTAAAACTCGAAACCCCACGCGGTCGGGAGGGACCCCGTCTGGTCGCACGGCGGTGATGAGCTTCCCTAGGTCGGTTCGGCCGCCCCTAGGACTTTGTGTATCTAAGCTCTCCGGTATGAAGAACATGAACAAGAAGCAGAAACTATGGCACGAGAGGTTTATAGATTGGTTTTTGCGATTGTGTGTTGTCCTTCAATCGGCTGTCACCCCTCGCGTATATAAAGGACGACGGGATTTCCCGTACAAGATAGAGGCTTGGATCCACGGCCAAAAATCTAGCTTGGATCGAAATCGGACCTGTGGGTCCAAACTTTTCATATGTTGGCCGAACTGTTCGGTTTAGAGTCTGTCTGAATAGTCTGGCCTCTTTTTAGGATAGTCAACTTGCTAGGATTGAAACGAGTCCAAAATGAAAATTGTCCGTCTTGGAAAACTGAAGAACTTTCATGTTTCGCACTTTTTCACCGGACGTGATCTTCATGGTCTTTTCCCCTTATTTTTATATCAAACTCGGATTTTAACGGAACGAATATAACTCAATTCGGCCGTATTTTGAATTTGGAGGTACATACTTGCTCAAATCAAAATGACTCCAAAATCAAAGTTGTTCATCTCAAAAAATAGAACTTTCATGTTGACCACTTTTTCATCCCAGTTGATCTTGACCGATTTATTCAGATCACACGAAAATACGTTGGCTCATGCAATTTTCCGGTATAGTTCACGCCAAAGGATAGACATGGTCCGTGGTCCGGCGAGCCCGGGTCCTGGCCGTGGTAATTTGGTCTCTGATAGTATTTTGTCTCTCAATTTCGCATACTAATTCTGATTGAGATGATTTAAAACCAAAGTTGCTTGTTTCGACTCGTGTTCGAATTTTTTTCATTTGAGGTTATCTTGAAGGAGTTATAGTGAAAGCCTTCGTATATGAATCTCCCAGTCTTCTCTGAACACTAAAATAATCGGCTATTAATTCTAATCATGACTTGACCTTTCCGAGTGTTCTCACCATTCCTCCGACTAAACCTTTCCAAGTGTTCTCACCATTTGTCTTAGGGCTTGTTCGGTTACCAGTGGATTGAATAGGATTGAATTGTATTGATAGGTATTAATCCCGATTATTCCTCTCCAATCCACTCCAATCCTCTAGGAGAGTGGATTAACCGAACAAGCCCTTAGTTAGCTACGAGCTCAAAACGAGTGCCAACAGGACAATGGATCAGATCCTGCCGGCATTGCGAGGCCAATCTAGAGCAAGTGCGCGGAGCAGATGACAGGCCAGCGTCGACGTCCTCCAGCAGGTGGCGCCGGGCCACTACGACGGCTGCACGCTGACCTCGCCACTGACATGCCAGCGTCAAGGTCCTCCAGCAGGTGGCGCCGGACCACTACTACGGCTGCACGGCTGACCTCCCGCGAAGAGCACAGAGGCCTGGCCACGTTTGCACAAGCACGCCGCCACTAATGGCGTGGAGTCGCGGTCGGCGAAGTGCCATTTTGGTCCCAGCCACTTGGATGTGTTACCGTCTTCTTTTCATGAGGCGCTGATGTCCAACTGAGATAACTGGATTTGTTCATGGAGTAAAAATAAGCCCGTCACAAATTTTTACTTCAGTTTGCACACATCCAACAGAAACTACCTTGGTAACCAAAAGCATGAAATTCAAGTTCAACATCTGCAATCACGTGCACATACATCCAAGATTCTAAATTGATCTCGCCAGCATGATTTACACTGTTTCGTCATATCATGCAAATTTCTGTGTTCCTTCAACAATGACAAATAGAACCTACTGAAATAGCAACATGTAAACGCTAAAAAAGAACTGACATAGACCAGTACCACATTCAAGAGCAGACTGCAATAATTCACACGAGGTAGCAGGAGCGATTACAACCAACAAACTCACAAAGGAGAAGATAAGCATCTGCAAGTGCAAAATACTACAGCACAGACACAGAGGGCAATCCTTACAGAAGAAGAAAAAAAAAAGGACGCTGTTTACAGAACCACTTGGCAAGGTTCGTCTTTGGATCGACATAGATTCTCGGAAAATCATCCATCGAGTGCAACGAGCACGCACCGAAAGAGAATAATAATCAAGGATTGGTTAGCTTCCATCTTTGGATCGACATTATAGGGGTATAAACCACTTCGAAATGATCCAAACGATACCAGTGTCTCAGCAGGCACCTAGCCATGGTTTATATGCCATTACAGTATGCTACTTCTCGAAAGAAAGGGAGTACGAGCCCGTGTTTGGATCTTTAACAGCTTTGAAATTGTCCACGCTCATTCCAAAGCGCCCCAGCACTGAGTTGCCCAGATCTTTCAGCTTTGCTGCAACAGATAAGGTGGGTAACGATAATTTTAGATGAGGAAAAAATGAGCCAAAAGTCACAAGATCAGGGTGCAGAACCGTGGTGCATGGCATAATCCACATAAACTGGGGGCATTCTGTTTAACAAAACCATGGTGCCATCTTCTATATATGTTTAGGAACAATTGTAAGAGCCTATGAGCAATGTAAAAGCATTGGTATATTTTCTGCACATATTCTGATGCACTACTAGAAATATTCCCTGCACATATTGTGATGCACTTTTGATCACTACTTCACTAGAAATAATTGTGCTAACACAGTTTTGCATGTCCGGCAACCAGATAGTGTCACTGAGACTTGAGGGCACCACTCACATATAAGATGCCTAGAATGTGTCACTGAGACTTGAGGGCACCACACACATATAAGATGCCTAGAATGTGTACTACAGTGAAATCATAAATGCAGATAATGCTACATGATAAAGTCTCAACAATTGTGAAATGATCTACCAGTCTATGCAGATAATACAACTCTAAATTCCAAGCATTTGTGAAAAAAATTACCAAGCATTTCTTCCTTCATCTTTTCCTTTTTCTCTGCTGCCAGCGGCTCAAGGCGGAACAGTGATCTCTTAGCTTGTGCATTTGAAGGATCTAGCTCAATGATTTTTTTCATGTCTGTGAAAAGGAACAAATATTCAAAACACAGCACTGGTGAACTTTAAAAAATGGCATCAGAACTAATGTACAGGTAGAGTGCAATGATCTGTAATTGACAATATCATGCACACAGTGAGGAAAGAATCCAACCAGCTATAGCCTCATCATAGTGTTCGAGCTTTTCATGTGCTTCTCCCCTCCGAAGCAGGGCTTTTACGTATGAAGGATTCAGCTCAAGTGCTCTGCTGCACTCCTTAATTGTTTCATCATATTTCCCCTAGATTACATAAAGTCAGCAGTGGGGTTTCCATGTAATTAGATTTGGCCAAAATAAAAACTTATTTGATAGGAAGCGTTGGTCCAAGTATACATAACACAGACTTGAAATTATACTAGTCCTGAAGAACATTTTAACCAGATTAACAAGGTTAGCAAGTTTACGCAGCAAAGTTCAAAGTTCTTAACGGTGATTTACATTAAGATAATGAAATTGTATAATAATATACTATTGCAGAATTACTACGGCAAGTTCACATCAATGAAATGAACAATAATTGCAAGCAAACATGGATACTATTCTTCTATGTCCTCCAAAGTTGTGAACCAATCAGAAAAATGTCTTACCAATTTCAAGAAACATACAGCACGATTAGAATGGCATGCAGAGCATATATCTTCAGCAGATTCCAGCTCAGAAGCAATTTGCAATGCAATTTTATATTGAGATAATGCCTCCTCATATTCTCCAGCTCCAAAATGTTTGTTCCCTTCGGCTTTTGCATCATTTGCTTGGCTTCTAGCTTTCTACAGCAAGTAGAGAGGGGAATTGATTTCAATACAAGGCAATAAATCTCTTGAATTCAACATGACACTTTCGACACCCAGTCTGGAACTAGCAAGAAATCAAGTGACATAAAATTTGAAGTTCAGAATAACAGCTTCCACAAGGCTGCTAAAACCTGGTAAACCCGATTGCTGTTTACTATGTACAATCTCTTAGTCTCCGACACTCCGTTCAATAATCTATCAAAACAACACATTTAGTTAGTCGTTGCTACCCATATTTGCATTGTTACAGATCACTAGATCAGAATAGTTCATACTATCTTGCAGCAAAATCATGGTACTAACCTATGGTGCCACGTGCATACTAAGAATTAGACACGATACCAGGCGGGTTTCAGATTATATCTCCTAGGAAGGCAGAAAGTACACTTGCTTTGCAAATAAATCTGAAAACCCCCCAAATTAAATTTGTGAACCGAAGTTCATTCGCTCAGCAAGTTCTTGGTTATCAATTATCAGGCACCACTTACTAATCTTCGCATCATCTATTAGCTGTTCGTAGTTTCAAAATCTACAAGGGCAAACTAAATGTTCTGGTTTGGTTCACGAGTATCTACAGCAGAAACTAACCCTAAGGAATCAGTCAAGCAGCCGAATCCTCCGTTGCTCCACCTAGAGACAGCAATTCACGAAGGAAACAGAAGAAAAGGAAACGGATTGGGTGGATGGGGTGCTCGAGGGGATACCTCCCGCAATTGCTCGTCGGTGAGCGCGTCCTCGAAGGCCTCCTCGTCCTCCTCCACCGTCCTCGGATCCACGGCAGCCACGTACTCCGGCGGCAACGAGGGGCTCGTCGTATCCTCTCTCTCCGGCTCCGGCACCGGCTCCGGCTCGAGCTCGATCACCACCATCTCTCGTCTCCGGTCGTCGCCGCCGCCCGCGCCCGAGGGTTCGCTTCAAGTCCAATCGCCACAGCAGTCAGCCCAACGGAAGAGTGTAGAAGATGGGTTAACGTGCTGACGGCAGATCCGAAACATCCAGAACGTGCACGTACTTTCGGCCCAGAAGGACTCGACGGTGGGAGGGAAGAGGCCTGGCGGCGACGCAGGGGAGGCCCAGCTCGGGAATCTCTTTTTTTTTGACATGGAAGCTCGAGAATCTCTTTTGGAATCCGAAATTGGAAATTTTGTTGCAGGACATCTTATTTTGTGTCAATTACTAAAACGCACCGATAGATTGTATCTTTGTCGGTTATCATTACAATTTTATGTCACACTAGTTGAATGCCCGCACACGGGATGTCAAATAAACATTTGGACAAACCATTTTGATTCATAGACATTCAAATACAGTCCCCTTGAAGTATTGTTGCTAGGGGATATAAATAGACGTCCTAGACAAACAATTTTGATTCATAGACATTCTAGTGCAGTCCTCTTGAAGTATTGTACTCCCTCCGTCCCAAAATAAGTGGCTTGCATTTGTCTAGATTCGAATAAATCTTATACTAAAACAAGACTAGATACATCCGAATCTAGACAAACCCACGTCACTTATTTTGGGACGGAGAGAGTATCATTTTAGTATATCTCCACAAAAATATAATGCTTCTCTTCCTCATCCCTTCTCTCATCTCCTCTTCTGCTAGTGTATTATGGCTAGGGAGAGGGAATGCACGACCCTCTCCAGGATACAGTGATCTGAAGCCGTCGAGTACGACTCTACTATACACGATTAAAGGGACATGCAAAAATAACAATTTAGTGATTGCCACCCTAATATAAATAGTCAAAGGGGACATTTAAAAATGACAATTTAGTTATGCTCTCCCATGCACTAAGAAGAATATTTAGATGTTAGTCTATTCAGGTTAGAATAAGAGCATGCCACTATAATATGACAAGTTTTCATTGTTGAAGATCGCAAATATCATAATTTAGATATTAAATCTTATGCAATAACAAACTTCAACGAATTCATAAATACAGTTCCATACATATAACACCAAAACTTTGTTTAGTTCCACTTCAGCGGGATATCACAAAAAATAGTATCAAGATATATGTGTGAATGATTGTACTTCAATAAATCGCATAAATCAAGCGAGCACGACCAGATCACACCAATTGTCATATATTTAGATACAACATAGAGAGGAAGCATTACTTTTCCCACTTTTAGTACACAATGAGCACAACATACTTATGATTACTATGATAAATACAAAGATTAGGATAAAGTACCGATACATTTTGAAAATTTTAGAAGACAAACTAACACACCATATTAAAGTGGAAGGAAATTGGATCACGCACATATTTTGGCTCAACCAGTTCGGGTATTAGAGGAAACAATCGCTCTACCTAGGTGGTTAAACACTACTCAATCTACTGTCGTGTCTTTTAAGCGACCGGCCAATCTGGTTGTGGCTTTATATACCTCCCTATCTTTTTTGTCGAGCTCTCTTCTTGATTCTCTGGATCATTGTCTCTGGTATGTTGTTTCCTCCGCTCCTTCTCTGGCTACCTCATGTTCCTCTCCCACTCCTATAGACCCTGCCACATCACTTGGCCAGTTTGCGGCCAGAGCCACCTTCTATCAAGGTTATACGCATCATACTCTTCCACCAAGTCTTCGTCCAGGAACTTCAGAGTCACATAGGAGAATTATCGGATTAACAACTAACCTCTCATGCCACTGAGCATATACTGCTATCGAATTGCACCAGTCTCTTTCTCTTGGTTCACATAGACTATCCGATGTGCACCGTGGAACGCACAAACGTTATGCCAAAACGCGTAGAGCGGATGCCATTTAAAATTGCAACTAAAATACTGAAATGCTACATTACCTCCGCATGTGATAGGCATTTTACTCTTTTGTTGGATAAGCAGCGTGTGAATCTTGATGTGCTCGATTATGTTTGACGAAGAGCAGCAGGGCAACCATCGCTCGACCCCTGCACAAGTCATGCAAAAATACAGGCTGCAAAAATACAGGCTGCTATGACCTAGTAGTGAAATAATGAGAATCATCTATAGTTTCCTGCACTAAGTACGTACTCTAACAGCAGAGTTTTTACAAAAACAGAAGAGCAACAACATATTATCAAGCCCCATAATGCAAAGGATTATATTTAAGGCCCGGGACCTGCATAACCGAGAGATCACAGTATGAAATCCTGGAATATTAAGAAAAGATATCTACACTTATCAACTCACTTTTATTTATTAACACTGAAAGAAAGAAGCTAAGAGTATGTTTGGTAGCCTGTGTCAACCCAGAATCCCTATCTCAACTCATACATGCTGCCTCTAGACAAGCTTGGCTCAGATTTTCTCCGGTGTTTGGTAGCCCGGGTTTGCTAAAACAAGCTGAAGTGAGATGTTGTTTGGTGGCTCGTGTGTGAGTTAAGACTTGCTATTGTCAATTTTTTTACATAGAGGTCCTTGGACAAAAAAGAAAAAATCAATCAGGCCCTTAGACGAAAAATAAAAAAGCAATCGGGTCCTCTCTGCCGTGAGGCCATGGCGGACGCTGTCATGGGTCCATGGCGGGCGCTAGGAGGCGGAGCCTGGGGCGCTGTGTGGCGGCGCGACGAGGTGGAGCTTGGGCAGCTGGGCGGAGGAGCTTGGGCACGACGAGTCGGATCTTGAACGGCAGGAGCTCGCAGCAGCACTCGGAGGAGGGGCCAGGAGCTCGCAATAGCGCTCGAGGGAGGGGCTAGGAGAGGTGGCCCGCCGCCAGGAGCTCGCGCGCTGCGCTGCTGCTCGACGGAGAGCTCGAGAGAGGGGGCTAGAGGCAAGTCGGGGCGGTTGGACTGGCAGAGAGACGAGGCCTGCATGGGGAAATGAGGAGCTCCAAGCGTGGGGGTTGGTGACCCCTAGCGGGCCTCGTGGGATTTTTCCGGATGGACTCAGCCAGGCTGAATTGTGAAGCTCGATTTGAGCTTCGCAACTAGGCAGTGCTGAGGGCTTGTTTTCCTATCAAGTGGGCATAGCTCAACAGAGCCGAGCCGAGCTAACAAACAACAAAAAGTGGGTTGAGGTGGGAGTTTCTGGATACAACCTAGCTATCAAACACACCATAAGAAATCATAGTAAGTATATGAAGTGATAAGAATAGACCAAATGATTTTAGCTAGCTTGCTATATATTTAGCTGAGACAACAAGTAGTGATCCCCTGGCATCAGGTGTGAGTGTGACAGAACAATGACAATCAAGAAACATAATTAACTTTTTAGGATAAAACTAAAGACATGTACATGAAAATGAATGATACACTTTGGTACAGCTGTATACAGAACATGCAGAATGATTTCTTTGGCAATAACAGTCCCAAAATATTCCGAAAAGAGCCATCAAAGTGAAGATGCTATGGATGAATCCAAGTCAAAAAGTATGTGATCTGATAGGTACGAACCAGCAACAAATACTTTTTCAATGGCCACAAGGACGCTGATTTCTGCTTGTTTTCCGACCCAACCTGCACATCAAAACAGACTTCTCCATTATGATTTAACAACTCCAAAATCCACATTCCAATAGTAGATATATATACGATTTAACAACCTCAAAATCCACGTTATAGCAATAGTTATATTAGATCCCAACAAGCTTTCTCATAATCACTGCCCATGTTGCACTTCTGAAATGTATACTTACATATATGAGGTTGCACCGGTGCGTAGGGGAAGATGTTAGTCTTGCTATTTGGTTCCAAATTCAAACGTGGATCGTCCTACTTTTGATATACACAAAATGAAACTGAAACACGTCTTAACCCATAAGCACCAATTTCAGAACTGTGAAGTACCCCTACGCTCGATCGTCCTACTCTTAATTGAAAAATGAAATTACTCAATGCTTGTACAGTATAACAACACAGTGATAGTTGCTTTACAATAATTATCTTTATTAAGAGTTCACATTCACTTCTAAGAAGCCAATCAATCCAGAAAAATCTACCATGTCATTCAGTAAAGCATCAGAACAGAAGCAACCGGGTTTGACATGAACTTCAATAGTGAAACTCAATTGCAAAATATGGAATTAATCTGTATTGCATAACCAATATAGTGAAACTCAACTCAACTGATTTACAACAACCATCTAGATTATGAGCTCACATTCACTTCTATAAAGCCAATCAATTCAGAGCGATCCACTATGTGATTCAACAGTGACGACACATTCAGACAAACAAACATAGCACTGAATACATGATGCTCCAAGCCTCCAATCCTTGCGCTGACATCAGATTCAGGTATAATTGCTAGTCTATTCCAAATCACACTAACACTGAAGTTGCAGGCTGAAAATACCTGGGACAAGATCGGGGATAGGCGGGCGAATGCATCTGATGAAAGTGGCGGCGGAGGGCGACGGTGAGGTAGACTGCGTGGGAAATCCGACGTATCTCCTTGGTCGGCGACCTAGCCTCGATTATAGACGTGATCTCCTTCAGATCCGTGCATTCGTCCTGTGCCTGCGCCAGCGACCGTAGCCGGAAAGAGCGGCGCCTTCGGCCTCCCTAGCACCGGTCACGCGTGCG
This sequence comes from Avena eriantha, assembly GCA_910589775.1. Lineage (NCBI taxonomy): Eukaryota > Viridiplantae > Streptophyta > Magnoliopsida > Poales > Poaceae > Avena > Avena eriantha. The sequence goes on from OU342743.1 coordinate 17,491,193, forward strand.
CTCGAGTCGGAGTCCGTGCGCGGGAAGTGGGATGGAGGGGGCAGCGGCGGTGCACCCCCGTTGGGTATCTCCCTTGTAGGTCGGGATGATGGGGCGCAACGGCGCGGTGCGACGGGCTCGAATTGCGTGCGTGGAGGCGACGGGGGCGGACGAAGTGGAGCTGATGCAGGGTGGGGTAAGGAGGTCAACTGCAGGGCTTTGTTCACGGGCTGGCCTATCGAACAAATCGCGATCACGACAAAGGCCCACCAATGTGCGTTGAGGAGACGGGGGCGGACGAAGCTGCGAGCGAAACGCTCTTCGGCTGAACACGGAACAGTCCATGTTTTTTAATTAGTAGAGATAGAGATAGAGATAGAGATTTACCAGAGCACACCACATGGCTAAAAATGAAAAGCGTTGGCACTTTTGTCCGGGTGACCATATTCCGAGTTTGAAAAAACTGTGCCAAACTTTTCCTTTTAGATCGTACGGTGTGTTTTACCAAATGTGACACAAAATTATAATAGTACATGGTAAATAAATAATTATAAGGTGCGGGCCACGTTACAGCAAAGGGTTTTTTGCTGTTGCCGTGTGTCCTATAGTTTGTGTACACGGCGGGGGGGGGGGGGGGGGGGGGGGGGGGGGGGGAGGCATTGCTAGGAACACGGCAAAGGCAGCCTAGTGTACGTATACTCTCCGCAAAGTTTCTGCATCCTGATTGGATGAAGTCCAAATCCCACGGATCGCGCCTCTCGACCGTCAGGTCATCCCAGATGGAGCAGTCCCGTTCTCTTATCTTCCCTACCAACCCTCATGTGAACCACACGTTGCCGTACACGTACGACCAGATCGTCACGCCTTTTTTTGGCAACTTCTCACGCCTCCTTCATGTTGTGCTCCTTTCCGGCCATGGCAGGGCTGCCACCACCACCGTGCTCGGGAAGGAGGGTTCCGAGGCGACAACCGCAGGCATGCCGGCGAGCTAAGCCTCTCCCGCCACCAGGAGCCTCCCAGGTGGATCGGCGCCCCTGCTCACTACTAGGGGCGGCGGGCCGAGCCTAGGTCGAGGTGGCAGTGCCGCCCTGCACGAGCTGCCACCGCTGACCTGCACGAGTCCACCGCCGACCTGCATGAGTCCACCGCCGCTTGCCTCGTTCGTTGCTGCCAGCCGCCGGCCTGCGTCGTCCGCCACCTCCGGCGTTCGGGGAGCTCGTCACGAGCCACGGAAACACCGACGACCGGGACCTTTGGTTTATTTATTTATTTTAGAAAATAGGTTTGCCGAGTGTATAAGATGAGACACAGCAAAAGAGAATGCACCGTTATCTCCCCCAAACCGTCAAGTGCCTTTTGTACGCCGAGCAGACGTATAAAACACATGACAAAGTCTTTGTCGTGTCTATTCTGAAAAACACACGACAATGGCTCATTGTCGTCGATGATGTTGCTGTCTGGATTTTGCCATGTGTCAGCACATGGCAAAGCCTTTGCCGAGTTCCGCCAAGCCTTTTCGTGTATTTTTTCCACACGGCAATGACTTCGATTCCGATAGTGATACTTGTTTCAACCATCTCGAATCCATGATTGTAATTCATTGAATATTCTTCCGAAACGTTGCAATAAAAAAGGCTATGTACATATGCAGAGGGCCGGGGATTGGCTCCCATTTCGGAAAAATATATAGCAGGAAACAAATGACTTTCCGTCACTGCTTGTGTAGAGACCGTTGGGGAGCATGAAATACAATCGGCCGGCTAGCCAGCAGTCGGAGGTTTCGAGGTGATATATCCAGGAACCATCACTGTCTCTCCCTAGCTAGCTAGCTCGCACGTCGGAGGTTTCGAGCATGAATTATATCGATCGACAGTGTGTGTGTATATATAGTACATGTGTCTGCGACAGTTCTTACGTATATATCGATAATTAATGTGTATATAAGGCGCAAGCCAAGGCAAGGATTAAGTTAGACGCCATGGAATTCCCAATAAAGCGCTCGCTTATCTTCCTGTGTCATCTGGTCATGCTTTGGAGCACCGGCGGCAGCATCGGGCCGTCACCCACCACAGGCACAGGGGCGGCGGAGGCGGCATCGTCGTCGGCGGCAGTGCGAGTAGGCGTGGTGCTGGACCTGAGTAGCGACGTGGGGAGGAAGAAACGCGCCTGCGTTTCCAAGGCATTGCATGACTTCCACCTCGAGCACCCGAGCTACGCCAAGCGGGTGGAGCTGCGCGTCATGGACTCCCACGGTGATCTCGCCACGGCGGAACATGCTGGTAACTAAACGTCGATCGACTTCTTTTAGGGCCTACGTACTACTATGCATATATATACAACTTTAGCATGCCCATTTTAATCATCACCAGCGTATTTCTCAGTAGGTCACGATCCACTTAACTTTGGGTGGATGACGACCCGATTTGATAAGACAATTTGTGGTTCGCTAAATATCATTTTTGCTGAGATATTTTCTACTCCCCTAGCAAATAGTTCCATATTAGCTATGTGTATTAGATTTAGGCCGATATGAGTTCACCTGCACCAACAAGCGTGCTGTGCACTAGGCGAGTTTTATCCTAGCCCAAATTGTTGGCTAATTCTGTGTTTCCCTATGAGCTTTGCAGCGGACGATCTGATCACGAATGCCCTAGTGCAGGCTGTCATATGGGGCCCTCAGACAGGGATCATCAAAGCGGAACACGTCCTGCACTTGCCGCGCTACAACGACAATATCCCGTTCATCTCCTTCTCCAGCACTTCTCCAACATCGTGTACCTTCTGGCTGGAAGATTCTGGAGGCCATCTCGAGTTCGGGTTTACACTCGGAAGTGACAGTATAACCTTTCTTAAACTCAAGACCCAGGAAACAAACGGCTTAAAACTCGATAATAGAAGACAAACAACAGGCGAGAATTGCCAAGGTCCACATCTGAAGATGGGTGTGCCACTGAAATATGGTTTTAAAGAATTTGTGGATGCTACTGATCCCCAAAACATCACTGGATACAGCATTGATATCTTCGATGCTGCGATGAGGACATTACAACCTAGTCCATGCTATGACTACTCTATTTTCCATGGTACCTATGATGAGCTAGTAGGCAACGTATCATTAGGGGTGAGGCTTCTCATCTCATGCATTCTTTTTACACGTTTTCATGTATAATAGCAATTTAACCGACCTCTGCTGATATATTTACTTGGGGATAATTAATAAACAGGTATATGATGCTGCAGTAGGCGACCTGACTATAACCGTAGAACGAGTCAATGGCACGGACTTTACGGTTCCATACACACAGTCTGGCGTGTCTATGCTTGTTCTTGCCAACGATGATCCAAACACCATCCTTTGGACATTTGCAAAACCACTAAGTGGGGATCTCTGGTTTGCAACCCTGGTCTTCTTTGTGTATACTGGCTTTGTTCTGTGCATCATCGAAAGACCCAGAAATAAAGAGTACCAAGGACCAATTTTGAGACAGTGCAGCACTTCCCTCTACTACATTTTCTCGACTCTTACGTTTTCACATGGTCATCGCTTTGAACTTAAACGCCTGAACATATTTGATGCCTTGCATTGTCAGTAGCGTTTGTTCTAAAATAACCTCACCTCTGGGTTGCTTCATTCACTGCAGGTCAAAGCATTAGAAGCCCATTATCAAAAATTGTTGTGGTGGTATGGTGCTTCTTAGTGTTGGTTCTTGTACAAAGCTACACAGCAAGTTTGTCGTCCATGCTGACGGCAAAAAGGCTTCGACCTTGGGTGAAAGATCTAGACCAGCTCCAGCGCCGTGGCGACTTTATAGGATACCCAGATGGTTCATTTGTACAGTCCTTCTTGACGAATCAGAAAATCAGTGAAAATAGGTTAAGGACCTACACCACCAAAGAGGAATATGCTCATGCTTTGAGGCTCGGATCAAGCAATGGAGGAGTGTCAGCCATCATCGATGAGATCCCCTACTTAACTTCTTTTCTCTCCGATCCTCGGTACAAAGATGATTTTAGAATGCTCGGGAACATATACAAGACTCCTGGATTTGGTTTTGTAAGCTACTTATTAGACCCATGCATTGGTATTAGTATCATGTTTTCTTCTTTAATTTGCAGTATGCTGCATTCATGGGACAAAGTTGAGTTTCTAACAACCATATATAATAATCTGCAGGCATTTCAACTAGGTTCTCCGTTCGTTCATAATGTTTCGATTGCCATCCTGAACCTAGCAAGAGTGGATGAGGGATCACAAATCGAAGTGAAATGGTTTGGGACATCTTCATCCCCAGTAGGTGATGGCACGGTCCCTGACACTGATTCCGGGCCTCTCACTTTTCACAGCTTCTCTGGTCTCTTTGTCATCACGGGATCTATTTCAACTCTCATGTTGTTGATAAGCATTGCGAGGGTGTTTTATGCCAAATCCACTGGGTCTAGAATTGCTAATAATGTGGAAAGTGTCGGCCATAGCAATGTCGATGAGGATTCTCGTCCGTTGCAAGATGGCATGGGTGACAATCAAGACCCACATGAACAATCCATCCATGAAGCCAGCAATAATGATGCCCAGGAGGTCCATGACCGTATGAGTGACGAAAATGTGGTGCGGGAAGATCCTGCCTCAGTGCCACTAAATGACATGCACATAGGCTCAGTGCCTGCAACGCACATTCAGATTGAGACAAGCAACACCTAATATGAAGGGAAACACCAAATGCTGACGGATACTTCTCTTGCCATTGGAACGATGATGCATTCCCAAACCTTGGACTAGATAGAATTAATTTATTCCAAACCTTGGACTAGATAGAATTAATTTCTTCTGTCTATTTCCCACTCTTCTGCGGACAAGAGATAGATGCTTAGTGAGTGATGTGCCCAATGTCTCTTTACACAGATATTAATCATGTTAAGATTTTGAAGCTTCTGATCAATGAGAAATTCTTTTTTATAAAGGTCGCTTTATTATTTATTACTTATTTATTAGTACCACAAAGATACAATACAAAGGAGCTTGCATTCGGCATGTGAATCACTAAGATGCACAGATCCACACGAGTTCAATAAATGGTGAAGTAAAAGGGGGGCGGGTACCATCGCGAGAGGTACCGGTGAAGCGGCGCTTAATGACATCAGATGAATTAGGGAAGAGATTGGTACGCACTAGTTACCCAAGTTAGCCTCCTCACTCTTGGAGGTAAAAACCTACTCATGCTTTGATGTATTGATCTTATCAAGTTACAAGGTTTCGCCGACTTAGTTCTATGTTTGTCAGCGGGTTCTATGGGGTATCTCACGAGAGATTCAACGAAATTTCTGCTCACCCCCCCCCCCCTCCCCCGCGTTCGCCTTTTCAGTCTTGCATAAAAGAAAATAAAAATGAAAAAACACTTGAAATTTAAAAGGTCATACCGGTAAAACGACCATAACTTTTGCATACGATGTCGGGAAAAATCTATAATATATCAAAATGACGAGAACAAAATTCTACATCCGCTAAAATGATGGTTATTCGGCCAGGTGGTGCCGGCGATTCCCAGATCGTTCACTCGGCTGGAGGTGCCAGTGACAGATCAGTGGGCCAAGCGTCATCTCCTCATGTCGGCGCGAGGCATGAGGGGAGTGTCAACTCCAACAAGAACAAACAGTTGCTGATGTATGATCCGGATTTTGTCAGAAAGCAGGTTGCCAAGCAAGGCAATGCCGGGAAGGTAATGCTGGCCAGGGAAATGCCGGGCAAGGAAATGCCGACCAGAACAATCAGAACTGGCGCGGTCATAACTCGGCTGGCGAAGGACAACCACCTCATAATCCAGCACCTAATCCTCCTCGACATCAGTAGTTCCGGACAAGCTATTCAGTATCAAGGTGGTGACCCAAGGGCAAACCGCTATAATGATGGTTATTCAGCCATGAAAAATGCCAGATACCAGAGGCAAGAGCACCACATGATTGAGAATCCACTTGGGTCCTCGCTGGGGAATCGTCAATTATCGGCACATAATGCTCGGTTGAAGCTTGCCAAAATCTATCTGTCGGAAATTCTTGAGGAGCAAGGTCCTCCAGGTCCTAGTTGTTTTGGACCTCGAATCATGCGAGAACCACCGGTGCTGAATTTTTAGCTATCTCATGGCATGAAAACATACGATGACAATACTAAGCCAGAAGATTGGTTGAAAAATTATGTCACTACCGTGCATGTGGCAAATGGAAAAAAATCTATAATATATTAAAATGACGAGAACGAAATTCTACATCCGCTCGCGACAACCTTAGGTCGTTTAGAGATTTTTTAGAATATGTAAATTCGAAAAGAAAAAAGTTATGACCAAAAGAAGATTTTTTTCTGTAGAAATAAAAAAGTGAGACCACTTACGCGTGGCGCATGGCATAGAGATGCGTCACCGTTAAGATTGGCGGGATTCAAATTTGAATTCTCACCCGGCCACCCACCCCCTTCTACTTCTCTTCTCCTTCATCTTCCCCTCCCATTCTCCTTCCCTTCTTCTCTCCTTCTCCTCCCCTTCCTCTCCTCCCCTTCTTCTCCTCTTCTCCTTTCCTTCTCCTCTCCTTCTTATCTCCTTCTCCTCCCCTTCTTCTCCTCTCCTCTCCTCCTTCTCTCGTTCTTCTCCTTCCTCTTTCTCCTTCTCCTTCTCCTCCACCACTTGTCCTCTCTCCGGCCGTCGCGCCGTCCTCGAGCCCCTCCCCGCCTCAAGCTCTTCCTTGGCTCCGAGTGCCATTGCGGCCACGGCCTCCCGCACCTTCCTGCGGTGGTAGGTTGTGGCTGCAGGGAGATGACGACGGCGATAGGCGACGGCAGCAACACCAACGCGCCAGATCCCACTTTTTTTTGAATTTTCAAAAAATTATCTGTGGCGCACCATACCCCCATGCGCCACAGATAATTTTTCATATCCCGCATTTTTTTTGAAATTTTGAATTACTTATCCATGGCGCACCATACACCATGTGCCACCGATAACTGCACTTATCCGTGGCGCATCTCCACATGTGCCACTGATAAAAAAATTCAGTGGCGTGACGAAAAGTGACGCATGTCCCATGCGCCACGGATGGCAAAGCCGGTGCGCCACTGATAGAAAAAATTTGTAGTAGTATTTGCTATCCTCTCTCTGTCCTGATGTACCATAGGAGCATATTTCATAACTGGTCTGTTAATCTTAGCAGCCGCTCCTCTCTGAATCGAAATCATCCAGGCCTAAATCATAGCCACCAGGGCAACTGCCTGGATGAAAATCTTGAACAGTTGGACCTAATCAAAACGATGGTGTGTAAGTACCTAACAAATCGGCCGTAATATCCAGCAAACTAGGTATGTAGCTAACGTTCGGGATGAGGGGAGCAGGGGTCGGTGCTTACATCCATGGTTGAAGACTGCGAGGAGCTGCCACAGCCGGAGGAGACAATGACAGGCAAGACAAGATTGTGCCGCAGATCTGCAAGACCTTAGCAGCTGGTGCCGGCGAAGACAGAGTAGAGGACCGGGTGCCGGTCCGCAGATCTAAATCGCCGCCACCGCCGAGTCGTCGCCCTAGGAATATAGGGATGGATTTGTCTTCTCGCGGGTGGTGACGACCTAAGAGGGAGGTGAGCCTACTTTTCGGGGTTTTCGCCACCCGCCATCTGCGTGCTGTCTCCCCGTGCGTGCCGTTCCTCACCTTGTGGAAACGCTCGATTTCGGCGTTCTTACGGAACAAGGATTTGTGGTGCTTTAAGACCCGTGCGCTCCAAATAGTATTATTTCTTCTGGCCGGGTGGTGGAAATGCCTCCGTGGGCAACCAAACACGCCCCAAATCGGCCCAACTTATGCTTCATGAGGGCTGGGTGGCCTTCTCACAGCCTGCCAAACACGTCCTATACATGTAGGCGAGATGTTGTTTTGTCATGTGTGCTTGCTTATGCCTTCTTGAACGTCATCCGAAATGGGTATACGAGTCTATCAGTTCTATCGATTAATAACTTGTGTGCACGCACGTACGTATTCCAGTCAGCAAATCCAATGCCCATAATAAAAGGTCAATCTTCCGGAACCATCTGCCGCAGGGTCTCCATCGGTCACCGGCCTCAACGTCCGTGCAGTGACAAGACATCGACCCCCGACGAATGCAAACGTGCCCCTCGTTTCTTCCTCTTCCTTCCGCGCGGTCCCGGCCGGCAACGCCCAGCAGCGACGGAGAGGCCGGGGTTGTCGTGCTCATGCATGGTGGGTGGGTGGCCTCTGTCTCTGCCCGGTGCGTTCTATGCCCTCTTGCGCTCTTCCATCCGTGCGTGCGGGCCGTCTCGACGTCGACGCGGAGCGGCCTGGGCAGCAACATTTTGCTGCCGCGACAATCATCACATTACGTGTATAGCTACTCTGTTCCTGATCAGGCGATCAGCTGCTGTGTATATATATATATACGAGTAGCTCTGAGAAGACATTATTGTCCATACGAATCCATCTATCCCTGCACACTCCGGCGCACCGCACTCCGCACTGCACCCGGCAGACGGTAGAGCAAGATGATCTCGGCGGCCACCAGAGCCGCAGGCACGCTCGCGCGCTCCCTCGTCGCCGCCGTCGTCGGGGCAGGTACGCACGGCGGCACGGCCACACATTCTCACCACGTCCGCACTCCATTCTACACTAGTACTACTTGTTACCCCATCCGGACATAGATTATTCATACTCTTACTTGCATGCATGTGTAGCCGGCACGGTGATCGGCGCCGCGGCCGGCCTCCTCACAGGCTTCGTCAACGAGGACGGCCTGCTGCATGGCACGCTGGTCGGAGCGGTCACCGGCGCGCTCGTCTCCGTGGAGCTCGCCGACTCCCTCCTCAGGATATGGACCTGCGACGACTGCTCCATGGACGCGCGCGTCAAACGCACGGTACGTACATTCCCAAGCTGCTGGCCAACGGAATTGAAGTGCCATTGGCTAATGGAGTTCACTTCTTGTTGCAGCGGCTGCTGCTCCGGAGCGTCGCGGCCGGCAGCCTCCTGCGGGGTTCCGTGTTCCCGACCATCAGCGGCGCGCTGGACGCGCAGATGGACGCGCTGCGGTACCAGTCACACCACTACTCCGGTGCCCGAGACGATGACCTCTTCGAGCTGAGCTCCCCGGTGACGGCCGCGCGGAAGGCCGCCGTCGAGAGCCTCCCGGCGACGACGCTCACCAAGGAGACCGCGGCCGCGGGGCAGCAGACCACCTGCCCCATCTGCCTCCATGTCAGCATCCATATACTCGCCTCTCTGCTATCTCCATCGCCCATCGGTCGATACACTGCAACTAATCGACTGACGGATGCGTTCTTGTTTCCTCTGTCAGGAGTTCCAAGCCGGCGACAGCGCCAGGAGGCTGCCGGCCTGCGGCCACGTGTTCCACCTGGCGTGCATCGACAGCTGGCTCCTGTGGAAGCCCCAGTGCCCGATGTGCCGCCACGCCGTCTACTAGCTAGCTAGCTATACGGGCGACAGTCGCCGGTCTCGCAGGTTGGCACTCAGGAATTCTACGTCGGTCTCACCAACGCAGAGGACCCCACGAGTTCTCTCTCGTGACGACAAACATTTGTTCCGACTGAGAAATGTGTTCATTTTTCTTTGTACAGAGAGATGCACGTGGTGGAAGTGACAGAGTGTTTTTTTTAAAAACATAGTACACACGCTCATAACACGTGCCACTGACGATTCGGTCATCCCCGCGTGACCAGGGCGGAAACCCTAATCCCACCTCCACCTCCCCTCTCTCTCCCTTCCCTCCCGGTCGCCGTCGGGCAAAGCCCACGCGGTGCCGGCGGCGGCGGGCTTTCTTTTCTCCCGGCGCATGGAGCCCCTGTGGGGAGGCGGCTTCCGTGGCGGCGGTGCAAATAGGCGGAGGTCATCGCGGCCTGGCGCGTCGGTGGCCGGCGAGCGGCTCCAGGGGTGACCTGTCGCATGTGGAGGCGGTGGCGGCGCGACGCTCGTGGCGGCTGCGGCCCGTGGCGGAGGCGGTGGTTCGAGGCCGACCCAATGCGGGGATACATGGAGGGCCTAGCCGGCGCTTGCCGGGGGACTGGAGGACCGGTGGAGCTCGGCAAGGCAGGCAGCAGGAGGAGGGGCGGCGCAACACAGAGGATCCTGGAAGAGACCATGCGAGCCTGGTCATGGTAACGGGGGCATGTGGAGTCTCTGCCAGGGAGGAGCTCGTGGCCGGGTGACGAGCCAGATCTAGGTTGGTAAGGGCCCGATTTGGGTCTTGCGGGCCTGATCTGGGCTTTGTAGGGCCCTAGCCGCCACGTCGTAGCTCTAGCTGGGAGGCTGCTGCACATCATCCCTGGTCGTGTGGCCCGGGGCCAGATCCGGGCCACGCGGGTCTAGTTCTGGAGGTTGTCTGTGGGTTCCGACTTGCAAGCAGTCCGGAGGTGCCGTGACTGTAAAATGGATCGTATGGGCACCTAGAGGGGGGGTGAATAGGTGCTACACCAATTTTTAATTCTTTTTCAATTTTAGTGAAAAAAGTATCCAAAGCAATAACTTCTTCTTTCATTTTAAGACTGTCATGATCATCCATATCCAAAATTATGTTAGTCTTAGGAAATGAAGGGCTAGAAGTTGATACCTCGGACCCTCTTGCCATTAGGCAAGTGGCGTTGTTGTTGATGACGTTCTCGTTTGGCGAGTCGAAGAGAGATGAGGGAGTCGATGTAGTGGCTATAGCAGCCACCTCGCGGGAACTATCATCATCCTCTTCATCTTCACTTGAGGAGGAGTATTCCTCTTGATCTACCAAGACAATCTTGGGTTGCTTCTTGAAAGGGCCATTCTTCTTAATACATGGCTTCTTCTTAGGTGCTTTAGATTTCTCTTTAAGAATGAGCCTGCCACCATTGTCTTCTCTATTTTGATATGGACACTCGGCTACAAAGTGCATTCTATCTCCACAGTTGAAGCAAGTTCTCAATCTTGGGCCACTTTCTCTTCTTCCATTTGACCCGTTCTTGCACTCAAGTTCAGACTTGGCTTTGACAGGGTCCTTCCAAAAGTTCCTTGCATAAAATGCCATGTACTCACCATGAGCACGTTTGACTTCATCGAGGCAGTCCATGGATACCCCCTCAAAAGCTCCTTCATCTTCCTCTTGCTCAACAACATTGGCTTTGAGAGCCACATTGACACCCTTTTGCATTCCAATGGCCCGAGCACAGACATCTTCAGCATTCTTTGCTGCCACTTTGAATGAAGCCATTTCTTGCATGACTTCGCTGGATGTCATTTGATGATAGTTATGTCTACCTTGTAGGCTCTTCAAGTCTGTTGGCTCGAAAGGCATTAAGGCACTCACATATTTTCTTTTTATCCAGCATCATAAATGTGAGTGGCCCCATGCTTTCGAAATGTTGTTGCGATGCCCTTGAGTCTTCTATACATGTCCTCATGGTTTTCACCATCCAACATGTAGAATCCCTCAGCTTCATTGCTAAGAGCATCATACCTGTTTCTTCTCATACTTTCATTTCCAATGAAGAGATCCGTAAGAGCATCCCAAGCTTCTTTAGCTGTGTTGAGATGTTCAATGTGTGGCATGTCCTTGGGACCCACACCCAGATGTATCATGTGGAGAGCGGTGGCATTCAACTGGCCGTCCACAACTTCTCTTCTCGTTAGGTTGGTTTGATCTCCAATATGAAGACCCTCTTCAATAATCCTCCACAATTCAATAGAGGAGCTGCAAACATGAGATTTCATTAGGAATTGCCATTGATTGAAGGAGGATGCAGTGAGCTTGGGTGGATCATCCCTATTGTTTATATGAGGATGAGGGGTAGGTGGGTCGGGGGAATATACGTGGCAAACCTCACTATATTCCCCCTTACCACTTCCCTTCTTGGAGGTGGAACCATTAAGTTTTTCACCTTTCACATCATCATCCTTGGATCCGGTGTTACCCTTTTCCTTAGATGATGGTGTGGCAGCCTCAGAGGAGGATGGAGATGGGGTTATGGATGATGTAAGGCGAGCAATCATTTGATTCATCTCCTCCATCTTGGCCTCAAAGGATTTCAACAAGATTGTTTCCAACGACTTGAGATCATCCATTGTGACCTTATCCACAGCCTCATTTCCATCATCCTTGGTACCCATACTACTCTTAGGCGGTTAAGCCCGAATTAAGAGCCGGGGCTCTGATACCAATTGAAATGGATCGTATGGGAACCTAGAGGGGGGTGAATAGGTGCTACACCAATTTTTAATTCTTTTTCAATTTTAGGCTTAGCACAAAGGGTAAATTCACTAGATAAACTATTAGGTGGAATTTCCCTATATGCAACCCTATCTACTAGCGAGTAAAGAGCGAGTGGAAGAGGAACGGGTAAACCGAAGTAAAGCACGCGGAGACACAAGATTTATTTGACCGCAGTTCCTTCCTTATTAAGGGAAGTACGTCTGCGTTAGAGGGGTGGGCGGTACTAAGACCACCACGCCACAAAAGGCCTCACCCTGTTCTCCGATGGATCTCGCCACCAAAGGCCTGATCCACCTTTCCACTATAGGTACCCTTCGAGGCGGGCACCGGCGCCTTTACACAACTAGCGGGGCAACAACTTCACAACAACTTGGAGGCTCCCGGAATGACAACAAGCTGCCACAAGAACAAAGTTATCAAATACAATAAACAAGATCTAGGTATTGACAAGAATACTAGATCAGGGATTTCTCCAAGTAAATGGAGAGGAGTTGAAGCGCTTGATTCTTGATGATGATGATGAACTTCTCCTCCTTCAATTCCCCCAAAGATCAAGACCTTCGGGTGGTTGAAGTGGGAGATCGAGAATGAGAGCTCTTGCACAATGTCTGGACAATTTCGAATGAATCAAGAGTTCTGAACGTTGGGGGAGAAGGGGTATTTATACCCCCTTCAAAAACCAGCCGTTGGACACTTTGGGGGCCGGATTATCCGGCCCAAGTGAGGGCCGGATTATCCGGTCTGGGGAAAACACCGCCCCAGACTCGAAATATCCGGCAGATAATCCGCCCCCTTTCAGAGCGTCGCGCCGAGCTTTCCCTTGATCAACTTCTGGGGGCCGGATTATCCAGTCCTCTGCGAGGGCCGGATTATCCGGCCTGGGGAGGAAAACCGCCCAGTTCAGATTTTCCGGGAGAAAATCCGACCGGATACCGAGCGACGCGCCTTGGCTCCTTTTGCTCGAAAACTGGGGGCCGGATTATCCGACCCATGCGACAGCCGGATTATCCGGCCTGGGAGGAAAAACCGTCCCAGTTTGGATTTTCCGGGAGAAAATCCGACCGGATACCGATCGACGCGCCTTGGCTTCCTTTGAGCAATGAGGTAGGCCGGATTATCCGGCCCTTGGTGGGGCGGATTATCCGCCCCCCTCAAAACTTCCTGCACACTTAGCGCACATGAATAGTCTCCATAATATTGTTATCTAACACGCAAAACATAGGAAAACATGAAATGTTCTTTCAGACTGCCTTGCTCGTCGACCATGTGCTGGTTCATGTGGACCCCCTCGTGCATGCCGTTGGTCCATGTTCGGTGATGGTTACTGCCTCGCAGGTGCGAGATCGTGGGTTTCCTTAGACCTACAGCGGTCCAGCAGGCCCCGGTGAGCACGGTGGCAATGATGCTACTGCTTGGCAACGGGGATCTGCGGTGGTGGTGGATCTACTAGTGGGCGGAGTAGTAAGGACTAACGCTAGGGTTGGCATCGACGGTGACACCCTTGATGCAGTGTGGCGACGGGGATTCACGAGTCCATTTTGGCTCGGCCGGGTCAGGAGGGCTTGGTTTGCCCATGTTGCTGCATCCGGGCTAAGTGAACTCCTACATGGTGCCAAATTTTGTCAACGATTCTTCTCTAAAACCTGTATTTTTCCAAAAAAATGAATTACCAAATCTAGAAATGTTTCCTCTTGGCACACGTCTGTGCGTCCAGTGCCGGCACATGTGTCATGTCGTGTGACACGATGGGTCACACACTCCATGCGCCACACGTCCGCGCCCCTGACCCGCACATGCCCATGTAACCATGAGAACATCATTTTGATACCACTTGTAACGCCCTAGCCACCCTTGGCCCAATGGTTGTTACCCCTGGTAGGTCTCTAGGATCTCTACACTGAGACCACATAATAACACCAGTGTTTTCTACGCATTTTATCCTCACTCGTGTGCACCCGGGAACAACTTCCCGGTCGGTCACCACCCATCACCAAATTTCTCAAGGCCAAACATGCTTAACCTGGAATTCTTTGGGATGAGCTTCCAAAAAGATGTTGCAACTTGTTGGTATGAGTATTCTATAAATCTTATTAAACCCTCCACTAGGATCTCACATACCATGGCCCCCTCTTGTGAAAATTGGAGTGGTGGTGGTGTGCACCATAGTTTTGGTAGCCACTTCAAAAACAACACCCATTTTGTCCCTTTTGACCACTAATAAAATGAAAAATTACTTCTTTGTGGCACAACCCAAAAAACGATAGTTTGCAATAGAAGGATGCACATCTCTAGAAAAGATGGGATCATGATTCAGAAGTTTGTTATGAATCTTGCAGCAACCAAGCTTACTTGATAGAAAGCCAAGCATGGACGGATCCAGCATGGGTCATGGGTGTGCAGCTGAACACCCAAATTTTTTTAGAAATAAATTCTATATATAATCTATAGTAAATACGTATCTTAGTTGGCACATGTATGAAGGTTTTTTAGTCTAGATCTTGTCCAGGAAAAAAGCTCAAACCTCAAATTAGTATTGGGGCTGGTGTCTACGTCCCTGCAGCCCAACTGAACCAATAGCAATTAGCAAAGCATCCATGATCCACTGCCTACCACGACTCCCGCCCGGCACTTGTTTGACGAAAAAAAAGGTGAACATATGTAAAGATACTAAACCTGGAGGTTTGAGAGGGATGCAGGACTGTCTCCTTTATTGAAACTGAACCAGTAGCCCCCACGCCACCCGCCGGAAACTAGCAGGATGCCGCCTGACGGCAAGACCACCCGGCCGACCACTCCGACGGAGAAGGAGATCACCACCACCATGTTGGGGACAGATGTCCCAAGCACCCTAGTGTCGCGAAAATGGCCCGGAAAACCTGGGCGCCGGCGTCGAGGGCGACGAACGGAGCAGATCGCGGCCCGTCTAGGTCTGAATCCCCGCCGCTGCTTGTTGCCATCTGGGCGAGGACCTCCGGCCGCCGCTAGCCACGACACCGTCGTCGAATCAGCCAGGTGCGGGCGCCGCCACCTTTCCCTGTCGGATCGCATCTAGGGTCACCGTCGTTGCCACCACGCCACCAAGTCTTTGCTCAGCGATGATCCGGGTGTTGGAGATATGCCCAAGAGGCAATAATAAAAGTGATTATTATTATATCTTTGTGTTTATGATGAATGTTTACATCCCATGCTATAATTGTATTATTAGGAAACACTAATACATGTGTGTTTTGTAAACATAAGAGAGTCCCTAGTAAGCCTCTTGTTGAACTAGCTTGTTGATTAATAGATGATCATGGTTTCCTGATCATGGACATTAGGATGTGATTAATAACAAGGTTATTTCATTAGGAGAATGATGTGATGGACACACACCCATAGTAAGCGTAGCATAAAATCAAGTCATTAAGTTCGTATTGCTGTAAGCTTTTAAATGCATAGTAACCTAATCCTTCGACCATGAGGTTGTGTTAATCACCATCACCGGATAGGTACTTTGATGACATCAAACACCGCTTCGTAACTGGGTGGTCATAAAAGTGTCATTGGGTATTCTGAAAGTATGTGTTGAAGCCCATGGACCAAGATTGGGATTTGTCCATCCATATGACGGATAGATATGCTCTGGGCCCTCTCGGTGGAATGTCATCTAGTTAGCTTGCAAGCATGTGACTGGGTCACAAGGGATGACATATCACGGAACGAGTAAAGAGTACTTATCAGTAACGAGGTAGAACTAGGTATGGAGATACCGACGATCAAACCTCGGATAAGTATAGTATCGCGTGACAAAGGGAATTGGTTTCGTATGTAAATGGTTCAATCGATCACAAAGTCATCGTTGAGTATGTGGGAGCCATTATGGATCTCCAGGTCCCGCTGATGGTTATTGATAGGAGATGTGTCTCTGTCATGTCTACATATTCACGAATCGTAGGGTGACACACTTAAGGTTCGAAGTTGTTTTAAGTAGATATGGAATGTGTGTTGGAGACCGAATGTTGTTCGGAGTCTCGGAATGGATCCGGGACATCACGAGGAGATCCGGAATTGTCCGGAGAATAAGATTCATATATTGGGGATCATTTTCTAAGTTAGGAAATGTTCCGGAGTGTTTGTATGGAGATTCTAGAAGGTTTCGGAATGTTCTGGAAGGTTCTAGAGGATTTCTTGGAGTTTGCTTGAAAACCAAGAAAGGATCAAAGGAGTCCTGGTGGGGCAAGACACGGATTCGTGGGGGTGGAGGACTCCTCCCCCCCTTCCCACCGCCGGCCATAGGAGGGGAGTCCTACAAGGACTCCCCCTCCCCAGGCGCGCCCTCCCCCCTTAAATAGAAGGGCAGGGGCGCCCCCTCCGAGCCCGCTCCCATAACTCCAATCTCTGCCGCCTCTCTCCTCCACCTTTCTTCTGCACAGGCATAGGCGAAGCCCTGCAGAATTCTCTACTCCACCACCACCACCACGCCGTCGTGCTGCTGGGATTCCGTGGAGAAGATCTACTACCTCCGCTGCTCGCTGGAACGGGGAGAGGAAGGTCTGCTTCGACTCCGCACGTGTGACCGACTGCGGAAGCGCTGCCGAAACACGGCGCCGGAAGGATCGTCCACTTGACCGACTGCGGAAGCGCTGCTGGAACACGACGCCGGAAGGATCGTCCACACGATCTTGAGATCGGCAAGTGATCGACTACATCAACCACGAGATCTAATCTCGTTAACGCTTTCAGATCTACGAGGGTTAGTTCCTATCTATCTCGTTGCACATGACTAATAGATTAGATCTGGGTTTTGTTCGTTCTTGCGGTAGAAAATATTTGTTTTCCATGCTACGAACCCTTCAGTGGTATCAGAGCCGTATCTATGCGTAGATCTGTTGCACGAGTAGAACACAATGTTTTTGTGGCGTTGATGCTTTTGTTGTCGGTGTCTTAGCGTGTACTTTGCATCTTGCGGCATGGTGGGATGAAGCGGCTCGGGCTAACATTACATGTCATCGCACATGATACTTGCTCCACGCTTGACGTGCAACTTGCTTTGCACAAGTGGCTTTGCGGGTGTCTGTCTCTCCCACCATAGTTAAGATTCAATTTACAATGAGCATCTGACAACACTTGTATCAATGTTGTGGTTCTTGTTCGTAGGTAAGATCGGTCTTATGCGAAAGCCCCAAACCACGTAAAACATGCAAAGAAAATTAGAGGCGTCTAACTTGTTTTTGCAGGGGTTTTGTGATGTGATATGGCCATCATGTGATTGTGATTGTATTTGATGTATGCAATGATCCTTGTTGTAATATGGCAACCGGCAGGAGCCTAATGGTTGTCTTTAATTCTGTTAAGACCTGCGTGTCTATTCATCTTGTAATAGCTTTATTTCAAGTAGTTGTAATAGTTGCTGGTGATGATGGACAACCATGAAGTGGCGCCACTGACCTTGACGCAATGCTGGTGATGATGGAGATCATGTTCGTGCTTTGGAGATGGAGATCAAAGGCGCAAGAAGAAAAGGCCATATCATATCACACTAATTATGAATTGCCTGTGATGTTAATCCTTTATGCATCTTGTTTTGCTTAGATCGCGACGGTAGCATTATAAGATGATCCCTCTCACTAAATATCAAGTAATAAAGTGTTCACCCTTAGTTGGCACCGTTGCTAAGACTCGTCGTTTCGAAGCATCTCGTGATGATCGGATGTGATAGATTCTACGTGTGCATACAACGGGTGCAAGCCAGATTTGCACATGCGGAAACTAAGGTTATCTTGACGAGCCTAGCATGTATAGACATGGTCTCGGAACACGGAATACCGAAAGGTAGAGCATGAGTCATATAAATGATATGATGAACATGAAGATTGTTCGCCGATGAAACTACATCTTCTCTCGTGAAGATCGGACTTGGTGTAGTGGACTTGGTTCGTATAATCACTAAGACAATGTGAGGGATGTTGTTTTGAGTGGGAGTTCACCTAGTTAGTTTAAGAATTAAATTTGAACTCAATTTGTCATAAACTTAGTCTAAACTACTTGCAAATTGTTGTAGATTATGGCGACCCCCTCCATCAATTTCAATGCGTTCCTAGAGAAAGAAAAACTTAAGAACAATGGAAGCAATTTCACGGACTGGTTCCGTGGACTGAAGATCATCCTCAGGGCTGGTCAGTTGACCTATGTGCTCGATGCACCGCTAGGTGACCCACCTGCAGATAATGCCACCGATGACGAAAAGAATGTTTTTGCCACTCGGAAAAATCATTACTCCACAGTTCAGTGTGCCATCCTGTATGGTTTAGAATCGGAGCTCCAGAAGCGTTTTGAGCACCACGACCCGTTCGAGATCATTAAGGAGCTCAGGCTCATTTTTTAGACTCGTGCGGCCATGGAGAGCTATGAGGCCTCCGAAAAATTCTTTAACTGTAAGATGGAAGCAGGAAGCTCCGTTAGCGAGCACGTGCTCACCATGTCTGGGTACGCAAAGAAGCTCCAAGAGTTGGGAATATCGATTCCTAATGAATTGGGGATTCACCGTCTCCTTCAACCACTGCCACCAAGTTACAAGAACTTTGTGATGAACTACAACATGCACTGCATGAACAAGACGTTGCCTGAACTGTCGTCCATGCTGAAAACTGCTGAAGTGGAGATCAAGAAGGAGCACCAAGTGTTGATGGTCAATAAGACCACCAATTTCAAGAGACGGGGCAAGCCTAAGAACAAGGGCAACTTGAAGAAGGACGGCAAGAAAGCTGCCGCACCTGCTAAGAAGCCAAGGCTGGTCCTAAGCCTGAAACTGAGTGCTTCTACTGCAAGGGTGCTGGTCACTGGAAGCGTAACTACCCCAAGTACCTGGCAGATCTGAAGAACGGCAACATCAAGAAGAAAGGTATATTTGATATATGTGTTATAGATGTGTATCTTACTAGTAATCGTAGTGGTGCCTGGGTATTTGATACTGGTTTGGTTTCTCATATTTGTAACTCGAAACAGGAGCTGCGGAATAAACGAAGACTGGCAAGAGACGAGGTGACGATGCGCGTTGGGAATGGCTCCAAGGTTGATGTGATCGCCGTCGGCACGCTCCCTCTACATCTACCTTCGGGATTAGTTTTAAATTTAAATAATTGTTATTTGGTGCATGCGTTAAGCATGAACATTATATCTGGATCCTGTTTATTGCGAGACGGTTACTCTTTTAAGTCCGAGAATAAAGGTTGTTCGATTTATATGAGTAATATCTTTTATGGTAATGCACCTGAGATGAATGGTTTATTCTTACTGAATCTCGATAGTAGTGATACACATGTTCACAACATAGATGCTAAACGAATAAAATTGAATGATAATTCTACATACATGTGGCAGTGTCGTCTTGGTCACATTGGAGTGAAGCGTATGAAGAAACTCCATTCTGATGGACTTCTTAAATCACTTGATTTTGAATCACTTGAAAGATGCGAAGCATGTATAATGGGAAAAATGACTAAGACTCCATTCTCTGGTACAATGGAGCGAGCTACAGACTTATTGGAAATAATACATACCGATGTGTGCGGACCAATGAGTGTAGCATCGCGTGGTGGATATCGTTATGTTCTCACTTTCACGGATGAATTGAGTAGATATGGGTATGTCTACTTTATGAAACATAAGTCCGAAACTTTCGAGAAGTTTAAGGAATTTCAAAGCGAAGTGGAAAATCATCGTAACAAGAAGATTAAGTTTCTACGTTCTGACCGCGGAGGTGAATATCTGAGTTATGAGTTTGGCATGCATTTAAAGAAATGTGGAATACTTTCGCAGTTGACACCGCCGGGAACACCACAGCGTAATGGTGTGTCCGAACGTCGTAATTGAACTCTCTTAGATATAGTTCGGTCTATGATGTCTCTTACGGATTTACCGTTATCATTTTGGGGCTATGCATTAGAGACAGCCGCATTCACTTTAAATAGGGCACCATCTAAATCTGTTGAAACGACACCGTACGAATTGTGGTTTGGTAAGAAACCTAAGTTGTCGTTCCTTAAAGTTTGGGGTTGCGAGGCATATGTAAAGAAGTTACAACCTGATAAGCTAGAACCCAAAGCGGAGAAATGCATCTTCATAGGATACCCTAAAGAAACAATTGGGTATACCTTCTATCATAGATCCGAAGGCAAAGTTTTCGTTGCAAAGAATGGATCCTTTCTTGAGAAGGAGTTTCTCTCGAAAGAGGTGACTGGAAGGAAAGTAGAACTCGATGAGGTTATTGAATCTTCTCTCGGATTTGAGAGTAGCGCGGCACCGGAAGATGTTTCTGTGCCGCCTGCACCAATTGGAGAGGAAGCTAATGATAATGATCATGAAACTTCAAATGAAGTTACTGCTGAACCTCGCAGGTCAACAAGGGTTCGTACCACTCCTGATTGGTATGACTCTGCCTTGAACGTCATGTTGGTGGACAACGCTGATGACCCTGCGACGTATGAAGAAGCTATGGTGAGCCCAGATTCCGACAAATGGCTGGAAGCCATGAAATCCGAAATGGGATCCATGTACAAAAACCAAGTGTGGACTTTGGTGGACTTACCAGATGGCCGTAAGGCTGTTGAGAACAAATAGATTTTCAAGAGAAAAATAGATGCTGATGGTAATGTTACCGTCTATAAAGCTCGACTTGTCGCGAAAGGGTTCCGACAAATTCAAGGAGTTGACTATGATGAGACATTCTCACCAGTAGCGAAGCTAAAGTCTGTGAGAATTTTGTTAGCAATTGCTGCATATTTCGATTATGAGATTTGGCAGATGGATGTCAAAACGGCGTTCCTTAATGGTGACATTGAGGAAGAGTTGTATATGGTACAACCCAAGGGTTTTGTCGATCCTAAAGATGTTGACAAGGTATGCAAGCTTTAGCGCTCCATTTATGGACTGAAGCAAGCATCCCGGAGTTGGAATCAACGTTTTGATAAAGTAATCAAAAACTTTGGATTTATACAAACTTATGGAGAAGCTTGTATTTACAAGAAAGTGAGTGGGAGCTCTGTAGCATTCCTAGTACTATATGTAGATGACATATTGTTGATTGGGAATGATATAGAACTTCTTAATAGCGTCAAAACCTATTTGAATAATAGTTTTTCAATGAAGGATCTTGGCGAAGCGGCATATATTCTAGGCATCAAGATTTATAGAGATAGATCAAGACGCCTAATAGCGCTTTCACAAAGTACATACTTGGACAAAGTTCTAAAGAAGTTTAGAATGGAAGATAGCAAGAAAGGGTTCGTGCCCATGTTGTCAGGTAAGACCTTGAGTAAAACTCAAAGTCCAGCTACGACAGAAGATAGAGAGAAAATGAATAATATTCCCTATGACTCGGCCATAGGTTCTATCATGTATGCCATGCTGTGTACAAGACCGGATATAGCACATGCTGTTAGTTTGACTAGCAGATATCAAAGTGATCCTGGAAGGGAGCACTGGACATCGGTCAAAAATATCCTAAAGTACCTAAATAGGACTAAGGATATGGTTCTTTCTTATGGAGGTGATGAACAGCTTGTTGTAAACGGTTACACCGATGCTAGTTGGAACACCGATCCGGATGACTCGAAGTCACAGTCGGGATACGTATTTATTTTGAATGGTGCTGCAGTGAGCTAGAGGAGTGCGAAGCAAAGCGTTGTGGCGAAATCTTCAACTGAATCGGAATACATAGCTGCTTCGAAGGCTGCACAAGAAGCCGTTTGGATGAAGGAATTCATTACTGAACTTGGCGTGGTTTCCCAGTGCGTTGGACCCGATGGCCATCTACTGTGACAACACAGGTGCCATAGCTAATGCACAGGAGCCAGGGTCACATAGCAAGCTGAAGCACATCCAGCTACGTTTCCACACTATTCGCGAGTATGTCCGAGATGGTGACATAAAGATTTGCAAAGTACACACTGATCTGAATGTGGCAGATCCGTTGACTAAACCTCTCCCTAGGGCAAAGCATGACCAACACCAGAACGCCATGGGTGTTCGTATATTACCATGTAATCTAGATTATTGACTCTAGTGCAAGTGGGAGACTGTTGGAGATATGCCCAAGAGGCAATAATAAAAGTGATTATTATTATATCTTTGTGTTTATGATGAATGTTTACATCCCATGCTATAATTGTATTATTAGGAAACACTAATACATGTGTGTTTTGTAAACATAAGAGAGTCCCTAGTAAGCCTCTTGTTGAACTAGCTTGTTGATTAATAGATGATCATGGTTTCCTGATCATGGACATTAGGATGTGATTAATAACAAGGTTATGTCATTAGGAGAATGATGTGATGGACACACACCCATAGTAAGCGTAGCATAAGATCAAGTCATTAAGTTCGTATTGCTGTAAGCTTTTAAATGCATAGTAACCTAATCCTTCGACCATGAGGTTGTGTTAATCACCATCACCGGATGGGTACTTTAATGACATCAAACACCGCTTCGTAACTGGGTGGTTATAAAGATGTCATTGGGTATTCTGAAAGTATGTGTTGAAGCGCATGGACCGAGATTGGGATTTGTCCATCCATATGACGGATAGATATGCTCTGGGCCCTCTTGGTGGAATGTCATCTAGTTAGCTTGCAAGCATGTGACTGGGTCACAAGGGATGACATATCACGGAACGAGTAAAGAGTACTTATCAGTAACGAGGTAGAACTAGGTATGGAGATACCGACGATCAAACCTCGGATAAGTATAGTATCGCGTGACAAAGGGAATTGGTTTCGTATGTAAATGGTTCAATCGATCACAAAGTCATCGTTGAGTATGTGGGAGCCATTATGGATCTCCAGGTCCCGCTGATGGTTATTGATAGGAGATGTGTCTCTGTCATGTCTACATATTCACGAATCGTAGGGTGACACACTTAAGGTTCGAAGTTGTTTTAAGTAGATATGGAATGTGTGTTGGAGACCGAATGTTGTTCGGAGTCTCGGAATGGATCCGGGACATCACGAGGAGATCCGGAATTGTCCGGAGAATAAGATTCATATATTGGGGATCATTTTCTAAGTTAGGAAATGTTCCGGAGTGTTTGTATGGAGATTCTAGAAGGTTTCGGAATGTTCTGGAAGGTTCTAGAGGATTTCTTGGAGTTTGCTTGAAAACCAAGAAAGGATCAAAGGAGTCCTGGTGGGGCAAGACACGGATTCGTGGGGGTGGAGGACTCCTCCCTCCCTTCCCACCGCCGGCCATAGGAGGGGAGTCCTACAAAGACTCCCCCTCCCCAGGCGCGCCCTCCCCCCTTAAATAGAAGGGCAGGGGCGCCCCCTCCGAGCCCGCTCCCATAACTCCAATCTCTGCCGCCTCTCTCCTGCACCTTTCTTCTGCACAGGCATAGGCGAAGCCCTGCAGAATTCTCTACTCCACCACCACCACCACGCCGTCGTGCTGCTGGGATTCCGTGGAGAAGATCTACTACCTCCGCTGCTCGCTGGAACGGGGAGAGGAAGGTCTGCTTCGACTCCGCACGTGTGACCGACTGCGGAAGCGCTGTCGAAACGCGGCGCCGGAAGGATCGTCCACTTGACCGACTGCGGAAGCGCTGCTGGAACGCGACGCCGGAAGGATCGTCCACACGATCTTGAGATCGGCAAGTGATCGACTACATCAACCACGAGATCTAATCTCGTTAACGCTTTCGGATCTACGAGGGTTAGTTCCTATCTACCTCGTTGCACATGTCTAATAGATTTGATCTTGGCATTTATCTAGATTAGATCTGGGTTTTGTTCGTTCTTGCGGTAGAAAATATTTGTTTTCCATGCTACGAAGTTACTATCTTCATAGTGAGTAGTTTCATAGGTGTACTCCCTATGTTTACAATTACCTCGTGTTTTAGGTTTAGTCAAACTTTGTGAAGTTTGACCAAATATGTAGGAAAAAAATCAACATATGTCATACATAAGTTATACTATTAGAATCGCCGCAGGATAAATTTCCATATTATGTGTATGTGGTATTATAGATGCTGGTATTTTTTCTTATATTTTTTGTCAAACTTCTTAAGATTTGACTTTAACTAAAGCCGGAACACAAGGTAAATAAAAATGGAGAGAGTAGTAACACAGAAATGCTCATTTATTACTTTGTAGACTCACCTTTTATTGCTAAGTGTGATATTATGACTAGTCATAGTTGGAGTAACTTAGCTAGTAACATGCATATACATGCAATGCCAACTAAGCAAATTGGTAACATGGCAAGGTACTACACACATGTTATTACCCACTACGAAGGTGTAGTAACATGAACTAGTAATATATGCAAGTTACTAGTCTAAGTTATTTAGCACTATGACCAGCCTAACATATTATGTTATTCTAATTGTCTCTCCCATCATTAATTACCTGCCACATCATATTTTTTGCCTAGATAGTATGCATGTGACCACTCAAGTTACTCCCACTATCCACTATGAGGATCGAACCAATGATTACCGGTAGTGTAGGATATCGAATCCCATGTTTTGCAGTCATATCATGTGTGTTCTACCAATACGGTTACTATTCGTGCATAAACCTATCTTAAAAAATAGTGTGAGTAAACAAAGATGACGGTGCATATCATACATGAGAAATGTAAATGTGGAAAACATAGACAACCTTGTTTATAAGACACCCGAATTTTAATTTGTAACCAAATGTCTTTGCTTAAAATTGCTCGGGTACATCTAAACGGTCCAAGAAACAGAAATGCACATGTCCCATAAAATTTGCGAGTGACATGTATTGAGTGAAAAAAAAAGCCAAACACATGCCATTGTGACGAATATTGTTTAGAAAATACATCAATTAATTAGTGGAAAAGTCCCCTTCCGAATTGTGCGGGGAAAAGAAGAGATGTGTGTCACACGTTGGTGCATTCATATGTCAAACATTCTTATCAAACAAAAAAAGTTCAAATTGAGGGGGACAATGCCATAATTTGAGATTGTATGTAGAAACTAGCACGAGTGTCAACGCAAACAGATTAAGCTTCATTCGTGAAAAAATGAATTCGACATAAAATCTTCTCGCCACAAGGCTTTCAGATTTATAAAAAAGCCAAGCATACATGTCATATGCGGAGGTAATCAGGTGACAATGATTTTTTTAAACTTTGATTATTGTTTTAAGTTGCTTATTGTGCACTGCCGCACAATCGGGCCACCAAATCACCAATTGGTGTGCTCGGTCAAGAGCACGTTCACATTGTCATCTCCCTGTGTTATAAGTAGGAGAAAATACCCTTAACTCCTCGATGTGGTACTAAATACCCCTCAATAAACATTGCTCGTGGATGGTGAGGAGCTGAGCAACGTGATGGGCTGGCTCCTGGGAACGGCCGCTTCCTGGGTTCGTGGAACACGTCCCTCTCGTAGAGTCTGGCCCGTCTCCGATCATGTGTTTTCGTGCGGTAGCTGGACGCTCGTTCTTGGGAGCTTGGGATTTACCGTCTAGAATTCATGCGCCAAAACAAATAAGCTCGTGAGTTCTAACGTTTTATGATTGAAATTGGGATAGCTAAATTTTGTCCTGGTTGACCTAGAGCAAGTCTCATGACATATGCGCTTCGCCGTGCCGCCTGCAGTTGGTTTCGCCAGTATGTGCGGTGCGCTTACATGTTTTCATGGTTGGTTTATACTTCATCTGTTTTAAAATATAAGATATTTTAGTATTTTTCTGAAAATACATGCATTTAGAGATCTTTTAGTGTAGGTTTGAAGCAAATTGAGTGAACTTACACACTAATAAATTCGAAATACATGTGTTTCATAAAAAAAAACCATCTTTTATTTTGGAATAGAGGGAGTAATTTTTATTCTAGTGCTGACCATAAATTAAATAGGAGAGGTATGCACACTACTTGGATAATCTATCGATAGTGCAAACTAAACTCTAATCTTCATGGATGTTTCAAGGTCCGTAATGGCATTCTCTGCTTTTCAGAATACAAACATGGTACTTTTCCTTTTATACCTAGACGATACTCCCGTAAACCTCCTCCCCGGACTCGCCCCTCTCGCCCCGAAGGCGATGGGGGCGCCTCCCCCATCCCTGGCCAACCCCCCCTTTAACCATAGTCCCCGTCGCCGCCAACGGTAGGGGCTGTCGGGAGCAACCCAGGTGACGCCGGTGGCGGCGGAATGCATTTCCCCGCATGCATGGAGGCAGGGTTGGGGCCCCAATCTTCCTTGCGGTGGTGCTCCCAGTGTGGAGGCGATCTAGGTCTGGCCGGGCGATGAAGACACAGTGACGCATCCGTGCTGCCGCGGGGCAGCGCAACGCTGCTTGAGTACCTGAGGCCCAGATCTGGGTCCCATTTGGGTCGGCGAAACGCATGATCTGCATGCGGCAGTGTTAGTTCGTGTAGGCAGTGACAGAGCCAACTCCCGACGTTCCTGGGCATGGCAACTGAGCGTCCGCTAGAAATAGTGAAAACATGTAGGTTGAAAAGGTGGTATTTACTAGGCTAAACATCGATTAGGTGGACACAACCTGGTCTTTCCCGGGCTTCAGTGGTTGGCTAGCTCTGCAACTACGTGCAGGGGATAGCGGTGATGGTGATCGACCTGTTGTATCGTGGAAGTGGACTTTCCAGGCCAGATTTGGGCCCGACCAATAACCATCTTGGTAGTGCCTCCGTGTGGGCTTTACGGCCAGTTGGATCTAGCCGGACCCAACTGGGTTTGGTGTGCCTATGGTCGCGACCGATCGACTACCTCTTTTAACGGTGGAGGTAGTTCCCTCATGTGAGGTCGTGGTACTACAGACGCTGATTCAAGCTACTATTTGCCTCTACCTTGCAGGTCTCGTCAAGGTAACCCGGTTGAGACAATGATGGCGGATTCGTGACCATTGTGGCGCATGTTCGTGGATGACGATTTTGGTGGTGTCGAGGCCTCGACCTCGTGGGGCTCCTATGCAGCGGATCGCTCAGGAGTTGTGGATAGATTTTTTTTGGAAGAAATCCTTGTGGACACGCCCAACACCGACACGGTAGGGACGAAGCTAGAAACAAATGCCGATGGGATCATATCTATATCCTCTCTATTATAGTGGGGTCAGCTTCTATAAATCATCATGCGTTAGTACTAATTATTGAAGGTTTTTAAATTTTCATTGGGGTCAGCTAACACCAGTGCCATTGAGGCAGCTCTGTCCCTGCGACGCGGTACCGTTCTTGGGTGGCACCATTCCTTCTTGGAGAGCGTCGTGGCTATCCCACGTCCACTTCCCTCTATTTACCGAGGCTAATCCTAGGACCAGTCTCTAGTCTAGGCAGCAACGTCGTCGCTTTCTTCTTGAAGTTGCTGCTTGGTGCCGGACGATTTGGTGCTAGGAGCATGGTGACGCAGCGGTTGCGGGTCATCTTCGTTTAGTTGATCCGTTTCTGTCTCATTTTTGTTTTGTTTTTTTGGGCATGTGTTTGCTGATGTGCCAGCCTTTTCTTTCGTTTCGAGATTCTCGTGGTTGTATCGCGTGGTTGCTATATATATTAATATAACTAGACGAAAGCATGTTTCGAGGAACACTAGGACATAACGCCAGTGTACAACATGTATTTGTTTTGTCTTTTTAAAGAATATGCAATATTGTTACCATTATAGTCTACACGTGTAGGCGAGATGTTCTTTTGTCACGTGTGCTTGCATATTCCTTGGTAGGGAACTTAATTGTTAGTCATCCGAAATAGGTATATGAGTCTATCAGTTCTATCGTGAGTAATAACTTGTCTGCACGCACGTACGTATTCGAATCAGCAAATCCAATGCCCATAATAAAGGTCAATCTTCCGGAACCATCTGCCGCAGGGTCTCCATCGGTCACCGGCCTCAACGAATGTGCCTTCACAGATAGCGACCCACGAATGCAAAGGTGCCCCTCGTTTTTCCCTTCCGCGCGGTCCCCGGCCCAGCGACGGGGACAGATGGGTGGGCTCTGTCTTTCTGCCCAGTGCCCATGCTCTCCCGGCTCTTCGTGCCGTCGCGCGCTTCGCTTGAAAACCTACCCTGATGCCGTCTTCCATCCGTCCGTAGGGTCCGGCTCCTCCGTCCCCGACGTCGATGCAGAGCGGCCGCCGCAACGACATTTCGCGGCCGCGCCAATCACACGCGCCAATCACACACACTGCTGACAGATCGCGTGCCGTGTGTTAATGTATCATCCAATGTATTGATGTATAGCTTCTCCTCTGTTCCTGATCAGGCGATCAGCGTCGCTCTGTGTATATATATATATATAGAGTAAGTCTGATACGACATCTTCTGTCGGGTTGGTTTACGTCCATCGCTCCCGGCAAACTCCGGCGCACTACACTGCACCCGGCAGGCCGGCAGAGCAATATGCTCTCGGCAGCCACCAGAGTCGTCGGTGGGGTGGCGCGCTCCCTCATCGTCGCCGCTTCCGTGAGGGAACCTTTAGAACCAAAACTGTCATAACTTTTGCATTCGAACTGTAAAAGGGATGTAACCAATTTTGTTGAAAAGATACCAACGTGTAGTATCCTCAAGGGAGAAAATACCATCAATAAATATGTGATATAGCTCCCAAGGCGTGGATCCGGAAAACCCAAAAGATAAAAAACACAATAAAATATTTAAGGGAAATCCGTTTCTGATAAACTACAGCTTGTTATGAAGATAACCACAAGCTCTAGATCCTCACATGGACAAGACCAAAACCAATAATGATGATGCTATGTATGCAAAGGTTTGAGCTCTCTCCGAAGGAAACAAACGAACTACTCACTCGAGAGCCCCTTTTGATAGTACGGTTATCTATCCTAAACCCGGTCTCCCAACAAACTACAAGAGACCGGTAAAATAGAAAACTTATCAAGATCATACCTTTGTCTTGATCATTCCACTTGAGCTTTATGTAGAAGATCTTGTCTTTCTCAAGATGGAATACCTTTCTTGCTTGCATTTTCTCGCGCTCGCTTGATGAAGACTTGTGAATTGCTCCCCCATACTTCATGGGGAAACAACTTCTTTGAAGTTGTCTTCATCACTCCATGATCACCGAGGATGACAATCTTCAAGCATGAGATCATCTAGAGATGGCGCCCATTGAGCTTGTACTTCTACATTTCTTCTTTAGTGTTGATTCATCTTGAATCAACTCTTTGCACTTGTCTTGATCAACCTCCAAACTTCTTCTTTGTTCAACAAGATCCCAGTAGGCCCAGTACCCTTGGACATTTCTTCATCTTTCAACTTTGAAACCAGTACATGGCCTAAGTGATTCCCAGGAACAAATCCTACAAGTAAAACTCAATTCAACCATTACTCCATAGAGATCATAATTAATTACCAAAATCACACACGGGGCACACATGCACTTTCACCAGGTATAACCAATGAAGGCCAGACATTGGGGGAGTCCACCTGTGTTGCCATCTCCTCTTACCAAGTTTACTGCTGCAAGTCACCGAAAACTCGACCCATAGGGAGAACATGTGACACATTGTCTTC
The DNA here is from genome assembly GCA_910589775.1 of Avena eriantha. Taxonomy (NCBI): domain Eukaryota; kingdom Viridiplantae; phylum Streptophyta; class Magnoliopsida; order Poales; family Poaceae; genus Avena; species Avena eriantha. The sequence goes on from OU342743.1 coordinate 17,520,889, forward strand.
ATCACAACCAAAACCCTCTCTACCAAAACCAACCTCTAATCGCAGTCTTCATGACCTTCTCCATCTCTGTCATTTTCATTGAAATCTATATGGTGACATGTCCTATGGTACCAACAAGATGACAAAGCTTCGCCCCTTGCCTAAAAAAGGTGCACACATCCGCATAGATTCCGCTATATATTTCTAGTGGCATCCTATGCTAAACAACGAAAATCTCCGAGAGGAAGACCGGAACTATAAGGCGGCCCAATTGAGAAGGCGGACTTGGTGGATCGATGACTTGGCGCTTGAAGAACAGCAGGGCCAAAAACCATCTTTATTCAAGCCGACCCAGTAGCCCCCACACCACCGGTCGACTCCCGGTGGCCGGCTCGAGTGATCTGATCTCCGGCCTAGACGAGCCCAAGGTCCTTTGATTTATGAGGTAGGAAAAGTATAGGAACAATATATATATTAGATTGTAATTTTATGTCCACTTGAATCCCATGGGAAGTGATGACCCACAAAAATAGTGGGTGTATCGCAGTATTTTCGAGGAAAGTGAAACCCAATTTATTGATTCGACACAAAGGGAGCCAAAGAATATTTATAAGCCTTAACAACTGGGTCTTCAATTCAGCTGCACCTGGAAACAATCTTGCTCATAGCAGTTTATCAGTAGCAACAGTTTTATAGTAGGAATAGCAAAGTAGCAGCAGTGGTATAGTAAAGACAGCAGTAACAATAGCAGTAAACAATAGGATTCGAGTGCGGTAGGCATAGAGATGGATGGACGGGCGTTGCATGGACAAGACAATTCACATAGCAATCAGAACATAGGGCAATTGCAGATAAATAAGATAAAGCATCCAAGTACTAGATAATCATAGGCATGTGTTCCATATATAGTCGTACATGCTCGCAATGAGAACTTGCACAACATCTTTTGTCCTGCCAGCCCGTTTGCAGCGGGGCCTCAAGGGAACTACTGGCAATTAAGGTGCTCCTTTTCATAGAGCACCGGAGCAAAGCATTAACACTCCGTGAACACATGTGATCCTCACATCAAAGCCATTTCCTCTGGTTATCCCGATTTCTGTCACTTCAGGGCCATTGGTTCCAGACAACAATGTGTGTAAACAACTTGCAGATAAGACCATAAACAATACTATCATAATGAATCAATAACATGTTCAGATCTGAAATCATGGCACTCGGGCCCTAGTGACAAGCATTAAGCATAACAAGTCACAACAAAGTCATAAAGCACTAATAGAAGATACTAGGCACCATGCCCTAACAATCTGATTCCATTACACGAACGATCTCATCCAATCCCTACCATCCCCATAGCCTACAGCGGGGGATTACTCACTCATAGATGGGGGAAACATGGATGGTCGATGGTGATGATGATGGCGATGATCTCCTCCAATTCCCCGTCCTGGCAGGATGCCAAAACGGAGTTTCCGGTGCTGTTTCGTGGAATCTGGTGGTGGCGGCGGAGCGGAACTCGTTCTGGAAAAACGTCGAACCCCCCTGAGTTTTTAGGTCAGAAGGCAACTTATAGGCGAAGAGGGAGACCGAGGGGGTGTCTGGGGCGGCCAGACCACCCTCTGGCGCGGCTAGGCCCAGCCCGCGCGGCCAGGTGGTGTGGCTAGGCCCCAACCCCTCTCCTTCTCATATTCTGGCTCCGGGAGTCTTCTGGTGAAATAGAATTTTTGGCTTTTGTCCCGTCTAATTCCGAGAATATTCATTTTCTGACTTTCCTGGAACCAAAAACAGCAGAAAACAGGTAGCTAGCACTGTGGCTCTTGTTAATAGGTTAGTCCAAGAAATCATATGAAAAGTACTCCAAAGTGTGGACAAAACACAATGAAGTAGATAAAACCAAGCATGGAACACTAAAAATCATAGATACATTTACAATGTATCAGGAAGCTAAATTCTCTTTGATTATAGCAAAGGAATTTCCATGAGGTATGACCTAATTTTCCCTATGAAATTTGCACTACAAGGTCCATGTAGAATTAGTTCTTATGTAGGAAATCTATATAGGAATATTTTCATATGAAATTTACACTACAAGGTCCATGTAGGAATTAGTTCTTGTATATGATCTTATAAACCAAACATCTTGTGTAGCAAAATTTTCATATGATGCAAATCCTACAGAGTTCTATGATAACCTATGAATCAATAGAGGCCTGAATCTGGAATGATAAAAACAAAAGGTACATGGCTGACCATGAGGGAGATGGTGCTCGAATGAGTAACATATCTCCTACCGGTCATAAAGGGTTGCCTGATCAAGGGTGACAAGTACATGGATTCCTCATTAGGGATTCAGTGTCCCTCTTGACACCTACAAATGTCGCAAGTGTTGGTCGCCATATCTAGCACCGAGGCAGTAAAATGAAGAAGATAAGGAGGTGGCGGTTCGGTCAAAGTAGGCAGAGGTACATGGAGAGACACAACAAGATTGGACTGGTGTCTATCTAACTCCTTCACAAATCCTACAATGCTTGTCTCATGTCAAAGTACAAGGGAAAAATTGGGTGGAATGGCCAAATGGGTGAAATGTTAGGGTCAAGATCCTACCGTGCTTGGCAGCAATGACAACCGCCACAGAACAAAGACCACAATGGGCATAATCAAGGGATAGCGGGATTGACTTTGTAAAAAGAGATTTTATGGAATCAAATCCAACTTACTATCAAAATGAACCATGATTTTATAAGAGAATAAATTTGTTATCTGTTGTATGTAAGCCCATAAGGAACCATGGTTTTGGTTATATGGTTTTATAGGTGCTACTAGAAAGTAACCTTAGTGTGGTCCGTTGGAAATAATTTGCCTTTAATCTTGTTCTTAATTTATTTTTTCCTAGAATACACCTTGGAAGATGTATCACATGGCATAGAAGAAGTGCCAAGAGGCAAAGTTTACAACGTTGTATGACAGTCAAGCTCTTGCCCACAAGGGGCGCAACTCCCCACTGAAGCCTACTCTCCCTATAGCAACCATTGTGTTCTTGGTCTCAGTAAGCAAAACAGCTCACCACGAAGACGCTTGGGTAGATGACCTCATAGTATTGAAAACCACATTGTTATGGTGCCAAATGTGATTGTCGTGCAAAGATCTCTCTTGTCTTTCCGACCAACCCTCTTCTCCACCCACCATTCCATAAGCGGCGAATCAGCTTTCGGGACCCAATCTGGTTTGCCCCAAAGGTGACCGTGTGAGCCCATATCTCATGGGAAACCATGCAACCCACTAGCAGGTGTTGGAGGGATTCTTGTAACTAGTCGCAAAGGGGTAGGCCACGGGGCGTGGGAGTCTTCGCCTCGCAAGCCTGTCCGAAGTCCAACAACAGTTTATGGGCACTAGCCAAGAAAAGAAGCGACATCCTTGTGGCGCTCAGGAGTTTCATACCCGATCCACGCCCTACACCCTTGTTGTAGCAGGGAAGAAAGCTCTGTAGGCCAAGTGTGAGGGGTAGACCCCATCCTTCTGTCATCTCCAAATCATGACATCATCTTCGATATACAATCCCACACCAGGAAGAAATCACCGTCTCTAAGCCACACGCTCTCTCGCAATCCATCTTGGACGGTCTGTGACCGCACGAAGCACCTTGGTACCACAACTAAAAGGTTCGGCGCAAATTTCTTGATCCGTCGTCTAAGTTGTTGGAGTTAATCTTGCATGTTGGTTCATGTTTTAAGGTTTTGAGTCATCCATGTAGACCACTAGGCTTTGGTAGTAACGTAAAGACATGAAAAGTGTGTACATGCAAGTTTGTAGTGGGATAGTTAGTTACAAATAAGATCACTAGTATGTGTGTACGCTAATGGTCTAGTTAAATCTACATGGATAAGCTAGCTGTTAGAGATAGGCTTAGATGAGGACCTGGTAATCACCTGTGCGAGGGGTTTGGCTGAGTCGACTGGCCGTGTAGTGGGGTTGCTAGTGGCCATTTCTACCAGCGGCTAATGGAGTAGAAATAGGATCAAACTATTGCATGCAAAGTGTGTGTGTGTTGCTAGGTGTGTTTGGTCTGGCTATATAAAACCATGTAATCAGTTTGGTTTATTAAGTTGAACAAGAAAGAGTTTTATTGAGAGAGTGAATAAGCATCTTAAGAGATTTTTTTGGCAAAATAAGAAGGATAAAAAGTGTTATTACATGGTAAAGTGGGACACAGTTTGTAGATCCAAGATTAAGGGTGGTCTGAGTATCAAAGATTTGAGGAAACAAAACATTAGCTTGTTGGTTAAATGGTGATGGAAGTTAGAGAAGCAAGATGGGCTTTGGCAAAGAATTGTCAAAGCTAGATACCTTAGAAATAAGACCATTAACATTGTGACTCCTAGATTTAAAGATTCTCCTTGCTAGAAATCATTGCTTTAGGTTAAAGAGACTTATTTAGCTAGGAGAGGGCTTGTCCTCAAAAGTGGTAATTTAGTTCGTTTTTGGAAAGATACATGGGATCCTGGGAGGCCCTTAAGTAATCAGTTCCCTGAAATCTTTAGTGTGTGTTAGGATCAGGAGTGCACTATTGGGAACGTGATTGAACATGGTTTCTCTATTCCTTTTCGAAGAAGGATTCATGGGGAGCTTCGGTTCAGTGGGATTCTATTTTGTTAAAGGCACAACATATTCATTTGTGTGAGGGGTCTGATTTGGTTGAGTGGAAGTTGATTGGGAATAGGGAGTTCTCTACCAAATCTGCATACAAATATTTGGAAAGAAACTTGGCTAGGGCCAATAAAAAACTCCTTTGGAAAGCAAAAATACCATTGAAAATTCAGATCTTCATATGGCAGATGCTCAGGGATGCTATTCCCACAAGAGATAACATGCGTAGGAGAAAATGACTTGGGAATCCTGTGTGCTCATTCTGTAAGCAAATGGAGACTGTGAATCACTTGTTTTTCACCTTCCCTACTGCTAGAATTGTCTGTGTGTGTGTGTGTGGGGGGGGGGGGTGGCAAGCTCTTTGGCACTTCATCTTGTCCTAGAAATTATTGCCAAGCGTTGATGTGGTTGTATCGTTTTTTACCTAGGGGGAATTTTTTATTTGATTGGGATTGTTGCTGTTTGCTGGGCCATCTGGACTCTCAAAAACAAAGTTACTTTTGAAGGGTACACATTGTGGTCTCCTATCGAGGTAGTGTTTACGGTTTTTCGTTTTTGCTATATTGGGCAGGCCTGGAGAAAGGGGGTGATAAGGACCTGATGGTCAGCAACACTAAGAAGATGATGAAGCTGACTGCTGATGTGGCGAAACGTTCCAGGTGGAGGACATATGAGATGCTGAGGATTGGGGAATGAAGCTCATGGTTGTGAGGTGTAGGAGCTGTTGTCTTGTGATGCTTTTGCTCACTTGTTTTGGAAGCGGTTCGCTTTGGCTTGGAGGTTGCCAGTTATGTTGTTGATGTTTTTAGCTTCGTTGGTTGTTCTTTTGTTTGAAACTCCTGGATGTTAGTGGTTGTCTCCGTAGTACTTTGTAGGTTTAGTTTGTTTGGGTTATAGTGGTAGTAGGTTTTCGCCCTGTAGAAGTTGTCCCGCGATCGAGCAACTTCAGTAGGTTTCCTACTAGTGCCCCGACTCGCTTTCCCTCTTTTTATTTTCTTTTTAATAGTGAACTTTATATTTCCATTAAGCAATTAATGGAAAATGGGTTAGCCCGGTTGGAAGAAAAAGTTGAACAAGAGAAAAAGGCACAAGTGTGCAGTGCCAGAAAGTCCGTGTATGTTCTTCTCCATTGTGTATACGTGTGTGTTGTATCTCTTGGGTAAATCCTACACAAGCAGCCATCCGTCCACCCAAAACAGAGCCGTATCCCCTCTCCCCATCTTGGTGTATGTGGCAGCTTCAAAAGATTGCCAATTGCCATTGCCACCTTGTTATCAATTTGTCATATGTGGAGTCTGTTGTGCAATACATTAGCTAGCTAGTATATGGGTTTGTATATGTCTCAGTCGATTGAGATTTTCTTAAGTCTCAATCACCTGGGAAAAGTGCATGTTAGCTTTGCGACAATCAAATAACGAAGAACAATAAAAGAATCACAGCAAGGGGACATATTTAACGTGGAAAAACATTTCCAACAAAGAGAGGAAAAAACCACGGACGCCAGCGAGCAAAACTTCACTATAACGGGGAGTGTTTACACAACGCCGGAGATTTCACAGATACAACCTATCCCAGCCGGCAGCTTACAAGAGGTATATATAGCGGTGGTAACCTAGCCTCCTTAATAGAATTTGGATCATACTTCAACAGTGCAACTGTAGTTAAAAGAAATGTTCAACTCGTTCCAAATGCAATGTAATAGTATTTTTAACAAGCGGTTGCATTTTTTTAGGTGATTGAGACTTAAAAAAATCTCACTTGATTGAGAAATAGAAAAACCATATTTTCTTTTATGAAATTTAATCCTAAGACCAAATAATGACATGAATGTTGAAAACAACCACAAAATAATTCAATTAACTGAAGTAGACATGTAATAAAATTGCTGAAGTTGTTTGCACCTCGATGCTTACAATAAAAGCTCAAAACAATGACCTCTCTCGTGGAAGAAAGCCGATCGACAAGCTCACACAAACACATTTGATCTCTGGATCATAGAAATAACCAATGAAGGAATTAATAAGAGCCTAGAACGCCTCCATGGCCATCTCCAAGCGCACCAAATTAAAGCAGCTAGGATAAGCAAGCTCGGATCGTAGGTGGCCACAACAGCTCGTACACGTACTTGGGCACGTGGCGCCGGTCTCCAAGCGCGGGGTAATTCACCCCGTCCTGCATTACAGAATGCGAGAGCTCGCCGGTCTCCTTGTTGAGAGCAAGAATAATGCGATTTTTTCTGATTGTCCAGTAGGCGATGGACCCGTTGTCGCTACACCCTGCGAAACAGATGTTGCCCCCGAGGGCACCCCAGTATCCGTTGCGACAGATCACCATGCTGCCACGCGAGCTACCGCCACCACCGGAGGTCCAGCGGCCGCCGCTGGCAGACGAGAACACGCAGGACCTGATCATGCCACTATGGTAGAGCGCACACGACACCCTGAAGTTTGACATGCTAACACGCGTGCCCGCATCCTCTTCCTCTCCGTCCCGGAGGAACACACCCAAGAAGTCACAGCCATGGAACCACACGGAGGGAGGGATCTCCTTGTAGCGCCGCACCAAGGGATCGCAGATGAGGAGGCGTGGCCGCGACAAGGGGCTGACGAGGAGCAGGAGGCCGCCGTGAACATCTGTGAGCTCCCAGCAGAAATTGCCGTACTGCGGGAGGAAGTCAAGCGCGAGCTTGAGGTTCCGCGCGCTGAGGATGTCCGCCCATGGCGAGGGGGAGGAGGGAACGAAGACGGGGTTACTGCCGGGCGGACGCGGGGCGTGGTGCGAGTGCTCCTTGACGCGGTAGTGGCCGACAATGTGGGATGACGGCGCCCCGTGGAGGGAGCGGATTAGGCGGCCGTCGTCGGCCGCGATAACGTGGCGCCAGCGCTTGCAGGTGCACGCGGCGCGGACTAGGTGGATAGGCGACGGGAGGCGCATGAACACCAGCTCGAGAATATCGTCCGGGAGAGCATTAATGTTGACGGCCAGCGCAGCTTTTCTCCGGGAATTCTTGCAGCGGCGGCGGTCCTCCATGGCCGGGTTTCCAGTGTTAGGTTTCCGCCTAGTGATCGATTGCGTCAGAACTCAGAACGCACACGTTTGAAAGAAGCGTTTTCTAATTTCTCTTCCCAGTATCACGGTATCTGGATTACTCACGGCAAACTATCCTAATATGACACGGCAATTTTCCTAAGTGTAGCTAGAGACTTTTTCTAGCTTTACTTGTATACGGACTCAATAATGAGAAATCGGTTTTGCTATTTCTCTGAGAGTTTTTTAAGTCTCAGTCACCTAAAAAAATTTGTTAAAAAAACCAGTTACATTGCACTTGGAATAAGTTGTACATTTTTTTTAAGGAAAAATTTGCTACAGGACACCGTTATTTTCTAGCGTTTACTAAAACACACTGCACAATTATATCTTTGCCAGGTACCATTACAATTTTATGGCACATTTGTCAGAACACACCATTTGTTAAAAAACCAGTTACATTGCATTTGGAACGAGCTGCACATTTTTTTAAACTACAGTTGCACTTTCTCAAGTGATTGAGACTTAAAGAAAATCTCAATCGACTCGACAAATCTAAGAAAATTTGTTTGCTTCGAGAACCTCAGGTGGACCTGAATTTTTTACTTGTCGAGGTGGGTTACCAATGTACTCCCTCCGTTCAAAAATATAAGACGTTTTCGCTTTGTGAAATGAATGTATCTAGACATTTTTTTAGTATATAGGTTCACTCCTATATACAAAGCTAAAACGTCTTATATTTCTGTACGGAGGGGAGTAACATTTAGCGATTCCTACTCGTACCGCTAACTTAGGAACTACCGTGGGAAAACTGAGGAGAAAGTTGAGAACTTTTTTTAGGGCAACCACATATAATTCATCCCACCTGTAATTCATCCCTCGCCCCTTCTCCGTTCAGCGGCCGTGTTCTTCTTCTCCCTCGCCGCACCCCCTTCTCCACCTCTCTCTCTCCTCTCACGGAGAGGGAATGCCTGGCGACGGCGAAGCACGGGATCCTAGAGGAGCAGGCGGCACGGGATCTGCAGGAGACGGCCAGGTCGTTTCTGTGCGCCTCCCTGCTCAACGAATATGCGTTGCGGCGGCGCTGGATGGGACATCCGCCGCCGCCCATCATCTGCATGGATAGCGGCAAGGTCTTCCGCGCCGCGCTCCTCTCCTGTGCCGTGGACCCATCCGGCGGGGTACGTTTCGAGTTCTTTGCCGTCCCCGTTGACATTGTCCGCCCACGCGCCTAGGTCAGTTTCTTCCGCGACTTCTGGTGCTGCTGGAGCCACCTGCCGCGGTCGGGAGAGTTCGACCCCGTCTGGATTGAACGCATGTGCGGCACCAGCACACGGAGGAGTCACTCTGGGTCTTGAGAGCAACATGGTCGAGGAGGGGACACCTTCTACAGCAGTGATCTTTCTGTGCAGCGGCTCCTTCTGCTTGCTTACATCACGCCCATCCATCGATAACAACCTGAACCCATATGGCAACTCCCATCCCTCTTATCCTTTGGATTCCTCTCTTCTTTTGATTTTAATGTGTCGATGTTGATGCAATTAAACTCAACGGTGATCATATTGATGAGATTAAAATCCAAGCTCGATGAGATTAAAGTCCTAGCCATGCAAAATTTGTTCGATGAAATGCCTCGCCCTGTTTTCTGAGCTGATATCATTTTTTTGTTGCTCTACAGATCACTGCTGGTTACTACTCGGCATATCTACGTGTCCTTCTAGCTGGTGGTCTTTATGCACCCTTATGTGATGCATGTGCAAAAGCATATGTTCTACTCCCTCCGATCTCAAAATAGATGTCTCGGTTTTGTCAAAATATGGATGAATCTAGCCACTGTTTAGTATATAGATTCATCCAATTTTTGACAAATTTTAGACATCTATTTTGGAACGGATGGAGTATGACATTGGTAAACTCATTTTTAACACAATTTATTCAGCAGCTTCACACAACTAGGATAATATCACTTGCACACCTCGTGGAAAAGGAAAAATATAAATTTATTTGAACATAAATATGCCGTATGTACCAAACAGAACATACTTATGTTGTGATGGTAGCTGCATAAGCTAATTTATTATGGTCCATTTAGTTCCAATGCATATGAGACAAATTATGTGTGTACTGTGTAGGTATCTCTTACGTGAGTTAGCCTTGGAACAACTCTACGATCACTAAGAAGGTGATATGAATTGCCAGTTCAATCTCATATATGATTGGTCATATTTTTAGTTTTTCATAAAAACTTCTTGGATCATGAAGACAATGTGTCAATAAAGCATATCTTCGTAGGCCTGATGCACCTGCTTTCACATTCTCTGTAGTGTCTTCAGCCACTTTTCTTGATATAGCCTTTGATATAGATTCAGAGACGGAGCTTGAAAAAGATTCATGGGCTGGCCGGGCAAATTCATAGTTCACTGAACAATAGATGCTATAAATTGCCAACTAAGAAGATTGCCGGGCTTCCAGTGTTAGGTTTCCGCCTAGTGATCGATTGCGTCAGAACGCACACGTTTGAAATAAGTGTTTTCTAATTTCTCTTCCCAGTATCACGGTATCTGGATTACTCACGGCAAACTACCCTAATATGACACGGCAATTTTCCTAAGTTTAGGTAGAGACTTTTTCTAGCTTTACTTGTGTACGGACTCAATAATTAGAAATACAGTTTTGCTATTTCTCAGTCAAATGAGAATTTTCTAAGTCTCTGTCACCTAAAAAAAATTGCAGCCGCTTGTTAAAAAAATCAGTTAAATTGCACTTGGAACGAGTTATACATTTCTTTTAAGCAAAAAATTGCTACAGGACACCGTTATTTTCTGGAGTTTGCTAAAATACACTGCACAATTGTGTCTTTGCCAGGTACCATTACAATTTTGTGGCACATTTGCCCGAACACACTGCACGGCTAAAAAAAAAGAAGTTTGGCACATTTTTTTCAAATCCGGCCATAACATGGTATCCTATAGCAAATGTGCCACAAAATTATAATGATATCTAGCAAAGACATAATCGAACAGTGTGTTTTAGCAAATGACAAAAAATAACGGTGTCCTATAGCAAATTTTCCTTTCTTTTAACTACAGTTACACTTTTGTCAGGTGATTGAGACTTAAAAAATTCTCTATCACATAGACAAACCCAAGAAAATTTGTTTGCTTTGGAGAACCTCAGGTGGACCTGAAATTTTACTTGTCGAGGTGGGTTAGCAATGTAACATTTGGTGATTCCTACTCATACCACTAACTTAGGAACTATACCGTGGGAAAGCTGAGGAGAAAGTTGAGAACCCTTTTTTTAGGGCAACCACATATTTCATTCTTTTTTTTTATCGTCACATATTTCATTCATTGAGAACATAGTTACATGAAGTAACTCTTGTGGACACTAAAAAACAGATCGAGATAAAATGGTTATCCTGAAAATTTTGGAAAAGAAAATAAGACCAGGAAATACAAAATGATTCCTATAGTTGCATGTAACCACAAAAACCAACGGTCGCCGTCCAACTCCGGCGCCGTAAAAACGCACGCTAAAATAGACGCTAAGCCTCCGCCATTGCAAGATCCGAAAAAGCAACATCACCAACAACGCTTTGGAAGTCGATAAACTGGCCCACTGTACGCACAGAGACATGACCGGAGACGTCCCCTGCTGGATGAATTTCCTTCTTATGGTGGTAAATTAGTTTTATTGAAGTCGAGCTTAAGCATAATCCTGAGCGTTCAACTTCATATTTCCTCTAAAGAAAAAGAACTTGTCAGATTCCTCTCAAAGTACTTCAATTGCTACCGATTCTAGCACGAATGTACCATCGTGTCAAAATAGACATGAAAAACTTGCTAATTATAAACGTCTTATAATTAGATACATAGCAGAGTACATGCACTAAGGAAACCAATGTACTTTTCTCTTTACTTTTTCTACATTAGGTCATAGCAACATGGAAAAACATGTTTGAGCTTAAGATTTCAAAGGATTCTCTCTGATTGACCGATAGCAGGAGTTTTTCCAGCTATAGGTCTAGAATCTTACTTAGTGCTATCGCATCTATGTGAATACTTTCACGCCCGGGTGTTAGTTTTGGTATTTCAATATTCCACCACACTTTTCTACATATGTTAGAGCTACATGCAAGTTTTTTAGGGATTTCAGCCTTTTGATCCTCGGTTTTCAAGAAAACCGTAGACAGGGGCTTGCCGATCCACTAGTAGAAAAGCCCCCCTTTGGTTCCGGTTCATAAGGATCATTGGTCCCGGATTTTGGACCAGGACCAATCAGTCGGGACTAGCCGGCTGCTTGACGCAGGGGAACTCGAGTACGTGCTTGAACACGTGTTTGCCATCCTTGATACGGTTGTTCTGGATTTTACAGAATCCCCAAATTCGAAAAGAGTAAAAAGTTATTTAGGGTAGAAGATTTTTTACTGCAAAAAAATAAAAAAGGGTGAGAAACTTCTATGGCGCATTTCTTCCATATGCGCCACAGAAGCCTTGGGCGGGATTCGAAATTTGAATCCCGCCGGCGCCCCTTCTCCTTATATTCCTCCACTTCTTCTCCCCTTCTCCTCCACTTCTACTCCCCTCCATACTTCTCCCTCCACTTCTCCTCTCCTCCATACTTCTCCCCTTCTCATCTACTTCTCCTCCCCTCCATACTTCTCCCTCCACTACTCCTCCCCTCCATACTTCTCCCCTTCTCCTCCACTCTCCGGCGACATCCACCTCCGGCCATGGCTACCTCGGTGACCTCCTCCACCTAGGTGACCTCCTCCTCCGGCGACCTCCAACACCACCGGCGACCTCCTCCTCCTCCTCCTCCTCCTCCTCCTCCACCACCACCACCACCTCCGGCGGCCTCCTCCGACCATCTCCGGCGAGCCCTTCCTCCACCTGCGGCGGCCTCCTCCTACTACCACTCTGACCACCTCCGATGGCTTCCTTCTCCTCCGGACATCACATCTGATCCACCTCCGGCGACCCCCCCACCTCCGGCCAGATCTGGCCCGGGTTTTTTTTTAAATTTGAAAAAAACTTTTGTGGCGCATATTGGCCATATACGCCACAGAAGTTTAAAATCTGGCCCGCCTTTTGTTTTGAATTTTGGAAAAAAAACTTATGTGGCGCATATTGGCCATATGCGCCACTGAAGTTTGAGATTTCTGTGGCGCATTTCAAAATGCGCCACAGAAGATAGTTATCAGTGGCGACTAAGATATGCGCCACGGATAGTGAAAAAAGGTGCGCCACTGATAAGGGGTTTCCTAGTAGTGACTACAGGAAGATAGGTAATAATAATAAGAAGAAGGGTGCGAGCCAGCCTCTTTCGAAGAGGATCCGGGCTCAGGATGCCGTCGTCGTACCATCCACACAATATGGCTTGCCCCGAGTGCATGTAGATGGTGATCCGATATTGACTCCGGATATGCTCCACATCGCGGTTGGAGCCGTGTTAACTTTGCACGAGGGTGTCAAGACACTAGAGGGCATCCTTCTTAAAGACAAAGATCCAAATTACCCGGTTTTTACGGCCAAGGTGCATTCGACGTGGGCTTCATCGATGAACCCCCCGTGGATATATTCTTCATAGCATACGAGGACATATTCAAGTTGTTTCTCACGAAACGGCTGGACTATAACTTGGTCTGCCTATATACGCGCTCAATCTGGCGATCAAGATCAAGAGAGAGAGTACCCCGGAAATCGCGATAGTGGATCCCTACTACATGCGGGACAGCCAGTTGGTCGAAGGATCAGAAACACGGACCAAGGCGACGGCGTACCTTGAGAAGTTCATGGTGGACAACAAGAGGAAGGACACACTTCTTTTACCTTTCTTTCCCGAGTAAGTACACACACTCGCTCATCGCCGCCGTAACTTATGCATTTCTTATAGATTTCTTCCTTTGCTCTTTTTTCAACATTCCGTTCCAATTTTGTTGCGTAGATACAAATACTGCACACTCATCGTCCTTGCCCCAAGGTATTCACTAGCCACGTATTTCGACTCGGGGAGTTTGACGAAGAAGAAAGACTACACCAGAATAAGGGGTGTTCTCAATGAGGCTCTCGAGGGCTACGCCAAGAAGGGATGCACCTTCGTATATAAGGGGGAATGTATCAAGGATGGCAAACACGTGTTCAAGAACGTGCTCAAGTTCCCCTGTGTCAAGCAGTCGGCTAGTGGTGGTGCCAAGGAGGCCTTCTACGTTCTCCATCACCTTAAAGGCTATGTTCGGGATTGCCAGAACCTAACGTTGCCATCCAGTCTCCGAGGATGGGCCGAAACTTTGGCGCGAAGCGACGATGATGATCTTAGAGAAGACTTCCATCGCATTCAACAGAAGTTGTCGCAAATCATCATTGAAGATGTCAACACAAGGGGGGCTACAACAAGCCAGAGGGTTGAGTAAGAGGGAGATCGAAGAACGTCTCCATAAGCACGGTGACGCAAAGAAGTGGATGACGAAAGAGGGCTATCTACCATTCCCGAAGCCGAGCGAGAAGAAGTCTTCATGATCGATGTGTGCCTCTAGCATGATCCAGTGTGTGTATATTCTTGATGGACGCCTGCTGTAGTGTGTGTGTCATAAACTTTACTATCTTGTGGTCGAAATGGTCATTGTTGTTAGAATTAAACTACCTTGTGTGGTCGTGTTGTCATTGAACTTATTACGTCTATGATGATCGCGAGATGCTATCTTTTAGGTTTATGGATCCTTTGTTTTATATTTTGTGAACATATATATATATATATGGATGTGAACCCTTTATTAATTCTTTCCATTGTATTTTTACTAATATGCCTTGTCGTCTATAGAGATGGCGACGAGGTGGTATGTGGTGTACATGGGTAGGGTTCCAGGAGTCTACGAGGAGTGGGAGGATTGTCAAAAACAAGTGACAAGTTCAGCGGCAACATCTACAAAGGATACGCGACTAGAGAGGAGGCGGTAGCCAAGTGGAGGAACCATCTGTGGAAGAAGAACCGGATGAAGATATTGGTCGGGCTCATGCTCTTGCTCACCATCATCACAACTGTATTCTATTTGATCCTAGTATAGGCGGCCGTGACCACTTCATATTTGTAATGTGAGATGATATGAACTTTGTATTCGGCACTTGTGTAAAAATTCGGCACTTGACACTATATATGTATCTTGATTGGGCTCTAAGTGTTTGTATTATATATGTGTCGGTTTTCATGCATCTACTACTTGTGCAATGTACTTTATACTCATCTGGATAAATACTATATAAATCCTGTATAAATACCTGATTATACACCGGGAACGTATTTTACTTTGAATACGTGTTACACAATCAGTAGCGCATATCATTATATAGTCTGTGGCGCATAGGCTTTCTGCGACGCATATATGTAAATGCGCCACTGAACTTCTTCATGTGGTGCATATGAAGAAATGCGCCATAGAAGTCTGAGACTTCTGCATCTGCGCCACAGAAGTACCATTTTCATGCGCCACAGATAAGCTGTTTCCTAGTAGTGAAGAGTCGAGGACGACTCTTTCCCATGGGGGGGAGCTGATGCAGCCCGTCCTACGAACGCTCCTACATATGCACCACCAAGTCTCCCAAGTGGACCGATGACCCGTGCCCGAGCTAAGCTCCTTCAAGCTAAGGTGAATTTGCTCCTTGTCTCATGTGACTTCGATACATCCTTGGATGGCTTGCTACTTCATGCCAATACCTTATGCATCCTCAGGTACGAACCCCATGAAGAAATACCAAGAGAAGGAGCCAAGCCAACACGAACCGGAGTCCCAGGCCAAATCGGCGCCAGGACCGGAAATTTCCGACGAACGCCGAAACACTGTTCTGTATGCCATTCCGGTGGCCGACCGGAATGACCGACGTGGATCGGAAATTACGGCCCCGAGTTCGGCGCGACCGGACTTATTGCTGGAATGCCTAGTCTCAAAGTCAACATGGGTTTGATGCCCGAGAATATTCCTATTTCGTCCAGTTTTTACCCTCTTATGCCTAAAGTATGCCTGAACTAGTGGCTGGCCTATATATAGTCCCCCACCTCCATTGTAAACCCTAGTCATGATATTTGGAATTAGTGGAAACCCCTTGTGGATATATCTAGTTCTTGCATCATGCTCCTTTGACAAAGGAGCACCAAATATCACAAACCTCATTGGAGTTTGCATCGTGCCTCCGCCTTGTACAAGACCTAGGCATCGGAGTCCCTTTGCCTAGACGTCAAGATCTCACCGAGTCTCCCATCTTGTCGTGCCGGTTCGAGAGAGAGATCCCCGCCCGACACCGATCCTAGGGATTGTGCCGGACCGGTGGCCGCCGGCGTGAGCAATTGTCTTGTATCGTGTCTTCGTGGTGTGTGTGTTCATCGTGTGTGAGTTCGCGGATTCGCTCTATCTCCCTCATCCCCACACCTCCTTCGCCTGGATTTCAAGGGATTCGTGAAAGATCGGGCCACCCTCGAGGTTAGCCCTCAACAGTCCACCAACTCATAGTCACCAGTGCCACATGTCCACAACATTTGCCGATGGTGGCCGTTGGCATAGCTCTATCTATACTGACGGCCAAGGACGGTTTTCCACCAGCCATAGGCATCTAGAGCCTATGTCGACAGTCCTAATAAGTGGTCATCGGCAGAGCCTCCATTTCCTATATTGATGCGTGGAGACAAGGTGGAATGGCCAAATGGGTGAATGGTCAGGGTGAAGTGTCACTAGGGCCGCCGGCAATGATCAATGCCACATAACAACGACCATAGTCAGAAGAAATCAAGGGAGAGATGATTGGGATTTGGACTCTGAGGAAGGATGTATTAGAACAAAATGCACCTTACTATCAAAATGGACTGTGATTTCATTGAAGTTGTATGCCACCTCTTCCAAACATTTAGCCTAGCTTGAGGAAAGTCCAAATGGCCCATAAGGAATCAGTGATAAGACTTCTTACTGGACTAAAGTGAAGGGGTTCCGCGACTAGCACATATCATCGTGATCCGTCTGGCTCCTTGACTAGCACATATCATCGTGATCCGTCGTGATCCTCGACTAAGCAATCGGGACTAGAGTGAAGGGGTTCCGCGTATGAAAACAATAAAATTTTACCCTACGCCCCTGAACCCCTGAAGCTGCTAGGACCTATCTATTAGTAATACAGTAACGGGAGGGGCTTTTCGCGAACTTACCCTTGAAGACCGAAAAGCATTGTCAACGCTCAGGAGAGCGTGGTTGATGTAGACGAGCAGAAGCCGACCTCAAGGTCATGATGAAGTCCTTGTGCTCCTTGGCTCCAACGACTTGAGTGCCTCAAGTGCGACACCTCGCGGGGAGTTACACACGTCCGGTGCCTGACGATGACTCCCGTTTCCCCGATCCAGCAGCAGTTGCGGAAGTAGAGCTCCCGGATCTGAATCCTGCGGCACGACGGCGCTCCGCGGTGAAGATGTCTCTCGCTCGCGTAGTCCAAACTTGGGACCACGGTCACGAGAGAGAGAGGGGGGAGAGAAAATATCAATTAGAGGTCCTCCCAAAAGTGGGGAGACCTTTATTGATTATTGGTGTATTTATCTTGGCCAAATACCCCACTATATATAGGGGGAGGAGGGGGTACACCCTCCCTCAAAGTGGGACTAAAGGAGAGGAGGGGGAGAGGTGGCCGCCGGCCACCCTAGTGGGCCCCGTGTAGGGGGGATAGGCCCAGCCGGCCTCCCCCTTGGCCCCTCTCCCTCTCTCCTTTCCCCTAATGGGCCCTCTCCCTCCGGAATCGGCCCATTAAGCCTTTGACCATTAAAATTGATTTTCTCTTTATTAAATAAATATGAATAAATGATTAAATCAACATTTAACATTCATTCACATATTATTCAACCTCTGTGGCCATGGAACACCTTCCACCTCCACTCCAGACATCCTCCAAACTTACCGAAACCCTTCCGATTTTCTCTCTACTATACTTTGGCGATTCCACCGATCCTATAAACGCTCTCTAAGCATCATCAAGCCCTTAAGCGTGATACCCCATGGTTCGGGAACACTCCAGACATGGTCGGGTCATTCCCGCACCAATGATCGACAGAGGGACCTAGATGGCCATGTGACCCCTGTGTGTTCCACGAAGATCTTTTGTCATTTGAACCGGGACAGTCGTGTCTTATTCCCTTTGTCACTCGATACTTGCATTTCCCGAGATCTGATCAATGACATCGCCATGTCGTGTTCAATCTCGTTACCGAACAATGCTACTTGACTCGTTCTGACAAGTGATATCCCCGTGATCAAATCACATGCTGCACCGCTATTGGATATAACTTCTCCGAGTGGGCCTTTGAGTATCTTCCCGTCACATGGACGAATGATACGTCCAAAACGTATCTACTTTCTCGAACACTTTTGCTGTTGTTTCTCCTCTATACTTGTGTGATTTGGATGCAACTAATGCAAACTAACGTTGTTTTCAACAGAATTGCCTTGGTGTCTACTTTTTGTGCAGAAAATCAACTATCAGGAAAAATCCCGGAAAATATGCCAAAAATCCTATTTCACCCGAAGACTCCAGGAGCCAGAATACGAGATGGAGAGGAGCCCTGGGGTGGCCACACCACCTGGTGGCGCAGGCCAGGCCAGGCCGCGCCAGGGGGTGGTGTGGGCCCCCCAGGCACCCCGTCGGCCTCTCTCTTCGCCTATAAGGAGCCTTCTGACCTAAAAACTTAGGGGGGTCGACATTTTTCCAGAAGGAGTTCCGCTCCGCCGCCACCACCAGATTCCACGAAACAGCACCAGAAACTCCGTTCTGGCATCCTGCCGGGACGGGGAATTGGAGGAGATCATCGGCATCATCATCACCATCGCTTCTCCATCGACCATCCATGTTTCCCCCATCTATGAGTGAGTAATCCCCCGCTGTAGGCTATGGGGATGGTAGGGATTGGATGAGATCGTTCATGTAATGGCATCAGATTGTTAGGGCATAGTGCCTAATATCTCTATTAGTGCTTTATGACTTTGTTGCAACTTTGTTGTGCTTAATGCTTGTCACTAGGGCCCGAGTGCCATGATTTCAAATCTGAACTTATTATTGATTCATCATGATAGTATTGTTTTGGGTCTTATCTACAAGTTGTTTACACACGTCGTTGTCCGGAACCTATGGTCCCGAAGTGACAGAAATCGGGGTAGCCGGAAGGGAAAGGCTTTGATGTGAGGATCACATGTGTTCACGGAGTGTTAATGCTTTGTTCCGGTGCTTTATTAAAAGGAGCACCTTAATTGCCAGTAGTTCCCTAGAGGCCCCGCTGCAAACGGGCTGGCAGGACAAAAGATGTTGTGCAAGTTCTCATTGCGAGCACGTATGACTATATATGGAACACATGCCTAGGATTTTCTAGTACTTGGGTGCTTTATCTTATTTATCTGCAATTGCCCTATGTTCTGATTGCTATGTGAATTTTCTTGTCCATGCAACGCCCGTCCATACATCCCTATGCCTACCGCACTCGAATCCCACTATTTACTGCTTTTGTTACTACTGTCTTTGTTTTGCTGCTACTGTTACTTTACTATTCCTACTACAAAACTGCTGTGAGCAAGATTGTTTCCAGGTGCAGCTGAATTGACAACTCAGTTGTTAAGGCTGATAAGTATTCTTTGGCTCCCCTTGTGTCGAATCAATAAATTGGGTTTCACTTCCCTCGAAAGTACTGCGATACACCCCCTATACTTGTGGGTCATCAAGACTATTTTCTGGCGCCGTTGCCAGGGAGCATAGCTTTATTTATCAAGTTCACTTGGATTCTCTATTGTTTGCTGCTTTCCATCCATCATGGGTAAGTCTCGTGATGGCAAGGTTCCTATTTTACCATCCACTACAAGAAGAGGTACGGTTCTAAACACCTCTACCACTCTTGATTCATCGTATGTTCTAAGTAAGTTCCTTACACCACCACATACACATGCTACACACACTGCTACTACTGCTGAATCTGAAACTTCTGATGCTTATGATGCTGCTTCTACTGTGCTTGATAAGAGTGGTTCATTAGGTCCTTTCCTAGATGCTACGATTGCTAGAACTATAGTTGGAAATACCGAAACTCCTAATGAACACACTGCTACACCTGTTAGCTCACCTGAGTCTAGTGAGAGTTATGATGCTGAAGAAGATTATGTTGAGATGACTGATGAGTTTATTGAAGAATGTAGGACCACCCATGATAGGAGCGCTGCTAAGAATCTCCTTGAGAGGCGTACTATTAGACCCAAATTATCTCCTGCTGCTAAGTTTGCTGCTTCTCCTGTAAACATTATAGATGAAGATTATGATTTCTCTCTCGATCTATCCTACATAGCTATTATCGAGAAAGAACCTTTTGGTGGGACTAAGAATGAAAGTGCGGTAGCACATATGAATGAACTTTCTACCATGAGTGGCTTGTTTTCTGATGATATTAAAATGCGTACTTACTTTGTTGCTAAGATTTTCCCTTTTTCACTAAAAGGAGTAGCTAAAACTTGGTTTGGTAATTTACCTCCTGGATCTATTGATAGCCCTGAGTGCTTGTTTAATACTTTCCTACAGAAATATTTTCCTCCTAGTGCTAGACATGCTGCTTTCCAGGAACTTTTTGATTTTAAACAGGGAGAAAAAGAGGTATTGCCCGAATCTTGGGCAGGGTTTTGTGCTTTGATTCATGCACACGCTGGAAGTCCATTACCTAAGAATGAACTACTTGATATGTTTTATAATGGACTAACCGAAGAATCTAGGACATACCTAGATAGTTGTGTTGATTGTGTTTTCAGGAATAGGACTCCCAAGGAAGCTGAGGAATTAATGGCTAAAATAAGCAAGAATTATGAAGATTGGACTCCTCCTAAACAAGTTACACCTGAAGTAATTGTGCCTGAACCATCTATTCCTGTGCCTATTCCAACATCAAAGAAGAGGGGAGTTATTGAATTAAATGATGAAGTGATGAAGGAAGCTAAGAAATAGGACTCCCAAGGAAGCTGAGGAATTAATGGCTAAAATAAGCAAGAATTATGAAGATTGGACTCCTCCTAAACAAGTTACACCTGAAGTAATTGTGCCTGAACCATCTATTCATGTGCCTATTCCAACATCAAAGAAGAGGGGAGTTATTGAATTAAATGATGAAGTGATGAAGGAAGCTAAGAAATGTCTTAAGGAGAAGGGAATTAAAGCTGCAGATGTCAAGAATTTACCTCCTATAGAAGAGTTATGTAAACCTATTCCCTATTCACCCACTATTGAGGTACACTCTCTCCAACACTTTGATGAAGGTGATATCCCTTACTTGAAACCTCCTGATCAATGCTTAGAAGAATTTGATATCTTTATTGTTAAGCAAGATAGCTTTAATAAAAGGGTGCAAAATCATCTAACGGAAAACACTAGAGCTATCGTTGAGTTGAAATATATTGTGGAAAGAACCTTTAATGATGTTAAAATGATTGTTAAACACTTTCAAATGGTTCAAACTCAAATAGATCAACTCGTTAAAGTGCAAAACGACTTGCTAGTTAATGCTGCTAAAGAAAAACATGCTTATGAAATTAGAACCAGAAGTGGTGCTGCTACCCAGGATCCTCTATATCCTGAGGGGCATCCCAAAAGAATTGAGCAGGATTCTCAACAAGCTGAAAATAGTGGTTCTACTCATAAGAAAAGGAAAAAGAAACATAAAACTGTTGTAGAACCCTCTGAACCTGCTATAGATCCTAATAGTATATCTATCTCTGATGCTGAAACTGAAAGTGGTAATGAAGAAAATGAAGTTCCTAATGAAGAAAAAGTTGAAGAAGAACCTGAAAACCACACTAAGACTACTAAATACACCAAAGAAGATTTTATTGCTAAGAAACATGGTAGTGAAAGAGAACCTTGGGTCCAAAAACCTATGCCTTTCCCTGATAAGAAACACAAGTCAAAGGAAGATGAACACTATAATAAGTTTTGTGAGTGGATGAAACCTGTATTCTTGCAAATTCCTTTGACTGGTGCTATTAAATTGCCTCCTTATTCAAAGTATATGAAGGACATTGTCTCGAATAAAAGGAAGATCCCTAATGAAGAAATCTCTACTTTGCTTGCTAATTATTCCTTCAATGGTAAGGTTCCTAAGAAACTTGGAGACCCAGGGATTCCAACTATCCCTTGCTCTATTAAGAACAGTTATGTTAGAACTGCTTTGTGTGATTTGGGAGCTAGAGTTAGTGTTATGCCTTTCTCTCTCTATAAGAGGCTTCAACTTGAAAAATTGATACCAACTGATATATCTTTGCAAATGGCTGATAAGTCTACCACTATTCCTGTGGGTATACGTGAGGATGTACCTGTCCAGGTGGCTCCTAATTGCTTGATATTAACTGATTTTGTTGTGCTTGAAATGCCTGAAGATGATAATATGTCTATTATTCTTGGGAGACCTTTTCTTAATACTGTAGTAGCTGTTATTAATTGTAATCAAGGAAAGGTGACCTTCAATGTCAATGTTTCCCCAAGAATATTGAAAGGACTTATGGTTTAAATTCAATTGAACATGTGGAAGGCATTCAAGTTGGAGAAATATATTGTCCCATACCAAAAGAAAAAATTAAAACTATTATGATTGGGACCATTGCTATCAAGGTTGAGGTAACATAATCATTAGTGGAATACAAAGTTTTGTCTCATATGCAATTGTTTTGGTAGCAAGACTTGATCAACCTTGCTAACAAAAGGATTCCATTGAAAAAAACAATGTTTTCATTATGATTATCTCTGCTTATTTCTATCCTTTACTTTTTAGTTTTTGTTTTCGTTTAGTTTCCTTTGTGTTGTTAGTTTGCTTGCATGCTAGAACTTCTGTAGTTCTAGCCTTGTTTTTGTCCTTGCATCATGTTTCCAAAAAGAAAAAATCTGTCTGTCAGAAAAATCATTCTTCTATTTCTGAAAAATGCCCAAAAATAAAGTGTCTCGAAAAATTCCAGAAAATTCATATTAAATTTTTACGTGAAAAAGGGGCAGAGGAGTACCTGGTAGGTACTAGGGGGGCCCACCAGGAAGGCACACCATGTGGTGGCGCGGTCAGCCCTGGGTGACGCCATGCCCTGGTGTGGGCCACCCCTGTCCCCCCACTACCTCTCTCTCCTGCCACTTTCTTCTCTCTCCCGAGTAAGGTCCAGTTCATAGCTCGAAATCGTGTTCTCTCTGTGCTTGCCCTCGATTTCTTCGATCTCTTTGCTCAGCCCATCTTTCTTGCTGAAGTTTGGAGCAACTGTTCCTTGGTATGTGACTCCTCCCCTTGTCCAAGTAGATTTGTGTTTAGTTAATTGTATGTTGAGTATTTTGCTGATGTAGGTGACTGGTTTTGAGGGCTTGTAATCTTGTTTGATGCTTAGAGATATAGTTTTGATGCATGTTTAGGCCTCTTGCTAGTCCATGTGAGTAGAATCCTTCATTATATTTACTTTGCAATCACTTGTTTAATAGGTGTTTAAATTTCAAAATACCAAGCATGAACAACCACACTTTTGGAGAGATATTTGAGAATGATGCACCTAGGAGGACAAGGCCCTCAAGAACAGCCTCTCAAGCTAGGCCATCATATAATGAAGACCTCATTGCATCACGTATAGGCAGTGACAGAGATGATGGAGATGCTCACCCATCCTCTTTCAATTGTTTTACTTTCTTGCAAGCTACATGTATTCTTGATGATTTCTTGCTACTGATTGAGAGGGTTGTCTTGACCTCTTATATGCAAGATGAGAGCGCACAATACGCTCTGCTCACCAAAACTTTTGTTGAGAGCTTCTCATTTTCTAACACATCCTATCATTCTACTGTCTCATTTAAGATCTATGATATGCCCTTCACCATGCCTTTGGAGAGATTTTGCAGTATTGTAGGTGTGCGTATGGCAGGGACCGTGAAGAAAATTCAAGGGTGGCCCGCTGATTTGTTGGAGCTTTACCGAGGGGTGACCAACGGTGATGACCGCGTAGCGCAGCGCGGAAAGATAAGAAATATCCAACTCCCTGCTCTTAGATACTTTGCATACTACCTTGCCACTAGTGTATTGGGTAGGGAGAACACTAGTAATATCTCCAACTATCACTTAGCTTTCCTTGCTGCTGCGCTCAACAATGATACTCGGTACAATCTTGGCTCTCTTATTGCTCGCCGCCTAGATGCTAGGGGACCTATCTATGGGGGCATCATTGCCTCGCATGTAGGTGATGCATTAGATCTTTTTGTGGCTCCTGATGATGTTATGCTAGCACCACAGAGGCTCGACCTTGTTGCCATGAAAACTCATCACTTTTTCACTGCTACCTCTGATTTGAACAATCTAGTATACAGGATGCTTTTCACTGACGGGGATGAAAGGGAGATCCTTTTGCCCCAACCTACTTTGTTTAGTGTTGACAGGAGACCATGGTCGCGCTCCAAGGAGGAGGTGGACGAGCAGCTTCGCTTGTTGGGTTTCCATGAGCAGCACCAGGAGGATGTGCCCTCCTACGATTACTCTGTGCACTACGAAGGGACGTACTCGAGCTCGCACCAGGACGAGGGTACCTCCTCGTCATACCACGGTGACACTTCATCCTGGCCGGCTTGGGATTGATTCCCACTTAGGCCAAAAGCCTAAGCTTGGGGGGAGGTACGCCGACACCGCACTCATCTCCATATCATGTTGCGTCAGTTCTTTGTATATTCATGTTTTCGTTCTCTTTTTAGTTTTCGTTTTTCTTTGCTTTTGCTTTCTAAAAATACAAAAAGACCAAAAATATTTTTGTTGTTTCTCTTTGGTTTGCTTCTTCTTTTTGCCTTGGTTTGCTTTTCCCTTTTTGCTTTGTTTTGAACTATTCGAAAAACCCAAAAAGATTTTGCTTTGCTTGTTTTTCTCTTTTGGTTCTTGTTTAAAAATCGAAAACACCAAAAATATTTGTCGTTCTTCTTTGGTTTTTGCGAGTTGGCTACAGGGTTCGGCAGTTCTCAGTGGATTATTGGTTTCATATCATTATTCAAGCCACACAAGTGAAGAGAAATAATGAGGATCAATGACAACTTGAGGCATGGTAAGAGGCTAGTAATGAACTCTATTTGTTTTCATTTTTGTACATATACTCATCATTGTGAGCTTGCTTAGTCCGTTCATGTAGAGTGTATGTTTCTTTGGATGCTTAGTAGTTCTTTCTTTCTTGTGATTAGCTCCAGCTCGCTAATAGTTTGTAGCATGTCTCATGAATGTTTGCTTGCATTACTCTATTCATAAATTGGTATGACACTGTGGTATCCTCCTCTGAATGTTTCATTTGATCGACTTGGCACATGCTCACGCATGCACATGACTGTAATAATCAGTTAAGCCTTGACGAATTATTTTGCCTTGAGGATCTTGAATCATTTTCATGCCATGAGTAGTCTTGTTTTGTTGTAAGCATGATAATGACAGCTATTGCTCTCTCGTTTGTCGCTCCCTTACTATTGCTAGCCTTCATTTCCACTGAGTGCTTTACTCATGTTTCCAACTCCCTAAACCAAATATTTCCAAAGTGTCCACCATACCTACCCATTAGCATCATTTGCTACTTCCATGCATATTCAATATGCCTTGTTTTCTTCCGAATAAAATGTTTGCTTGTTATGAGAAAGTTAGTTAGTAAAGCTCTCACGAACTTGATAGCACGCTTTATTTTCTTGCACTTAATAAACCTGAACCATTGCGTCCTTCTTTGTTGCGCATATGCTTGCGCTTTATGAGTTGAAGTTAGCAGAACCATGTATCATGGGGACTGCTTTCAGCGCTTCATAGGTACTTTGTACTTAGTTGATATCATGTTCTTTTGCTTATGGATCCCGGCGGTGTGAAATAAAAGTGGAACTTGTAAGATCATGGAGATTGTATGTATGTTAGAGAAACGCCTGGGCCGCTAGCCTAAGCCATGCCTAATCATGGTGGAAACTTGCAGCATAACCATAATGAGCATTCTATGAAGCATCCTCAATAAAAATCTATGCACATAGTAAATAAAAAGATCGCTGAGATGCTCATTGTTTGCTTGCCTTGTATTTTGATTATGGGATAGCTCCCGTGTCATGTGCAAGGGGTACCCCGTTGGCGGTTCTCTATGATATGTATATACTTACAATGACAAGAGCTTACTTGTGACTAAAGTTGAGTAGCATGAGGATCGGTCTTCGTAAGTAAGGGGCATGAGACTTCAATTTATAACTTGTCAAGCATATCCTCTTAGTTGTGTCACTTTCACCTTAACCACATTAAAGATGCTTATGATAGGGGCAATGAGAGCTCAAAGCTACCGAGTACCATACTTTCAGCATTTGCAAGCCTTTCAAAATTATTCAAAACCTTTTTCTTATACTCGTTGAGTCTCCACTTATTCTTTGAGCACCTTCTTGAGAGCATAGTTGTCATTCTTTATGTTTGTTTCATTACTTGATTATTCATGTTATGACTTTGATGCTCGTATCCTTGATATCTATACTTCTAGTCATCATTTGAACTTCAGAGGTGCCTTGACATTCATAATCAAAGGCAAGCGAGATACCACCCTATCATACCTTTCTATGAGCATTGTAATGTTCCTTATGTTCGTGCTTTATGCTACTTATTATTCTTGAGTTGGAATCTCTTCATAGCTTGCAATGACTATTGAGTAAACTCAGTTGCATACTCTTTATTATGAATTGTCTAAGTAGTTGATCACATTGCTGAGATTATTTACATCATATGAAGCAAATGTGTTTGTGAAAGTTCTTTTATCGCACTCAGTTTTCAACTGAATTTCTTGAGGACAAGCAATAAGCTAAGCTTGGGGGGAGTTGATACGTCCAAAACGTATCTACTTTCCCGAACACTTTTGTTGTTGTTTCTCCTCTATACTTGTGTGATTTGGATGCAACTAATGCGAACTAAAGCTGTTTTCAGCAGAATTGCCTTGGTGTCTACTTTTTGTGCAGAAAATCAACTATCAGGAAAAATCCCGGAAAATATGCCAAAAATCCTATTTCACCTGAAGACTCCAGGAGCCAGAATACGAGATGGAGAGGAGCCCTGGGGTGGCCACACCACCTGGTGGCGCAGGCTAGGCCAGGCCACGCCAGGGGGTGGTGTGGGCCCCCTAGGCACCCCGTCGGCCTCTCTCTTCGCCTATAAGGAGCCTTCTAACCTAAAAACTTAGGGGGGTCGACGTTTTTCCAAAAGGAGTTCCGCTCCGCCGCCACCACCAGATTCCATGAAACAGCACCAGAAACTTCGTTCTGGCATCCTATCGGGACGGGGAATTGGAGGAGATCATCGCCATCATCATCACCATCACTTCTCCATCGACCATCCATGTTTCCCCCATCTATGAGTGAGTAATCCCCCGCTGTAGGCTATGGGGATGGTAGGGATTGGATGAGATCGTTCATGTAATGACATCAGATTGTTAGGGCATAGTGCCTAGTATCTCTATTAGTGCTTTATGACTTTGTTGCAACTTTTTTGTGCTTAATGCTTGTCACTAGGGCCCGAGTGCCATGATTTTAGATCTGAACTTATTATTGATTCATCATGATAGTATTGTTTTGGGTCTTATCTACAAGTTGTTTACACATGTCGTTGTCCGGAACCTATCGTCCCGAAGTGACAGAAATCGGGGTAGCCGGAAGGTAAAGGCTTTGATGTGAGGATCACCGTGTTCATGGAGTGTTAATGCTTTGCTCCGGTGCTTTATTAAAAGGAGCACCTTAATTGCCAGTAGTTCCCTAGAGGCCCCGCTGCAAACGGGCTGGCAGGACAAAAGATGTTGTGCAAGTTCTCATTGCGAGCACGTCTGACTATATATGGAACACATGCCTAGGATTGTCTAGTACTTGGGTGCTTTATCATATTTATCTGCAATTGCCCTATGTTCTGATTGCTATGTGAATTGTCTTGTCCATGCAATGCCCGTCCATCCATCCCTATGCCTACCGCACTCGAATCCCACTGTTTACTGCTTTTGTTACTACTGTCTTTGTTTTGCTATTACTGTTACTTTACTATTCCTACTACAAAACTGTTGCTACTGATAAACTGTTGTGAGCAAGATTGTTTCCAGGTGCAGCTGAATTGACAACTCAGTTGTTAAGGCTGATAAGTATTCTTTGGCTCCCCTTGTGTCGAATCAATAAATTGGGTTTCACTTCCCTCGAAAATACTGCGATACACCCCCTATACTTGTGGGTCATCAACGAACAAATCCCGCTCTTGACATATATTGCCTCTACGGTTTCCTCCGAGTACCTGAACACACCTTTATAACCATCGTATTACCAGATGGCGTTTGATGCTATCTAAGCACTCTCGGGAGACAGTGATTGATATAGCCTCACGGTCTAAGGAATAGTCTACGAGGATCCATTTCTAATCATCATAACTTGAACTTCGTGACATGATCGGGTCACGATGTTTAGGTTGGGTATTGGTTCATCATCTCATTCTCAGAGTGAGATGACCTCATTTCCAACTGGCATAAATGCCACATGATCAGGAAACATGATCATCTGTTGACCAATGAACCAGTGACTAGAGTTTCACTGGGAACCCCTGGTTGTTTATATATCACACATGTATTGATGTTTCCACTCAATATAGTTATATCATGATATAAAACTTAATCATAAACTATATGAAATATGATAATAGTCCTTACTACTATTTGTCTCTAGGGCATATTTCCAACCGTCTCCCACTTGCACTAGAGTACAAATACACTACCTGCATTTGTTCTCAATCATTAGCACCATATATCCGGTACCCTGAACATGCTTGCTCATGGAAGAGGTTGAGTCTTGGGTTTGTACTTTATAGTCCCAAATCCTTTGCAACATACTAGTGTCACCTTGATTGACATTAATACTTTATCATCACATGATAGCATGTGTGTGTATGCATCGTCGCTATGGCAGCAGAACGAGGCCTGATTCCAGGAGCCTACAGTGACGTTAGATCAACCGCGAGGGCTTTCTCATGGGCACTATGCCCTGGACACATCATTCTACGTTAAAAGCGAACTAGCCCCGCCATAACTATTATTATAAATCTATTCATCGAAACACTAGAGCACTATGTGCAACTTTCGATGTTTTTTTCACCTCGCTTCCTACTTGACTTTGATCGGTATTTACAGGAGTTTCCAACATATTCCCTTATAACATAACTCTTTATGTTTTAAGATATGTCATCCTTTATGGATTTGGAAAACATGTCTACAGTTCTCTATTAGACACTGCGGACAAAACTTAGCTCAACGTTCTATGGTTCGAACTTAATCACTTTTAAACGTTCCTTATTTGGATCACATATTATGCTAAGTTATCATCATGGTTTACTAAGATAGAACCAATGTCTCAACATAGTGGATGACGATCATCCTTTTCTTTCTTTCAACATTGATGTTTAAACTTAATGATATTCCTAATTTGAGTTATTAAGGACCAGTTCCTTAATTAACTACTATTATGAAACCCCTTTTCAGAATCCCTTAAGGAATACTACATAATATCATAATACACCTATTATCAACTTCTATATCTTATAAATCATTATTCATAAGTATTTGCGCTTTCATCCTTAACATACTTAATAATTACTCCTATAAGCTCCCACTCAAAATATGTTCCTACATATTTGAATTTGAGTCTTATATTGCTCCCACTTAAAATATGTCAATCACATATTGTTTTAGGAAGACTTTCATAGCTCCCACTCAGTTTTATGCAAATTGCATATCTCCTTACTATTTTGAATACTTCAATATCCTTTGATCAAATATCAAACTTTGAGATTTACTATGAGATGCTAGTACTTTACTAGTTTTAAATCCACTAGACATTTAACACATATGAATCAAATTCATTTGAATTTGTTCAATACTTGACAAATTGTGCTTTTGTCATTCACCCCCTTTTCCTACTATGGCTTGCAGTCATTTGGGAAAATTCCAAGTAAC
The DNA here is from genome assembly GCA_910589775.1 of Avena eriantha. Lineage (NCBI taxonomy): Eukaryota > Viridiplantae > Streptophyta > Magnoliopsida > Poales > Poaceae > Avena > Avena eriantha. Next base: position 17,550,545 of record OU342743.1, read on the forward strand.
CCCTTTTACTTGTGAGATTCAGCAACGAATTGCTTTCTAATCTCAAGAGAATTTTACTTTTAGGATTTCTCATAATTCTAGTTTACCGTTATTTCCTTTGTAGTTCGTAGGCATGTCACATTCCAAGAATCATGACAAATGATTCACAAATATCTCCATACTAGATATGGATTTACATTTTGAATCCTACTTCATGTAGTGAAAACACTAGTGGAGAAAACACAATGATCAATATCATTGATTCTTTCCTTCTGTGAAGAGAATCGTTCAGAAACGTTGTCCGTTGCGCTTCTCAACACTCTGATGCAGGGTTTTGAATCCTCATCGTGTTTTACACTATTTTCCATTTGCTCCTTAATTAAGAAACATTAATAGAAGTGGGCTTTCTCAAGAATGCACCAAAATCCAAGCAGTACGAATCTTGCTTTCCTTTTGGTTTCAGCTATGTGTTTTGTATTCAAAGTTTCCAATGAATAAGCTACAAGGACTTATTCGCTATTGTTTTGGTTATATCGAATAATCCTAAAACTTTCACGAATTCAAATGGTTCACTGCCTTCTAATTGAGTGCTAACTATTTCTAAGCTAATGGCCTCTACATCTACACTATAACGATTTATTTGGTGCCTTCTATTCAACCCATTTGATATCTAATATCACATTGTGATACTTTGCATTTTGACGTTTCAAAACGCTTTGCATTCCACAATTTCTTTTATGCCATTCTTATAAAGTCGAATTTCATTACTATTGATCAAATCATAGTAATTGTATTCTCTTTTATATGTATACCCTTTGTTGTTGAAACATTTTGATCAAATCAAATAATTTCATATTCATGTTTCCTTTGGTAAACTACTTTACACATTCAAACAATCATATAATGATAATTACCATTTTCGTTAAAACACAATACATCGAATATGTATTCTATTTAACAATTCATTAAACACTTTGTATTCAAGTAATACACAATGTTCAAGTTATTTTGCCGAACTTAGGCATGATTTATATGTGATAAGAAATCGAATGACTTTCACATATTATCATATAACTTTGAATTTAAACAATGGTTTTCATTCATTAATGAAATATCATTTAAGTCAGGTATTTCAAACATGGCATTTTAGTGTTTTACAAATGTTCATGCATTATCAATTAGTTTCAAACAACAAGGATAATTCACAAGTAATCAAACAAGATATGAACGCGAATAGAAATCATTCATAAAAGCAGAACAACTGTTTGTTACAAACTCATATGAATAACCGTCTCACGAAGTGTAAGACACACTAAAGAAGTTCACAATCGCTTGATTACATTAATCATCCTAAGACATAAACTAAATGATAAATGTCGAGTGAGAGTGTCGTCGGCCATCATCATCATGCTTGCCATCAACACGCAATGTCACCTCCTCTCCAGCAAGAACCTCTCATACAGAAGGACATGTTTTCAGCAAAATAGAACAAGTATCAGATATACTTAACACTGCAAAATGTGTTTGCAAGATTATAACATTTATAAAATTGTATATCAAATATACTAGTAGAAGGCACGTGCTTTGCACGTGTGCGGTGCTATACAATTATATATACCTTTGCACAAAAATATATCAGATTTGCACGGACATACATCAGATTTCGGATGGAAGGCAACATAAAAGGCTTGTTAAATATTGTGTAGATTTTACCTATTTTCTCAGATATTTATCTTCCCACCTATATATTATTGTATCTTCTGTAAAATATACTCATTGCATTGAGTTACCAGCACCAATGAAGAAATATAGAAGTTCACAGCAAAATGATCGGATATTAAACACTCCCTCTGTCCTAAAATAAGTGACTAGAGTTTGTCTAGATTCGCATGTATCTATATCCTAAAATGTGTCTAGATATATATGAATCTAGACAAACTCAAGTTACTTATTTTGAGACGGACGGAGTACTCGTGTGAAGCACAATGGCTCACTGTATCAGAAAAATCATATGTACATGGAGAGAGGCACTTCAATTATTATATAAGAGTTATTCATGTCATGTACAATCGGTTCATTCAGATTTGCAAGGACAAGAACTCACGAACACCAAGATTTCATCTTTCTAAAGAACATTAGCTCATGAGCAGCTCTATTGTACTCTCTTCAATTCTTCCTCACTTCAAAACAAATCTAGTCAATTCATCAGGTAGTCGATTACCTCGTATAATCTCCAAAGTCTTCCTAGTTACGCACTGAACTTTTACAACAGCTGCACTGTGGTTGTCGTATTCCAGAACAGAGACAAGCTTCAGGCCCATTGCACAGCTCCTCTGTTGTTGGGATGCTTCTGTTGTATGCTAAAACTAAAATATGATGCATATATGTTTAATCTCAATGGTTATGTATCAGGAAACGGAAGGATATTCTGCCCCACTGTATGCTATACTGAAAAATTAGCGCTAATATTAATTCTATAGAGCTACTCCCACCGTTCACTAATGTATCAGGAAAGGAAGTCTAGCTTTTTTCTAAAACACATATAATGTAGACATGTTTTGGTGTGTATGTTCACTCACTTTGAAATGTATCTAGTCCAATTTGAAATATCTAAAAGGTTTTAAATTAGTGAATAGAGGACTGTATGCTGTAACAGTACCAAATCAAATACTATTTCTTTTGGTATGTGTCTTCCACAAGGACCAAACCCAATTTAATTACCATGAACGGAAGGAAAATAATCTTTTGGCAAATAAATGATGTCTTCATACGATTTGTTGTCATCTCTCCTTGATTCTTGTGTAGTGCAACTTCCCTTTTCTGATCTCTTTCTCTTACTGTGCCACAGTTCGCTTTTAAACATGTTTCTTTCTGCCCATGTGACAGTTGTGAGTTCATATTAGCGCAACGGCGTCGCTTATTCTGCCCTGTATTTTTTAGTTCATAATTCACAGCTTGATCTTGCAATGAAATAGATGATAAATATATGCCAGATGGACTGACAGTGAACCGCATTCCAGCTTTTGAACGACATGGGCCAGAACCACCACTGCCTGCCAACGTTTTCAATGGAAAAATATTCAGCAACAATGTAGAAAGCAAAATATTCTGATAATGAGAATTAGATATTTGTGTTGGGGGTGGAAGGAGATAGACACACAACCTTCCACGCTCCTTCCTGCGGCGAACCTTCCGAGGATAGTTTCAATCAACAGATATACAGCGGAAATAAAACAACGAGCACATGCATAGGTGACACAAGGATTTACGTGGAAAAACCTCCTCAAGGTGAGGAGGAAAAAACCACGGGTGCGGACCAACCGGTCCACGCGAGCTTCACTATGAGCAACCTGGGTACAGAGTCTTCTCTAGAACATCTAGAGATATAACACACTCAGCACGTTGCCAACCGGCAACAACAACAACAACCACTTGAGAGAAAGATTACAGCAAAGCAGAGTATCTCAGTTTCTGTCCCCTTCGGTAATCATCAAACTGCTCTTAAACCGCAGATACAATCAGCACCAAACTTGGTAGACAATCTGACATACGAGTACCCAACATACACACCAAATTTCAGGTCAATCGGACACCGTTTGCCTGCCCAAACTGTTCATCTACCAAAACTGCTCTGTGCTGAAACTGCAGCAGTCCGAACTGAATAAACCGCTTCCAAATCTAAAGCTATACTGACCCAGACCTCAATCCAGCTAACCAGATCGAAGTACTCAAAGCAAGGAACAAACTCACCAAGTTTGGAGTCAATCCAAGCACTTTTGAGCCTCCAAACACCAGCTTGAAGACAGACCGGTCAGATCTCAGAAATCCGGACAGAAATCACCTCTCCTTCTTCTTCCTCTCTTCTCACTAGGTTGTGGTGTTCTTGTGTGTTCTCTCACCCTCTCTCAGCAGCCACGATGGCCTGCTTCTCTTGCTTGCTCACTTTTCTACCACACACAGCCACCAAGGGTGGCTAGGGTTTTCTTTTATACTCCTTTCTCAAGGAGCACCTCAGCCGTTGGATACGAACATCGATCAACGGTTGAAATGTGTTGGACTTCACGGGCTGATGTTGGGCTGCCAACACACCTCCATGTGGAGGGACCTGGCCCAACAAACTCCCCCTCCCGACATCATGGAGGGTCTCACTGCCAACCGGCAGTCATGCCGGCGAGCCGACGGCATACCTCGAGCTTTCCTCTTGTCACCACCTTGGTCAACATATCAGCCCCATTGTCATCTGTGTGCACCTTCTCAATTTGCATTTGCTTGGAATTCAGCACATCTCGAATCCAATGATAGCGCACATTAATATTCTTCGACCTTGAATGAAAACTTGCATTCTTACTTAGGTGAATGGTACTTTGGTTATCACAAAACAACACATACTTGTCTTGCTCAAAACCAAGCTCACAAGCCAATCGTTTCAGCCACAATAGCTCCTTGCTTGCCTCAGTTACTTGTCTTGTTCAGCGCCACACACTTTTGCAACCTGCTTTGCCATGCCACTGCTCCCCTGAATGGGTAATCAAATAACCTGAAGTAGACTTCCTTCCATCGACATATCTAGCCAAGTCTGAATCTGAATATGCAATCAGCTTGGACTCACTACCACCAAAGCAAAGCTTCATATTAGTGCTGCCTCGGAGATACCTCAAAATCCACTTCACGGCTTCCCAATATGGTTTTCCTGGATTGGACATAAATCTGCTCACAGTACTAACCGCTTGAGCAATGTCAGGCCGTGTGCACACCATAGCATACATCAAATTCCCAACAGTTGAAGCATAAGGAACCTTTTGCATTTCCTTTTCCATCTCTTCAGTGGAGGGACATTGCTTTTTACTCAACTTGAAATGAGCTGCGAGTGGACAACTCACTTCATTTGCCTTGTCCATCTTGAACTTGCGAAGTACCTTATCAATATATTTCTCTTGAGACAAGTACAACTTGTTGGATTTTCTATCTCTCTCAATTCTCATGCCGAGAACACACTTTGCTGGACCCAAGTATTTCATGGAAAAACTTTTGCTCAACTCTTTCTTTAGTCTAGCAATCCTAGAGACATTCTTGCCAACAATCAAGATATCATCCACATAGAGCAATAACATGATAAAATCATCACCTGAGAACCTCTGGATGAATACACAATGGTCTGAGCTACACCTCTTGTAGCCTTGCTCCCCCATGACAGATTCAAACTTCATGTACCATTGTCTTGGTGCTTGTTTCAAGCCATAGAGACTTTTCTTCAATTTGCACACATAGTCTTCTTTGCCTTTAACAAGAAACCCCTCAGGCTGCTCCATGTAGATTTCTTCCTCCAACTCTCCATGAAGGAAAGCTGTCTTCACATCCATTTGTTCAACCTCCAAGTTGAGACTTGCTGCCATGCCAAGGATCATTCGGATTGATGTCATCTTCACCACCGGAGAAAATATTTCATCAAAGTCAATATGTTTTCTCTGGCTGAATCCTTTTACAACTAGCCTGGCCTTGTACCTTGGATGTGTCGTGTGCTCTTCTTGCTTGATTCTGTAGACACACTTGTTCTTTAGAACTTTCTTGCCCATGGGCAACTTCACCAGCTCATAAGTATGATTCTTATGCAAAGAATCCATCTCTTCTTGCATAGCCTTATTCCACTCCTTTTTTCATCTTTCATAGCATCTTGAAAGCACTCAGGTTCTGAACCATCAGACAATAACACCACATATTGGTCTGAATCGTACCTGGTGGAAGGAACACGGTCTCGGCTGGACCGTCTGAGTGGAGCAGCTGGTGGACTATCTGGTTCAGGTGCTTGCTGATCAGGATCGTCTTCTTCAGCATCATACTTTTGCTGCTGGGGAGCATCCTCACCTGTACCACTATGTGCATCACCTTGCACATCTTCTGCATCATCATCTTCAGCTTCTTCTTCAACTGAATCTACAGGAACTGGGTCAGAATCAGATCTGTCTTGCTGCTGATTTCGAGGAGGAACATGCACCAGAACTTGCACCGGAGCCTGCACCTTTGTCTTCACAATATGCTCAATTGTTTGGTCTTCAACAAACACAACATCACGGCCTCTCACAACCTTTCTTGCTATTGGATCATACAACTTATAGCCGAACTGAGCACCTCCATAGGCAAGAAATATACATTGTCGTGTCTTTAAATCAAGCTTTGACCTTTCATCTTGAGGGATATGAACAAAGGCCTTGCACCCAAAAACCTCCAGGTGCTCATACGAGACGTCCTTGTCATAAAAGACCATGTTGGAACATCTCCCTGCAATGGATAACTTGGTGAGAGATTAATAAGATAAACTGCAGTCGACAAAGCCTCACCCCAATAATGTTTAGGCAGCTTTGCACTCTATAGCAAGCATCTAACTCTCTCAACAATTGTCCTGTTCATCCTCTCAGCAAGACCATTCAGCTGTGGTGTCTTTGGTGGAGTAAATTGGTGCCTAATTCCTTGTTCCTTGCAATAGGCATCAAATGGGCCAATATACTCTCCCCCATTATCAGTGCGAATGCACTTGATCTTCTTCTCAGTTTCTCTCTCAACTGAGACTTGGAATTGCTTGAACATACTTAGTACTTGATGTTTGTTCTTCAAAACATAGACCCAAACCTTTCTAGAAAAGTCATCAATAAATGTGACAAAGTACTTTGCTCCACCCAATAACCTCACCGACATTTTGCAAACATCGGAATGTATCAAGTCCAGCACCTCGGGCTTCTTGTGAGGAGGTTGACTCTTGAACGCAACTCTGTGTTGCTTCCCCGCTAGACAATCTGAACATTTCTTGATGTGAACAGCCTTCACACCTTTCAACAGATTTTTCTTCACTAGCACTGTCATCCCCTTCTCACTCATGTGCCCAAGCCTTTTGTGCCATAAAGCACATGCATCCTCTTTCTGCAACGCATTGACACAAGCAGCAGAAAGCTTAGCATGAACATGATACAAAACTGAAACCATGTTACCTTTAGCAACAATCAGATTTCCTTTGGTGAGCTTGTACTGTGTATTTCCAAATCTGCTCAAGTACCCATCTCTATCAAGCAATCCAACTGAGATAATGTTGAGCCGAAGGGCCTCAACATGCCTCGCCGACTTGAGGACTAGTGTCGTACCATTTTCAGTCTCCAAGTGCACATCTCCTCTTCCAATGATTTTTGCTCTATCATTTTTTCCCATCTTCACAACACCAAAATCACCCGATGTGTAGTTGGTGAAGAGCTCTCTTCGAGATGTAGCATGTATGGTAGCACCGCTGTCTAGAATCCAAGTCATCTCATCACCATCTGCAAGGCTAATGGTATCATCAGAAACTACAGTGATCCCGTCCTCAATGGTGGAAACACCCCTGCCATCATGTTCTTCATGCATGAGAAACATGATCTCCTCTACCGCAGCAATCCGGCCTCCCTCACTGTCACTGTCACTGTCGGTCTGTTTCTGAACTTTCTTCTTTTTCTTTTTGTCTTTCTTCCATTTTTCACAATGCCACTTGATATGGCGCTTCTCATGGCATTGATGGCATATAACACCAGCATACTTGTCTTTGCCTCTTGATTTGCTTCTACTTCTTTCTCCTCCCTTACTCGGACCTTTACTCTTGCTTCTCCCCCGTGACTCGGTCACTAACATTTTAGAATGTGAGGAAGAACCGTCCTTATCAGCAATTTTTCTGGACTCTTCATTTAGTACCTTGGTCTTCACAAGGTTCCAAGTGACAACTCCATTAGGTGCTGAATTGCACACGGTGACCTTAAAGGTCTCCCAACTGTCCGGTAATGAGCCAAGTAGCAGCAAGGCTCTGACTTCATCTTCAAATGTAATTCCCATTGAAGATAGCTGATTTATAATGCCCTGAAATTCATTTACATGATCTGCAATTGGAGTGCCCTCCTTGTACCTCAAACGCATCAATTTCTTGATCAAGAACATCTTGTTGGTACCTTCTTTGTGGGCATACAACTCCTCCAATTTCTGCCATAAGGTACGTGCATGTGTCTCCTCAAGGATATGGTTCAAAACATTATCATCCACCCATTGGCGGATGAACCCACAAGCTTGGAGATGAAGTACCTCCCACTGATCTTCTTTCATATCGCTGGGAATCTCAGTGGAGAATACCGGCATCCAGTAATCCTTCACATATAACAAGTCCTTCATATTGCGCTTCCAAGATTGATAATTTGTACCATTCAAATAAATGTTGGTATTCACTTCCATCTTTCACCATAAGCAAATGCAATCAGCCCAAAACAAACCTTGCTCTGAAACTGAATACAAAACTGAACCTCGGCTCTGATACCACTTTGTTGGGGGTGGAAGAAGGAGATAGACACACAACCTCCCACGCTCCTGCTTGCGGCGAACCTTCGAGGATAGTTTCAATCAACAGATATGCAGCGGAAATAAAACAACGAGCACATGCATAGGTGACACAAAGATTTATGTGGAAAAACCTCCTCAAGGTGAGGAGGAAAAAACCACGGGTGCGGACCAACCGGTCCACACGAGCTTCACTATGAGAAACCTGGGTACAGAGTCTTCTCTAGAACATCTAGAGATATACAACACACTCAGCACGTTGCCAACCGGCAATAACCACTTGAGAGAAAGATTACAGCAAATCAGAGTATCTCAGTTTCTGTCCCCTTTGGTAATCAGCAAACTGCTCTTAGACCGTAGATCCAATTAGCACCAAACTTGGTAGACAATCTGACATACGAGTAACCAACATACACACCAAATTTCAGGTCAATCGGACACCGTTTGCCTGCCCAAACTGTTCGTCTACCAAAACTGCTCTGTGCTGAAACTACAACAGTCCGAACTGAATAAACCGCTTCCAAATCTAAAGCTATCCTGACCCAGACCTCAATCGAGCTAACCAGATCAAAGTACTCAAAGCAAGGAACAAACTCACCAAGTTTGGAGTCAATCCAAGCACCTTTGAGCCTCCAAACACCAGCTTGAAGACAGACCGGTCAGATCTCAGAAATCTGGACAGAAATCACCTCTCCTTCTTCTTCCCCTCTTCTCACTAGGTTGTGGTGTTCTTGTGTGTTCTCTCACCCTCTCTCAGTAGCCACGATGGCCTGCTTCTCTTGCTTGCTCACTTTTCTACCACACACAGCCACCAAGGGTGGCTAGGGTTTTCTTTTATACTCCTTTCTCAAGGAGCACCTCAGCCGTTAGATACGAACATCGATCAACGGTTGAAATGTGTTGGACTTCATGGGCTGATGTTGGGCTGCCAACACACCTCCATGTGGAGGGACCTGGCCCAATAATTTGTCAATAAGATATCACAACCATGTGTTCTATTTGATGAGGTACTTTCTCGAGTAAATGCTGAATTGTGTTTCTCATAATTTGAAAATGTAAAATTTTCTTGTAACGAAGCTGATGGTATGGAGCGAAAAGTTGAACCGGCTACAACTTCCTTTCCTGTAATACAGGTTCAAGTATCACAAAATTATGTATTATATATACAATGATAGATGAAAATACTGCTGTCATAATAAAATTAGAATCACACCTTTTTTGATTTAGAAGAGTCATCTGTAATGTATATGTCATGTTAGTTCTTGAATTTATCTTCTGTAGCGTTGGTTGTGCATTGCTACAACTTGCAGTGTACCCACGCATCAATCTTTCATATTCACGGCTCCTTTGCAAATAAGCTTCTCTTTGATCCGGAGTCATTTGAAGATATCTATCCCGATCACGATAACGATTACGCTGAGAACAAATCATCTTTATAACACCTCTGGTTTTTCAGTTAGAGGATTGTTCTGCTCTTCAGTGACAACTATTAGTTAAGCACCAAGCAATACAAACAAAAGGACAGAAATGGTTATACATAACACGAAAAGAGGTCGACAAGGATAATAATTAGAGATTGTAATAAATATACACTGGTTCTATGTTGGTGAAGCTACCGAGTGGACATTTGTATTCTGGCATCAAAGGATGAAATGTGTGCCTGTACTGGATCCGGGTAGGATCGGATGATGTTTGTATTGTCCTGTTATTGCCGTGGGGCTTTATATATAAAGCCAAGCATGTGTCCTTCCGTTTAAAAAGTGGACATTTGTAATATCTCTAAAAGGATCATGGCCTTCCAGCTTGTTGGGTCTTGTTGGATGGCTTCCGGTGTTTTCAGCAACCACCACACTATAAGCATTAAGTCAATTTTAGGTTGCAATAAGAGAGAAAAAATCGCAAGAAAATTAATGCTCTGGACTCCCTTATGCTCAGGTAACTTGTCTTTTATGGTCTACCAACAGTTAGCAGTCTGGACAAAATCACAAACACCTTGCGTGCAAGAAAAAACACTGAAATCCTACATTGTACAACCGGACCAATCTGTAATTGTTGTGTGCTGCTATAGTGACGCTTAATCACATTTGAAAAGAATAATCACTTGTGCAACATTCTCATGCAAAAGAATCGTCACAAATTTCACAAGAATTAGGGAAAGAAAGGAAATCAAGAGAAAGAACAACTTACATACGGGCTGTTGTACTATTATCAGTAGTTCATTGAAGGATGCCCATGTCCGACTCCGACCAGACTGAATCCAGCAGGAGTCAAAAATCATACAACCTATTGCGAGCCTGCAAAGAGATGGGGTAGAGCTGCAATATGGATGTGAGAGGCTATCTGGAGGTGGTGGTGGAGTGGAGGGGAGGCTAAGAGGGATTGGACTGATGGAGGTGGTGATGTGTGCCGGGCGGGCCGGAAATATTAGCGCTGCCAGGCGATGCTTCAGTGTGAGGAGTGGAATGAGGGAAAGCGTGCGATCCGCGAGAAATTGAGCTGCTTCAACTTTTGGTACAGGCAAGGACCGTGAGCTGTGGAGTGTTCCAGAATAATCGTCGGATTCGCGGGTTGGCGGGAACTTGGGGGTGGCGAATCCAGCCAATAGTAGCCGTTCGATTAAATGCAATCAACGACTATGAATGAATTTAGTTTGCCAGCGGCGGGTAAAACAGGGCAAACGAGGGTAAATTCAAATGTTCAAAAAATCATGTACTATAGTAGTAGAGATACCTTTGTCATCGATGACCTCTCCGGTGATTGGTTCAACCTTTACGTTCCTGAAACGTAATATGAACTCATGGAAATCCAATGTTTCTGTATCACCACTCATGATGCTACTCCAGACATGTCCTTTGTAGCTAGGAGGTAACGACCGAAGCAGTACGTCTATCGCAAATGGATCAGCCATCCAATAATTCACGAAGTGAACCAGTCTTGTGTGTGCATGCAAGCATGCGCTCCAAGTGACCCTTCAGACATGTATGATCCTCCATCTGTATGGAAAGGAACTCTCCAAGCAGCTCGTGCTTCCACATGCGCACATGGCCTATGAACTCTGCTCTCAGCTGATCCACCATCGAATATGGATCAAGATCACCCATGAGCGGATGTAGTTCATCCACCATCCCGTAACGCATTATTATATGAATGTAGGTGGACATCTCTTGACGATAGTAGCGGTCTTCCAGCTCTTGTGGGGTCTCATAGTAGTCTGGCTCAGTCAAATCCATCGTGCGGCGTATGTAGTCTACCACATGATTCCTAGTAAGGAGATCATTTAGGCGCACAAGCCAACTAGGGAAGTTGGATCCATCAAGTCTAAGTTTCTCACCCTTTACCCAATCCTCAATGGCAAAGTAAGCTTCATGGTGAGCCATCTACATTTATAATTGCAAAAGGAATTTAGACTAAGTTTATAATTAAATGAGTTAATAATAACTCCACTCAGAAACACCTATCCCCAAAATGGTTCCTAGTGATAATACGACCCCTATCAGCCACATATCCCCCGATCATCACGGCCATCAATGTGGGTTCAAGGGTGGACGCTAAACGCCGGTCACATCATTCATGTGACTCGTGCTCGATCTTTCGACCATCCGTGTTCCAAGGCCATGTCTGTACATGCTAGGCTCGCCAACTCAACCTTAGTGTATTTGCTGTGCAACATGGCTTACACCCACTGTATGTGAACGTAGATATGTCTGACACCCGATCATCACGGCATGCCTCATACCGAAGAACTTTCTTGGTGGTGCATACTAAGGGGAACACAATCGTTGGTAATTTTAACAGGGATCATCTTATTAGGCTACCGTCGAGTATCTAATACTAGCACACAATAAGACGTACAAATAATAACAATGAATGTAAATGCAATGTGATATGGTCCTTCACGTCATGATCTCCATCCGTCGTCACTAGGTTCCGGCGCCGTAGACACCAGGGTACCGGTGTCATTTCGGCGTGGTAGTCCGTCACCTCCGTGACTATCTACTACTGTGTAACATAAGGTAATTACTTTACCTTTGCCACAACCATATCACAAAGCAACGCCCCCCCCCCCTGCAAAACAAAGTTAGACACATATACTTTATCTTTGCATGTTTTACGTGGCTGAATGGGCTTTCGCACAAGAACCGTTCTTACCTACGAACTTTCAGCACAACGCTGATCAAGTAGTTGTCTCTACTACACCCCTTTCGGGGCCCTCCGTTGCAAATGGCATACCAACTAATGCGAGAGAGACAGACACCCCCTAAGCCACTTTATACGGTATAAGCCGTATGTCAAGCGTGGACCAGTCTTGCGAATGAACGCGTAAAGTCGGTTGGGGGCCGCTTCATCAAGCATTAATGCGGTATGCACAAGTACACGTGGGAGGGTAACAACTAAAAGATCAGCGCCCACACGCTACATCTCATGTGTTCTACCCGTACTAGCATTACTACACATAGATCTAGCTCTGATACCACTGAAGGGGTTCTGCGTATGAAAACAATAAAATTTTACCCTACGCCCCTGAACCCCTAAAGCTGCTAGGACCTATCTATTAGTAATACAGTAACGGGAGGCGCTTTTCGTGAACTTACCCTTGAAGACCGAAAAGCGTTGTCAATGCTCAGGAGAGTGTGGTTGATGTAGATGAGCCGAAGGTGACCTCAAGGTCGTGATGAAGTCCTTGCGCTCCTTGGCTCCAACGACTTGAGTGCCTCAAGTGTGAACACCTCGCGGGGATTTACACATGTCTGGTGTGTGACGATGACTCCCGCTTCCCCAATCCAGCAGCAGTTGCGGAAGTAGAGCTCCCAGATCCGAATCCCGCAGCGTGACGGTGCTCCGCGATGAAGATGTCTCTTGCTCGCGCAGTCCAGACTTGGGACCACGGTCACAAGAGAGAGAGAAAGGGGGAGAGAGAAAATATCAATTAGAGGTCCTCCCAAAAGTGGGGAGACCTTTATTGATTATTGGTGTATTTATATTGGCCAAATACCCCACTACATATAGGGGGAGGGGGTACAACCTCCATCAAAGTCCCGGGGTGGGACTAAAGGAGAGGAGGGGGAGGGGTGGCCGCCGGCCACCCTAGTGGGCCCCGCACGGGGGGGGGGGGCTAGGCCCAGCCAGCCTCCCCCTTGGCCCCTCTCCCTCTCTCCTTTCCCCTAATGGGCCCTCTCCCTCTGGAATTGGCCCATTAAGCCTTTGACCATTAAAATTGATTTTCTCTTTATTAAATACATATGAATAAATGATTAAATCAACATTTAACATTCATTCACATATTATTCAACCTCTGTGGCCATGGAACACCTTCCACCTCCACTCCAGACATCCTCCGGACTTACTGAAACCCTTCCGGTTTTCTCTCTACTATTCTTCGGCGATTCCACCGATCCTATAAACGCTCTCTAAGAATCATCAAGCCCTTAAGCGTGATACCCCATGGTTCGGGAACACTCCAGACATGGTCGGGACATTCCCGCACCAATGATTGACAGAGGGACATGGATGGCCATGTGACCCCTGTGCGTTCCACGAAGATCTTTCGTCATTTGAATTGGGACAGTCGTGTCTTATTCCCTTTGTCACTCGATACTTGCATTGCCAAAGATCTGATCAATGACATCGCAATGTTGTGTTCAATCTCATTACCGAACAATGCTACTTGACTCGTTCTGACAAGTGATATCCCCGTGATCAAATCACACACTGCGCAGCTATTGGATATAACTTCTCCAAGTGGGCCCTTGAGTATCTTCCCGTCACATGGACGGACAAATCCCGCACTTGACATATATAGCCTCTACCGTTTCCTCTGAGTACCTGAACACACCTTTATAACCACCGTATTACCAGATGGTGTTTGATGCTATCTAAGCACTCTCAGGAGATAGTGATTGATATAGCCTCACGGTCTAAGGAATAGTCTACGAGGATCCATTTCTAATCATCGTAACTTGAACTTCGTGACATGATCGGGTCATGATGTTTAGGTTGGGTATTGGTTCATCATCTCATTCTCAGAGTGAGATGACCTCATTTCCAACTGGCATAAATGCCACATGATCAGGAAACATGATCATCTGTTGACCAATGAACCAGTGACTAGAGTTTCACTAGGAACCCCTGGTTGTTTGTATATCACATGTGTATTGATGTTTCCACTCAATATAGTTATAGCATGATTTAAAATTTAATCATAAACTATATGAAATATGATAATAGTCCTTAATCATAAACCCTAAGTACCCGATCAAAAATCCACGAAAGAGTCTATAGCCGTCGTCATCTCCATCCCTAGATCGGGAGGGATCTGAAGCTCTTCTCGACACCCTGCCGGAGAGGGAAATTCACCCTGGAGGCCTTCTTCATCATCATGCAAGCCTCCGGTGTGATGCGTGAGTAGTTCATCTCTGGACTACGGGTCCATGTAGTAGCTAGATGGCTGGTTCTCCTCCTTTGTGCTATCATGTCTAGATCTTGTGAGCTCCGTTCATGATCAAGATCATCTATTTGTAATTCTGCATGTTGTGTTTGCGGGGATCCGATGGATATTGAGATGCTATTTCAGATTGATTATTGATTCTATCATGTCTTTGTTATTTGTGATCTTCATGCTTTCCGTTGTTAGTAGCTATCTTGGCCAAGTAGATGCTAGCAACTCCAAGAGTTAGTATTTATGCTCGATAGTGGGTTCATGCCTCTAGTAATCCGGGGAAGTGACAGAAATTTCTAAGGTACTAGATGTGTTGTTGCTACTAGGGAGCAAACAACAATCCTTTGTTCATAGAACAATCGTTTTGTTTACTTTACACGCAATTCGTAATGCAATAATCTGTTGCTTGCAACTTAATAATGGAGGGGATTTGTATGATAACCTGAAGGTGGATTATTAGTCATAGATGCAGTTGGATGGCGGTCTATGTATAATGTTGTAATGCCCAATCGAATCTCAAATTAGTCAAGATGAGTAGTATATGCTTGTATGCTTTCTCGATGTTTGTCAATTGCCCCGCTGTAATTTGTCCACCCAGCATGTCATCTATCTTAAGGAGAGCCACCTCTAGTGAACTATGGACCCATGTACTTTCTTTTACATTCAATCTACAAACTGTTTACTGCTTTGTGTTTACTTTCTGCAAACTATTACTTCCTTCCATTCGATACGTTTAATCGTTTGTTTTCAGCAAAACCGGTGAGATTGACAACCTCATCGCAAGTTGGGGGCAAAGTTCTGTGGTTGTGTTGTGCAGGTCTCCACGTTGCTGCTGGCACCAGTAGTGCGCCCTGCCAACGTTCAGCTAGTAACACCTTTGGGGTGTTTCCTTGCTCCTACTGGATTGATAACCTTGGTTTCGTACTGAGGGAAAACTTGCTGCTGTGCTCATCATACCTTTCTCTTGGGGTTCCCCAACGAGCTCGATATATTTTGGCCATCAAGCTCTTTTTCTGGCGCCGTTGCCGGGGAGTCAAGGACATCTTCATAAGGGGAGTCTCTCATAACCAATCTCTTTACTTTGTTGTTTTTGTTTTCCTTAGTTTACTTTTTTCTTTGTTTGCTTGTTTCTTTATAAAAACACAAAAAAATTAGTCTTACAAGTTTGCTTTCTTTATTAAAAATAAAAAAATAACTACTCTTGAAAACACTAAGTTGTGTGACTTCACTAGCACCAACAACAATGATTTCATGAGCACACTTATTGCTACATCTATTCCTAAAGCTACTTTCTTTGAGATAAAACCTGCTTTACTCAATCTTGTTATGAGAGAACAATTTTCTGGTATTGGTAATGAAGATGATGTTGCCCATATAAATAACTTTGTTGAACTTTGTGAGATGAAAAATCATAGGGATATAGATGGAGATATTATTAAGCTTAAATTGTTTCCTTTCTCTTTGAGAGGAAAAGCTAAAGAATGGTTAAATTCCCTAACTAGGAATAGTATTGATTCTTGGACTAAATGCAAAGATGCTTTCATTGGAAAATACTATCCTCTTGCTAAGATTATATCTATGAGAAGTGAACTAATGAAGTTTAAACAATCTAATAATGAACATGTTGCTCAAGCTTGGGAAATAATAGCAACTGATGATAGATTTGTTGAGGGCATCTTGAATAACTGAAATAATTCCGTGAAGTCAGTGTGTATCTCGTCCTTTCCACGGAAGTAATGCTCCTCTCTAATTGCCACTATGAGCATGATCACCCATTTTGATGAGGCTCACATATACCACTCATGAAAGTTTTGCATTTGTGTTTGTAGAAGTGGGACCTCCTCGGGTTTGACGAGAGGCTTCTCGTACTCATATTTGTATGCTACTTCAGCCATGGGTGTGGCTTTCGTGCATAAGTATTGACCAACAGTCATACCAAGATCTCTAGCCGCTTGTGCGACTAGTTGTGCATCCTCCGGATCTACATCAGAAAACACGTTCAGCGGGGGTCACGATTGGTTTTTGTGTTCTCCAAGCTAGGGAATTGTTTTCCCGCTTCTACTAGTACTTCTCGACCACTCCACCTTCACCTTGTGTGACCTCATAATAGAGCGCTCATAGTATGATACCGGTTCTAATGGACATGATCGCTCAAGAAATTCCACAAAGTGCTTCACTATTTTGGGTGTTACTTACAGCTTTGGCGGGGCCGTTTTGGTGCAAGTTGGCATTTCACATCTTCATCCATGACCTTTTTGAGTTCCTCATCAGTCATGTGGTAAGGTAACTTGGTAGGAGTCTGCTTAGCTTTCTTCCTTATACCTTCTGTGGGTTTCTCCACAACAGTAGTACTAGCCATCAAAGCGGCGGTGCTCTTTCGCTTTTGCAACTGGGGCTGAGGTGGTGTAGTTTGTTGACACGCCGGAGGCGACGGACTCTGCTAACGTGGCGGAGGCAACGGACTCTACTAAGGCGGTGGAGTCTATAGATGCGCTAGAGATGGCTGAGGCGACTGAGGCGGCGGAGTCTGCAGACGCGCCGAAGACGGCTGAGCCGGTGGAGATTGAGCTGGATTGCAACTGGGCGAAGTATGTGGCCTTGGCGTGAAATTTGGAACCACGATGTTTTCCTTTCGCCATAGAATGGTGCCTTTCCTAGCTTCTCCCAGTTCAGTCAGATACCCTTCTCCTGCAGGGAAGTCAAGCTTCAGGTGCTCAAATCCCTTCATAACTTCATCCATCTCGACAACAGCGTAGCCATCTAGAACTGGAGAGCAATGGTAAGTTGGTCTAGGTCTAGAAGGTAAGGCAAAGTCGATCACCACCTTTATAGATATGTTCACAACTATCACATGCCGCTCGCAATTTTCTGGACCCATGATATCATCCACGGGGTAGCGACGAGCCATCGCTAGTGCATCATCATCAACCAGGATCTCCGTGGAAGCCACGCTTCTTTTCCACCAAGATGATGGGCCAGTAGCATCGAATGAAGGATCTTCGTCCTGTCGCTGAGATGGGCCAGTAGCTTACTGGTTAAGTGCGTTTATTTTCTCTTGTTCTATCCTTAATGTATCTTCTATATATTGCATTCGTCCTGCCTCCCTGTCCTTTCTCCTCTGATGGCTTTTATCGGGATATTTCTTCCTATCGCCAGGAAATCCGAGCTTCCATGGGACGGAGCCTTCAGTGCCTCTTGTTCGTCCTTTGTGTTCTTTATTCCCAAGGGCGCATGGCAGCTCGTCATTCTCTCTGTCGTGATAGAACTTCCCTTCCTACACATCCTTCACTTAGTTTTAAGGGCTTCGCAAGGTGTTGCAAGATGTTATTTTGTATAAATACACTTCCCTATTTCTAGGTTCAACTTTCCCCCATGCCCGTAAAACCAAGAATTTGCCCGATCGGTTCACTCCGCTGTCTATGGTTCGATGCCTTTATCAATCAGGTCGTTCTCAGCTTTCACCCACTTTGGCTTGGCAGCCTTGTAGCCACATGTGCCCATAACATGGTGATATTTGTTCAATGCAGCATTTGCCTTGTTTATTTTCGACCTTTTCACAGCTTCAACTGATTTCTTGTACTCCACAAATTCATCCCAGTGATCTCTTAGCTTCGCATTCGCTCTAGTAAACTCCAGAGTCTTTTTTCCAGGACATACTTCTTGTACAATCTTTTCATGTGGTCTTTGAATTGTGTGGCCGTCTTCTTAAGAGCCTACTCCTTGACTACTGGCTCTATAACTTTGTGTTCTAGATCCACCTCTGGCGGTAGGGAGAAATTTGTCATGAGTGTGTTCCAAAGCATATCTTTTCTATCCTCGGCATAACTAACTCCATCCGCCTTTGGCTTATTCCGTTCTCGAATGGTGATCGGGATAGTGTCCCTAACAATAACTCCGCATTGACTTACAAATAATCTTGTGTTGTGCTCGGGAGCAATCGGGGCGCCATCTACAGCGACCTCTTGTATCGTGAACCTAGCATCGTGGGCCAACTTTTTTGTCAGGCCTCGTTTTCTTCCAGTAGATTGCTTCGATCCAGAGGGGTAAAAGAATTAATTAATGCATCTGGTCAGTAGCGGCTTAATTTATATACCTTGTTGGACTTTGTAGTCAAGGTTCCCTCACCGGAGCCGTATCTTCGCTCACTAGGGGTCGTATCTTCCCTCACTAGAGTCGTCTCTCCGCTCGAGATCCTCCACCACTCCCTCACCAAAGTAGTTCAAATACTGCGAGGTGATATCATCACCGAGTATCATACCCTACAATATCTCTTCTTGATCTTCGTCGCGCTCCATTGTTTCTGCAAAGACTTGCTAGTTATTTCAATGCTATAAACACAACAAAGCGCTAATAAATTAAGACACCACATGAAATGGTTGTCGTGCCCGTCCATCTTCCCTATATGGCCTGCGTTTCCGCGCCCGTCCATCGTCCCTATATGGCGCGCGTTTCCCCGCCCATCCATCGGCCCTATATGGCGCGCGTTTCCGCACCCTCCCTAACCCCATACGCCGGCAGGATCGTGTAACTCCAATGCTCTTAAGCAATAATGACCACGTACAAAGTCTTTTAAACATATAAACATTTCTTAAAATATTCAAACTAACATAAGTTCAGGACTAATAATAATGCAACATAACCTTCTTCCCATCCTGAAGCCAACCGGCGCTAGGAAGAAGTGTCATCGTGAGCGTTCGTCTCTGACTCCGCATCAGCATCGTGAGCCACTACTACGACCACTATACTAATACTAATACTACCACTACCACTATACTACTACTAATAATAATACTCTACCACTACCACTATACTATTACCACTACTAATTAGTACTACTACAAATACTATACAAATACTATACAAATACTACTAATACTATAGTACTAGTAATACTATAGTACTAGTAATACTACTAATACTACTACAAATACTAGTAATACTACTAATACTACTACAAATACTAGTAATACTAGTAATACTACCACTATAATAAGTGACTTACAAATACAAAGACTACTAAAAAAGTAATAATAATAAAAAGCACATAATAAAAAGACTATTAAAAATACATAATTAATAAAGACATACTAATAATACTAAAAACATAATAAAAACACAAAAACAACAAAAGTCGCGGGAAGCCGCGCCACCCCTGCTCGCCCATGTACTGCCTGGGAAGCCACGCCGCCTCTGCTCGTCGACGCACCCTGCTCGCTGCCTTTAAACTCTAACTCGCTCGGACGGATCGATGAGAGATGAGGGAGAGGGGCGCACCTAGGGATGGCGACAATGATGGTGGTTGTTGGTGGCGGTACATAGCCGACGGCGGCGGCGGTCGGTGGTGGTGGCGGTCGGAGCGCCTCTGCACGCGCGCGGACGGAGAGGATGAGCATGGTGGCCGGGTAGCAGACGGCGCATACTGTGACGAGGAGGAGGAGGTCCACAGCGTAGTCAGGCAGCCCACCGACATCGTGGGTCGTCTCTTCTTCGAAGCCTCATGCTCGATCGAAGTGATATGGGATTTGGGAGAGAAGGACAGCGCGCATTATATGCCAAGAGCCTTTAGCCCCGGGTCATGCCATTTAGTCCCGGGTCGTGGCATAACCCAGGGCTAAGGGTTGACTAAAGAGTTTTGGCGGTAGCCTAAAGACCGCGCGCCAACCGTCCACATTTAGTCCCTGGTCATGGCTTGACCCGAGACTAAAGTGTCTTTCGAAATTATATTTGAACTTTGTAGTATAAATTATGGTTCCCACCTTATTGTATATTAAAATATTAATAAAAGAAGTAAAGAATATCTATCTAACAAAAATATATATAGCATATCAAAATGTTCATAAAATAAATATCTACCTAATAAAAATATAATTTATTTTTCAAAAGAATTCATTTATTTAATATGGTAAATCACTTTTAAAAGGGTTTTTAAATGGTAAATCATAAAGAGTTTTTAAATGGTAAATCAGAAAAGGGTTTTTAAATGGTAAATCTTTTTTAAATAAAGAATAATAATGTCTAGCCTCCAACACATGTATTGCCATGTTGAGATACACATGATCTAATGCTCATGATTTTTTGAAAAAAGTAAAACTTGGCAGGAAGTGGGCCCGATTTGAACTATATGTACATGATCTGATGCTCATTTTTTGAAAAAAGTTCATTTTTAGACTCACAATATGATGTTTTTTCAGATATCCGATGTAAGTTTTAGCGACGCTCATCCCCTATCTTCATGCCTGCCATTTTGACCATAGTTTGAAACGGGAAAATTTGGAAACTGGCATACGAAATTCAAAAAGGTCCGAACAATATAAATTCTTCGCATGGTGTCATATTATATGACATAGTTGCAAGAAAAAATACCAAACTTGGTATATTGGTTGCATTTCGAAAAATCCTTCTCAAAATGAGCAATCATGTTCGAGGTTTCATAGTTTCGGTCCAAATGACCAAAGTTATGCCCAGAATAGTGGCATAGTTTGTGATAGTATGCCCATATTGTGCACATATGTCTATCTTGGCATGGAGAATAATGTTGCGGGAGGAAGTTTTTATTTTTGTCACATGGAAAAGCCATTTTCCATTTTATGAGTGCTAAAAACGGGGTGTTTTGTGAAGGAACCGCCAAAGGGATAATTCTAAATGATACCATCCCATTTTTAAAAACTACTAGACCACATTACATGGATGATGTCCCAACCAGGGTTTCTCAAACCTTTCCATCACCCCGGGTGAAAAATACAAATGTCTACCGAATTGGCAGGAAGTGGGTCCGGTACAGGTACATGATCTAATGCTCATGATTTTTTGAAAAAAATATATTTTTAGACTCACAATATGATGTTTCTTAAGAGATCCAATGCAAGTTTTAGCGAGGCATAATTCAAAATACATATTGATTGCATCTCAAAAACCACCAAAGGCATAATTTAAAATACATTTTGCGAAAATATACTAAACTTGGTATATTGATTGCATCTCAAAAACCACCAAAGGCATAATTCAAAATATATATAGTCACTTGTTTCCTAAAATGCCTTGCTTATGATCGCGTTGGCCGTAACCATGGAGTATCTTCATCATTTAACAGAATGCTTGGGTCAGTGTTCACTGTGAAGGACAGAATTTCATAAAACTTATTATAATCTTCGGACATGTCTGTCTTGTCCTCCACTCCCACGATGTTTATTTTCCATGAAAGAACTATGTGATGCTTTGGCTCATCGTATGATGTATCTATTTGATTTTTTCTTTTTATTGGTTTGGTAGACATGTCCTTCACATAGAAAACCCGAGCCACATCATTGGCTAGGTCGAATGGTTCGTTTGTGTACCCAAGATTGTTGAGATCCACTGTTGTCATTCCGTACTTCTTATCTATTTGAACCCCGTCTCCTATCAGCTTGACCCATTTGCAATGAAACAAAGGGACCTTAAAAGAAGGTCCATAGTCAAGTTCTCATATCCCCTCTATGTTACTATAATATGTGTCTTTTTACCCATTGTTGTTTGTTGCATCAATGCGGACACCGTTGTTTTGGTTGGTGCTCTTTTTATCTTGGGTGGTTGTGTAAAATGTATTCCTATTTATCTTGTACCCTTGGAAATTCAATGCAGTCGAAGATGGTATCTTGGCCAACAAGTACAGCTGATCTTCAAAAGTGGTGTTATTCATGAGATGTGTTTGCAACCAGCCGCCGAAAATCGCCATGTGTGCACGTGTAATCGAGCCGTCAGACTGCCCCATGTATTAGGAGCGCAGAATATTCTTGTGTTTATTGATATACGGAGCCATCAAGGTGGAACTTTATAAAACTGTGTTGTGTACTTGAGTGAAAGAATGATTGCCTCTACTTATTATTACTTTCTTTTCTAGCGTACCTTTTCAGCTCAGTCTCCCCTCGTATCGTGATTGAGGAACACCAATCGGCTTAAGGTGAGTAATAAAGTCAACACAGAACTCAATGACCTCATATGTTCCATAGCCCTTGGAGATGCTTCCTTCTGGCCTAGCACAGTTATGAATACAGTTCTTTAAGACTCTCATGAACCTCTCAAAGGAGAACATATTATGTAGAAATACAAGACCAAGAATGGCAATATCTTCAACTAGGTGAACCAGTAGATGCGTCATAATATTGAAGAAGGATGGTGGGAACACCAAATCAAAACTAACAACATAATGGACCAAATAATTCTGTAACCTTGGTAGAGTATCTGGATTTATTACCTTCTGAGAAATTGCATTAAGGAATGCACATAGTCTCATAATGGGTACTTGAACATTTTCCGATAGACGCTCTCTCAATGCAACCGGAAGCAATTGCGTCATAATCATGTGGAATTCATGAAACTTTAGGTTCTGGATTTTTTCTCTGCCATATTTATTGTGCCCTTTATATTCAACGAGAAGTCAGACAGAACCTTGATACTGCTCAGACATTCAAAAAATATTTCCTTCTCTTTTTTGGTAAGAGCGTAGCTGGAAGGACCTTGATGCTTCTCTGGATGCAGGCCATCTTGTTCGTTCATACATTGATGGTCCTGCCATCCTTCCGGTGTATCTTTTGACTTCCCATACACGCCCAAGAATCCTAGAAGGTTTACGCAAAGATTCTTTGTCACGTGCATCACGTTGATTGAAGAGCAGACCTCTAGGACTTCCCAATAGGGTAGCTTCCAAAATATAGATTTCTTCTTCCACATGAGCACGTGTCTGGTCATGTCATTCAGAACAGATTGATCGCCAGGACCCTTTCCAAAGATTACTTCTTGATTCTTGACCATACCAAATACATAATCACCAATACAGGGGACATGCTTATTCTGGTGATCTGCTTCACCTTTGAAATGCTTGCCTTTTTTCTTACGATATGCTTGTTCGGAAGAAATCAACGATTCCTCACGTACACAACCTTCTTACATTTTAATGCAAGTATGTACCTTCAGTCTCATCTAAATAGTGTGTGCATGCATTGTATCCCTTGTTTGACTGTCCTGAAAGGTTACTAAGAGCAGGACAATCATTGATGGTTACGAAAAGCAACACTCGTAGGTCAAATTCCTCCTGTTTGTGCTCATCCCACACACACGTACACCTTGTCTGTGCCACAACTGTAAAAGTTTTTCAACTAAGGGCCTTAGGTACACATCAATATCATTGTCGGGTTGATTCGGTCCTTGGATGAGCACATGCATCATAATGAACTTCCACTTGATGCACAACTAAGGAGGAAGATTATAGATACATAGAGTTATAGGCCAGGTGCTATGAATACAACTCTTTTCTCCAAAAGGATTCATGCCATTTGTACTTAGACCAAACCTTAAGTTTCTTGCGTCATTTGCAAAGCCCGGCTACTCTCTCTCGATTTTTCTCCAATGCGACTGATATGTTGCAAACATATCTATAATTTTTTATGTCCCATGCTTGTTTTGTATCTACTTTCTTATGTTTTTTCCACACTTTGGAGTATTTTTACACACTTTCTGGGACTAACCTATTAACAAGACGCCACAGTGCTAGTTGCATGTTTTCTGCTGTTTTTGGTTTCAGAAAAGTCAGAAAATGAATATTCTCGGAATTGGATGGGACAAAAGCCAAAGTCAATATTTCACCGAGGGGAACACGGAGCCAGAAGACAAGACAGAGACGGGCTAGGGCCTGGCCACACCACCTGGTGGCGCAGGCCAGGCCAGGCCGCGCCAGGGGGTGGTGTGGGCCCCTGGTACTCCACTGACCTTGCCCCTTCGCCTATATATTGCCTCCGGGATGAAAACCCTAAGGACCCGATAGAAATTCCACGAAAGAGTCTGTAGCCGCTGCCATCTCCATCTCTAGATCGGGAGGAATCTGAAGCTCTTCCCGGCACCCTGCCGGAGGGGAGAGATCACCCTGGAGGCCTTCTTCATCACCCTGGAGGCCTTCTTCATCGTATTGTTTACTTTACACACTTTTCTTAATGCAATTATCTGTTGCTTGCAACTTAATACTGGAAGGGGTTCGGATGATAACCTGAAGGTAGATTATTAGTCATAGATGCAGTTGGATTACGGTCTATGTATAATGTTGTAATCCCCAATCAAATCTCATAGAAATCAAGATTATTAGTATATGCATGTATGCTTTCTTGATGTTTGTCAATTGCCCCGCTGTAATTTGTTTACCCAACATGTCATCTATCTTAAGGAGAATCACCTCTAATGAACTATGGACCCCGGTCCATTCTTTTACCATCAATCAACAAAGCTATTTACTGTTTTTTGTTTACTTTCTGCAAACAATTACTATCTTCCACACAATACGTTTAATCCTTTGTTTTCAGAAAAACCGGTGAGATTGACAACCTCACTGTAAGTTAGGGGCAAAGTTCTATGGTTGTGTTGTGCAGGATTCCAAGTTGGAAACAACACCTTGGAGGTGTTTCCTTGCTCCTACTGGTTCAATAACCTTGGTTTCATAACTGAGGGAAAACTTGTTGATGTGCTCATCATACCTTCCTCTTGGGGTTCCCCAACGAGCTCTACAACGACCCATCAACAGGGTGTCTCAACATCATGTCTTTCTTGCGGTCTTCTTTGTTCCATTGCAACAACTTGGCATACTCTTTGTTTCTGAACAAACATTTCAATTGTGGTAATAGGAGCATACCATATAACCTTGGCAGGAATCCTCTTACTTCGATGCTCGTCCTCAACATCACTAGGATCATCTGATCTAATCTTGTACCTCAATGCACTGCATACCAGGCATTCATTCTTATTCTTGTACTCCTCACCACGGTAGAGGATGCAGTCATTAATGCATGCATGTATCTTCTGCACCTCTAATCCTAGAGAGCAGACAACCTTCTTTGATTTGTACGTGCTGGCAGACAATTCGTTATCCTTTGGAAGCTTCTTCTTCATTATTTTTAGTAACTTCTCAAATCCCTTGTTAGATAAACCATTCTTTGCTTTCCTTTGAGCAATTACAGTGTGGTACCGAGCTTTGTGTTGCCATCTTTGCAATTTGGGTACAACCTTGTTTTGTGATCATCTAACATGCGCTTCAACTTCAACTTCTTTTTTTCACTTTCGCATTCTCTCTGTGCATCCACAATGGCCCGGTGAATATCATCAACGAGCTCATTTGGTGCATCTTCATCTTTAGCTTTCCCCGTTGCAGTATCATCGTATTCAGGGAACATAGGATAGTTGTCATCATCCTCTTCTTCTTCATTGTGTTCCATCATAACCCCTATTTCTCCGTGCTTTGTCCAACAATTATAGCTGGGCATGAAACCGGACCGAAGCAGGTGGGTGTGAAGGGTTCTCGAGGAAGAGTAATCCTTCTTATTCTGACAGGCAGCACATGGACAACACATAAAACCATTCACACTGTTTACCTCAGCCACGCGGATAAAATTATGCATGCCCGTAATGAACTCGGCAGTGCGTCGGTCACTATACATCCATTGCCGGCTCATCTACATTATAGAATTAAGTTTATCAAAAACCATTACAGAACATCTAGATAAATGACCAATGTACATCAACAAATGCATTGTAGCAATGACAGATGAAAGGATAATGTTGCTAACCTCGATCGAGGAGGAAAGAAAGAGGAAAAAGCTTAAGTGTGTCTTAGACACTTCATATCATGTTTGTTTTGTGTGAACTCAAGTGGCATCTTGCTCTCACGCACTTCATCGGGCACCTCTTATGTATAGAGGGAAAAAACAAAGCAACATACACCACTTGTGCATGAGAGGAAAAAACAAACTAGCTCACACACAAGCATGTGGGGCTAGGGTGTATATATACAAGAACATGGACATTTATATCCGGTTCGTAGGCTAGAGGCATGCGCGGAACTCCTTTAATCCCGATTCGTGCCATGAACTGGGACTAAATATCCCAAATAAACCGGGATTAATCGTAGTCTTGCCCCGTACGGCGTCCTGGCCTTACGAACCAGCACATTAGTCCCGGTCCGTAAGGAAAACGGGACTGATCGCTTTGGGATAGTCCAACGGAAGCCCTGTTTTCTACTAGTGTTGATACTACGGGTTTATTAAAATTCACATAACGTATATTTTATTTGTATACTGTCGTTTATCTAGAGATCCATTTGAATGTTCTCTTAATTCTTGTACTCCTCCGTATAGATACATCCATTCAGCGACAATTGGTATGGATCGGAGGGAGTACCACATTTCAAAGACATTTGATTCTTGCAAATTAGAGGTAACATGTTGCATATTTACAGTCATTTTGCACATAGTATATCACACTGCTAGGAGACAGTTTGTATTCAATGTTTCCTTCCGCGCATTTAGCTCTTATTACATGCATCTTGACTCTTCATGTGCTAGGAGACAGTTTGTATTCAATGTTCCCTTCCGTACATTTAGCTCTTATAGGCATCTTGACTCTTCCTCATTAGGATGACACTCAGTAACCTTAGAGGGCCATCAAGGAGTGCGGCGGGGGGCGACAAGAAGATTGCGTCGGCGGTACCTCTGTTTTTGGTTGAAAGTTGCAACCAGTCACTGAACCTTGTTTATACTAATTTTGGCTAATAAGAACATACGGGGGAGAATGAAGTTGAGAGATGCGGTAGTCACACATTTAATTCCGACAGTTTACTTATTCCACTCGGTGTACTACCATGTTATTGCGAAAATATAATTATTAATTTCTGGTAGTTTACTAATTCGGTCACGGGGGAAATTTCTTGTGTAAAAAAGTTAAACTTGAATAACCACGGAACTACTTATTGTTGGCAGTTCACCGGAACTATATTATTTTAAAATAAACCTCAAATGGATAAGATCCAACTAACAACCACAAAAGATGATGCAAAAATGCAAATGTTTGATATCTCCCTGAATAATCTGTTGACACAAAAGAGATGGAGAAAGTCCTTACTGTGTAGAAAGATGTTTAACCATTTTGCTTAAGTGGCTTTAGGGCATCCAACATCTTATCAGATACATCGGCTTCACGAACGAGTGGCTCTCATTGTAGAATTTCATATTTAGACCTTAACAAAACAAATAAAAGATTTGAATCGTGGCAACGTATGTGCATTCAGCTAGTACAATTTACGGGCCGGATCCCGGGGCATCCCGGAGCAAAAAAAAAAATAGTATCGTTTTCCGTTGTGAAACCGCAAGGCAAAAACACCACGAGGGGATTTATTCACAACATTTCCTGCTAGCACGTTGAACCCGGACGTGGACTCTTGGAAACAATCCTGCTGTGGTACGTGGAGTCCATTAAATTTGCAAAATCTGGTTAATTTCTGGTTGTTGATTCCGTATGTAAACGTAAAGCTAGAAAGCCTCGTATTACTTTTTTTTTTTTTTGAGAATGCATCGTACTAGTTAACTACTGGTAATAAATAGCGGTATCATGTTAGGACAGTTTTTATCGAGAATAGAACACGGGAGGCTCTTTTGCCCTAATGGGGGACGGCCGCCGCCGCCGCCGACGGAAGAATGCTCGGATCAAAGCAGCGCCGACGGCCAAGATTGACACCGTCGCGGACGACATGCTCGAGCTGGTGTTCCTGCGCCTCCCCTTGCCCCTCCACCTTGTCCGCGCCGCATGCACCTGCAGGCGCTGGAGACGCATCATCGCGGCGGACGGCGGCCGTGTGATGCGCTTGCTCCATGGGGCATCGTCCTCAAACGTCATCGGCTACTACCGCGTCGACCCGCGCCCACACGGCTCACTTCATCCACCCGGTCGTAACCCAGCCTTTGTTCCCTCCCAATTCTGGCCGCGGCACGCGGACATCCTAGCAGACGGGGACCTCAACCTCGACTTACTCCCGCGGCCGGAATCGAGCGGTTTCTGCTGGGACCTCGCCGACATTCGGGGAGGCCTCCTACTCCTCCTGCTCTTCAACAAGGAGTTCTACTCGGATCCACCATCACGCATCGTCCTCTACGATCCCCGGAGGCAACACATCAGGGCAATCCCGCTCTCGGCGTGGTTTCACGGCTGCGACTTCTTGGGTGCCTTCCTCCTCGGCGGCGAGGACGACGCAGGAACGTCTACCAGCCTATCGAACTTCAGGGTGACGTGCGTGCTCGATCGCAATGGCGTCGCCAGGGCCTGCATGTTCTCGTCAGCCGGCGGAGGCCGCTGGACCTCCACCTCGGGTGCCACCGGGGGTGGCCGCAGCACGGTGACCTGCGGCAACGACTACTGGACGGCCCTGGGGTGGAGGTACTTCGCAGGGAGTACCGAGACCTCTGCCTACTGGACGGTCCAAAACGGTGTTCTTGCTCTCGATAAGGAGGCTCCTGAGCTCTCGTTGTTGTCTGACTTGCCCCACGAGTTGCGGGGCAAGTCCATCGGTGACAAGTACGTCTACGAGCTGCCACCGCCTATGATCCGAGCTTGCCTATATCCTAGCTAGCTGCCTTTGGTGGACTTGGAGATGGTCAACAGTTGCCATGGTACGGTGGTGTTCTATTAGATTTTGTAGGCATCAAGTGGCAAACAATATTATTACATGTTTTATTTCACAAGTTGGTGTTATTTCATCACATTATTTTGTTGATGTTTTAGTCATTTATGGAGTGGTTCATAAGATCAGTTTTGGTAAAATTTAAATTGTTTGTCTTGGAGAAGCTGACTGTGTATATAGGGAGCTTCTTAGCTGACTACCGAGGAGGTTACCAATGAAGTATCACCTCCACCCCTGTTGTCAAAATACAAAATGAGAATTATTGTAATAATGTAAGGATAAATTGAAAACAAGTCCATTTTCCTAGGAAATTAGTTTTCTAACTCTCTCTCTCTCCCTCTCCCTCTCTCTCTCTATCTCCATGTCAAAATCACAATAAATTTTTTATTTTCTCCATGTTACATAGCACCATTGGTTAATAAGGAGAGAGTATCACTACTAGAAAAAGGCTTATAGAAAAGGGAAACGATACTACTCCCCAGGGATTCCGTGACTCGATCCCCCGGGTCGTCATACGTGAGGCGACGTGCATACCCGTTTGTGGCGTCCCGCGAAACCACTACTAGAAAATCGCGTTGATTTTATGCATTGCATCATCATGACCGCATGCTCATGTCATCTTGCCACCTTGCATTTGAGCATTGTCATGCCATCTTGTATTTGTTTGCATAAAACTATTTTCGAAAAGTCTGTTTTTGTTTTCTAAACGCCCCGTCTTTATTTCAAATTAAAACCCCGGGTCTCCGGATTAATTTGTTTCGTCTACCAACGGTTCGCAAAAGCATCGTTTTTAATAAATAAAATATTTAATTATTTTTAGGAGGCAGCCCGCCAGACCCGAAAGCCTAGCCGGCCACCTCCAGATAAAAACCTATCTACCCAGAAAACACCCAACACTTTTCCCACCAAAAACCCTACCCTATTTTCCCTACCCAGCCCCTCCACATCACTCCAGCCAATCACCACCTGCCACCTCACCCCAGCCCACCGCCACCTGGCCACCCACTCAGCCACCTACCCCCCGCGCGGGCCCCACCTCCTGGGGTGGACAGACGTGCCTGGCCACCTGCACGCCACCCCACGCGCCGACCCGCGCCTCGCCCCACCGACGCGCCGCGCCTCCCTCTCTCCTCCCTCCGCCCGCGTCCCCAGGCCCCGGCCCCTTCCTTCCACCCACCGCGCGCCGCCGCCAGGCTCGCCCCGCCCGGCTCTCCCCGCGCCTCTCTGCTCCCCGCCGCCGGCGCGCTTCCTTCCCCTGCCCTCTCACCGAGCTCCGCCTCCACCCCAACGACCACCGCCGCCCGCCGCCCTCCAGCGCTGGCCCCGGCCGCGCGACCCCGCCGCCGGTCACCCTCATCTCCGGCGTCGCGGCCTCCTCTACTCGCCCCCCACCACGCCGACCCGCGTCGGCGCTCATCCTCCTTCCCCGCCGCATCTGACCGCCTCGGGCCCGCTCCGCTCCGGCCGAGCCCGGCCCTCTCCGTCTCCACCACCCCGCCGCCTCGCGGGCTTCCCCTCGCCCCGCCGCCCTGCAGCACGCCCAGGACCCGCCTCCCCGTGTGGTGCCGCTGTCCCGCGCCCGCGACCGCCTCGGCCCCCTCCGCTCCGACGACCGCCTCCTCGGTCAGGTCTGCGACCGCGGGCCGCGACCGTGACGTCCACCGTGCCCTCCTGCAGCTCGCCCTCCACCGGCCTTCGCTCCGGCCGCCGCCGTCGTTTTCCACCGCCTGCCGACCCCCCAAGCTCCGCGAGCGTCTTCCGTTTGCGAGCCGCAACCGCGGCCTTCCTCGTTGTCACCACGTCCGTCTCGCCGCCCTGCCGTCGAGACCGCGTCGCCGTTTCCTGCTGTCGCCGTGTTTGTTGGCCTGGACGTACCTCGCCAAGTAGTAGTACGTGTGCACCTTCCTGGTGGTTTGGGGTGAAGCCAGTGCAAAGCCTGATGGCCAATGCAGTGTTCGTCTCCGTTTAGCCTGGTGTGCAACGATGTGGCGCACAGAGACAAGAACTTCCGTGGCTTAACCTATGTGATCGAGTGCGAGGCCGTCGCCAAGTTCTTCGGAAAAAGGGAACCGTCGGGCCACGCAAGACCATCGGCACCGAATCCAAGACCGACATCGTCACCCGAGTGCGCCGACATGGATCTGAAGACCGAACCCGAAGGCCACGGATACGCCAAGTACTTCCTCGAGGACGCCAAGTACTTCATCCTAGATGCCAAGACCGACTCGATGGCGCGGGCCCGACAAGATCTTCGCGACGACAAGATCGACACCGACCAGGGCGAATCTGATGCGCCCCCGACGCCAAACCAAGTCCTTCTTCCCGGATGCGACAAGATCTACCTCCATTGTCCGAGAACGTTCCCTCCGAAGACCGAGCCCGTCGAATCGAACCTCGCCCCCCGTCGAACCCTGTCGAGCCCCGAACCCCTCGGAGCCCAAGTTCGCCGAACCCTAATGTGATCCCCTTTCCGAGACCCCTATTTTTATAATATATCATATATCTGATGCATGTAAACTGTTCATGTCGCATACATATTTTGGGGTTGTGGGTACTTTGTCGATTCATCTAATAAGTAAATATGGAGACTATATGAGAGTTTTCTAGTCTTATATGGGCTCCATTTAAATTGGTGTAGCGAACCGATGCCATGCTTCGCCCCGTTAATACAACATTTAAATGGCGGGGTAGTTAAACAACTTGAACCGTTTAATTAATTGTCGGGGCCCCGGTTCCGCTTAATATTGCCTAATTGCACCGCATCTGCATCATATCATAATCATGCCGGATCTTCTGACATCGTATTAAATACTGCATCCGGTGTTTCTTTTAGTGCTTTGCTTCTTCGCGGATTAGGCCGATGAGTTGATGCGAGTATCGACAAGTTCTCCGGATATGATCCTTCGGCAGTGTTTTCCCAGGCTAGCATCTCTTCCCCTTCTACCTATTTTGCTTTTATAGTCTTTATTTCCTCCTATTGATCTATTGCTATCCGTGTCGCGATGCTTTAGTTTCCGTACACCAGTTATACCCCGTGCAGCCTCTATATAGCCTTGGACACCTCCTATTACCTGTGTTTGGTAGATAGCTGGCCTTGCGAGTCGTAGTTGCTTGCTCAGGTGCGATCTTGTGTCGTCAAGTACCACAATCGTTGGAATGATGGCAGATGTTTATTGGTGGAGATGCTTATGGGTAGAGTTGATCATGACTTTAAATACAACTATTAAAATGCTAGATATAACTAATGCAGAGGCATCAGTGGGCAATAGATGTTATTTGGTTCTTCCACGCTCACGTGTGTCCCGTAGGACCCCGAGTACTTGATACTTGTTCCTTGATTTTTCGCACTATCCACATCCGGGAGGCCTTATGGACCCTCCTGAGCCAGAGCTTGATTCATTTCTATTTCTTGGGGCCACAAGTAGTTTGGGGCTTTATTACTATTCTGAACCTATGCCATGCTTTACTGCTTTATTTACGATTGTGCGTGGAGCACCTGTACTGTTTAGGATCGTGACACGTTTTCGCTGTATCGACAAGCCCAGTCACATTTTCGGGTTCCCAGTCGTTTACAGCCGTCCACACAAACCCTGGGTCCGTTCCGGAGCCGGCCAACTTCGTTGCGGGTAGCTTAGTGGGGTGGCCCCCTGAAATATTGATGAATCCTGTGATCGCTTTGTCGTGAATGCCTCGTTGGGTTTTGAGTTGGTTTTTCTGAGGTTGATCGAGTGTGTGTTGCTATTTGTGCACCCCTGCAGGGTAAAACTTTCTGAAAGCCGTGTCCGCGGTTATGGACGACTTGGAGCACAGTATCTCGATCATAGACAAGCATAACCAAAGTAGTGCTATAAATTTGACTTAATATGTGACTAGTAATTAGCTCAAGTATAACGGAATGGATATTAAAGATGCCAACAACTGGTGGATCTGTGGTGATCTGTGTCATACTATACCTGCCTAGTAAGTATTGCAACTCCAATGGAAGGGGATAAAAGTGCCAACCACTGCTAGGTTTTGGGATTCCTCAGGACAATTATATCTGCCTAGTAAATGCTCCAACTACAACGGAATGTTAACTAAAATTGCCCACTACTTATGCTTCAGGATGACTCATGCTATCTGTATCTGATTAGTAAATGCTGCAACTATAATGAAATGAGTAAAATTGCCAACCATGGGAGTTCCTCGGTCTAACTTCCTCGTTTGGTCTCGAGGGGGAAATACCAGGATGGGTATGTTTGGTGTAGTCTCAGGTTGGATCCGAATAGGTCTTTCTTATCCCTCTCTATTAGCCGCCAGTTTCACAAAGTCCCTATAGGTTGTTTAGTGCTGCTGCGCTGCCGCTTCAGTCCACCATACCTATGTAGGCGAGAGCCGCCGAATTCTAGCCTCGCCGTGTACTGGCCTCAGTACTGACGCTCCTCTTTTTCCTTTGCCCTTTGTCGGCACCCCTTTTTGTTTTAGCAGGTTTGAGATCGCCGTCGTTAGCAGGGTTACCCTTCCGGCTTGGCCTGGGCAGGGTTATGGACGCCATTGGTTATTCTTCAGGGCTCTTAGCCCCACTTGCATCTTGTCCTTAGTCGGACGCTCTATTGTTTTCGAGGTGATTTGGATCTTTGTATATTATATCTGTATTATTGACTCATGGAGTCGCTGATGTATATATCTGTTATGTGGGTCCCATCAAGGACTGATGTGTAATGGTATTACTTTGTTTTCCACCCGCATGAAAGTGCCTGGTGGGCGTCCTTGAATCGTTTCTATGCGGGTTTGGTGGGAATCGCTAAAACTTGCATAGGGCCGATTGGAGGGTGTTACACCGTTCATGGTGCACCCTCCTCCTACGTTATCCCTCCCTTCAACTCCTTGTCTATTTCTCGCGTGAACCAGGCCACCTGCTTGCGCCGCCGGCCGCCTGCTCCCGCAGCCGTGCTCCAACGCGCCCCCGGCCTGCTCCTCCCTCCACCTCTGCCCAGCCCCCACACCGCCGTCACCTAGGCACCGAGCCGCTGTCGCCCAGCTTGTCCGCGCACCCTTCTCGAACCGCTCGCCGCTGCAACCCAGCGCCGCCATCCCTCTCCGCATAGCGCCACACCGTTGTCCCTCTCTGTTGCAGTGGCGTGCCGCCGCCGGCAACTCGCCGGAGCCTCCATACACCTCGCGTGCAGCGCTGCCTGCACCTCCTGTGGAGCGTCGCCTGCCTGCACACGCCGGAGCGCCGCCACATTAGTGTTATTGTGTTGGTGGTGCCACCGACGCTGCTACCTACTGCTACTAACGCTGCTACTACGGCAATGAGATTTGCTACATGGGGTTAACGACACTACTACCTACTGCTACTGACGCTGCTACATACGACATCGAGATTTGCTACATGGGGTTAACGACATTGCTACCTACTGCCATTGACGCGGCTACCTACGGCACCGAGGTTTGTTACATGAGGTTAGCGGCGCTGCTACCTACTGCCACCGCTGCTGCCACCTATGATGTCGAGGTTTGCTACACGGCGTTGGCATCGCAGCTACGTGCAGCCGGCGACGCTGCTACAAGTGTGTCTTGGGTTTTGCTACAAGGTCTCCAGCGTGATCTCCGACGAGGTGCCCGACAAGACCGGATTTGCTACATTAGTATTTTTTTTTGTTACAACTGTTTGGTCGTTTTGCTCCAATAGCGTAAAATTTTGCTACCGCGAAAGTCTCCTCCAGTCTCTGGCAAGATCGGTTTTGCTACATTAGCACAACCTTTTTACTACAAAGTCTCGGCAAGGTCTCCGCGAAACAGTCATTTTATTCTATTTTTAACGCGCTACATGTAGCAAAAGCAGGACTTTATTTTATAAAAAGCGATAGTTCTATAGCAAAAGCGGGATTGGGATCCTTTTCCTGGGACACGTGTCAGCCTGTCCACCCGGAGATCAGAAAGTTTTATCCTCCGGGTGCGCCGTGTTAACTACCGCCGGCGTCACACAATTCCAGTGCGCCGGCGCTAACCAAATACCCCCGGCGCACACCCTATACCGTGTGTCGGCGCTAACTCGCGACCACCCCTGCCCCTCATTCCGCATCTACCTCTAGCGCACCCTAGAACCGCTCTCCGACATTAACTGAAACTTCCCCGGCGCATGCATCTTCTCAGACGCTGGCGCTACTCACGGTACGCATACACGCAACCCACCCATGACGACACGCGCGCACACACACACCCTAGCCACACACGTATGCACCCGAAGTTTTGGGTTACCAGATTTTAAAAAATCTAGTTAATAGCTCATCTTTTTATTTAAAGCTGGTCATAGTGGTAGTATCATATTACTAATATCATATATATATGATACTATCATATAATACTAGCCCTATAGTACTTAGTATCATCTAGTTATATCATAGCTAATAGTATTTAATTATTTGTAGAATCTCAATGCAATTTGAAGTACTACCAGATATATTTGATATTAAATTTTCTTGTTACATGTGCTATTAGTGGCGGAGCAAGCCAGGACAGAGAGCCTGGGCAAAGTACTAAATTTTCCCGCCGCCGGTGATTTGTTCAAGGTTAATCTTGGTTAGTGAGTAGATCATTAGTTTGAATGGAGAATCTTGGACAGAGCCCGGGTAGCTGTCCAGGCATGCCAGCCGTAGCTCCGCCACTACTCCCTTTGTCCCGGTTTACAGGCTCACGAGAATATGCATCGAGACCAAGGCAAAAATTTATTGGACGATAGAATTTGTGGTTTTCTATCCCTCTCTCCAATTAGCTGCTGATCCATTTAATTAGGCTGGACAAAATCGATTCCTTTCACACTTTATGCAACCAACCCAGCGTGCATTCATGCCCAAGGCTAAACTCAATCTCTTCCACACCCGGCCATGCATGCCAATGAAGAGTAGTAATTCTCTTCCACACCCGGCCATGCATGCCAATGAAGAGTAGTAATTAGAGAGGTTACTACTGTTAATTAAATACATACATGCCTTAGAGAGAAAGTAATTTGGAATAAATATATTTTTTAGATTGAGCCATGTAAACTGGGACAGAGGGAGTATGTGCTATGATACCTTATCATATTACGATACCACCAGGCACCAGCACCTCATCTTTTTATTAATTGTTGTGTCACATCATCATTTTGCTAGGTAGCATGCATTATACACTTTATGATAGGGCTTTTATCATTTCTTCCACTATGACCAACCCAAAACTCAGTTTTACCATTTGACCGATCAATGCTCTAATATTGCCACTATTCCTTTATTCCACCATTGGGCTATAATCAGTTTTGGCATTACGTCATCTTTTCACGATATGGATAAATGTATTATCAATTACTTGAATGTTGAATGAAGGTCCAGGTCCGAATACGTGTCAAATGGGATTCCGTGATTATATGAATATACTTTTTGAGATGAATACGGAACGAAAGTCTAGATCCGGAAAATCTTGATGTAAAACGTATCAGGGATTATATGATTATATGAATAATACGGAGGCTGATGTTGATTGCTCATTGCTTAATTACAAAACTCTAGGTCCGAGACATTTTCTTCTTGAGACTTAATCGTGTCAAAGAGGGTATATCAACTTAAATTGTGTCAAAGATTTTATTCATTAATGATTTTTTTGTTAAATTGTGGCTGCAAATTTTAGATGGGAATATCAAAATAATTTTAATAATTTGAATTAATGTGATGCCTCTATTTTATATCATGTATATTACTTTTAGTATATAATAAATACATAATATGAAGGTTTGTGGCATACAATTGATAATATAGCTTGCAAGTGTAATCCGCCGCACAGCCCTGTAGATTTGGCACCAATGCAACATATATAGCGATGACCAGTTACTGTTGCTACTCTTGAAAGTCATTGACCAACAACGTGACTAAAATTGTAATAATTAACAGATCGAACATTAAGAGATGACAAAATGGCAAAACTGATTACAGCCAAATGGTGGAAAGATGACGGAAAACTGAGTAGTGTTCTAATGGAGCAGTGGCAATATTAGAGTTTCGATCAGTTAAATGGCAAAATTGAGTATTGGGTTGGTCATAGTGGCAGAAATGATAAAGCCCTTTATAATATTACCAACCAGCCTAAAGCTCTGAAAGTGTGTTCGGGCAACCTGCCAGACATCGAGCATGTCTTCTTACGCCTATAAACCACACATCGAGTATGCGTGTGAGTAACCCGCACAGTTTGCAAGCAATACAATGGATAAATTTCAAATCGAGTATCTGAAGATTAATAATATACCCCCACCAATAAACATGGTACTCCCTCAATTCTGGATATGGATTGTTGGAGTAATTGTAGGAAAGTAAATCAGGATAATAAATGCCTGGTTTTTGTATCTCTAGAGATAGTGGGGTTCAAACTCTTATTTTTGTTCTGATTTTAGACATTATAGAAAGGAAAATGATACTAGTCCCCCCGGATCGGTCAAATTGATCCCCGGGTCGCTAGCTCGCGTGCATAACGTTAGTCCGGAAAAAAAACTGCCTTATCTTACCGCAGCCGCGAAGAACACCTCGCTGGCCTGCTCCTCGTCCTCCTGTCGCGCCGCCGTGTCGGGCGCCTCTGCTGCTGGAGCACCGCCGTGCCGGTCGCCCCTGCTGCTGGAGCGTCGTTGCGCCGCCACACGCCTGGCTGCTGGAGCACCGTCGCGCCGCCGCTGCTAAAGCACGGCCGCGCTGGAGCGCCTCGGCCTGCTGCTCCTCCCTCCTAGAGTGTCAGCTCATCGGGAGCCACCGCTCCTCCTTCCGAGAGCGCCGCTACGTCGTCTCCTCGGCGATGCACTGCCTCTCCACCAGCTCCGCGCCGCCTCTCCAGCAAGCGACACTGCCCCTGAAGGCATCCCTCGTTGCTCTCTGTTGAGACCATCGTTGCTCCTTGTGGCGGCATTATTTCCTATCTACGGCGACAGTCGTTGCTACCCGCGGCATCCAGAGATGCTACCTGCAACGAGCGGTGACCGAACCTGCTACATACGGCTTTTGTTGCCCCTTAAACCCCCAAAGAAGAGATCGACGGCCAGCGGGACCACCAACTTATCTATGCCTAATAATAAAGGACGGATTGTTTCTTCCCGTCTAACACTTTTTTAGACCCTTTTATCCCAGGTTTCTAACGTAATTACGGGAACTGCCACCAAGTCAGAAATAACGATTAGTTTTTTGTTTTGCTTGCCCTTTCGTCGGCTAAATTGCCGGGAGGCTGGGCTTTTTATGCATTTGTTACTGGGCCACAGCGCGCAGGTGGTCGCTACTCTCCATGGCCACTCCCTCCCATAGACCAAAAACCGTGACTCCGCATTGTATATCGACGAGAGTAGTCCCACATCGCTCGTTTCCAGTGCATCCCACCGGTTTATATACATTCTCAAGGTGCCTGGAATCAGCAAGCCGATGGGGAATCAAATAAGCAGCACCAATATCAATCAAACGATAGAAAGGAATTACGGGGAGAGAGGTCAAATCTCCAGCCGTCAGCGTGGCCGGCAGTGGCTGGAAGCGGCGGGGGACGAGCCTTGGCAAGAGCGAGAGTTTGAACGGGGGAACGATGGAGGGGCCAAGAGACGGCAGACCACGAGTGGTAGTTTCGACTTGCGAGCACCTCGACAGGGGGTCACAGACGACCGCGCTGGTGAAGTATACCTACATCCCTACAGGGGAGGAGAAGCGGTGCACACTCCAGGACTGGCCGGCCGGTGCCTCAGCGGCTGCACGGACCGAGCCGAGCACCATCACTAGACCTTCTCGGTCACCCGTTGGAGGAGGCCGGCTGATATTAGAATTTGAAAAGTAGGTAACCGTAATCCATACCTAATACTCCCTCTGTTTCAAATTACTTCGCCGACGCGCTTATGTAGGTGGACTACTACTCCCTCATTTTTCATTTAAAAAATCCTAAGATTTTTTAAATAGATAGTATGAAATGTGTATTACGTATACCAAAAATCCCAGGAATTTTTTGGATGAAAAATGAGAGAGTACTAACCCACCTAGATAAGCGTGTGCGCGGAGTAATTTGAAACACAGGGAGTATTTATGTATATATATCGAGATAGTTACTTGCTTTCTTTGACGACTGCAAGTGCATTTGCTTATACCGACTAAATATTTGTTAATTAAGCAATATTCTACTTTGAACTATTTCGTTGCAACATATGTGTTAGATTTGTTAATTCAAAAATTGTTTTCTCTTCCGGTGCAACGCACGGACATGTTTTCTAGTGATTACAAAAAGGACAACGTTAGGCGTCCCTCGGACGATGGGGGCATCCTATCGTCCTCCTCCCCCGCACGCCACGTGTCCCCCAAAATGCCCCCCAAATCCCGGTTTTGCTGTAAAACACTCCTTTTTGCTACAAATGTTCCCGTTTTTGCCTCCGAAGCAAAAAAAAACGGTTCGTTCCAGAAAATAGAACGTCTCGTCGGAGACCTCGCCGGAGAATATGCAACAAAAAAAATGCTAATGTACCAAAAACGACTTCGCCGGAAACATCGACGGAAAAAACTCGCCGGTGACCTTGTAGCAAAAAGTTGACACTGTTGTAGCAAAACCACAATATGGTTGTAGCAAAAAGGTTTTTCTAATGTAGCAAAAAACTAACTTCGCCGGAGACTCTCGCCCGCAAACATCGTTAGACACCTCGTACCAAAAACTTTGCACAATTGTAGTAAAAACTCAAAACAATTCTAGCAAAAAACTCCAGTAAGTGTAGCAAAAAAAACAACTTCGCCGCCTCGGCTTGTAGCAGCAGCATGGTCTAGGGCTTGTAGCACCGCCGCCTCAAACTTGCAGCAGTGCCGTCTAGGGCTGGTAGCATCGCCGCCCCAGGCTTGCAGCACCACCGTCAAGGGCTGGGTAGCATCTGGCAAGGCGCACGGCGAGGAAGTCCCATGGCAACGGCAAGGTGCGCGGCAGCGCCGGGCGCAGCCACCGTGCAGGCACGATTGGAGGCCGCGTGAAGGATGGAGAGGGGCCGAGGAGGCGAGCGGCAACAGGGGAGTCGCGCGACGGCAGGAGAGCAGCGGTGCCGGCCCCAGTCACCATGGAGGCGAGGCGAGGAGATCCCCATGGCTATTTCTCTAGTAGTGGGGAGGTGCTCGCGAGGTGAGGGAGGGGACGTGGATGGGCAGCGGAGGGGGCGGCGTCCCGAGGTGAGAGGAGATGGGCTCGCCGGAGTAGGAGGTGCTCGCTGGAGCAGAGCTTCGTCGGGAGAAGAACCACGGCGGCAGGGCGTGGCTCGCGCGAGAAGACGAGATGGGTTGGAAGGATAAGGAAGGAGCTGTTGGGGTGGGACCCAGGTGAGAACGTGACGTGCTGTATTTTTTTTCTGTCCAGGACGAGACTGTCCATCGTCCAGGGGATGTGGATTGTTTTCCTTACAAAAAGTTTGATTAGATTGCCGTGTCACGTTAGGATAGGTTGCCACTTTGCCATGACACCAATAAGAGAAATAAAGAAAAAGAGAGAC
Organism: Avena eriantha; assembly: GCA_910589775.1. Lineage (NCBI taxonomy): Eukaryota > Viridiplantae > Streptophyta > Magnoliopsida > Poales > Poaceae > Avena > Avena eriantha. Next base: position 17,591,246 of record OU342743.1, read on the forward strand.
ACGATTCTCAAAACCAAAAAAGCGACGCGACGTATGTTCTTTTATCCCAGGGTTTCCAAACGTGTACGTTTTCCCAATATTTCCAAACTGACGAAACCCAACATGGCCAGGGGGGACGGCCGCCGCCGCAAGGTTGCTCGCAGGATAGCCGCGCTGGCGGCCAAGATTGAGGCCGTGCCGGACGAGCTTTTTGAGCTGGTGTTCCTGCGTCTCCTTTCGCCTCTCCACCTTATCCGCGCCGCGTGCACCTGCAAGCGATGGAGACGGATCATCGCACCGGACGGCGGCGGCTTGATCCGTTCCCTCCACGGCGCAACGTCCTCCCACATCGTCGGCCACTACATCGTCGAAGACTACTGGCCACGCTCACGTCCGCATGGCCGTAACCCCATCTTCGCTCCCTCCTCCTCCTCGCCATGGGCGGACATCCTCGCCGCACGGAACCTCGCGCTCGACTTCCTCCCGCCGCCTGAGTTCAGCAATTCAAGCTGGGAGCTTTCCGACATTCGGGGCGGCCTCCTGCTCCTCTCCCTCTTCAGCGATAGGAACTACCCGTCGCGGGCGCCAGCGCGGGGTCTCATAGTCTGTGATCCCCTGGCACGGCGCTACAGGAATATCCCGCTCCCTACATGGTTCCGCGAATGCGGTTGCATTGGTGCCTTCCTCCATGACGGCGAGGACGCATGCGCGCAAATAAGTTTGTCAAACTTCCGGGTGACGTGCGTGCTCCATAGCAATTGCGTCGCCAAGGCCAGCACCTTCTCATCCGTCGGGGGCAGCCATTATTGGACCTCGGGCGCAGCCATATGTGGCGATTACTTGGCCAAACGTGCCGACATCCGCTTCGCAAGGTGCAGCGATGACGGGTCCGTCGCCTCCTGGACAATTGGAGGTTCCTTCCTTCTTTCTCTTGACAAAGAGACTGCGGAGCTCTCGGCGTCCTCTATGACGAGCATCTATGAGTACATCGTTCTCCGGTGCAAGCATCACAGGCCGATCTACACCTACCAGCTGCCGTCAGTGCCGTGGCCACCTACAATCCGAGCTTGTTTATCCTAGCTGCCTTGGTGAGCATGGAGACGGCCATGGCAGCGTGTCCCAGGTTCTTAATTCCTTTGACGTTTACCGTGACGAGGCTAGAGGCTCTTATATGTCTATGTGTGATTGTCATCAACCGCTTGCTTCGATTGGATGCTGTAGGCATAAGTGGCAAACAATTTCAGTCTTTATCGTTTACTACTTCAGTCCATTGGATTGGTTTGCTGTTGTTTAAAACATTTATCTGGTCCAAGGATTAGTTTCAGAATGAGAATCTGTGTAAACAATGTAAGGATCAATGGAAACCCATTCCAGTTTTCAGGGAAATTAGTTTCCAATTTGTTCCTGGATCGGAATTGGCAATACTCTCATATGCCTTTCCATTTTAGAAATCACACCACAGTTGGTTGTTTTCTGCATGTCGCATAGCGAACCACCATTGGATCCTGAATCAACTTCCATTCTACAACCACACAAAAGCTACACACCAGCATGTGCCTTTTAACTCCAGTGACTGCCAGAGAAGCTCAATGGTCATTGTAGCTCTGAGATGCAAAATTCCTTTGCTTCAGCTGCGACACAAGTCCCAGAAAATTGAATCAAAATGACAAGGATAATAGATAGTGTCATAAAGAAAACCTTCTTGAGAAGATCTCTCATGTCATCAAAACCCTCCCCTTCCTTCAAGTGTTCGATTCAGGCCTTCATGGTGTTGATCCTTTCTTCAGTCTGCGTTGTTGCCATGAGCCAGAATTAAATTTCTTTACCTGGTATTCTTAAGGTGACCATTCTATGTGATTTTGATAATAAACAGGGGGTTTCTAATTTTGCAACTATAAAACCTGCTGTGTGTTACACTAGAAACCAGAAACCAGCTTATCTCCGTCCGCCGGGCTGTAACCCTGTCTTCGTTCCCACCTCCTCATCCGCCACGGCTTGTACGTTCTCGTCCGCTAGTGGCAGCAGCTGGACCTCTGGCGCAGCCGTACGTGGCGGCGACTTGGCCAAAGGTTTCGACATCCGCTTCGCAGGGTACAGCGATGACAGGTCTGTCGCCTACTGGACAATCGGAGGTGTTCTCACAAAGAGACCGCCGAGCTCTCGTGGTCCTTGGTGCTGAGCGGCTCAGAGCACGCCATGCTCCGGGTCAAGCGCCACAAGGCCGTGTACACCTACCAGCTGCCATGGCCACCTACGATCCGAGCTTGCTTATCTTAGCTGAGCATGGAGAATGGGCATGGCGGCGTCCCAGGTTCTTAATTCCTTCGCCGTCTACTGTGACAAGGCTAGAGCAGCTCACATGTCTATGTCTACTGTGACAAGGCTAGAGCAGCTCACATGTCTATGTGAGCTCTTGTCATCGACCGCTTGCTTCTATTGGATACTTCTAGGCATAAGTAGCAAACAATTTCAGTTTTAATCGTTCGTCAGATTGTTTCGCTATTGTTTAAAACATTTATCTTGTCTAAGGAGTAGTTTCAAGGAAGTTAATGAGAATTCGCGTAAAAATGTAAGGATTTCAGTTTCCTAATTTGTTCAGGGATCAAAATTGGCAATACTCTCATCTGTTTTTCATCTAGAAATCACACTACAATTAGTTGTTTTTCTGAATGTCACATACCACCATTGGTTCATCAATCAACTTCCATTATACGACCACACAAAAGCTAGACAGCAGCAGGTGCCTTTTGCCCCAGTGAGTGTCAGATGGTCATTGTAGGCTCTGGCATGCAAAACTCCGTTGCTTCAGCTGCGGCACCAAGTCCCAGGAAACCGAATCAAAATGGCAAGGATAATACTAACAAGAAAGCATGATGGTGCCATAAAGAAAACCTTCTTGGGAAGATCTCTCGTGCCATCGAAATCCTCCCCTTCCTTCACGCGTTCGATTCGGGCCTTCATGGCATTGATCCTTTCTTCAGTCTGCGTTGTTGGTGTAAGCAGCGTGCTAGTCACAATTAATTTGAGATAATTATAAATTCTATACTTAGCCATCTTAAGATGACTATCCTGTAACATATACAGTGCCCCAAATTTTGACAGTAAATGGGGGTTTCTTTCCTTGCAACTAAATACACCATGTTGATGGTACTAATGGTCAGCTCTTATGAACTCTGTTGCGACGACTAAAGTACAGTCAAAACTGAAAAAATATTTAAACCCACAACAGGGCATGGATGGAGTGATGAAGGCACATTTCCATGATAAACCTATATTCTGGAAAACAGCTTTTTTAATACCTTCTCTAGTGAACCTTTCAAATGTTCGATTTCTTCTTTCTTCTCCTTTGATATCCTTTCTTTGACGTCTTCAATGCTAGTCCTATTAATGAGTGAGCTATCAACCCAAGTAAACATTTTGCATGACTTTAAACCTAAAACTAATATTTTAAAGAAGTTTGCTGAATTTCCAGAAAGAACATATTCAGGCATTTATATACGTTTATAACTGAATGAGTTTTTATCCCAAAGGTAATTATATTGTGTAACTCTGAAGAAAGGACAAGTCAAGAAAAATTCTGCTGGATTTCTGGAAAGAACAAGTTCATGCATTAATATAGGTTTGAGTAATGAGTAGCATACAAAAGAGAATCTTGACTGGCGACAATCCTGACCAGCCAATTTGTAACATGTGTGATCGTATTTCTTAGAAAAGTGAACACTATTTAGAGCCCCAAAATCCCACAACATGGTCTCTCAAAGGCAAAGGAAACAACTCTTACTTGTCTGCAGATAATACATCAAGATTTTGTTCTTCAACAAACTGATCTACCTTGTCAAGGGCAGTAGCAACCTAAAACAATTGATATGGCATGGCATTAAATATTAAAAATGCTGCCACAAATCGCAACATTCATGACAGGGTGTTAAAGAAACTTGAAGCTGATGAGGTTGAGCCAAAAAGTGATCAGAATATATCATCATTCCGAGGGAATTACTGCTCAAGAAATTACCTCTACTTCGTTGCAGAATTTTTGGAACTCCTCCTGCAGGATGAAGAACAGGTGTCACTACAATAGACTGGCATTAATACAGTGCTAGCGCATACAAGAAATAAATAAAAGGACATCATCAGGTTCAACAAACATAACATAAGAATAAGATATACCAAAAAGGAAAAGGGGAAAATCTGTCCAAGTCTGCACATGGAATGGGGGCACGGAGAACAGCAGATACAAACAGGTTTGGCGACCAAATAATAACTAATCTCCCACTACAATATAGTAACTCTGTTCCTAAATATAAGATGTTTTGGTAGGCTAGCCTAGCCCACCGAAACATCTTGTATTTAGGAATGGAGGTAATAGTTAATAGCTAATCGCTTTGTTTTAATCTCTAGCAGCCTAGCCATCGAGTATGTACTGTCATGCCTAAGACACACGTATAGTAGGATAAATAGAACATGTGTGTGAGTAATTGCACAGCTTGCAAGTAGCATAACGTCATAAAAAAGAGCACACGGAAAACAGTTGGATATTTCTGTTTCTGAAGATGAGACTGTGTCGCCCACCAGTTAGCATCGTACACATCTAGGAAAACACACATATCACGTGGTTTCCTCGACATGTACAGGAACTTGATGAGGCAAGCAACCGCAGCGCAATATGTTAAACTGAACCTGTGCTCAAAACTAAGCTTAGGGCGCAAAGCAACCATAATTCCTTTGCATCACTGTAGAAACCGGCTTGTTGGGCGCAACAATCGTACCTCAATGTTGCCATGCAGAGACTTGATCACCTGGAAAAAAAGGAAGGAGAACAGATGAAGAGTTGTAGGAGTCTCCAGATTCAGATACAGACACGCAACACCCCAACTCGTAATGCCATTTGAATTGCACGTAGTCAGGGAAAAGATCGACAGGTTTAGCGACCAGTAATTGAAAATTAAAGAGTTCAGATTAGAACGCTCACATGGATGAACATCTGGTACAGGCGCTCTCTTTCGGCGTCAGTAAACGATGGAAAAGCTCTGTTGACATCCTGAAATGCGAAGACAGCACGAGTCAAATCCATCTCAAGAGCACGGATCCATTTCACGGCGAGGACCCGAAGCTTTCCACTGGGCACCTGCGCGCATAATGAGGCCGGCGGGCATCGTCGAGAGCGGAAACGGGAGCCGTGAGGAGTAGGGGGGTAGGAGGAGGGTAGGGAAGGAACCGAACCTCGCGGGAGAAGGCGGTGAGGAGGGATCGGGCGGCGAGCTTGAACGACCTGTCCAGGTTGCCGTGCCTCCCCGCCGCCGTAGTCGCCATCGGCGGTGAGTTTCCGGCGAGGTGGAGGGGAGGGCCTGAGGTCTGAGCGTTCGAATCCCCTCTTTTCTTCTCCGGCTCTCCCCTCAAAGAAAGAAGTCCAAATCACCCCCTAACTATTGGGTTTGGTCTACTAACCCCCTCTAACTATTAAGGGCTTGTTCGGTTAATTCCTTCTACAAGTGGATTGGAGTGGATTGGGTAGGATTTGGAGGGATTTGGACTTACATGGGGATTAATACACTCAATCCATGTTGATCCACTCTAATCCCTTTCAAACCGAACAAGCCTTAAGTGGGGCAAATTACCCCCCTAAGGCCTCGTTTACTTCTGGAGGATTTCCACCTCTTCGGGGTTTGGGGATTTGAGGGGATTTGGTGAATCCCAATATTTCACCCAATCCCCACTTTTCCCCACTTTTCCCCACTTTTCCTCAATGTTTCTCTTATTTCCCTAAACCCCTGTGGTAACTAGGATTTCTGGGATATGATTTCTGGGATGTACAAGGATTGACATCAAGCAATAAAAAACAAAACTTTACACCTATAACATGCTAATGTACATAGCCATTCAAGTAAAAATTCAACCTTTCCACTAAATAAAGAAATAAGAACACATCAACGGAATGATAATACATCCACAAAGATTAAACATGTAATTCCAGGGAGCTTAAATACATCCTACTGGCAAGACATCAAGTTACGGAATTAAACATTATTACAGTCCAGTAATGGGCATATTTGTAACTTCAAGCTCTTGAACACTTCACTGCCTTGAGCCCTTGACATGACAAGAGCAGATCTAACCTTCCTTGCATTGCCCTTGGAGTTCATTTTGTGGAGCTGAAGAGGGTATAGAACAGCGGCAATAGTACATTTAGTACAAGCTAAATAGGCGATCATGCTAAAAGTTACAGCAGAAAGATATGTATGTATGCAAGAACATGTATGTATATAGGATACAGTACTTCAGTTTGCCTTAACACCAAACAGTTATTAAGATCCATATCTATTTTACTTATTAACAAATGAAAGATTTAAGTTCTTTCCTTTTCCCACGAGAGGGATCAGATGCTTTGATCAGTAGGTAGCAATAGCTTGCTGATCTAGGATACTAGTGGACTGGGATCAGGTGAGTGGCATGTCACGCTGTAACATGCCCCCCTTTATCATCCATCCAAAGCTCATCCAAAGGCCAGCAGCGACCCAAGGCAAAATAGCTCCTAGACATCAACCATTCAGACATTTTCAGACTGATGTTGTACCAGATTTTAAAACTGTCATTTAAATGTCTAATTTGGTACAATCTATAGCAAACAACAGTCTTTTAAAAACAGTAGATCTGCATGGTGTACAAGAGATTTAAAAACAGTCATTTAAATTTCAGACTTGGTACAATCTGTAGCAAACAACAGCCATTTAAAATTCAGACTTGGTACAATCTGCAGCAAACAACAGCCATTTTAAAATTCAGATTTGGTACAATCTGTAGCAAACAACATCCATTTAAAATTCAGAGAAATAACATAATCGATGCATGTTGAAGTCAATAAATTTAGAGAAATAACATTAGTAGATTAGAGGATATGCCAAGGTTACAAATATGCCAAGATCAGACAAGGTCATGGAAGTGCTAAACTGAGCTTCACTCTCTCTCAGTTTGGCCCATCAATATAGACTAGCTAAAATTAGAAAGATTTATCTTAGTACAGTGTGTTATCTTTGAACAAAACACTCATGTTCTCACAGGAAACTATAGGCAAGAAAATTAAGACACCCCATTAGAAACACATTGATAGCAGCAACAAAACACTCATGTTCTCACAGGAAAATTAATTGCAGCACAAGGCGAGAAAGAATTGAAGGTTTACCTCAAGGTAACTCTTGCAGTTCATCCCGTAACCACATGATAGCCGACTCTTCATCTTGAGCAGCCCAAGTAAGAAATGTCTCTCGATTTTCAGCAATTTTGAACACTTTTGAAGTCTTCACTCTCTCCTCACGTGAGAGCTCCTTCATATTTTGCACAGCAGAAATACACTTGGAGATAGTGAAAACATTTGACTCGGCCTTTTCTTCCTCGGCCTGCTTCTCTTTCATCTTCACATATCGGTCCACCACTTCTACCATCGCATCGCTCTTGTTAGGCTTCTTTAACTCATTCGTCGGCTTTTTCTTTGGTACACTGACAACCTTCTTTTGAGCATGCTGCTCAGTATTCACCTTTTCAGTAGCATCCACTGGATTCAGCAAAGATACACTTATCAGCATTTGTTAAATCATGTATATTTTGTTACTCTTAACTGAACGCAATGTGTTGTGCGATCTAAGTTTACCATCAATGACTGGATTCACCTCATCTCCCTATTGAGCAGGACCACCTTCATCTAGAATCTGTAGCTCATCATCATCATTTTCATCCACACTTTGTACATCTTCATATTCTTCACTAATTTGTGGTGGCTCAGAGATTGATGTGAAGTTGTATGTACCCTCCGCAATTTGCCCTAAAAAACAGTGTAATTATGCAAACAAGTAATACTATTATGTATCTGACTTAGTGGTAACAATGAACATAAGTCGAGTTACCATCATATAGATCTCCAAGGGTATCAAATAGAGGAAAATCATATTTCTTGAACTTCCTGATTTTGGGGAAGGACTGCAACCAAACATGAGAGAAAAAATGAGTGCTAACTTGGTATATAAATCCTAGCCAATTCAAAGAATGGAAAAAACTTATAATTAGTAAGTTATCCCAGAGTGCATCATCCGCTATTATTCTGCAACTTTTCTCACACCACCCGGCACCGCTTTGCTTGCGGGCTTCCTTCAACATACAATACTGTCTCTTGAGTTCCTTCTCTTGGTCTTGTAACTGCGACCGTTCCCAACCACAAGACAGAGCGGAGGACTTTAGCATCTGTAGAAGATCCTTCCCAACCACAAGAGATGTAGGTGACGTTTAGGTCGAAATCACATGCAATCATCACATTGTGGCTCAGGGTTCCCTTCCTATTGCGAAAAGGAGCAGCAAGGTGGGGTGATACACTAATAGGAACATGTGATCCATCAATTGCTCCTATACAGTTCTGCAAAGAAATAGATGAATGGCAAGGGAAGATGAGATTCAATTTTTGACATATTAATGGTTGAGCGGTAAGGTGTCAAAAGAAAAACCTTGAAATATGGGTAGAATCGATCATCGTTAGCAATTTTCGGATGTGGTTGGTCAATGATGGGAGGCTTCAGAAATCACCTACTTAGGATAGGGATGATGTTGAAGAATTCTTTTATGCCCTTGTGGAAGGTGCGGTTGTTGTGCTGGAACTCCAATTGCAAATCTTGAAATGAGGCATCGTGTGACAACATGTAGAGAAAAATAGCGAGCTTTTCCTCAACCTTTATCCTTTTGTCATTTAACAACCTCTCTCTTCTAAGGTAGGATGCTAAGGATCTGAAAATGTGTGCTTCCATCCTATAGGCTACTTGGCAGTTCTTCACATGTCCCTCCATGATAAGTCGGAACAGATCCTGATGTAATGTCCAAAGTGGATGTAAGGACAACACAATGTGCCCAAGGGGGAATATTTATATAGATCATACAACACCACCAGGACAGCAGGCCAAATGGTGCTCTCTCCTAATTAATCGGAAGCTCTTGTGTACAAAACAGAAATCGACAACATACAGCCGGCGTATGCAGTACTCAATTCAGCAATGGCAACAGAAATCTTTCTTTTTTATCTCAAAATGGTGAGAGGAAATTCTCAACGCTCCAAAACTGATCGATACAAAACACTCTCCTCTGTTGTCCTGCCCTATATAAGCATCATTCAGAGCATCGTCGTTATGACAGAACCTACTAATTCCATCAAAGAAATCATGAGGAACACCCCTTTCCGTTTCAGTAAAGTATCACAACTACAACCAGATGGAAAAGATAGCTAACTCCAGATTTTTTAGTAAGGAGACTGACATGATTGAGGACGAATTCCCTAACTCCCAAATCCTCTACAGCTACACATGATCCGCCTATGTCCCTCAAATCCAACAAACGCTACAGCTACACAAGATCCGACTATGCCCTTCAAATCCACCTACAACCTTGCCGTTTCTCTCTGGTCTTCCTCTCTTCTCTCCCCAAGATCCAAATAACCAGACCAGAGGGTGGGAGGTGGACGCCAGCAGCGGCCGAAAACCCTAGGACTGGAGGGAAGGCGTGAGGGAGAGGGGGACTCACCGGAGAGGATGGCTTGCCGAAGCCGGAGGAGGTGCCCGTCGGTAGCGTCCCCAGGTCGACGTCCGCGCCTTCGCCCCCGGTCCGCCTTCGCCCCGGTCCGCGCCGTCGGCTCCCTCGCTGCTCGCTTCCTTTCCTCGACGATACACGAGGTTGGGCTCGCGTTGGAGAATACTCGAGGTGAGAGCAGTCTCGGCGTGGAAGTTCCGGGATGGGCCGAGATAGAACTCGACAATAC